>JAWWLV010000045.1:52801624-52832700 GCA_035041135.1 Platyrinchus mystaceus | reverse complement strand
CAGATTAGAGAAAGTACTGCAAGTGAGAAGGGGCTCGTTTGGGGAACCAACTCTGATGTCCTGCTGAGCAGATGGAAACTCTGCTTTTGGCCCCTTCTGCTTTTAGCTTTGTCCTGATTTCAGCCACCCCTACAAATGCCTGTGGGGACAGAGAAGGTCAGTGTCCACTGTGATACTCATTAAAGTTGAAACTCCAACTGTAGCAAATAAGATATGAAGGGCTAAAGTTCCAGCCTCCTGTGCCTGTTAAGTAGGTCTTTGCTGCTTTCATCCTCCCTTCTGCTAATGCTTTCAGAAGATGGGCTCTGTGTGTGTATGCACATATATGTGTACAAGAGAGATGGACACCTTGAGCTGGACTCTTCTCTGCTGCTGACACCACACTTCTACCTCAGCAAGATGCTGCCCTGGCAGGAGCTGCCAGCCTTCCAGCAAAGCATCATCTGTCAGGTGGAGCATTAAACTGCTCACTATGGAAGCCAAGCCTATTAAAATACAATCCATCTCAGGGATGCATTGACCAGTCTCAACATTAAGAGCAGCAGCAGACTTCCTGTGCTCAGCATTTCCATCTGAAAACAAGCTTGCTAAATGACTCCTTTGCATGCTCCTTACCTTGCATCTGCAGGCCTCCCAGGCTGGTATGTTTACTGTATCTCCTGGTTGCATCCTTAGTCAATTTTTCCACTTGTTATAAAAGAAATAAAAGTTTACTAAACAGATGAATAATTCTGATTAACTATAAATGGCTGGTATCCCAGAGGTGTCCCTATGGCCCAATTATCCACTCCCTCTTTGCTGTAGGGGAAGAGCATCTCTATAATTTCTGTCAGATGCTGCTGCTGCAGTAATTTAGTGTTCTGCAGGCAAAAAACATGGCTCTGCCTCACCCACCTCGATCCAGCCGCCTGTAGTGGTCCACCTCACAGCTGGGACCTCAGGGCAAAGCCTTATAAGGAATTTCCCCACATTGTTTGGTGGACAAACCAACAACCCCTACCGTGGATTAACCTAGGGAACACATTCCTGAAGCTGTGGAGCCCCTTAAAGCCCAGGATATGTACTTACAGCCACAGTAGCTATGTTTCAGCACTTGCATTTTTAATGATGCTTCTCTACTGGAGTGTGGTGCTCACAACTCTCACTGTGCCCCTGGTCAGCAGTTCTCTTGCAAGTCAAAGGTTTTATGAGCACTAGACAGCCACAGCCTGGCTTCCAATCTCTATTACCCCATCAGAGGTTGATTGTTCTTTTAACCACACAAAGGCAGCTGTGCTGGCTCTCCCATCCTCTCTTATTAGCTGTTAACAAATCTACAGGAAAGAGTTGTTACTGATGTCTCTGCCATAGTGAAAGCTTTATTTGAGAAACAACTTCTTTTCCTGCATGCTCAGATTCTTTTTCTCTTCTTATCTTTCTTAGGAGGTGTGTACACAATCAGTGGAGCACAGGACAAACATTTTCCAAGCTAGTATCAGATTTGGAAGGGGCAGAAAAGAGCTGGGGACAGCTGAGAAGCCAACCATTTAGTCTTGCCACAGAAAACAGAGTCTAGAGCACACTTATTTACCCCTGTTTCTTACAGCAGAGATCTCAGAACATCACTTGGCATATGCCAGGGCTCTGTTCCCTCAAACATGGGGAATTGAATAACTACCTCTTTACGACAGCATGTATGTCTCTCAAAGACTCATCAGGAGTGCTACCCAAGGCCGTCGTTCATCCTGCCTGTTGTTCCAAGCTTTGGTGATACGGGTTTGATTTGCTATCAAGCTAGACATGCAATCTTAGGTTGTTTCAGTTATATGGCTAGGCTATGTCTTAATTCCATTAGACCTGAATGTACTCTCTGCTTCTCCATGTATTGACAGCATCTCTTACAAAATGGAATAGATCTAATAGGGTTCATGGAGTGATATTGACCACCATGCTGCAGAAAAAAAGGGAATTTCTAAAGGAAATTAATTTCAGGAACCTTCTCCACCTGCTCCTCAGTTCAGGATATTCAGCCCAGCCCTTACCCCGGGACTACAGGATACTCAGGAATTACACTCCCTCACAACCTCTTCTGGATATCCTTTCTTAATAAGGGCCCACATTTAAATATTCACCAGGAAAGGATAACCTTCTGTTGTAGAAGCCAGGAGCAATGGAGTATAAGTTTCTGATTCAGGGAGTTTTTACACAAAGTTTGGGTGAGAAAGAGAAAAAGCAAAACACAGTATAAGCCTGAAAAGCGGGAAAACAACTTACATATAGGAACAATAAGTAACAACCTCTTAGGAGTCATTACATCAGTCCCATGCCCTACAGTATAAGCTCATGTGGCATTGTTTACTCTTCCTCACCTTTCTACTAAACCTCATTCAGGCAGAGGCAAAAGCTTGGAGCTCTCCTTGGGCAAGTACTCTCTTGTCTCACCAGCATCCTCTTGGTATCCCCTTCATGCCCACTGGTGCCTGATGACTGAGCAGGGCCCACACACAAAGATGGAGTTCCTTCTCACTCCCGTTTCACTCACCAGTTTCAGTTAGGGATCAGGTCAGGGATCTTCACTCTTAAGGACTTCACAGATGAAGCTCTCTGTCCTCAACCTGCACTGGGAAAAGGGAGAGAGAACTAAAAAGAAAGAATAGGGTAAACCCAACTCTTCCTCTTTGCAGCAGGAAAAGCCTGCCAGGACACAAAGGATGAGTGAAGGGGCTGCTTTGTTGTCCAGTGCAGGGTAGGTATATCCCTGAAGTGCCCTTAGAAATGGCCTTCCCAAACTTTCTCAGGTCTTTCAGATTTCCTTGTGCTCAACCACATGCGTGTGCTGTCTTGTGTAATAAAGATCAGAATTATTTTCAGTAAAAATGGTCACAGAGCCAAAATTCAGCATTTGTCTTCTTCCATTCTCCCAAAGAAAATGTTTCGAGTTACCTTGGGGCTTTAAATAAAAATCTTAATTAAAAGGTTTTATGCAAATTCAAAGATTCTCTCCCTTCCCCCAAAATGCTTATTCAAACTTTTAATTTTGGGAAATTTTAATCTTTAAATTTTTTTTTTGTTCTTCATGCATGTTTAGTACATTTTAGCAAGAATCTTTTTGTCCAATTATTCAGAAAAGTAGGCCATGTTTCTTCTTAAAAATCCCATGGACCCCAAATTAACTCTGGAATGTTGTAGGAGGTTAAATTTAATAACATCCTTCTGACTTGCATTGATTGACAATGCAGCTATTTCTGCTGTACATTTGCCTTCTTTTCAATGTCATTGTTGTTTGTTTTTTTGTAGTGTGGGAGGATCTATCCATCCTACCTCTTTCTGAACCAGGACTCTGCTGTGCTAAGTGTTGTACAAACACAAAAGAAAACCCTGGTTATTTCCCTGAGCATGCAGAGTTGTGAGACAGCAATGAGGAGCTCAGTAGCAACGTCCAGAGCACACACAGCACCTGCAGTTCCAGAGCCAAGGATTTTGGAGGGTGTCACAGCACTCATGGCCTTAATATGATTTTGGAGGAAAATAATGTAAAGGTAACCGTGGATTTTAATGAGAAACTATTGAACGGTGAAGGTGCCATGCAGGGAAAAGTGGAAAGATATTTATCAGAAATGGTAATATAGGCAGAAAAAACCTGGTGTAACTGAAATAACAGAGACAGCGACTGTGCTGCCCTTTTTACTTTAACTCTGCTACTGCTGAAGGAAATATTCCTCAAATTAGCTCAGGCATGCTGTAATTATTTCAAGAGACACCATGAGGATGCAACATCAGCACATTATGAATCTGACACATTATCTGAGCCAGTATGGATAACATAAGTCTCAATATCTAAGGGTCACAATCATTACTAGCAGCAGTAGCTGAAAGTTTCTCTACAGCACAGTCAGCACAGGCTCAGCAAAATCCCAGTTAAACCCTTGGATTACACAGATGAAGTGCAATAAGGAAGCAGGCCTTAAATTGTAGTTCGGGTCTAGGTAATTTTCATGCAACTGTGTATAATTTTGAAGATGTGAGAACTCTGGGCTCCCAGTGCCCCAACATGTACACTGCTTCCCTTGCTGATAAGCTGAGAAGCTAGTCCAATGCTGCAGACAGCAGAAAGAATGGCTGTATTTATATCCTGCTGGAGTAGTGCTTTGGAGGTTGTGGGAACGCCTGCAAAATTTGCAGGTCAGCGTTTCACAGTAATGAGTAGATGAAAACTGTAAATCACTTCCCACACTCAAGTTATGAGATCTGCTCTTCACAAGAGTTAATAGTGAGTTTTGTTAAAAAAAACCGCAACGCACAACAAAACCCAACCAAACTGAAAAAAAAAACCCAACCAACCAAAAAAAAAAAAAAACAACCAAAGAAAACAAACACTACAAGAGTTTTTTACTTCATAGCTGCTTTAGTGCAGTGCACTGATACTTTCACAGATTTGGAAAGGACGGTGAGGTTCAACCAATGAGTTTGGAACAAATGGCTGCCGAGAAACAGCACCAAGCCTTGAATCAACAGAATATGAGGAATGAACAGCAAAATGATTAGACAATGGGTAAAAACAATCCTGACCTTTTTGAAGTTGGTAATTTGTATCATCATCCATGGAGATGCTACTGGACACCCTGTGCTGGCCACTGCCGACTTATGAGATGCTTTGCTCTTCTGCTACTGCACCCGTGCCCCTGGTGAGGGATACTCAGTAAGATGGAGAAGCAGCTGACAGTGAACTGTCCTCGCTGATGCTTGAAAGCCACTCAGTGCTTCTGACCGATCCCAACAGCATGTTCCAAAGATATGAGAAGATCAGAACACCAAGAAAAAAAAAAGAAAAAAAAAAAGAAGAAGGAAAGAAAAAAGCTATAACTCTTTGTACTCACTGTAAAGGACCCAGTAAGCTGTTTTAAGTGATGCTCCCAAAAGATATGCTAAAACAAGAGAAAACACTCAGGAGCTTCATATGCTGCCTTCATCGTGGTGAATCAGGCCCAATCTGTTTATTTATTACCCTGATTTATAGACCATCTTCTGCCATAGCAGTAGGGTGTTTATTTACACGTAGAAAAACATAAATTCTGATAATTTCCATAAAACCTGCAGAACAAACAGAGCTTAAGAAAAAAAGAAACAAAACAACCCTCTAGCTAACATTAACATCTTGTGTTGTGTTCTGAGTTACTACACATGCTATAGTGAGCTCCGGGGTTTTTAACAGAGCTTACTGATAAAAATAAAGCACTTCAAGGATTTTTTTGAAGGCATTGAAATAAAGGTCAATGGATAATTTCTTGAAAGCACATATGTGATTTAGAAAGCAAAATCTTATTTTGAGAGACACCTAGGTACAGAATATTGCCAGCATTTAGTATCTCATTCCAGTGAAAACACTGGAGATTAAATACCTCTCCTCTTGGAGGATCTGGGTCTAAAAAGCTCTTGTGGCCATTCATAGTCCTTTAGTTTTAAGACTTTAGGTCTAAACTAGTTTTGTAATTAAGTTTTAATGCCTCAGTCATTTGGACTGTGTAAAACTGTGTTGGAAAACCTAAATGCCTTTACAAATCATGAGAGATGAATGTCTCTTGACACTGAATGAAACTCAAGGCCACAATCATTGATACTGAACCAAGTTAAGCACTTCAGTTCTGTTGAGGACCTCAGGACCATCTATCCAAAGGAGAAATTTTCAAAGGCACAGAGTATTGTCTGGTATGAGTTAGGATGTGACTTTTCAAATAAAATATATCAATGAGAAAGTTGCTTTCACAAAGGAGAGAGAGACTTCCAAATCAGATACAACCAGATCCTTCTTCCAGCTTAAGTTTGTTGTTAAGGAAGAATTTTAAGTACACATTTTCTTAGCCTTTTCATTAAGTTACAGTAGAGTTCTCTCCAAATCTGTTGGAAAACAGAATAATTCTATGAAAACTTGCAGTGAAGGAGGAAACCTATTGCAATGCTTTGCTATCCTTACTGCTAGAAATTTCTGTAATGCTTAATCTGATGCTAACTTGCTTTCAGTTTTTCCCCATTATTTCTGATCTTATACGTCATGGACATGGACAAACTTGATTACTTTCTTTGCAGCAGTTATGTATTTATTTCTGGAGACAGCTGTGTTTTTGCTCATTTCTCTCTTCTTTACAATACAAAAATTGTTTCAATATATCTTTCAAAAAATTTAACTTTTCATCTCATCTGTGCCTCAGATGATGGATACAAATCAGTTATAATGGATGTTGAAGATAGATACCCTCTGCACTGACTTGGGTTAACAACAATATCCCCCGAAAAAAGCAGTAGAAAACTGAAATGCAGATTGGAGTGAGACTCAATGGCAGAGTTAAAGCAGCATCAATCCTTCAGACTCATAGACCCTGGCCACTGGCTGGTCTGCATGCCCAACTAGGTAGCAACACTTTTGGTACTCTTGCAAGTAGGGTAAACTTGTAAGACCTATTATTTATGTAAAGGGGAAAAAGATAAACAATGGATTCAATTTTTTTTTTTGCTGAGATTACAGATGTGTGGAATCTTGTGCCCAGTTTCTTTATAAGTGTGAAGGACCCTTGATGACTTAAAAAATGAAGTGTTTAATTCCATGAGTATCATTATTGGACTTCTTGTGTCAAAAGGAATGGAACTGACTCAAATCAGCTCTCTCTATACAAGACAAATGCAGTATGAGCTGTGTGCAAACCTTCGGGGAGCATTTTGGTGAGGAACTCTGAGCTGGGAACTTGTGCTCAATATGTCAAGTCGGGGTGAACAGCTGATATTAATGTAGTCTGGATGACTTGGTCACCAACAACCCCAGTAATTCTGGAGCTCAGGAAATGTGTTTTAGTTTAGCCTTCTGATAACCAGGGAAGTATACTTGAATGCAATGTCTGAGAGATGTTTTAGATTTAAATCTGTTCTAGCCAAACAACTAATGAAGAAGAGAAAAATATTCATCATCACTTCAGGAAAGTCATGGAGAAGGAAGAAGAGAACTAATATATAGCTTGAAACATAGATTCAAAGCTTTTAAAGCATATAAGTGCTTTAACCAAGAGAAAATATTATGTTATGTGATTATGATGCTTTTGAACAGGGAACAAAATTTGTTAGATGCCTTGTATTAAACTCCATTTTGACTAATAAATACATAATGCTTGTGTAAAGTGTTATAATGCAAAAATATATTTATTGTCAGTGGGGAGGCTGTTTGCATTAGGAACATAATTACTGCTTCTAAGCTACCATTCAGTGAAGGTTATCAAATCTAAACAAAATCTCTGGTCCTGGAGATTTTATAAAAGCACCGTTGGAATTTGTCACCTAAGGTGGTACACGTAACTGCAGCTCTTGAGGTTGGCTCTGAGCAAAGTGGAAGGATTATTTCATGGACTTGGCAAGCTATTCTTTTGTTTATACAGCTCAGCAGGATATTTGCTTTCTCCACCACAGCAGGACACTGTGGATTCATGTTCAGTTCGTGATCTGCTGTAACTCCCACCTCCTTTCCTACAGAGCTGTTGGAGCTCTCTGTTCTGTATTCACTCATACTCCACACATGGCTGTTCACTTCCATGTAATTTCCTCCCTCCCATGCTGTTCTTGTTCATTTGTCATTTTGCCTCCCATTTTGTAATGTGTTCACAGATCTATTGGAAACTGTGCCTTCCTAGCAAAATCTGCACCAGGATACTGGAAAGAACTGTGGAGCTCTCAGGTGTCCTCACACTGTTTTCCTTCTGCCCTAAAAAAATAGACTGTCTCACTTATCAGGAGTGGGATCAGAAGAGAGCAGATGTCTTCCTTTATTGTCAGGACTGCACTATATCTGACCCTCAGAAAAGTCCCCAGAAGAGACTGGGGATAAGAAGGATCTTTGTTCATGTGTGATGTGGGCAGAGTCAACGCAGAGTGGTTTCCTGCCACAGAAAACAATGGCTATTGCCTATGGTGTCTCTGTTTTAGCAGGCCCAGAGACCTGCAAATTTGATCTGGCCATTTCTGTTGCCATAAAGGAAAGTTTAAGTGTTTGTGTTGTAAAAAGAAGCAACCTAATCTAGTGTCAATAAGCCATTGTTCCTAACTCCTTTCAGAGAGAAAAACCAAACATCTTTCTCCATGGCTTTCTGTCTCATCTCATTATCTTCTGCCCCAGGCTCAGTCCCTTTGCAGGAATGGTCTGGTTTTGGCACAGATCGCATCATCCATGGACTGAAAATAAAATGCAATTTGGTCTCCCCTCTTTAGAAATCAGTGCCTGGCGTGAAGGTAATACTAGCAGGGACCGGGAGAAGATGGAAAAGCCTCATGGGATGTAGTCTCATCCTGACAGCTGAATTCATGGAGTTGGGAGAGTAACATACCTTAACCTACCTCCTTCCCAGGAAGGAAGGTGTGCTTGGCATGCACAGTGGGAGACACAGTGGCCCTCTGAATGCCACATGATAAGAGAGAATGCAGGAATCCGGGAGAAATTTTTTTCTGCCTAGAGGTACCTGACGTCTGCATTTGTAGCCACTTTGGATTTCAGAGCCTGTTTAACCTGTCTAAATGTGTCCTGACAGCTTTTTAATTTACCTGCCTGCTAGAATGCGCATCTGCCACCACAGGGGAAAGAAAAGAACCAGGGAGAAAAATGCACAACCCCTCCTCCTGCCAGCAGCCCCTCAACCTTAAATTTTTCTAAGGAACACTGAAAAGGGTTTGAATCCTCTCACCTCCTCTGAACATTTCACCCAAAATAGTTCCTTGTTTATCAGTTATCTAGAGTTTTTCAGGCTCAGAAGAGGGATATTTATGAGGGAAGTACAGAAAATTACACTATCAAATTGGATGGCATGAAGAAAACATTCCAGGAAGACAAGTATCCAAGTCTCTTGAGACAGTACTGAGATGGAAAGAGGTTATAAATAAGGAAACTGGAACTAGATGGTGAGGGTGGTTTGTTAAGGATTCTGTTCTGTGCTTTCATGTAGAGGGACCATATTCCTGGCACAGAGGACATGGCTTGCCTGCTGCTGCTGTACCTCTTCACTAAATGTGCTTCTAAGGAGACATGCAGCCCTGCAAGTGCTCGGTGCCACGTTGATATGCACACAGCATGTGAATCTGTGGTAGTGTGAGCAGCAGATTACCGGCTCACCACTGGTGCCAAAATCACCTGCAAACATTTATTTTTTTTTAAGAATGAAAGTTTTAGATCAAGCAGAATGTTACAGTTGGGAGTTAAACCTGTCTCCTTTTTAGAAAAAAATGTAAGGAGTTTTCCAAACAAGAGTATTTTTTGAATAAAAGAGATAAAAGGTTTGGTTCACAAAATGCCAAGACGCTGCTTCAACTTTCTACTTCTGTGTTTATTTTCTCAAGCTATTTTGTGAGACAGTGAAATGCAACTGAATCAACAGGAAAAAATAAAAGAAGGTACAAATGAAAAATATCTCTGCTCTTCTCCCAGTATAACAAGGTATTTTCTACTTATAAACTTCTTACCTTGGGGGCAGACAGCAGCCTCCTTGACAGACACAGCTCACCCCAAATGTTTTACTCCTAAGGCATCATTTTGCCTCTTCCTCAATACTCTCAAATACCTCTTTTTTGTAGCAAAATGTTAGAATAGATGCAATACTAAATTGTCATAGGTCTTACTGTTTTCTTTCTCTTTATCTGCCCCTTTCACTATCTGCTACCTTTGTTTTTTCTGGCCCTCCTTCCTACTGTCCTGGTGTTCTTTGTAATGAAAACTCAGTACTACATCATTTAATGGTGGAGTTCTTCTGCTTTCTCTTAAGCTCTTTCAGCAGCTCACTGCAAAACAGTGAAGGTGATAAGTGGAATCTCACCACCTTTGCATACAATGGCAGAAGTATTTCTATCTCCTTACTGGAAACCTCTCCTGCAACTGCTGTATCACAGGATCACATATCTTAGGCATGGTTACCTTTTGACTAATTTATCACACAGGTCTTTGTAGTTCTCCATTGTTCCCAAGTGATTAATTTCTACTTCAGAGGAGAAATTTCTCAATGATACTAAGTTGGGAAATATTGTCAATATCCAGGAAAAGAAAGCAATGCTACAGGGAGAAGTGCCTAACCTTAAGGGCTGAAATGGACTGAAACAGGAACAGAATGGCAGCCAGGATGACAGTCACTGCCTTAAACTAAACCATCATGTGCTTGGGGACTAATAAGAATTTCTGCTTCAGAGGGGAGTTTATCAGTTGGAAACAATGCATTAATAGCAACACAAAATGAAAGGTATTTCACAAAAAAGGAATGCATTTTTCTCTGTAAAAGATAATTTATATGAAAAAATTAGCTTGTTTAATTGCATTTCTTATTAAGACAATTTGATTAACAGTGATTCTTTAGGCAAACATTTCAACTGCAGTGAAAACAGCACTTTACATCAAAATTTTTCACTGACAAATTTACCCTTCTATATACATACCTAGTACTTAGAGGCCATTTTTTTCATAAGACTGGAAAATGTCATTGCATCATTAAATTCATAAAACTATTTATCTAATTGTATTGAAGAAGGGGCAAAATATCTTTTCTAACTTTGTGAGTAAGTTTCTAGCCACAAAGAACATGATGATGGGTCATGGAAGACCCCCACAAAAGCTCAGTCTTTTCATAACTTTAAGGCCAGAGAGGGGCTTTAGCAAAATTGACCCTGAGCCAGGCAGCTGGACCTCAAGTAGGGTTTGGAATGAGTTCCAGGCAATAGCAGATTCTTCCATTTCCACTACACAGATACCCATTTCTTTCTCTTAGACTCTCACAGTCCTGGTTTTATCTTAACCTTAGAGTTTTTTCCCATTTTTTTTCCTGAAGTGATGTCTACTTGTGTGCAGCTCACCCTTCTCTTTGAATCCCCTTAATTTTCATTCCTTTTGCCATCTAAAAGAGCATTATGTCCAGGAGAACAGGAGGGGGTAGTGTCTGAGGCTGTTCTGTGAAGCAGACCACAAGAGATGGGTCAGATTCACCGATCTTGCAAGCGGCACTGCAGAATTTTGTTAAGTCTTGACACACATTACAGCTCACAGAGGGCCGAAGGGAGTAGAAGGGTACATCAAAAGCAGCTCACAGGTGGGTGGTTCACAGGGCATCTCTCCATTTCTTTGTGGGTAGTGAGCTGGATCCCAGGTAGACCAGTGATACTGGCTTTACTTCTCTATGCTCCTTTCAGAAAATCCACAAGCCAGAGAATCAACGGTTCTCCCTTCTGCCTCTCTCTGTAAGTCACGTCACACAGCCCTGCCAAAAAGACCCATTTGAACTACTTGTGAACAGCACATTGCTCAAGGTCAACCAATTCACCACACTTGACTGATATTGCCCAGAAGCTCTTTGAACTGTAAGGTTAGGGAAGGATATTTTGGAGTGGAAGTGTCTCAGATGGATGAGTCTCAGCACAGACAAAATCTGTCTTTGAGTAAAAGGTACTATTTGCATGCCCCTCTGAACTCTTCAGTCCTTATTGAATTACTGATCCTTTTCTCCCTCGAGGTTCTTTCACTTTGGTGCTGAATTCCAGAAATTCAATAGCCAAGCCATTCCCATTAATATACTGTCTCTCTCCTTAACTGTGTTTCCTACACATCTCTATAAATAGATTTAGTCACTACACTTCCACTGTGTTCTTTAAAGCTGTGAAATTCTGTTACCATAGAGATTTTTTAAAAAATATTTAGCCATGAAAGTACCAATATTAGACTGTAGGTTCTTTGGGGCAGGGAATTCCTTTCTGTCTGTGTATTGTCCTTAACCAGACATATTGTAAACAACAGATGTTCTATAGGTAGATCTGTTTTACAAGCTTTTCCATGGCTAGGAATCTTTGCCATCCTCTGAGCTTCTTCTTCTTTAAGGTAAATTAATCCTTTCTATGTGTAATGGGTAAACCAATGAGTAAACAGGTGGTTAGCTGTAAATCTTCACTTTTTCATCAGGCCCTTTTCTTATTAGAAGAAATAAGCCTTTGCCTGCATGGATCTTTTCTTTGCTTCTGTGAGAATAAGATCCAGAAGAACCCATTTTGCTTCCACCCAGCACTAGACTAATCTGAATGATGTAGGGATTTGCATACATTTACCCTTGGTGCTGTGAAAACCACTGCTATCATCTGCCTCAAGTATGGTAGGTCTCAAGGGAACTGGAAGACATCTGCATTATTAAGACTAAATTGAACATTGACTTCAATTGCTCCATCTTAATAAACCCTCCACTAAGCACAAGGAGAGCCTTTATCAAGCTTGAGTTTGTCCTTAACTTCTGGAACCAAAAGAAATAACTATATTCACCCCCTTTTCACCCTCCTCCCTTTGAGGGGATGCTGAAAGGGTATCTTCATAAGCTTTCAGACGACTCAGAAGTCAAATGAATCATTCTGTGGGCGTAAAGTTGGAAATCATCCTGTGTTTTAGAAGAAAACGTAATCGACAGTGTTTTAAACAAAGGAGATGCCACAGAAGCAAAGCTTGTCACACCATGTCAGTATCTGACTGGTCTCATGTGTTGTGACTTAAAACGCTATGAGGCTTGGGCAGTGGATAGGGAAAGGACAAGTGAAAGAATAACTCTGCTGCTCTGCTAAGCTCAGTAACTCTAATGAAGCGTTTTGTTAAAAGGGATAGAACTGTTCAGGGGGAAACATGTAATATGTGCAATACCCGAACTTAGTGGGATTGGTGGCAGCTACATTTTTTTTCACAGCAGGAAAGTGATTAAATCCTGAACAAGTTCAGAAGGCAGAGGATACTGCCTTGCTTTCTCCTAGTCCCAATTACATACCTTCTGCCCCAGCAGAGGTGGGTGTATGTGTACTTCTCTGGCTCTAGAGAAGCCTTGAGTTGGTCTAAGTGGAGAGTCTTTTAGGTTGTGTAGTGAATTAGTGTTTTAGGTTGCTCACAGACTCATGCAAAGGTATTGGCAAAAACAGGTTTAATATAAAAGTTAAAGCATGACAAAGTCTGATGGCAAGGTTCCCTCTACTACTTACCAGATGGTTAAGCACAAAGAGAAAAATCAGATCAAAATTTAAAATCAATCAATCTAAAACTAAAATCAACCAAAACTGGTCCATGTGAAGGCTGGGGATAGAAAAAAAGGTGAGAATGGGAGAGGGTAAGGATACAAAGGAATAAGGGAGACCCTCTCATTGAGTCACAAGGTTCACGGAGTACCCCCTTGCCAAACTTAGCCCTAGACTTGACCAACAATTTAGGCCAAAAGGTTTTAACAGCACTTAAACTTAACAACATTTAATCAATAGCTTAATTTAAACAATTTAATAACAGATTCTGTAGAATTTAATATAAGTACAACAGTAACTCCCTTATGGATGTAACTTACAAATCTAATATACTTAAGAACCCAAGAAAGCAACATCCATAGTACATTTGCTGTAGCATATTCTTACTCACATGCACACAGACCCACAGGAGTATGTCCAAGGTATATACCTGTGAAAAATTCCCCTCAAATTCAGTGAAGTACTCACATTGGATGCCTTTGAATCTTCTCAACATCTCAACAAGCAAAGGGTTGAGCCTTGAGGAGCTGGGGTATCAACTCAGGCTCTGTCATCAGTGTTTGGCGGTGGCCCTTCAAGTACAGCAAATCTGAGAATTTTCTAGCTCTGAGAGGCATGCCACTAGGATGGAGATTGCTGGTTGCAGTGGTCCAGCAATCTGTGGTCCTGGAGAGCTCAGAAGGTCTTACTGAAGACTTCTGTTTATAGATTTGCAAGGGAATTGGCTTTAGTCATAGTAATTTTCCATCCTGGTCACAATTTGGGTCAGTAAGTATTTTTGAAAGTTCAATAACAAAATTGTTGTTCCACTTGGGTTGTTACTCAGGCAAGAAAAACAAGCTTCCAAGGCTGTTAGCTAAAAGACAGGAGCCTTTGCTCTGAGGATGAGAAATGGCTGTGACTGTGTAGACTAGGACTCTATACATAAATAATCTGAGGGACACAGAGGTTAAAGCTTGTCTGGTAGTAAGGAAGATTGCTTGAGAGGTAGGCACATGAGTGAGACCTGGCTTCTCATCACCCTGGACTTCTTTCAGTCAAAAGCGAGAGACAGATAGTCTAAATTGCCTCCTAGAGGTACTGTCTCTCTAGCCATTGATTACAGAGTGACTTTAAGGCAATAATATTCCGGGCTTTAGGGAGCACAGTCAGGCACCTAACTATCAGTGGGATGAATCTGAGCCTGGAAGGGAAGAAAATCGTCCGTCCAATCTTACCCTTTTGTCTGCCTATTTGCCTGTTTTACGAGGAACTGACATTAGTTGTTCTGCACTGCAAAACAATCAAAAGTGATGTGGTTATTCTGCCTCAGTTGCTTTAGGTCTTTCTTTTCCTTATCCTTACTTTTTTTCCCTTCTTTATGTCTGTTCCCATTACACACTGTACTATTTCTTCCGTACTCTACTGTTTTTGTATTTAATCTGACTTCCCTGTGATACAAAATTGTTTGAACATATTTCTCTCAACATCTTACCTCTAGCAACCTGTCCAGTTGGGCTGGTTTTTTTCCTATCTTCTGCATTTTCAATTTCCAGCTCTCTTTTGCAGCTCTATTATCTTTGTTTTCTCCTCTTCTGCCTTCAGTGGTTTTTTTTGGTTGGTTGGTTGGTTTGTGTGTTTGTTTGTTTAACATGGAGAGTCTTCTTCAGTCCCTCTTGCCACTCTTCCATAATTTCTTTTTGCTCTCCTGCTCTCCTTTACTTCCTTACACCTTTATCTTTTCTCCTACCTAACTCCCTGTCTGCGTGCATGTTCAGATCCTAAGGGATCTGGATACCTTTCCTTTGGCTTACTCTTGAACTAGAAGAAAACCAGGCCAACAAGATTTTCAGTCAACAAGACTGAAATCAGTACTCATTCTCACCATCATGTTGTCCTAGATTATTGTATCAATGAACATCAGTATTTATTTCCATTCCCTTTACAGATTAATTCACTTTCATTAATGGCAGAAGTATATGTCAAACAATCCTCTCCCATCAGCATGATCTTCCAGGGTAGTAAGGAGACAGACAGGCTTTGTCATCCATATTCAAGGCCAATGCATGCTCTGTCATGTCAAACTTGAGTAAAGAACTGTATAATCTCGAGTTTTTCACCAATAACATCTGCTAATGCCATCTACCATGGAACATGACAGGATGCAAGATGGTCCTTCAAGTAGCCAAAACCAAAGTGTAAAAACTTTTGTAAAAAAAGTCAAAGACTTTAGCTGCAACTGGACATGAAAAGGAAGCTAACAACTACAAAACAGGACCATTAAGTGGTGGTCTTAGACACGTGTATATATGGGAGAACAGCGTAATGCATGACTGAAGTGGCTGAAGTAATGCCACAAGCTGCCCAGTGTGTCCTACATCACAAAATGGTCTGGAAAGCAAGTGAAAGCAGACTGTCTAGGGAAAGACTGCTTCCAGAAGGAAAGGCTACATTTTTTAGCCATACACAAGGTCAAAGAATGAGCTTCTGGAGGTTTCCCACCATTTCTAGCTGGATTTCTAGTAATAACGATAAATTCGAAAGTGCCCTCAAATTTTCCCAGAATGGTACAAAGATGCGAACAAAGATTGTAGTGTTTGATGATTAATGCTGATCCTGAAAGACGTTTTCCTCGAGCTACTCACTGGAACCGTATTCCATCTACTGGCATTAGGAAAGTGACCTTTGTCTTACTATTTTCCTGGTCAGACACCTGAAAAGTATCACCTTATACCATTTGGATCTGATGGCATGAAATCCTACCTCCGTTTCACCCTGGTGGTTCCTCAGTAAAACACAACTCTTCACCAGTTTTACCTGCTCCACAGTTCAGACCTACATCTCAGAAAAAGAAACATTTCCCTTTTCTTGATTGGGATCAAGATATTTACAAATACATGCAGAAAGATGTCGAGAGGCAATTTTACATAACCATACACACAGGATCCTTTGGCTGAGATGGCTGTCACTCTGCTTCCCAGCACCAGAGAAAAGAATGTGATGGACCTTTTCATCAGAACATTTTATTCCTTTCCCCCAAGTCCAAAGAGCACCCAGGGAAATCTGGCAAATGATGTTAACGTCTCCTGAGAGTTGTGAGCCATTCAGCAGGGACAGATGGCATATCCCACAGTTAAGAATCAGTATTAAGGGGAGCAGAACAATCTCCCCTCCACATGCCTGCCATTCCAAGGTTACAATGTGACTTCAGGGCCACTGGTTATGGTTAGTCCCTGTGACTGAACTCAAGACTTAGCAGACATATGGACAGGAGAGAGGAAAATGCAAGTCTTCAGTCCCAGGTGATGAAGATTCTGGGCACCTTCTCCTCCTTGTTCTGGTTTCTTGAGGACAAGTGTGCCTCAGGCTCCATCTGGTTCTGTAATAAAGGATAAATTATTAAAATAAATAAAATATTGATGAGCTGTTCTATAAAACAGAAGGCCTCTAAAGTATTGATTAAGAATTGAGAAAGTCATAATGAGTTTTATCTGCAGAAATAATTAGGAAATATTTTTTGTGTAGTACTTCTCTTCGTGGAGCAGGTAAAAGGCAGTATTTAATCACTGGACTTGACTGTCATCCATACAGTTTATACATCATCAAAACAACAATTTTTACAAAGTCATTGTGTTGTCCATCCAAGAGCCTTGTGGCACCTCATAAGCAGTAACAAAACCAGTTTTACAACAGTATTGAGAAATAACTAATCACCACTATAGTAAGGACAGTACAAAGTAGGAAGATCCACTTCCCACATCCTGCAGTGTTATGTTTAACCTGATAGCTTTCCAAAAAACATAGCATCAAGAAGGAAAGCTATGTAAAGGCAAAAATGCTGTTCTCCTAAACAGTTCAAATCAACTAAATAGTTCTTCCTTAAATAAAGAATAAATACCTATTATTAGTTTTGGACTTAGCAAGATATTTCCTATTCTAGGTTGGTTCCTCAAAGTCAACCCAAATACACATTCTTAGAAATAGCTATAAAATTGCCAAATGTACATGGAAATTTTGGCATTCATGCATTCCTAATTGGAATCTTGGTCCTATTGGGAATGTTCCGATACCAGCTAATTGGCATCGTGTTCTTCCCTCTGTTGGAGTACAACTTCTCTAGAGCTTCCCTCGTCATGACTGTCTCACAGGGAAGCACCACATGCTCTCACTAAGTAGCTGCACACACCCTTTCCAAGACTCCTATCATGCAAACAACTTGACTTCAGCTCAGCTATTTGTGACAGGTTGCAATGAAAATCATTTGGGGTCAGACTCAATTCTTATATTTGTCTTTTAGGCCCTTCTGTGCTCTGAGTCCTCTACAGCTTTTGGGAAAAGGCACCTTCAGGGAGTGAGTCAGTCTTACCTAAGATCTAAATCAAAAGCTTGGCACTTCTAGAGAGTGAATCAGACCTTAGCTGGGCTGATTCACTCCCTGGAGCTGTCTATCAATCTGGCCAGTTGGCTAAGTCTCCCAGCTGTGGTGCCTCTGAACTTTCTCCAGACTAGCTTTTTTGAGCTTGGTTAGTCCCACAGTTAATCAAAACTTCATCCATAAAATCCTGCATTTCTCCTTTCTGTCTCTAACCCAAAGCCTGGGTTGGAGACAGGCTGGTCTGCCTGTGAAGCACTTGACTTTGTATATCCCACCATGAATTCCTGATGTCTTACTTTTACTGCTGATGTTTTCCTGCTGCCTCATCCATCTGCAGAGCCATGAAAGAACTAGTTCTCCTAGCAGGCTTCAGCCAAATAATTTCCTTAAGGTATTTCCAGTTGAAAAGGTTATTACTTACATTAATGACTGACTCTTGCCCTATCTGGTAGATTCATGGCAGGCCCTGTCAATTTTTGGTAACTTTCTATACATTGAGGTGATTCCCAAAACAGCAGTTCTTTACTGAAACCCACAAAATATGTAAAAGCCCATCCTATCACTGATTTAAAAATGACTTTCTATGAACCTGATGTCACTGCATCCATTCATAACATGTCAGAATTTACTTCACCCTCTTCTCTTCGCGACTCACTAGTTCCTGTCCATGGCTCACTATGTAGTACTCTATTAGAACAGCTGTTAATAGTGTCATTAAATACCCACTGTATAACTTGCAATGGGGTGTTCCACAGAGCAAGGTCTCAGACTTAGAGGAGAGGAGTAACAGAGGTAACATGACACTCCTGAAATATTCGTGTGGAGATGACAAGATCCATATAGCAGGATTGGTATGTACAGTTAGGGTTTCCTCTGTTTAGAGCTGTGAAGCCTGAGGCACAGATCCATGAAAGTATTTCCACTGCAAACACTGAACATTGCAGTGCCTGCCTTTCCAACCCTTCATTCCTGATTTAACGACGCTTCAGAGGGTTGGGTGCTAAGGAACAGAATTCACTAGAGCCAGCATGCTGAGAAGAGAGCTACTTAAATTAGCCAATAGGAGAAAACAACAGGAGGGATGAGTTTTAAATCACGTCTCTCTTGGGGATTGAATGCCTTAATTTGACTTCATGGAGATTAGTTTGCAGGCTGCATTGCCTATGCAGGGAGGAAAGTGTTTGAAGGCTCTTTAGCAAAGGCATGACGAAGCCCAATCGTTAGAAGACAGGAGAAAAAAAATCAAACTGGAAGCAAAGTGCATGTTTTAAAGAATCAGGATAATTAGCTGCTGAATTAGCTTATCAAGAGATATAACACATTTTCCACCTACTGACTGGCATCTTGCATTCTGAATTTCTCTGTCAATACCCGAAAGCAGCTAAAATGCGCGTGTATGGTTCAGGAATTACTGGGTGATAATGTTTGTCAGGAGCTTAGTGCATATCACCATAATCTACCATCTCCTGTCTTTTAAACAGATTAATCTTCTTTTACCAGGGCTAAATTTGGCCTCACTCCTGTTCCTGAGTGCTCAGTGATGTTTTGATATAGAATAATGTGAGTTAGAGATTGTATCAGCTTGTCCTGTCATCTCTCTGCAGCCATTGCAGGATTGTCCTTTATTTTGTGTTCGTTAGTACTTTGACCTGAAGTTTTATATATATGAACTGTTTCTACTGTTTCCCTTGGGATTATGCAGCAGTCTATTAAAGCTCATTACTAGGACATTTTTAATTTTTTTTGTGAATTGTCCTTCAAATCCTTTGTTCACCTGCCTGTAGTTTCTTTAAAGTCATATACCCTATAGATCCAACTCTCCCTCTCTTTTTGTTTTTTATTTTTTAGTTAGAGATACACTAGCTATGGCTAGCTAAACTGCTCCTCTCATGCAATTCAAATTTACCTTTCATTCCTGATCTGGGAGCCTGGTCCATGTTCATCTTCTGTCTTTCAGTGCCACAGCAGGATCCCTGGGAAAACCCTGTCACCACCTGTCTGTGGTCCACTGTTAGTGCGTCCCCACTGTGTCCTTTGCAAGGTACAAGGAACATGTGCTGCTGACTGTGACCACCTGAAGCTTTGAGTTATGTGATGCAGAGGATCAGGAAAATTAGCCATGCTCGGTGGATGCTGCTTTCCCCATAACTTAACCAAAATCTGTATGCTGGGGCACGCGTTTGGGCCAAAATGAACTCCATCAAAATCAACAGCCTGATTTTGGCCAAATTAGATCTTTTAATCTTTCCTGCATGATTGCATAACCTCAAGTGGAAGGAACTTGTAATCACATTGGCTTTTCCCTTCAGCACATTGCATTTCAGACTCGTAACTCATTTATTCATTCGCACCATCCATCTCTCACCAGTCAGCTCTTCAAGTATTTCCCTTTCCTCAAAAAAAATTTAGTTTCAGATGAGTTTTCCCCTGTGTGCATTTTCCCAGGCTGAATCTAATTTTGTTTTATTTTCAAACTCTATTTCTTTCTCAGCTTTGACAGTTACGGGGCAAGTACAAGAAGCTACATGGAATTAAATGCAATCTACATTACTTTTCTGTTCTCCTTGGGATTTGCAACACCTCCTGATTTTGTTTCACCTGTGAATGTAATTAGCTCAATCTTTATTTTGAATCAGGGATATAACTACTCAGTGAAGAAACGGCCATGGTGAGATCTGAATAGATTTAATCCCTAAACTAAGGAATTATTTTAGCAGTAGTGTTTATTTATGTGAGATTCTTAGGTCTGTTTTTATGTCAGGAAACAGTATTTTCTGTGTGAACTGAGAGCAAACTTCACCTTCTTTTTTTCACTGATTTTGCCTTGAAGTTAGATTCACAAGCCTGATGCACACTGTAAAATGCTGTGTTTGTTATTTTTTGTGACTTTGTTACCAGATATGTACTTTCAGGGTTTTTTTTTGTTTGTTTTGGGTTTTTTTTGTTTGATTTGGTTTGTTTTTTTCTAAAATTCTCCCTGAAGGGGAGGGTGGGTACAATGTCAGCGATATCAGCCCCCAATCCTGCAGCTATCCCCTGTGACACCAGCTGCACTGTGCCCTGTGCCCCGTCTGTTTTGGCAGAGGTGTGTGCTGCTGAGCTGCCATGTCAGAGCCAGCAGAGGGAGCAAAAAACATTGTGTTTAGAAGCAGTATTTTGGCTTTTACTCATTAAATATCATCTGTTTAAGGGAAATGTGTTGCTTTTTACTCTCAAAGAGATGTTTCTCTTGCTCTTGTCTCACCTACAAACTTCCTGCTCCTTCCATAGGACTGTCTAAACCTTTAAGGTTGTTGGCTTTAGAAAATTAGTCAGCTGCTATGTCCCATCTTAGGTCTGTTGTAGTAACATGAAATGGAAGCAGTGCTGCAATACCAGTGGTAAATCTTATGTGACAGCTGCCGTGGAGCAAAAATACACGGAGATTGAGAAAGACGATGACTGAGCGTATTGCAATGTGCAGCACTGCTCATCAGGTTCTCTCTGGTGTTCCTCGGGAACTCCGTGCATATCAGCAATAATAAATGAGCTGAGCAGTGCTGAAGAGGAGACTCCATCTCCACACACTTGCTAGATGTTCAGTAGCTGGGGTCAGAGGCAGCCTGCTAATGCAGCACTGGACAATACCAGCAAAGTAAGTGGAGGTCCTGTGCTTATGCCTGGTCACACAGTCACAACAGCCTGGGTTTGATCTTGTGATCCCTATTGTGCATGTTGCAGACATTTTTTCCACATCTTAGACAGCTCTTTGAGCCAAGGGTCACCTTGCTGCCTTACTGTGTAGTGCTGAAGGCAGCAGGGTCCTGATGCCTAATGGGGAAATAATTATTATAATTAAAAGCATCCAATCACTAGCTTGGTTACCTTCACTGGAGGTCAGCCTCTGAGCCCGAGACTCATGATGGTCTTGCTATTAGTAAACTCATGTACTCAGTAAAAAACTGTCCCCTTTGCTCTCCTTGTAAGAACTGATGACTAAAATTTCTACCCATTATGTGGCAAGAGACGAACACAAATACTGTTTCTCTAAACTTTCCAAAAAATTCTTTAAAGGAGCACGAAGTCGAGCCCGGTAAATGTAGGATGTGTAGAACTCTACAAATAATTACCTTAAAATTTCTTATTTTCCATTCAGAACTCTGGATGTAAATGCTGTATATACACTTTACATTTATCTTATTTCTACTAAATGCCATATGCTATTGATTGGAGCCATAAATATAACAACTGGTCTTACACAGAATCAAATATGGGATTTCCTCATAAATGCAATTGCAGACTTTTGTCACAGATTAAGTAAAGCCAAACATTAGATTAATGAGTTAATAGTCCATTTTGTGACTGGATATAGGAAATTTAGGAAAGCTGACATTGGTTAAGTATGCATTAGAAAGGTATCCAGGAGAAAACCTGGCCTTTTAAATGAAAGGAGAGGGGTAGGATGTCATAAAAATGCAACGTTGAACAAGGCTGTTGTCTGCTTTCTGGTGACAATTTCCACTGTCCAAATGGATTTCTAAACCTTTAATGAAGTCAGCAAAGATTCTGAAAGATGACACGAAGAAGACTTCGGGGACCAAAGCGCTTGGTCCACACTGCAAATTCAGGTACCTAAGCCAGGTAAATACCTATTTGATTACAGATCATAATCACCCACTAGAAGGATTCTTTTCTACCTCTGCAAGGCTCCACAAAATGGCCATAAAGAAGGTAGGATAGGGTAGAGATGTCTACAGTTCATTTTAATTTCTCTGGTTTTGTCACTGTTTTTCTCAGGATAATCCAATTCTCCTTTTCCAAAGAGGTGCATAAGGTAGAGTATAAAATGAAGACTGCAAAGAGCTAAGAGAGAAGAGTGATACATGTCAGTCAAACACGATGGATAGACACTACTGACACAGAAACAGTACGGAGTAACCTAGTCTCTGAACAGAGAGACACCAGTAGAAATAGCAAATGTGAAGCAAAATCTGACATTCTTCTTGCATGCGGACTTCAAGAAATATGCATATACCTCACTTGAAGGAAAAGTTACATTAAGTGTGTCACAACCTTCAGCTTTTCAGAACACATTTAAAGGATGGAACTGAATGAACATGGTCAAAGTACAAAGTGCTTGGCACAGAAGCAATTAAGGTAGATTTTTCTTACTGTCTAAAAATGTGAAATGTGTGAGAAAACAGGAAAATTAACACTTTAACCTCCACAGCCCACGTGGAAAGCACTGTAAAAAAAATTTAGTTGTATTATTAATAAAATTGATCTAAGCTAGATCACGAGTAGAAGAAATCAAATCAATAAGATAAAGATTTCTCCAGCCAGTCTGAACTCTGCATTCATAGGTGTCTGGATGGAGAGAGTTGAGGATCAGTGCAATCATGTCTATAATGGCTAGAGATCTTGATGGGGTAACTGGAAAGAGAAGAAATGAGAAATAACTAACTTTCAATCAATCTTTGCCAAACATACCCAAAGCTCTGTTCCTGACTTAATCTGTTTACTGTTTAGAAACAAAAAGCACAGGAGAAATACAATAGTTAAATCATAGAATCATAGCACCTAGTCCAACCCTCTGCAATGAGCAGGGACACCTTCAACTAGATCAGGTTGCCCAGAGCCCCATCCAGTCTGATCTTGAAGGTTTCCAGGGATGAGGCATCTGCCACCTCTCTAAGCAAGCTGTTCCAGTTCAGCTTCAGTAACACTTGGAGCTTCTGGGGTCAGAAGTCACCAAATTCAAAGCCATCAGATAATTACCTGTGGCCCTGAGTGTAGAACTACATATCCCTGCAGGGCATCACTGTTATGATTATTTTCCTGCACAAGCCTTTTCTCTTTTTGGCAACAAGTCTGCCACCATGCCAGGCCCTTGGGCTGCCTGTGTATGTTGGACTCTTAAAGCCACTGTCAGTCACCTAATTTTGCACTGGAGTGTCACAGCAGGCAAGGAACAGATCGTGCTTTAAGCTGTACCACCTGCTTAGAAATCACACAGGGTAAACCTAGTCACAATGAAAGGTTTTGTCTTCAAATATATTAAAATATTTAAAGCAACCATTGCTGCTAAATTTCCCAATTTTCTGGAATATTTAATTCCAGTTGAGTGAAATGATTTAAACAGACTGTGCTTTGGGAATGTGGCCCATAAGCTTTTAAAGAATTAGAAATCACTTACAAAGCAATGGGCTCTCGCAGGGGTGCACACACACATATGCACATCAACTCGCATGCTCAAGCAAGCCTGTGGTACTAAGGGAAAGGAAAATTTGAAAAAGCTTTGAAAGTTTGTTTTTGGAGCTGGTACAGCAGGTCATGAAAGGGAGGCAAAACAGAAAGCCGCCAGTAGAGCTCCAAGTACATTTTAAAACCTGCCTCTGATTTCTGCAAGATGCCCAGTGTACATCACCATCCACTACTCAGCTACTCTCACACGAGCTGAAAACCAAATACTCTAAAACCAGGAGGAAGCAGGAGGCTACAAGGATTATTTACCTTAACTAGACTTTCTAATTTCCATAATTTCTGCTGCTTAGAGAACTGACCCCTGACTATTTTCCTTTACCAGGATTCAGAGTCATTATGTCTGCAATTAAAGTAGTTACAGAATTACATTTGAAATGAAGGTTCTTTTGAATTATTGCCAATAGAAATATTGAGGAGCTCTGTTAACTTTGATCTCTTATCACATCGTGCACAGAGCTCACTCCTGTCTCTCTCTTCCTCCCTCTCCCTGTCCAAGCATGGCTGCTCCCAGCATCTCTGTGTGTAATCAGACATGTCACACCTCCACAGAGGTAAATTGGGTTTATGTAAAAAGGAAAATTAAATTAAAACTGCTTAGGAATTAATTGTGACTGCCTTGGATTAATCTTTTATATTATCCTATTGTTGGCACGTCAGGGCAAGATATCAGCTAACCCAGTTCTGAGTGGGAGGGGGAGGGAGCACATTCACATGCACCTAAAGAGGCAGCAGTAACTTTTTGGAGAGATGTTATTTATTCTTCTGAAGTTGTTATTCTTTTTAAATAATAAAATGTGTTGCATCAGCTGATCCTTTTAACAGCAGAATCTCTCATTTCATTTATGGTAGGATACAACATATTGCATCTATGTTAGCAAAAAGGACTCTATAAATTGCACAGCTGGCAAACTGATGTGAGCTTCAATAAAATGGGTAACGTGCCTAAGTCAGAGAGTTAACTATCTCCATTAAAACCAAAAAACTTCAAAGCATAGGTTATAGTAGGTAGACAAAATAGAAATAATGTTCCATCAAAAATGCTATGAATGGAAAAACCCCTGATTTTTGACAATATGGCTGCTGCAAAAGCAAAATATTTTATCCTCACAATGGTGTCTCCTATCTATGTCACGGCCAGGGTCTTTATGACACACTTTTTAAAGACATGAAAAGATGTCACTTCATGGGGAAAGGTAACAACTCAAGGAAAATTCAATTTCACAATTGGATATAAAAATATTTGTTGAAGTAATGAGAAAATGAAGTCAATAAACAGTCCTCAGTGTAGAAATTCTTAAAAATTAACATCAGCCCTGCTGCTTTAATTTGAACTTCATCTGCTGAATGTATCACAGTTTGGAAACTCAGAATCCTGACAGGAAAAAAAGCATAGTCTCTTGGGTTAAATATATTTTCCAGAGTCTAATCCCCTACTGGACGTAGTTTGTGTGGTCTTGAGTAAGTCACCTGTCCAGCTATCAAATCCCACACCTGAAAAGCATATTCCATGTGCTTGTGGTGACACCACAGGCATGAATTCACTGCTATGTCCCTGGTATGCTGGAGATATCAGTGCAACATAAATACAGAGTTCTGCCTAAAATACTAATGCTAATCCGGTAATGGCAACTCATCCCACTTTCTTGACCCCTTGTATCCATAAAGACCTGAATTAGAACAAGGGTTTTAGGATGCTAGTATCAGCTCAGTACTCAGAGGAACCAGCTACTGAGCAATGATTTTGAGCAATGACAGAAAGACTGTCTTGATTACAGCTGAGGCACAAAGTCCATCACTTCAAGGTGTCTGAAGTAACAGAATGTGTTGTATAGTGGTGATGAGTGGCAGAATATCAGCACAGAACTTTTCTGTAATTAGTGAGGATATAATAGAATAAAGCAGCCTTTATTCATAACAGACAATAGGCAGACACTTTTTGTGCTAGGGAGAAGCTACGTCTCTTTTTTTGCACAAAAGGACACTTTAACTGAAGCTTTTAGTCTGGGGAAAAGTAGTCTACAGCAATGAGAAATAAGGAAATTATTATATGGAGTGTCTTCAAAATTCTTTGCAGCTCAAGTGAAACTGTTATACAAAGCTAGGGAAAGAGAGACAGGAAGGGGCTAGTGGAAAGAAAAAACACAACTTAATGTCATTTATAACAAATATCAGAGGTCACGTTGTAGATATCTCACCCATGTATTCCCAGCTACTGAAAACATCTAGCTCTCAGATAGCTGAGTGTAGAGGTACCCACACAGCCCAACCTTGGAAAATTAACTCTGTGTGTGTTCTAATCTATGGGATTAGAAGTTATGGGCTAGCGGTAAAAGGATGTTTAGAAATTTGTAGGTATACAACAACATTTTGTAAGAGTTTGGTCTAATGGTTTATCTGTTGTATTACTGACGTTATATGCTGAATGTGTATTTTGCTGACTGGCGTTTAAGTACCTGTCATTAATAGATCAACAAAACACTTCAATCCTGATCTGTTTTAACAAACTGAACTGTTCAATTCTTCCCTGCTACAGCAGATGTCTTGTGACTGGGGCATTTATTATACACAAAAATACAATCTGTGTAGACTGTTAAATCAGAGTTAGTCCTTGCAACTGAAGACATTTTGTCCTTAAAGAAAATCAGTCAATTAAATCTGAGTAAACTGAACCATAAAAAGAATGGAATGAACCTCTTACTAAAGTCTGGATATACATTAATATATTTACCCAAATATAAAATAATATTATAAACTTTGCTTTGAATCTGACTGAGCTAAACTTGAGTGTGACTGTGACAAATTAACTTTGGAGATAGTCCCAGAAAAGAGTCAAAATTGAATTAGGGTCTCATACCTGATTAAAATGGATTTACTGTCACCCTTGAAAAGAAGAGAAAAAGAGCTAGCTTCTGTGGTTAGCTGAAATAGATGAAGATACTTATCCATCTATGTGTCTCAGTAACTTCAAACTAAACTTGTTGATATTATCAAAATAATGCAGACCAATAGAGTTACTGAGTGTTCCCCTTTAAGATAGCAACTGAATTGTATTCTTGGTTCTTTGCCACATCAGGTCACCTGTGTTGTTGATCTTGGCCAAGGGGAATAAGTAGAAAGAATGGATGAAATTAGAAGGGGCTAATGACAGAACTCATTTTGAGATCAGTTCAGATCAGCTGAGGGTACTGGATCAGCATTTTTTGACCAGAGGTAATCAGGATATCTGCTAGAAGAAGGTAATTAGACATCCTGGAATCATGAGTTGCCCAGCTGGAAGCTAATGAGTTATGGAACCCAAATGAAGGAGAAACAGAGCCTAATTAGGCTAAATAGGAATTCCTGGAGGAGCAGGGAAATGTCAAGAAGTAGACAGAAAAACTTCTTCCACTGCTTTTTAACCAATTTAAAAAAAGGGGGGTTTTTTTGCATAATTGTTTCTACTTTTATTGCAAAATTGAAATCACCTTCTCTTTCTCTTTCCCTCTCCTTCTGTGACAAAGTCAGTGCTCTCTTCTTAATGTAAAAGGTCTGTCAGTAGTTTTCTGGTTGGACAACATACTGTCTTGCCCTGGAGGTTTGCTGCATAGGATATGGAAGCAAGAAGGGGATTATTGCTGGGAGTATCAGAGGGTATTGCTGGCAGTATCTGACTCTCCTTGAGCACAGAAATCTGAACTTCATCAGCCCTGAAGGGATCCCATACTAAACCATGAAGGACATCCTGTTTGGAACTATAATCCTGCCTCCACATTTCATGGTGTCTCAGACTCTTACAACACCTGCTCCCTCACTATTTACTGCATAAATCTAGACAGTTGTGAAACTTGGAGGAATTTTGATCCAAATGGCTTAAAAAGGAGATCCAAGGACACAAGTTTATCTTCCAGATGTGTAGATTAAAATTACCTCCAGTCCATGCATATATTAAAATAAGGAAGCCCAAAGCAGAAGTTAAACTCCCTGGGAATCTACCCACCTTTTCAAGCCACAGTTTTTTAACAGGCAGCATCATCAATCTATGCACAGTGGTTACCTGGGCCCTGACTGCATGGAAAGAAAGAAGGGAACTGAGAACCCTCATACACTACTGACAGTGACACCTTCACCTCTGTTGTGGTGTTGTATTGGGTGGAAAGAAGGTTGACAGACAACAGCAAGAGATTAGCAGCTGTGTCAACAGATAACACTTGTATTCAAGTATGCTGAGATTTTTAAACTGGTTGCTTAAAGCGAAATGTATAAATACGTGGCCTTGATTCACTTCTTCAGTGACACATGTTCTCTCCTATGTGATCTATTTGTTTAGTTATAGTGACTGGAATGTGAGAGACAAACTTTGATCACTAGCTTTTGAAATGTCTAGATTTTCCCTGTAAAAAAGTGTGGTAGAGCAAATGAGAGCTACCTGTTATTCTGCATATTACAGCCTTTTTCACCGAGACAGGATCAGGAAACAGCCTAGGTCAGAAGATACTCTTGGATGTTGCCTGATCCAAGACCCTGCTCAAGGAAGAGCTAGTGTCCAAAGTAGAACAGAGCTAGATCAAACCACAAAGGGGTGCCTTCTGCTTTCCTTCCCCACAGACACACATGTATTTCATGCATGCACAATGCAGTGCTGTGGCTGCTGCCCTGATTTGCAATCCCATGTCACTACAGGCCAACATAAATCACACTGTGCTGATGCCTTCGTTCTCAGCCTAGCCATGGACATCCTCTCTGACTACTTGATTAAACACAGCATTTTCTCACATGCTAGAATTGAAGGTTCTCTAGAAGGCAGTACAAAAAGTTTGATGGTTCATCTTGGGAGTCCTTCTCTGGGCTGACTTGGAGTCAGTTTAATGCTACCCATGCCTGCCTTTGCAGGGGCTCTGTTGAATCTGATGGCAAAGTAGGTCTACACAAAGAAATAAACCAGTTATAAACATCTCAATGAAAAGAAAGTACATTTGCCATATTCATTCTCCTTGCTAAGGAGAGGGAGAGAGCTTGACTTTCTCAGTCAAACTCAGTGAATAGCACAGACAAATGGCAAGATGACAAAGCTTGCATACAAGAGAAGACAAATCACAGCCCTTTCTCAAGTTTGACCTTGCTAAAAACACAGACATAAGGCAGCACAAACTGTGAGAAATTTCATCATGCATATGCAGTTCTGGATGAGTCTTTGGATGTTCTTGACAAAAAAATAAAACAAACAAAAAAACTAATGGAAGAAGCTGGCAAAAAAATATTTTGAAATCCATAATGATAGCACTTGGGGCACAAAGTGGGAGGAAAGGTTAAGAGGAAGGAGAGAGAAAACTGAGATCATAGTTCCCTAGCAGATAAAAACCATACTGGTAGCCAATCCCTTCCTCCAGGTGGTTACAGTCTAACTAGATAAAATGGAACAAAATTCTTTTTCCTGGGCTGCCCTTTCAGTATTTCCTCCCAAGGAGAGGAAACATTTGTCTGGGCTAGTTTCATGGCTACCCTTGGACAGGTATTTTGAAATTTCTTGTTTCTTCTCCATAGTTTCAGAGCTGGAGTAGGAGTGATTGCATCTCTTGGGCCTACTCATGTACATGGTCCCACTGAATAAAGGAAGAAAGGGGTGTGCCTATTTTCCATTTTACAGTGGGCAAATGGAAACAAAAGGAAAGTCCACAGCTTTTGGCAGACTTGGCCTATCCTCCTGAATTGCCAGCACCGGGGTCAATTATGTTATCCACTTACTTGGTGGGATAATGTTAAGACAGTGGACACTTGTACCACTGGACAGGACCTCGCATTTGTACTTTTAGGGAAGACCTGCAGTAAATAAAAGACCTATATAAGAACTGTTCCATTTGGAAGGCTAGCAAGTGATAAGAATCTCCTGATGGAACCCAGAAAGAGATTTGGTCTGCTCTGTGAATGTGCAAACTCAACAGGCTGTTCTTACTTATGAGGAGGCTGGTATTAACAGTACGAGAGAAAAAAGTTATTTCTTTCCTGAGCTGGGGTGGGGTAAAAAGGAACAGCAAGGCTCACAGCAATCTTTGGTGACTAAAACAATCCTTTGTGGTTTTTCTTCCTTCATTTTCCTTGAATTGTCCCACTTATGTCTCTCTTTTCCCATAGCTGCTCATCTGTTCATCCTTCTTTGCCTCCCCTTTATGCATCTCAGTAATCCCATTCACCAAATTCAAACTCTTGACTGGCCCCACTACCTTCCCGAGGCTTATGGGCTGAAGCCTGTTTTCTTGCTCCTCAGCCTACAAATTCCATTCTCTCCCTTGCTTTTATATGACTGTGAGATGTCATCACTGTTTCTTGGATGCCCCAGCCTGCTGTGTGTACAAACCTGACAATCACCCTGACATGGCTCAGTCATAATGCCTGTTGGAGTTTCCAAACAGCAAGGAAACCATCCACCAGCAGCAGTGAGAAGAAATGTCAGCCTGGCAGCGAGCTGTTGGAAACCACACGTGGGAAGGAAAAAAGTCAAAGCAGAGCTCAGGTCTGGATGACAGTGTAGTTTGAACTGTGAAACTGTTCCTACACTCATCCAGCAGGCACCAGCTGTCTCCTGTTGGAGCAATGACACTTCCATGCCTCCCTGGGCTAATAAATTTATATTTGCCGCACAAGCAGTCTGCTAAGTGACTATTTGAACACTGCTCCATGGAAATCACTTCCTCATACTACAGAGGTCCTCAGATTTCATATGCCAGATGGGAACATTGTGCAAATTGCACTTCACCACCATGGATGAACCAGCATTGAGACTGACTTACTATACATCAATGGTGTAGATAAATGCCACTCATATTCCAGTCTTCAACCTGCTTAATCACTTGATTTGTGCAGCCTGGAGAAGAGAAGGCTGAGGAGAGACCTCATCACAGTCTACTACTTCCTCACAAGGGGAAGAGGAGGGACAGGCACTGATCTCTTCTCTGTGGTGACCAGTGGCAGGACCTGTGGGAATGGCCTAAAGTCGTGTCAGGGGAGGTTTATCTTGGATGTTAGAAAAAGTTTCTTTCCACAGAGAGTGTTTGGGTGCTGGAACAGGCTCCCCAGGGAATTGGTCACAGCACCAAATCCGACAGAGTTCAAGCATTTGGATAATACTCTCAGGCACATGGTGTGACTTTTGGGGATGGTCCTATGCAGGGCTAAGGGTTGGACTTGAGGATCCTTGTGAGTCCCCTCCAACTTGGCACATTCTGTGATTCTTTAAATGGAAAGATGCACTGCTTTTGCTGAAAGCAAATGCTGATAGGCCAAATGTGGATCTGGATGATTTGGGGGAAGCTTACCTGATTTCTAATGCTTTGCTGTATGTAGATGATTTTCTCTATACCTCATCATCAACATCAGATACAGATGTGCCCATAATCATGTATTAATTTAATGCCTTTATGCTACTTCATTCTTCCTGGATATGCCATAAGGGAAAACAAAAAAGCAAAAGACTGGAGATGCCATAGAA
>JAWWLV010000045.1:52720194-52797974 GCA_035041135.1 Platyrinchus mystaceus | reverse complement strand
CCCTGGAAGGTGACAGAGAACTAATTGCCTGCCAGTCACATGTGAATGAGCCTATGAGAACCAGCATTCTGATTTATTCTGTGTACAGTACTGGTGCAGAAGGGCTGTGGTATCTGCAAACAGTGCTGGGTGTTCTGCAGCAGAGATCTGTGAGCAGTCACTGTCTTGGCAGGGTTAAAGTCCATTTGAAGCAGAATGGGATCCGAGAGGCTACACTTACTGTCCTTCTCTTAGGCACAGAAGCTTGTCCTCCTCTCAAGTATCAAATCCTAATGAGTCTTTTCTTTGCATGTGTCACAGTGTACACAAGGATATAGGCAATGTCTTGAGTAGCTCTGTTGGAAAACATCTGCAGGTCAAGGAGATTTGTCTGTGTCTCTGGACCAGAGAAAGATCCCTACCATAACTAACTAAAGGCCTTGATAGTCCAAGTACTTCTTTGTAATAACAACTAGTGGATGTTTAATAAATGGACCAGGAGTGATTATCACATGAGATTAGGCACAATCAAGTCCTCATAATTGGGTAAGGGGGCTTACATGGTGGATTTAACCCCAAAGCCTTTTAATTTGCTGATCTGCTTCTAATAATGACCTCTGAGAGTTGTGTGGAGGTCTCCAGAGTGGGGAGAATATCTTCCTGGTATTAGCCTACATGCAAACAACTGCAAACAAATCTAATGCTGGAGTGTAAAAGCCAGTTTGGACATAGTGAATTAGGAGCTGAACTGTCCCAGAATAATGACTGTGCAGAAATATTCCCATTTAACAGTTATAAGGTGGGAAAGAGAGCAGGATGAGGAACTCACCCTACATCTCGCATCTAAAATTATTTGTCTGCCTTTTTAGGGTCAGCAGAGCACAAGATGAAACCTATATAAAACACATTGATTGTAGTTTTGTATCTTTAAAGCCCAGTTTGTGAGGATTTACAAAACAGAAATATGACCTTTTCAACCCAACATGTGACAGAATTAAAACCAAACTTTCCAGAGGGACTGTCAAACCCAGAAGAGACTGATTAACTGACAAAAAAGGAGTAGAAGTCCATAACAGAACAAACCATGCAAGAACAAAATTCTGCTGTGATGTAAATTGATATTTCAATATAATGGTTTGTCTTCTTTGTAACACTGATTCATTATCTGTTGTTCCACATATTTAGAGCTTGCAAATCCTCTATGCTCATATAATCAATATAGCATATTGATATGTTTTTTCTTGATCAGCAAAATGTTTGATTTCCATGTCTAGGCCTGGAAGCAATGCTTTGGTATAGTTGCCAAACCTAAATCCTGAAAAATGAGTAAAGCCCACGAGGGGTAGTGGGCTCATCTGCCAGTGCTGGTGCAAAAAGGCTGACACTGGCAACTGTTTTGCTGCTTTATTTTCCCTATCAGCAAATGAGAGCTACCTTAGCTCATCTAACCCTCAGCATAATGCTTACACAGGTTCATATTCATTGTACATTCAAGGGACGTACAGTGTAAAAAGCTCAGGTCTGGAAGCTTCTGAGAACAGTGTTTGTCTTTCTGTTGTGTGGCAGTACAACACACAGCAGCAGCAGAACTCCTGGAACAGGGCTGGGTTGCTAGGCACTGTGTCCATATAAATATTAAGTCCTAATGATATATCAGCAGCATATGTCTCTGCATGTTTAGAATGCATTTGCTTTAGCATGAGCTTAAGTGCTTTGCTGAACCGAAGTAGTAAGTGCTAAATGGATAATCTGAATGGGAAAATGCCACAGGAAAATGGTTTTCAAAGAATAAAATCAAATTGTTCCTGAGAATGATAAACAAGCACATATGAAATGAGCCACAAAAACAGTTGTTATAATGCTTTGAGTGGAGTGCAGATAAAGGGTAGGAAGTTATAAGCACTAATGCAGCTCTGTTAAATTCAGTGGATATGAATTTGTTGCCAGTGAGGATTTGCTTTGATCTGGGCCTCACATCCCATTGGTAAGGATGATTCAAGACTCACAGGGCATCAGATACAACACTGCTGAAAGCAAAAGCAGAAATCCATCCCTTTATAAGCTGAGTACAGTATGCAGAGCTGTTAGGATGGCAATACAAGAGTTTAACCCAGATGGTCAAGTATAACTGAAGGTAAGTCTAAGGAAATGAGTCTGGCTGTAGGTGTCATGGATAATTAAATATTGTAGAGAAGGTAAATCCCATTATCACATTTATTTGCATTAAATGTTGCTTTGCCAAGGTGTGGGGATAGAATGGCAGATGCAGAGTTACTGTCCAGGATATAAAAAGGAGGGAAGTAAAAGGCAGAAGAAATGGATAAGCAGCAGTAAAATCCTGACTCTGACATCAGAGGCAAAGACTTGTAAGAGATAACTCTTCCAAATTTGTGAGCAGAAAGACTAGGTAATATTAAGTTACGGATGGTACTTTATTCCTAATATGCATTTTAAACCAACTCTCCTTTCCGTCTTTTTTGTCCCTTACAGCCTTTTATTTTTTCTCCTTTTCATCCGCACTAGAAACTCAAAGAGGGTTTGCTACTTCTGAAAATGAATCAAAATACAAAGGAGATCAGATAGAAAAAAAAAGTCTCTTAATCCTTACCAACCCCATCCAGGCCTAACTTTATTTATTGTTCCAGTCTGAAAATTAGTTGCAAAATTCAAATTAAACAAAATAAAGAAGATTATAAAAATGAGTGAATTCTCTTCAGGAACCAAAAAATAATCTCTAGAAAGTGAGGTTTTGACAGTGATTGAACCTGCAAGAAATAAAAAAGCTGGAAGACTCATAGGAAGTTGCTAACTATATCTTAATTACAGTATAAATCTCCATCACAAGCTTACTAGGAGGTTGGGCAGAGAAGCATTTTCTTTGTGATTGAATACATAGAAAAATAACAAACATCTCGTGTTTGTGCTTGTATTGGACCAGGACAGGGATGTGCAGTGAGAGAAATGAATACCTAAGCAGATTGCAAATAATGGCCAATGGTAGTGCAGTAACTACCTTTAATAGATTATTATCCTTGCCCCATAGCATGACCTGAAGTCGTTATGCACTGTATGCTGTAGAGTACCCAGCATGAAACTGTTCCCTATCTACATGGGCAAGCAAAAGGCAAAGGAGGAAACACTGATAATGATAAGTGTTAAGGGTCACAAAAGCCAGTGACATCTCTTAAGAATGTGGCTAAAATTCCAAGATCTACACTTTTAGACCTGTTTCCCTGCCATCCTGCTTGCTTATGGAAGCAAGGGGTAGGAGAACAGATATCAGGCTACTTGTTCTTGGATTTCACGCCCTTGCAGATATGAAATAGCCAGGCTGGATGAGACAAACTTTTGGAACTGCATTGTAAAATCACGTCAGGAAGGAAAGGAAATCAAGCGACATTACAAAACCTATTTCCATGCTCCGAGTAACAGTCACATTCTAAATCAGAAAATTATTAGGTACAGAAAAGCTTTTTTTAAAGAATTTTGAGAGTTATCTAAAATTAATTGTTGATAATTTTACTTCCTAGGTAATAGAGACTTACTTCAACAAGGCTTTTAACAAGCTTTCCATTTTTGTGGAAGGACACAAATCATGGACTGGTCCATTCTTTCTAGTACTTCTGCAGAATGTACATTTTCCTTTGGGATTAGCAACAGTATATAGAAAATATGTGATTTTTTCTAAGATGGTCAGCGGAATGTGCTCTTAGATCCACTGTATTATGAACTGTCCAATAGTTATACGACTAAGATATATTCATTGTTTTGTATTTTCATATATCTTACACTTTGACCCTGCACAGAAGAAACTCTGAATTGGAGGTAGCTGATGGACAGAGTTCATTCTCTGTTCTGCACTGGAAGGCATTCGTAGTACATTGGTAGTGCATGGTCTTCTTTCTCAAATTCCACCTTACATACATCCTCACTTTGGCCTCTCCACTTTCACCATCCTTTGTTAATATTTCTATTTCTATGAAAACAGTCTTTCTTACTTATTCCATGTCATATTTCAAGTTGTCTTTTCACATATTTTTAGTTGGGTTTTTTTTTGTTTTTTTTTTTTTTAAATTTTAGGTCTCCTTTTGTTTAGCTCTTTTCTCTGCTCCTTCTGTACTTGCCTACCTTCTTTTCCCCTCAAATTTATATTCCTTTATATTCCCTTCTCTTTGTGGCCTCTGAATAATCTGTGCTATATTTTTTTCCTTCCACCCCTTTTTTCCTTTCAGATTCCTTCTATTCCATTTTGTCTTCACCCTTTCTAATGTTTCGTTGTACCCTCCTGTCTCTCAAATGCTTCACCTTTTTCTCCCTCCATCATTCATTTGAGAATTTTTACTTTAAATTGGCCCTTTTCCATGCATGTGTTTCTTTCTTTATTTCTTCTTCCATGTTTCTGTGAAGTCCCAGACATTCATTTACCTCTGTCCTCCACCTCACCGCCAGTTTTTGCAAAGGAGGAAGATCTTTCTAAATTCAGTTGTGAATTAAAGTACAGAGCATGAAGCTGATAATCAGTGGAAGAATTTCCCACAGAGATTAGTGAGCACTGTTCATGGAGAGGTAGAGGAGCCATGGGCTTTTTGGGGATATATGGGCTTTTTGGGGATATCTGTGATCCAGGAGTTCATCTAGCGGGGAGGGCTGGTGCTGAGTGCTGCAGACTAAAATTTTACATTAACAAAACTCTAAGATCCTGTGTGTCATAGTGTCATCCTCTCCATTTTGGCAACAGCAATGGGTTAGTGCAAGTGCCCTGAGGCATGCAGGTATTATAGAACTTGATATTTTACCTGAACTTAGAAAATTTTATCTCAGTCTCCCTCTTCACCTACTCTTATAAGGGACTTCTTTGTAGTAAGACCCTTTCAGAGCACTCCTACAATGGTTGTGTGATCCTCCTGTAAATGACAGTCACTATCATTAATGGATAATCAGGATCTAAATACTCCTGCTGCAATTTCATCCTGCATCTCAGGGCATTGCAGGCTATGTTATGAATGTCATAGTATGACAGAATCATTAAGGCTGGAAAAGACCTTTAAGATCATTATAAAGATTAACCCAGCATTGCCAAGTCCACCATTAAACCATGTCCATAAGCACCACATCTGCACATCTTTTGAACCCTTCTGAGGATAATGATTCCACCACTTCATTGGGCAGCCTGTTCCAATGCTTGATCACCTTTTCAGTGAAGAAATTTTTCCTAATACCCAGTCTAATGATATTTCATTGTGTTCTTTTAGAACATTCTTTGAGCATACATTATAGGAAAATGGAGACATTAATATAAGCTTAGCTTTCTTTCTGCACTATATAGTATTTTGGACAGTCCTATCTGTGATGGTGTTGGCTGGAACAGAGTTAATTTTCTTCATAGTAGCTGGTATGGGGCTCTGTTTTAGATTTGTGCTGGTAACAGAGGTGATGGTGCAGAGATGTTTCAGTTACTGCTGAGCAGCACTTACTTACACAGAGTTAAGGTCTTTTCTGTCTCTCTCCCCACCACACCATTGAGAAGGCTGTTGGTGCACAAGAAGTTGGGAGGGGGCAGAGCTGGGAGAGTTGATCCCACTGACCCAAGGGATTTTCCATACCATATGACATCGTACTCTGCATATAAAGCTGAGGGAAGAAGAAGGAAGGGGCAACATTCAGAGCGATGGTATTTGCCTTCCCAAGTAACCATTACACATGTTGGAGCCCTGCCTTCCTGGGGATGGCTGAACATCTGCCTGCCCATGGGAAGTGGTGAATGAATTCCTTATTTTGTCTTCCTTTTGTGTATGCACACCTTTTGCTTTACCTGTTAAACTCTTTATCTTGACCCACAAGTTTCCTCAGTTTTACTCTGCTGATTCTCTTCCCCACCCATGGGGAAGAGTGAGCAAGTGGCTGTGTGAGGCTCAGTTGCCAGCTGGAGTTATACCATGACATTACCACACCTCACTTTTCTCCTAATCAAATTCATGAATCTAGTTCTTTTCTGTTTTGTCCCTTTTTGAAATATTCTCCTGTGATTCTAATAAGTTTCACTTGGCTTTCTTAAAATCCCCTTCACTTTCTCTCATGGCCTCTTTGAGCTGAACTGACCAAAAGTAAACGTAATATTCAGAGTAAGGACGTGTGGTAGAGCAGGTTGTATATGATGGCATTTTATACAATTTTGGTTTTGCTATTCATCATCTCCTTTGCCGTGCAGACAGGCATCTTATTTGCTGCTTCTTCATGCAGAGCTGATGTCTTCATTGAATGATACATAATGATGCCTAGATCTATTTCCCTAAGAAATAACACTTAATTCTGAATCCATCAGTATATATCAGTATCTTAAATTGTTCCCTCCAGTGTTGTTTACCTTTCACTTGTCTAAAGTAAGTCTAATCTGGTTCTGTGTTACAAATTTCTCCAGTTTGGTAAGTCTTCTCAGAATTTCTCCCCTCATTTCCAGTGAAAGATTTTATTCCTCTAGGCAATACTGCAGCTTGCTTTGGTCATCCTATCTTCCTATTCTTTAATATTAACATAGTGGGATTGATTCAATACCTGATATAAAGACTTTGGAGATGGTGTGAGAAGTAAACCCATCTTTTCTGCCACCCTAGAAAGTGAAGGAATGTCGGTAGCCATGCAAAGAAAGTGCAGCTGCCTCAGGAATTGTAATTACAGGGCAATTTTCTAATTGATTTCTTCTCTTAATTGAGCTGCTCCTGCATTATCTTCATGAAATCCAGAGCAGCACTACCCTGGAACAGCTCCACTCAGCAGGAGCAGATGTCCCTCTGGGCTGTGTGAGGGACCACAATGCAGTAACTACAGTTCTGGTGTCTCTGTGCTTTACCATTCTCTGACAGTGTTAACAATCCAGGGTTTCTGATTTTCCCCTGTCATTTCTGACCTCCAGTAGGACTCTGTCCAACAGATATTGTCTTCTCATTTCCTCCTGTGGAGATCAAAACAAGCTAATTAACCCTTTCAGAGCTTCATCCCCAAGATAATAATTATCCCCTTCTCTTACCCTGAGCATTAATAACAGGACAAAAACATACAGAGATGGATTGAAGCCATAAGGCAGGACAGGTCCTGGCAGCCAGGACTCATTCCACAGCTCCAACCAGGGAGCAGGATACTGGTGGCAGCCCCAGGAGCTGGGCATAAGTCAGGGATGAGAGGTGGGCCATGGAGAAGGGTGGACACTAAAATGGGATACAAGGCTGTGTTTGGGGGTAGGTTATGGTACAGTTATAGCCTATTGAAGAGTACCCACATAGGCAATAGGACTGTGTATTATTAATTGATGGAAACTAAAAAAAACCAAAACCCACAACATTATTTCATACCAGAGAAAGTTCCTGACACTGGGATTGTTTACACAGCAGTTATGGCAGAGGTGAAGTCTTAATGTCCTATTACTTGTGATATTTAAAATTAGGCTGATCAAAACCTCAGCACATGCACTGTGGGAAACTCTCCAAGCATAGATAGGTAATGCAGTGGATATGAGGGAATTCCAGTCTGTTATTACTATGAAATTATAGTTTGCAATGCCCAGCAAGAAAATGTTGCGCAGATTCCTTACATACATTTAAATCTTTCTGTTTTGTTACACACTCAAGGAACAAACTAAATCCCAACAGGATACCACCACACTGTGCCCATGCCAGACAGCTGAGGCTGTATGACAGCATACAGGGTCATGTTCATAATGAATAAGAAGTGGAATAAGAGCCTGCCACTTTTGCTACATTGGCCTTACTGCCAGCCAGAGTGACATACTCCACTATTACGTTCGACATTTTTACCAGTTTATCCACAAGAAGGAAAAAAAAAATATTGGTGAACTATTAATTAAAAATGGGCTTAAAATACTCGTTATCACTGGAAACATAGGGCAAAACCTTTCCCTGGGACATGCAGGCAAAAGTCCTGTTGTCTTCAGAGTGACTTGCAAGCACATATCCAAAGGCAATGATTAGACTATTATGATTTGCTCAGAGAAATAAACCAGGTAATAATGAGGAAGGACATTCTTAGTGTTTCATCCATAACACTGCAACCTCAAGCCACGTATATTTTCAGATTTAACCTGCAATCTTTTACAGCATGCAATTAGCTTGACAAAATACTGTTTCAAGTCTCATTCATTAGGAGTTTCCTCAGGGTCTTGGTATTTTGCATTAAAAAAAAATAAATTATCAGTATTTCAGAGAGTCTAGAGCAACTTTTCAACTGAGAGTAGATCCCGAAAAATGAGAGAGAGAGGAAGGGAAAGTTTGGGAAGGTTTGGGAAGGTTTGGGAAGGTTTTAGAAGGTTTGGGAAAGGAAGGTTTGGGGAGAGGAGGGAGGAGAGGGGAAGGGAGGGGAGGGAGGGCAGGGGAAGAAAAGGGAGGGGAGGGAGGGGAGGAAGAAAGGAGAGATGAGTGGAGTGGAGGAGAGAGGAGGAAGGGAGACAAACCAAATATATGCACTGAGGTTTATAGAGTGGAAAAACATCTCTTTTTTCATTTGCATCCATGAAATCCACTCAAAGTCACATGGGAATTAAACAGAGAAACTGAAAGTTCTTGTTTCTAGGATGATCTCTTGGGTTCATTTTGGGGGAAAAGCATCCCACTTGAAGACTTTGTGAACTAGGCAATTTGTAGTCTAGGCAACTTATGAAGATGTTGATATATTAATATAAAAAAGGCCTTTAACTTTATGTATTGAGACTTGGGAAATGGGAATGCTTTTAAAATAGTTTCTAATCCCTGACTAAACAAGCCCAGCTCTTGGAATCTGGGATTGTATTTTCAGAAGTAAGATATGCTAAAGCATTTCAGAGGAAGAGCTGAGAACAGGTTATCTGGAAAATTGGGCCTTTTGAAGCATCTTTAATTGGGCATACAATATAATTCTGCATGTTGAACATTTACTCTTGAATTCCTGGCGCGGACATGCTGATGATGATATTGATGATGATGATGATGATAATAATATTCTTCATTTATTTGTTTGAAAGTATTTTTTTCTGTTCTGCCCAGATCTGCTGAACAAGAATGCAAGCATGCTCTGGCATGCTTTAGCATCAGGCCCAGAGTCTGTTAGAATGAATGAAGGAAGTATAAAACTCCTCTTGAATTCAAGGGATGAGGAGACTATTTCCACAGTACACAAAAGTATCTCTGACAACAATAGCAACAGTCATTCCTTTTATCATCTGCAACATAAAATGTTCTTCTGTAAAATACTGGGTAACGGTAATGCAGCTTTTGACCTTCATCAGGGAAACTCTCATTGCTGATTCTTGATCTTGGGTCTACATTCTCTATTTCCTTTGAGTATGCCTAGATAGTTACTGGGAGCTATCACCCCAGTGACTGCTTTGAACACAGGACAGCTTCACTTCTTCTAATAGCTCTGCCCTGTGTTGCATTTCCTTCACATATAGTTTTTCCTAAGTGGAATTATTATCAGCAAGAAATCTGGCCTTGCTGTCTCACATGGGTTGCTTTTGTGTGCTCAGGTTTCATGGCCCTTTCAATCAGAATTATTTTTTTGCTGGTTATCTCATGTTTTTTTGGGTTCAAAAGATTCTAATAACAGTTGCAGGAAAGCCACTCTGGAATATTAGATAATCACTAATTACTTTTTATGAAACATGTCTAAATTACTACAAAATATTTCTTCACAGTGCAACCTACTTAGATTCTAGTTCTGTGAGGATTTACTTCTGTGCTAATTTATGCCTAGTGGTTTGAAGTCTCTCAGTTAAAAAAAAAAAAAATCAAGCCTATCTTAAATATTTCCAGAAGGGCATTGAGAAATAGAGGAGCTTCAAATCCTTATTATTCATCTTTTTTTTTTCTTCTTTAACATTAAAAGAACTAATTCCTGAGGGACCAGTTAAGTACTTGCTTTAACTCCAGTTAAGTTGCTGTCAGACCTGGCCTTAGCATACGAAGAAGACAGAAATAGATGTGGTGTCACTATCAAGTGACGACACAGAGTACTGTAATAAAAATAAAACTTAGAGGCAGCAAAAAAAAAAAGCACAGTATTTTCCTGGTTACCTCTACAACTGTGAGCTTGACAGGAAAGTATATCACATAGGTCTTTGTTGAACGTGGAAAAGAGACAGCACTCACATGAAAAGAGCAGTGGAAATCTCCTGCAGCATCTTCCCATCTTTCTGTCCTCAGGTATCAGAATGTTACCTTGTTGTAGATCACCAGGTCATACTTCATTTGGTAAAAACCTGATGCCAGGCACTGCATACTAAAAGCCCTGAGATTAGCTCTATTGTTCAGAGCATAGTGTTGATGATGCCAAGGTTGTGGGTCTGATCCCCTCATAGGCCATTCACTTAAGAGTTGGACTCGATGATCTATGTGGGTCCCTTCCAACTCAGAATACCCTGTGAAGCCATTTTCAGTATGTGTAAATCTTAATGGACCTTTAAACTCTAGGGAAGATGCAAAGTCTTCACTATACTTGACCTCTACAAGAATCCATCATATTTAAAAAGCCTCAACTCCAACTTTACGATCTCTGGGGTTTAGCTGCGAAACCCCATGGCTGAGCCATATTGGCAGAACATGTAAATCAGAGTAACATGCCCATTATAAGCTTTTCAGCAAAATTATTCTCTTTAATTTTCTTTTCGCAGTAATACTTTGGCAAAGTCATGGATTCCTCTTCCTGCTTCTAACTTCTGATGTTCTTCTTTTAGTCAACAGGTCTGTGCCTATAAATGGCAGGAGAAGCTCAGCTGTCCCCTGTGCTAATCCAGACCAGAAACCTTGGCAGTACCTCCAGTGTTACTGGCAAACACAGAGTTTCTCATCATTTTGTTTTGTGGAGAAAAGCTGGAAAAGGAAATATCAGTGTACCCCAAAAACTCCAAGAACCTACATCAACTCCAAAGGTGTAAAGAACAAAACAGGATTTATAAGGTCACCATGTCATTTTATTGTGTATCTTTTTGATTTGCAGGACTGCCAGATGGAGTTAGGCAGAGTGCATATAAGACTCAGACTGACTGATTTCACAGACACAGGAAAATCCAGTGTTTCTGGTTTTTGGTTGGTATGTACCTGGCAGGACTTGCACTGACAGAGTCACTGTTTTCTTTGGGCAGGTGAGGAACCCTAACTAAGACTTTCTGTTTTCCTGGGGCTGATCTCACACAGCTATCAGCCGGTTTGTGGTGCCGGCAGTCGTGAAGGCAGCACTAAGGGACATTTTTCTTCCAGTGGTAGCAAAGTGCTTTGACTCACATTCCTGCTCTCCCAGGGGGGTGGTTATAAAGCACTTGCATTCTTTGTTTCTTGTTCAGATAGCCCCTGGCATCGACTGGAATACCCTCCAGAGCAGGATGAGCTGCTGTGCCCCCCCTTCTCAGATGCACAACAGCATGTTGAGAGGCAGTCAGGGTAATGAGTAACATGGCACTAGCTGTATCTGTGGGAAAAGTCAGCTGCCTTTCCAGGGGGAGTTTCCCAGGGATTTCTTCATTTCAAATGCAAGCACTAATGCATAAATGAAAGTGACAGGGAGAGCAAAACTAAACATCAATGCACACTACTGAATATAACAGAGGGAGCCATGGAGAACATCTTTAAACCCGGAAGATTAAAACCATTAGAATAAGAGTAATTTCATGGTGGAAAACCTATTTTATTTTACCTTCTGTTGAGAGAAGTAAAATTGCATTGCAGTTTTCATTGCACAGTTAGGGACTAGTAGCCTTTATGTACTGCACAGTTTATGGGATTGGAGAGGAAAAGGTGTTTTCTCTTTCCCGAGGTTTCAGAAAATAATTTTGAAACAAATTAACAAGAATGAGACTTCCCGACATCTCTCCAAAAAGGATGTGTGCCAGCAGAAAGCTAGCTATCTCAAAGGCCAGAATAGGTCACAAAGACATATAGCTTATATAGATTTGCAGATGAAATATGTAATGAATCTTGTCCACAGAATCATTAGATATTATTAAACAGGTTTGAGATGCTTTTTTTTGGCAACCTAATTTTTAAGTTTTAAGAATCATGTGAACATTCTTTGACGGCCATAATGACTCATTATGGGGTCGGGTTTTTAAGAAAGTATGACTGAAATCTGTGTCCATCAGTCTCTTTGCTTGCCTCACTGTCTTGAACAAGCTGCTAATCTTACCAGAGCCAGCAAAAGGGCAAAGTATCTTGAAGTTACAAAGGTCTGAAAAGTTTCACAATATTTGGCAGCTGTAAAAAAAAGCAAGTGTCAAATTAATACTGTCACTGAGTCAAAAGCTTTGGCACAAGCACAAGAGCCTTCATCATGGGCTGAACTAACTACAGTAGCTGAAGAATATACAGTTATAGACCTGAAGTGAGGTCACATGGGAGGGGGTTTGGGGTGGGCAAAGAAGTAGATGAGATAATTGTGGTAGGGGCAGGCAGAAAGACGGACAAATACAGGATATAAGTAAGTAGAAAACCATTCATTATTAGTTCTGCTGTTACCATAAGTGCTTTCTTTTTAGCACAGATTAGAATTCCAAATAGACACAAACATCTGGGAGCTCAGAATAAAGACACCAGGTTTCATAACACTTGGGATGAGTACCAAGAGATCTGCTAATATTGCAGCATTAGAACTGTTCTTACCTTCCCACAGGTCAACCAAATGCTGAGTGGTAATGCTGACCTCACTAAAAGCACTTTTAATAAGCAGTCCCTATGCTTAGTGTAAGAACCTCATTAAAGAAAACACAGTTTACTAGTATGAGGGTTCACTGCTACCAGATTTGTCAGTAGGAACAGGCCATTTACTTGTAATCTGTGACCCAAACACACCTTATCTTTTGGAGATGAGGAAAAGGACAAATTAAAATGTCAGTGATGTGTAAGAGGCATTTCAGATACACCTGAGTTCCTTACATCCAAAATATTTAAGGCAGAATGCATTAGAATAAGTATCTATTGTTTTCTTTACTAACATGGATCCCACTTCCAGAGGGACTTGTTGCTGCTTTTGACTGAAAATTAATATGTTGATACAAAATCCCACAGAGGATGTGTGGGATTTTTATTATTTTATTCTACAATAGATATATTGTAGAATATACATACCAAATATTTCTGAGCAGCCTAGGAGGAGAGTCAGCTGCTTATAATGCAAGGAGGATCTCTCAGACATAATCCTTATTTTTCAGAGTATTGGTAGAAGTGATTTTTTTCTCCAGTAATTTGTTTCATTCTTGTGAAAGGAAGTGCTCTTCCAGCATGATGCTTATGTAGGTTTGATTGCCATAATGCTGAGCTGCCCTTCTGCAGGACCCTGCAGAAGCAATTAAGTTGGGCAGCCGGTGCCTGGTGGTAGCTGTGCTACCAGGGGACTGAAACCTCACCAAAGGAAAAGTTCTGACCTGTTGGATGAACCCATTTAACCAGCACCTGTTTGCCCAACCTGTACTGTTAGTTTTTTGTCCTTGTGGTGCCCTCTCATCATTGCAAATGTTTGTTCCTCATATCTCTCCAGCTTTTGACTATCTTCTCGCTATGCTCTTTGGCTTGGTCTGCCTCCATATTCTTCCATCCCTCTCCCTGACGCAAATATGAACATCTGGCTGTGTCCCTTCGGGGTACTGCTGTCTAAAGTGCTTCTTGGTCTTCTCCAGACCAAATATCAACTTGCTTGTAGTTTGTTCTGGTGTACCATAATCCTAACCTGTCTACCCTCATCCTGCCTATGCCTTCCCAGTACTGAGGACCATGACTATGTCTAAAGGCGTCCTCTATGTACAGGTAGATGTGTAGCTGATCAAGCTGTTACTTAACCCATCCTTTTTTCTACTGTTTATTATTGAATTTATCATCTTCCAGGCATTATTTCTTCCTCAGATCCCTGAGCTGTGCCAATAGCCCAGACAACCTCCAGTAACAATTCAGGCTAAACTAGCTGATTTTGTACTGAAGCAGACTATAAATATTCATACAACCTCATAATGTAGGTTGGCTACAAAAACAGAAGATCCATAATAAAGAGCTAGTAGGCAGAAAAATCTTAATCCACTACAAGCTACTTCCAAGGGGATTGTATGTCTATATGATTGTATACATATTATAGACAGTAATAAAATAGGCCAGAACTACAAAATATTTCCAAGGGAAGCCAAGCTCCAATCTATCTCTTAAATCCCAGGCTGTGTGGCTTCCTGAAGAAACACAGGGAATCTGTGATGGAGAAGGAAACTGAATTAGGCTTCCTAGGTAGCAAGTCTAAATTGTATTTTTTTTCAAAGTTGGAAGTCAAGTTAGAAAAACAATTTGCAACTAAGCACTGTGTAGCAGTGGAATAGGAAAGAAAAGTTTCAGTTTCTTTAAAGTATGGCAACTTCTGTGAACTGCAGGTGTTACAGATTAACACTTTAATCGGAGCCACATGCATTGCATCCTTGATGTCTGACTCCAAACTCAGGTTAAGAGATAAAATTATTTTGACATCTGGGGAGGACATAATGTTCTTTCTGAATATAGATCAAGTTGTTTGTGACATGTAAATGAAACTCTTCTGAGTAATTTTTTTTTTAAGAAATGTGATCAAAAAGAAAAGGTAGAGAATTTTTCAGGTTTATGTGCTATCCTGGGAGTCCAATTCTAATTACAGAGTCTCTTTGGACAATGGCAATATTTTAATCTCGTTTTACTGAAACACTTAAGCATATACTCAGGTATGGCTGTTTTCAGAACAGCATGTAAGTAATACCTAGATCACAATACTTTTCTTTTCCCTGGTGCTGACTGTAATTTCCATTCATTAATTCTGCCAGCCCTGTCTGGTCTAGTTTTTGGAAGATGTTTACATATATATTCATATACCTTCCTTTTAGTGTACACTGTTTTTTCCCTTTTCTGCTTAAATATGTGCCACAGCTCTCCTGTACATCTAATGAAATATTTCTAAAGTGGCCTCACACTGCTTCCATGAATTCCGATTTTTCTATTTTTCTTTTCAGTCTCTTCTTTCATTTAAAGAAAAAGCATTCTGTACTCTGAAGTTTTGTGTTAAAGGCAGATATCCTAAACTCTAGAAGGAAGCAGAAGTCATGTCAGGCAAATAAACCCAGACTCCACTTCTTTCAACAAACAGGACATTCCCTTAATGGCACTGTCACTTCACAGAATCACAGAATCATAGTATCATGGAACTGTTTAGGTTGGAAAACACCTCTAGGATCATTGAGTCCAACTGTTAACTGAGCACTGCCAAGTCTACTACTAAACCGTGTCCTTAAGTGCCACATCCACACGTTTTTAAACACTTCCAGGTATGGTCTCAAACTCTACAAACCTCTGAAGTGCTATGTAAGGTTCTGTCTCTGTACACCATCTCCCTTTCATGGCAGAATGGTTTGCTTTCCATCTTTCATTTCTGTGTTAACATGCCTCTTCTCAGTGTTGAACTCTGCCTCATGCTATTGTGCAGGCAGTTCCCTCATTGTTGTTATTTGGTCCTACCCAGGCTTTTTTCTCCCCTATGGCAAAAGTCTGTAACTGCACAGAAGTCATCAACTCAGATGCTCATGTTTGTATTTTCACTGCATTCTCCCTTTGTCTTGTGCAAATTGTCAGCATTTATGTATTGTCTATTGTCTGCACAAACAAGTATTTACCTACACAGAAGCCACATGGAGTAAGTTTGCCAGAGTTTGTATACATTCACTGACTCAGTCTCCCAAGGAACAGAGGGCAAGGAGTGGCAACATGGGAAGCTCTGTTTTGAAGAGGTCTTGTAACTTGTCCATTTACAGTTCAGTGGTACCACCACTGGGAAAGTGTCCTTGATTCAAAATATCATGCGTAGAGAGAAGCACCTGGTTTTGCGGTACTGCATGGAGGAGAGAACGGAGCATGGAAAAATTCCAGAACTTGGTGAGGCAGAGATACATGATTAGATGGGTACCTTCCAGATGATCCAAAAAAAGAAATATGTATCCTGTTTTTCTCAGCCTTGATGCTGTGGTTGTTCAATGAGTAGTTGACACCTGATTCCTGGAGCATTGTATTTTCTGTGGCTTTCTTTTGTTTTTCCTTTCTGTCCCACTTACAAGGGAGCTACAAAAGCTCCCATAGGACATTCCAGATGTTCTGAAACATAAATGCAGAGGGATGTACAACATTCAACATTTAACAAGGATTTGTTTTGCCTTCTAATTTCTAATTTCTGTTTAGTGAAGCAACAAACCCTTAAAACAAGGCTGCAATGCTCATTATTCTCTGCCTTCCCTGAGGCCCATGCTGTGTGGGAGGGAAAAATGAAGACTCATAGTCTGACACTGGCTACTTTCTTCCTCTCCCTTAGCCTGCCTCCATCCCTATATGGGGTTTTAACAGATCAAGGTGGTATTTCAAGTGGAATGATCCTACCATCAAATTTCCCCTGTGAATCTAGGTTGGGTGGCAAGGAGGTAAAGAGATCGTGCAGGAAGTGCCAGGGATCATGGAGATTTCAAGAACAGACTCATTCTGTGTGGCAGAGTTGATACAAAGTGCCATTTTACACCCATCAGCCCCTGCCAGCACATGGAAGCCATGTCAGCCATGCTTGAGCAAGGCATAAAACACCTTCCTTCCAAAGCATCCAAGGAACCCTGGTAAATTCAGAGATAATGACTTACTCTCTTTTCTCTTTGTTTCCTTAACAGCCTGGGAAGTTCATGGCTGCATTCATGGCATTTCAGGGAGTCTGATCCACTCATGCTAAACCAGTAGATGATACCTTCTCCCAGGTAACAACTGACAGGATGAGATTAAATGGCCTCCAGTTGTGCCAGGGGAGGTTTAGATTGGATATTAGGAAAAATTTCCTCACTGAAAGAGTGGTCCAGCATCAGAATAGGCTGCCCAGGGATGTGGTGGAATCACCATCCCTGGAAGTGTTCAAAAAATGTCTAGTTGTGACACTTGGGGACACGATTAAGTGGTGAAGGAAGCAGTGATAGGCTAATGGTTGGATCTGATGATACTGGAGGTCTTTTCCAACCTTAGCACTTCAGTGATTCTCTGACACAGTGCAGAACAAAAGAGGTCAAGACCCTGATGTCCATGAAGTGGAGAGCTCTACTAATGTTTGTAACAACCTCTTAACATGAAAGAACATAGTAAGGTAAGGAATATTTCTCATCAGGCATAAACAGAAGTGCATAGGGGATCAGAAAATATTTAATTACCACTAACAGGTTTAAGTCCCTTCTTTGGACTTTCAAACAGCTCCTCAGAATGAAAACAGAAGGTAGTGTGCATCAGGTTTGTATCCTATGCTCTCTTCTTCGGATGAAGAGGGCATGGGCTATCTGAGATACACACCTATGATTTATTTAACATTCTGCTGCTGTTATGCATATCTTCTCCTTTCACTTTCTGTATCTGCAAACAGGCAAGTCTGGGAGGTGAACACCGTTTTACAAATGACCAGGGATAACTTCTGTGAATCCATTGAAATGTTCCTAATTTACAGGAGACAGACTCCACAAGGAAACAGCTAGGGAAGGCCAGCTGATATTACCAGTCCTAAATGCTCTTTGAATATCTTGCAGCTGAATTTTGGGAGCATTTTGGGCATTTAGATTTCATAAGCATTTCTCTTTTTTTGTCTATTTGAAAGCTAGCTACTATGATAAGAAACCAGATTGTGAAACATAAAATCTTGAAACTGGGCAGTGCAATATTCAGCCTTAATGTCACTCTTTTGAGTGAGGACAAGGCAGCTTTTATGTAAAAATAAATAAATAATCAGCAGGAGAAATGTGTCTGAAGGGAGAATTAGAAGCAAGAAGCCTCAGGATAGCCATCATCTCTGAAGAATTTGGTTCTTGTTCTAGCTCAGCTCAAGCAAAATCAATGTGAGGATTTGTCTCAATTCCAGTTAGTCCACATCATAGATCAGTATATCTGGAAAGTCCTAAAAAGATATGAGCAGGTATTTCAGAAGGCTGAGCAGCCCCTATTTCTGTTCAGTTAAATGTCAGCTGAGCATACCTGGCACTTTGCAAGAATTGGTTCCCTGAAAAAGATGAAGGCTGACTCTGACAGAGAAGTAGAAGGTGAGAATGGAGAGATGCAAGTAGCTGAATCTGTTAAATGTTTCTGAGCATCATTAAAAATAAGGGTGACCGAGGAATGTAAATGTAAAAGACACCTAGGTCAAAACTTCAAGTGTGATTTTGGTGCAGCATCTCTAGCTGCATTAGTTGGATATAGTCCAAAACAGAAGAATCTGAAAAGTATTTACAACATCCAGAAGACATTTTGACATCTGTTCATCTGGATGTTTTAGTTTTGCACTGAGGGGATGAGGGCAGAATAATTCCTGCTTGAACTTTGCTCACTAGAAAAGTAAAATCATTGTTTTTGCAAAAGAGAAAGAGAACAACTTTGAGCATGTTCTGGCCAAGTTCATACCAAAGGTGCTGAACTCTTCTCTGTAAAGAGATCTCATATAGCAGAGATCATTTTGTACTGCATGCTGATATTTCCTCCAAAATAACTTAAACTGGCATTCTGCCTCAAAAGCTGAAAAATATTAAACCTGACACTCTGTTTGTTTGTTCTCAGTTCAGAATGTCTACAGCTACCCCTTTTGTGACTTCCCTGTTGCTGCTGGATTTCCACTTAGATTGTTTAGATGTCCTTTCTCACTATTCTCAAAATCTCTGCTGGCCCCCAAGTGACTCCTACACTATGACTCATGGGCCTCTTTCATCAGGAGACAAACTAATGGTCTCCTTTGACACATGCTGGATGCGTTCTGCACAGCTCCAGGGTTTCTGCTGCTGCTAATGAGATTTTTCTGGAGGGTTGTGAAAAATCATTAAGGAGTGGTTTCTGAAAGCCCAATATTAGTTTTTTCAGTGTTTAACCAGAGTTGCCTCCTCACTGCTCAGTGCTAATAATGGCAGAATGGTTACATTGGTAGCAGGGTGGTCAAAGATCATCTGACTGGTGTGAGACAGGTCCAGCTGCTATATTGGGTGTTTTTGAACTTCTGGAGTGATGAAAAAAGGACCAATACTTGCTGGCTTATAGCAAGGTGAATTGTGGAGCTGAGTGGTAAGTGAAAGACTTGTCAGAAGCTAACCTGGCATAACCTGGCTGTACCTAGAGGGAATTCCTACCTTAGTTAGGTATCCAGTCCAGTGAAGGGAACAGAGAGAATTACCAGAGATACTTACTTTGAGAGAAATCCATGTCCTTGAACATAAATGAGATGGTACTAGGTGGTGATGGGCTGAGGAAAACCTGATGGCAGGACCTGGCACCCACCCAGCAACTCAGAGCTGGAAAACCCACTGGATTGGAACCAAGACACTCTCTAGCTGTGCCTCAGTTTTCCCACTCATGGGGTTTGTGTTGTCCACAGTGTTGGTGCTGGGAAATGACAGCCCAGGAGCACAGGCTCTCCTTGGGAGACAGCCCTGTTGGCTACTGACTGTGGGGGTAGTTAGGGAATGGGAATCATGGAGAAGAGAACATTGAGATAGGAATTGTGGAGAGTGCTAGAAAAGCTATGAGGCAGAGGACACGTGACAGTTTGGGGAAGAAAAAGCCCCCTGAGCTGCTGTTTGTTAGTACTGTCAGAAAGGATTCAAGTCTGTGGATAAATACTTGACCAAAGGAAAAGGTAGTAGTAGTCCAGGGGGATGGAAAAATGCATGACTAAAAGTATTTCAGTTGCTCTAGACAACATCCTTTACTTAAAGTCCAGAGCTGACTCATTCCTTAGGTTTCCCTCCTTGTTACTTTGGAAGATAGTGTGAAAACCCTTAATTAAGGGAACTGGAAATGCTGAGATACAAGGTTTAAACACCACTGAGCTAGTTGAAGAACTGAAGAAAGTCAGTGGATGACTGTTTCCAGGACTTTTATCTAGAAAGGAGAAAGGCTGAAAGGCATACTGATGGAGGATGCTTCAGAGATTTTGCAAGAGCAGGAGAAAAGATGACCCTGGTGGGGGCACTATGCCTTTAAAAGGACCTTGGTAGGAAAAAATGCATTTGAGTTTAAGATGAAGCTTAAGTTTTGACATGCTGATCTATCAAGCTTCAAAAGCAGGTGTGTAGGTCATGGAGCTTTCCCAGAACAGTGACAGAACTGTCCAGAGGCTCCATGCCGAGGGATTTCCAAATACCACATATGAAACAAAATAGAGATATGTCCTCCTTTGTGAAGTGCAGCAGGTAAAATCACTACAGAGCTAAAACATTGAGATCATACATAAAATCTGCAACAAGTTTGAATTCTGCTTCACTTAACATGAAATGGTGTCCAAAAGCTGATAAAAAAAATATCATAGGTGTATTTTTGACAATAGTCTGTTGTCAAACATTAAATGCTTCTAAAATTTTAACTGAAGAGGTGGCTAATTATAAAACTAATGAAGGCATGTATTTTCTGATACTAAAATTAAAATGAATGTCTATAGTTTTTACCTAAAAAATACAAAAAAAAAAAAAAAGAGTAAGTGAAACATCTCAAGAGGATCTAGGGTCAGAGAGCTACTTTTTACAGTTTCCAGGAAATAATGATGTTCCTGTTAAGAGATTCCATCTGGTGATTATCTAATAATAGGGATAAATGTATGAACAATCATACTGAAAATGGCAAGAGGCCAGAATGGTTACATGTGAGGATGTCTTTAGGGCATAGAGAAGCTCTGAGTATAGGTTAGAGTTGAAGGATCCCAAATGTCCCATCGTTACTGGTCTTGAGACTGCTTTCTCTCCTTCTGTAAAGCCAAACTATCCTGGAAGGGTTTTAAACTCAGGTGGGCAGAACTGCTGAGAGAAATGCTATATTCATCTCAGCCAAGGGAGGAGAAAGTCTCTTCTTTGGGATTTACATCTGCACATAAAGTAAATTACCATTAAAATGGAAACACTTCCCATCACTTAGAGATCTGTTTTCTTGCTGACATCAAATATTTTCTTGTCTACTTGCTGTGTCCTTTCTGTTTCTGGCCTGAATTTCTCAGAGCACTTACATTTGCCTACATTTAATTCTTGCCTTAGGGTATGGTTTTGGCAAACTGACAGTTGGCATGTGTTGGGAACTCGGGGCATTTCCCTGGGAAACATACTCTGCAATAAAATCTGTTCCACACTGATAACATTTAGATCTGAGGAAAAACAGCAGAAAAGTATGGCCAAGGGCCTTTGGCAACTTCAGAGAAAGCCAGAGTTCCTGCCTACAGCTGCTCAAAAAAGCCTAAATTAACTAGAAAAGAGAGGTTTTTTGCAAGCCTGTAGCCTTGGAGCAAAGCTAAGCAGTAAGATATGCACAAGTAGTTTGAAATCATCACCTGAAATCCTGCAAGGACAGAAAAGGTAGAAAGTGAGGCAGTTGCCATGGGGAAACCCATCTTTAGCCTGGTTGTGTGAATCAGCAATTTGGAAGTGCTGCTTTGCATATACACACAACAGACTTGGGATGAAAATGTAGGGGGCAAAGAGAGGGAATGGAGAAGCTGAATTGTTTATGGGCTCTTTCCCATACCTCTATGGGTGACCAAAGCTGAGACTGCCTTCAGCAAGTCTTCCTGTAAGTGGCAGATCAAAGGGAGTCTGGTTACTCATGAAAAATTTTTCTGGATTGGTCTCTAAAGGTGTAAAGGTCAATTGACTTTTCCTTTTTAGAAATTACACCCTTCATGTTTCTCTCCTGTCTGGATACTAACAGTATCTTTCTCTTTAGGACTATCAACAGCAGTTTAAATGAGCTTAAAATATTTCAGATAAGTGTTCCTCTGGTAATTTAGCTGAAATCAGACATGGAGTTCAGAAGTTAGGGATGCTAGATGCACGAGAGAATAAACAAGTTGACACACAGAGTGTGATTACATAAGTGTGGTTGTTTTTTCACTTCAGAAAGCAGCCTAAAATCTGTTTGTTGGCAGATGAAAGACAGACTGTGATTGTTGCCACTGCTGCTCAGGATGGAATCCTGGAGAAGGTAAGTGTGGCTGTTAGAATAAGAACTCTATGACCAGACATAGTCTGTTTCTTTCATCAGTGCAGGACGCAGCTTGCAGAGGGGAGATATTTGTGCCAGGCTGATGATTCCTAAGGTCATATAGAAAAAAACACCATGACTACAAGTTACACACATTATTTACTAGTAGAAAATTCAAGAAAGGGGCTAAAGATACCTTTATACAGGGCTCAAAATCAGTGATACTGAAGAAACACAACTGATGCTTTCAGTCTTTTTCTCTGAAGCAGCCTTCCTTTCACTTGCTGCCCTTTCATCACCAGTTAAACTGTGTTTCTCTGTTCCCTGTGTTTAGATATTACAAATCTTTGAGAGTCTGATGGGGTTTTCTCCTGATCAATGATCTGTGAGTAGGGAGCTCAACTGAGGATACCATGAACAGTTCAATTATTTTCAGATTATTTAAAACCAGTCTCTTTAGTCAAGGGAAAGGCTGTGTGCATTTCCAGTCCAAACTGCCTGTCAGTTGAATAGTTAAAGATATGTTTCAGGCCTATGGTGGTTAATGGGTAAAACTAATTGGAAGTAAAATTTAGTCCATGGCTAAATGGCAATAGAAGTAAGAATTGCATGCCTGAAAAACCAGGACTTAAGTGCTGATGGTAAACATACAGATTCTTTAGAATTCTTCAATTAAATCAATGTCCAGTCATCCTGTATCTTTATGTTAATTGATTTGGAGAAAATATGACCTTCCTTCCCTATAAGCTTACCTTTCCCGTAAAGATAGAGATAGTTCAAAAATAAGAAAAATAAGAAAATAAGAATAAGAAAAATTCCTGGTTTTTTAATGCCTGTTAGTTTTGCTAGATTCGGCTTATTGAGTTCTGAATACAGTTTAGAAGTGGTAATTAAAATATTTTTTGTAAGAGTATTATTGAAAACACCATGTAATTCAAAAGGCTGAAAAGTTTAACAAGCTAAGCTGGTAAAGTCATTGTTCCAGGGAGGAAAAAAAAAGAAAATTGTCTAATAAATCTGAACCATCTCTTGGAGGCAGAAGCTGGTCCCAAAAGTCCTATGACTGTTGCTCAGAAGTGGCACTCAGTTCTCTGTGATCGCTTTTTCTAAGGCTTTGCACAGGAGTGTGGGGAGTGGCTGTTCATTGAAGGCTGACAAACTACCCAAACTGCATCATGGGATCTTTCTTTCAATTAAAGAATTTTAGCACTTCATGGGAGTGGGCTTCCTCATGGCCTACGGATGGGGCTCGCTGCCCAGACAGCACCAGCCTGCCACATATCTCAGTGCTTTTCCAGAGATTACTGCTTTTCTCGGGGAGTGAATTGAGCATTGGTATTGTTTCTTTCCCTCAAAAAGCACAAAATGATCCCCTTGGGCACAGTAGGAGTCAAATGCCCATGTTTGTTAGCAGTGTACAACAGCATGAGGCCTGGCTGTACATATGTACATCTGTAGACTGTTGGCTTTTGAATGGAAATTATAATAAAGCTGATGGGGAGGCAGAAGAGACTAGTTGAAGGGAAATCACCCCATTACTCTAGATTTCAAGCAACTTATCAAAATCAAGTGCAATCGTGTGAGCATAGTGTGTGTGAATTCACATTACACAGACATAGAAATACATCAGCTGCACAAATGATCTTATAAGTCTCTGTAACTGCTAGGAAAGTGTCTGGATGACAAAGCCCCTCACATGTGTCTGAGTTTTGCCCAGGGGACCACAAACTGACTAATGAACTTGTCAGTAAGGCTGGCAGTGCTTTACAATCACAGCAGAGGGAGGGTTCCTATCCAGAATGCTGTAATGAGCATGTTTTGTGTTGGGTTTGTGTTTGGCATAACACCTGCATGGATTGCTCCTTTTATTTCCATGCCCTTTGCAGCCTTTTGTGTTGATCAAAAATCTTACATCTCCAAAATTACCCAGCAGTCAAGCCCTATTAGATTTTTTCTCTTGCAAAATAGTTTTATAGATGAAGACAGTTCAGGCTGCATTGGGGGTTCAGTATAGATCCTTCACCTTGCAAATTGCTTTAGCTGATTTTAGTTGCTGCATTTCAAATCAAGTGTCATGTCCTCAGTCTTGTCTGTAAGTCTTACACCATACTTCCCTCCCATGCCCAGGATAGACCCACGAATCTTGGTCTCCAATATCCTCCTGCTGTCTAGAACATGATAATTTATTTTACTACTTGTGAGACAAATCTCTATTTAGCAGCTGTTCCCTGGAAAAAGCAACTGTTTTGTCAACAATTCAATGAAAGAAGTTTCTTCTGGGGACCAAAGGCCTTGATTTAAACACTTTGAAAGACCTATTCTGACGACAGTGGAAATTCTGTGGTACATAACTCATGTGGCCCATTTTCCTATGAGAGGGGGAAAGCAAAGCAAAATTAGTTTATTTGATACACATTATGAGAAAAAGTAGACTTTGTAAGGAAGTACTGCAGCTGGCAAGTATCTAGTAATTGCCATTCAATAAAGGCACCCTATGTTTTCGACACTGCTGTCCTGTGCTGACAGGTTCAAAGGTCCAGTGGCACCTTAATCATAGGAACCAGTGGGCAGCCACTGGTAGGGGAAGGCAGACAGCACTGCAGAGCCTGTCTCTGTTGAAGCTAGAATGATGCTGAATCCCTGCTCAGAAAAGCTATTTATTCTGTGTTTATTATGGAACTGAATCAAAAAGCTCTACCCCTGGGTCTCTGTTGTTGTCTGAAATCAGTGATTCACTGGGGGAAGTCTCGTCTCTCATGACAACAGCCATCTTGGCTGGCACACTGCAGATTGAACCAGAGGAATCACTGCCCCTAAAACCACAAGTTATCACAGCTTGTGTTGGCACATCAACACCATGCAGGTCCGTGTCTGGGGAGGAGCTATGTGCTGTATAATCCCCCTCTGAGCCAGGGGTTCTAGCAGGAATCTACAAGGAAATGTTTTATTTCACACGGTGTCAGGGAAGCAGGGAAAATAGTTGGGAAAAGGTCAGCTTGAAAAAAAGCTTTTACAGTTTCAGCCTCGCAAATGCTGAAGTAACTGCACAGTCTGAAGCACTGAATTGTCAGAAATTCATGTGTACTTTTAAAGGTGCTGGCTCTGTGGGAGGCGTGTGTTCATTCAGCTGGTCACTGCACAGCCTGCAGCATGTTTGAACTCTTGGTCTGAGGTGTCCTGCAGATACCTGGATAGAGGGGCTGCACTGAAAAACGTCAGTCCTTTCTAAAATAGGAAAAAAAGGAAGCACTGTGGGAGGAATTATGATTGAAAATAGAGTGTTTGCCCCCTCACTACAAAATACAGGTAACAATAAAACTCAACACTTCCAGTCTTTCTGCATCTCTGTCTGACAGCCAGGTGTGAATTCATGTCACTTGTCTTGCTGTTAAAAAGATGCAAAACAAAGGCAATGTCCACATTTTTTTCGTTCACTTCATTAAATTCCATGGTTCATAATAGGGTTAAATTTGTCCCTAAAAACTAGTTTGTCCTGAAAAATCTGCTGTAACTAATAAAGCATTTATGTTCACTTTACTTGTTTTAAAATGTAAATGGGATTGGGGGGTTCAATTGTGAAGCTCTTCCCAATGAAAAGTGGTTTGGGACCCAAACAAGGATTTAATAGTAATAATAACAACAACAACTACAATAATGATAATAATAACATAATGAGATTGCAATTTTTATAGTTTTTCAGAAGGATAAAGGGGAGATAAATTTCTTGCAATAAAATATATATTTCTTTATAAATATATTTGATCTTAATTTTGAAAATTGAATGTTGTTTTTTTCCTGTAGAGATCTTCAGTAATAATGTTTTGTTTCTTTTCTTTTTATTTCTAAAACATGCCTGTTAGAATCTTTATAAGTACCATTAAACGGGTATTATTCCTTCTATGTTTTGAGGAGAATACTATTGCTGGCTCTTTTGTGTTCCCCATACAAATATACATTGTACCCAACTTAGGATCATGAAAGACACAGGGATTAGAAACCTATTTAGTCTGACTAAATCCTTTGGAAATTTAAAATGGAAAATATTATCACCGTTTGAGAGTTAAACCTACCAAATTTTTGTCTAACCAGTTAATTATCTGCTTGAGAGGATCCCTAAATCTTCTCGTGAAAGCAGGGAGCTTTGGTAATGATGCAATCTCCAAACCAGAAAGGCAAGCACACACTGTCATCCAGCGTGGGGGAAAACGCAAAGCAGCTGAGGAACTTTGAGGGGTTTTTTTTGTTAGGCAGGCTGTGCTGAGAGGACAGGTACCCCCGTGTAATTAGAAGGAACAGCTCAGGAAGAGGGAATTAAGGAAAACTCAAGGGAAGTGATCAAGTACAACCCCTTTGTATAAAAAATGTGCCTAAAGACTAGGCAAAAAGTGTCTCCAGAAAAAGTGTAAGGGAAGAGAGAAGGGAGTGCGTTGTGAGCCGGCTCATGGCTGAGTGGGAGGGGAGTGGGGAGCAGATAAACTCCTATCGGTTCGCTTCCTCCCACCTCTAAAGCAGCAGGACAGGGTTGCATCCCACTGTAGTTACTCGTGTGTGTCCAAAGGCCTCCATCATCCAAATGTTTCATTTTCTGACAGCAAGAAACTGCCAGACTCTGATGTTTTGGACTGGCTGCTGAGGCTGGAATTTTCTAAAGGGAGCATTAAACAACGTGGTAGGGGGAGGTAATAGCTTTGCAGGAGGAAGTAGGAAAGGGTAGATACTTTTTCCTAAAAAAGATATCTGCGATGCCAGATGTAAATAGGATGAATAAGTTCTCTGCTTAGTGGGAGACATCTGACTTTGTAAGATGTCCTCCATGACTCCTAAGTCAATAAAAAAAATTCATCTAAAATGTGATAACAAGGAATCCCAGGGAGCCTGGGATTGAGAAGAGACCACTCAAATGTCTTTAAAAGTGTTAAAGTTGCCTGGCACTATTGTGGTTTTAGATGGTCTTCTAGGTCTTCTAGATCTTTTTTTTTTTTTTTTAAGTGACTGTTTCTTCTGTCTAAAATGGAGTGTTAGTAGCTATTTTTAATTTACTGTAGCTACCTTGACTTGTCCAGCCAGCAAGGTGAGGATCAAGCAGACTCTGATGGAAAGATCTTCTTTGGCCAGACGGTAAAGGGCATGGATGTGGAAGCCAATGGACAGAAGGAAGAGCAGAAGGATATATGACCAATTAAAATAAGAAGTGTGTGGACATCTCGCCAGTTATTTACCCATCTCTCACAGCAAATCTTCCAGTCACCTCTGCAGGACACATGATGTCTAAAATCTGTGAAGTAAAAGTAATTATCTCGGTGGCTCCAACTTTTTACAGAAATTAGTTAGTTTGAAGTATTTTCTGTTCAAAATTAAATTAAAAGCATGCTTTTCAAAACAGCTGAACTACTGAACGTCTCAGTATGATGTTGCGACACACATGCACGTGTTTTCAGCATGCAGCTGCCATTATCCCCAGCCTTCCTGAAACCAGTGGCCTACTTCTGGGTATTTTTTCCCTTCAAAATCCCACCTCAATTCACTGTAATGTTTTGAATTTCCAATTAATACAAGAAGCTTTGACAAGGGTAACATCTTTCTTACATATCTTTCATGAGAATGTGGTATAGGACTAGCAGGAGACACGTGTAAGGAAGGGGGGAGGAAAGTAAGGGAATACATCACTATCTTCTCTGTATGTGCTTTTCAGCTTTATGTATTGTGTGGTTCTGTGTCTATTTAAATATCAATCTGCATGCTCAGAAATATGGACTGATAGAAATATGTGTCTTCCAACTCTTTTTCTTCCGTCTCCACTTCTGGGATGATGGAAGGATTTCAGGTGCGTGAAGGCCTCCTTGAGAAAACAAAACAAAGTACCAGGGTAGAGTTTTTGAAATGGAAATGCACTCAACAGCAGGTAAAAACCCAAATTCCTTTGCTATGAGGTTTCCAACACAGGAAAACAAAATTCTGGATTCAGGGTGTCCTTGTGTGCTAGCAGGAGTCTGACATATTTCAAGATCAGAATTTTGGTTTTAATTTTTTTTTTTAAAATTTCTATAGGTTTTCCCCTCTCTGTGCGGCAGATGATGGTTTTTTCAGGGCTGTGGAAGTCATTGGTATTCCTGGGAATGGATTCACAGGGATGGAATAAAAATGGGATGTAGCTCTCCCTTTTCCTACTAGTGCTGCCTGGTGAAATACATGTGCTCCTGATCATGAGATAAGAGAAGTATTATACTGCTATGCAGCCAAAACCTCCACGTTGGGGCTACATCTGGCCCAGTTTGTGAATAGCTCATATTTTAAATAAAATAATTTTGTTTATTTTTCAGATACATCACTGCAGATGCGAAAAGATGGATTATGTCTGGATTTTTGCAGTAAGATTTCCTCTCTGCTCCTTTGCTGAGACAGAGTAGAAATGTTATCCCTTTTTTTCTCTTCCCACCCTGCCCCAGATCTCAGACTGAGTAGGTATTTAACAGAAGCAGTTAGTGTTTTAACTGCTAATGAGTTCTGTTGACCAAAGAGATTATTAAACAAAACACGTCTTGCTTTATAATAGTTTTTAAATAAAAGCACAGTGCATGACAATCTGCCATGTTTCTGAAATATTTGTGAAAGTTCAGAAGAAAAAATGTGAAAATCCACTATGTATTCATTTTTTTAACCTACCGGGTCTGAACCAGAAGGACAAGGAGAGTACAGGAAAGGGACAACACTTGCTCTTCCCTTACAATCCACAAGTCACCACTGATGGAGGTAGTTACTGGGAGAGTCTTTTCTGCCTTCTCCACAAGTAAAGATCGTAAAATCAGGCACTGGTCCTTGAGGGGATGCTAGAGAAGAATAAGAATTGACATTTGGATTGAGATCTCTACAAATGGCAGTTTGTCATTACATGATGTGCATTGTTTAAAATTTTGTATATGCCTCCAGAGGCTGCAAGAATTTGACATTACTTGTAGTAATGAGTGAGCTTTCCAAAGTAGATTATATGAAGTACAGTATTTCAGGTTAATTTTGAGCACTGTGTTTACTTTGGAAGCTCTTTAAATCCACTCTAAAATGGTTAAACTAGATCTGTCTGACAAAGCATTTTAGGCTTTCTGAAACAGAATTACATGAGAACTTGCTTTTACAAAAAGTCAACAAAAATGTTTTGCCCTCCACAGAGCCTAAATACTTACTGCAGAAGCAGGAAACAAAAACAATTCGTAGTTCAGACAGCACATATGTAGATGCTTTTCCTCAGCACCTTCTTTCAGGAGAAATTACCCCAAGAAGTCGGCATTCCTTTTTAATTGAGATTCCCAGAAAAAAAAGAGTATTTCTGGTTACAGTGTTATGCTACCAACAGTGACTGATGGCTCAACCAGTCACTAAACTGGGGACTCCAGATGAAGGCACTGGGACTGCTGAATTTCCTTGGCAGCTTAGAAGAATTGTTTCTTTCTATTTCCAGTTTACGTAACTCTTCCCTTTTTTTTCTTTTCTCCCTGCTCTACCCTTCCCATCAATAAAGGTTAAGCGAGTCCCTTACTGAAAATGTTAGGACATGAAAAAAGTTAATAATGTAGCTCAGCTTTTGACTTTTCCAAATGGTTTCCTCTTCTCTAGGATGCACCTACTATACCTGATCCCAGCTCACAGGCTGTGTTGGCACTGTGAGGTGGGTAAGAGCACTGCATGAACGTGGGAAGGAGCGCTGCAGTGATGTGCCTGTTGCTCTGAGTGGTGATCAGGATTGGCGCTGGCTGCACAGCAGAGGGGTAGAGACCAGGGCAGCTAGTTCTGCACACCAGAAACAAGGGGTGCAGGCAAAGGCTGTATCCATAAAACCCACCTGATGGCTCCTGGCTGTCAGGCAGGCTTTTGTCAGTGCTGACAGCCTGTCCCGTCACGAGCATCAAATTAATTCAAGCACTAAAATAAATCCCAAATCGAGCCATGGCTGATAAAGAATACACAACATATCCTTCTTACCTTCTGTGTGCGTCTGTCTCCTGTCTCTGCTAGAAGGGCTCCTTAACCAGCTCTCTGTGAGCAAACAGATGGGAAGCAAGCTAATCTAGCAGTCTTCTTTCCCTCTGGTACCCCAACCACTCTAGGCTGTGACACATGGAGCCTCCCAATGGTGGGATTTACATAACAATTTAATTTTAAAGAAAGAGGACATGTATGTTTCTGGCAGCTGTGTAATTAGTGTAGTTCCTCAGCAGACCCACCACTGTTTCTTATACTTCTTATAGAGAAAGCTAGAAATGACAAGCAGGTTTTAGCAGACAGTGGTTTTTCAGGGCAGAAGTCAAAGACCTTGCTGGAGTAGGTAAAAGCTCATCCAAAATGAGATTTAACTTCATTCTCTGCCTTTAATCTTACGTGACCTTTGATTCCCTCACACAAAACTTGAATGTACCCTAAAGGCAAGCCCAGGGAGCAAGGATATAAATGTGATCAGTGGACTCTTATTTGTGGATTGGCTGCATATTGAACATACTGATGGGCAATTCTGTTTTAAGTTATATTAATTCTATTTTCATCTCAAAGCTTTATGCCTTTATGGTATTAATATAATAAATACAAATATTTCAGAAAAATTGCAGAAAACATTGAGAGAGGAGAAAAAAAGGCCTTGCATACTTTAAAATTTCTTCTAATTTTTTCTCTTCTTTATGCCAGCACTTTTTCAGGTGTGCTGAACAGGGTGGGAAATACCTACATCTCAAACATTGTAGAAGGATAAGGGAGAAATGAGAATAAAAGCAATAAGGCAGAAAAAGCATCTACTCTAATTCTAAGAAATTACCTGAATTACAAGAGCTACACCTTTGCTTTCAGCCTGCAGTGGATTTACCTTCTCTGAAGTCAGGGCAGTGAGTCCTGACAAGCACCAAGCTCCCTGGAGAAAAGTAGACATTTTATACTTCAGAAACTTGTGACCATGGAGATGACGTACACCGATTACTGTTAGATCCCTAGTGCTCACCCTGGACTGACTGATGATGAGGTGCTTTGCTGGCCTGGAATGACCACAGGTAACAAACAAATACACCTGCATTCAATCCATTTCAATGCATTTGGTCCTCAGAAATTCTTTTGGGGAGGCTAAAGAGAAAACAGAGAACTGTCTTTGTGTGTCAGTGCTTTCATCGTATCTCAAGTTGACAAAATCCCCTTTATTTACACCCAAGTCATGGTTCAGACTATCCCAAACTATCCTTGCCATCTGATTCTATTGGAAGAATTACAGGATGGAGCGTAAAGTTTGGCTACAGATGAGCCAGGTTTCTCTCTGCTGTTCCTGCTTTCATGCTTTTTTCTTCACCCTTTTTTTTTTTAATTGAATTCTATAGTGAGACTGTGTGCCTCTCTGCCTCTTTAATCTTCCTCTTTGAATTCACTTGCAATGTGATAGATCGAGTTTGTGTTTCAGGATGTGTCAGTGGGACCATCGTAATGCATCTCAAATGTTAAAAGTCTGCATCTTAATTGATTACCCATGTTCCTCCTTTGCCACATCCTCTGACACAAATTCAGCATAAGGGGGCACAGGGAGAAGGGACTGGGGTGGGGTGGGGGGGACGAAAAGGCACTGAAGAGTTTTAAAAGGATTTGTGTTAATTCTTTCAAGATGTCCCTATGTGATGTTTCTTAGTCAATAGGAGATTAGATTGAAGAGAGGATAGTCACTGTTAATCCTTTTTTATCCATTCCCACAATGGGAATTAATATAGGAACAAAACACACACAAACTTGCAGAGGCCTTTTTTGTTGTTCTTTTTTCCTTTCACTGCTCATCAAGGAGAGCACTGAGGATCAGAGCCTTTGGTCTCATTTTTCCCAGGAAAGTAGTATTCAAGGGAGAATGTCACATGAATTCTGGAATATGATTCTCTCAGGTTCCCTCTGCAGCTGCAGACCTCTTGGCTCAGAGCTGTAACCATAACCAGGCAGAATGAGACTTTCTTCTTCCAGAGAGGTTGGAGGTAAAGGGCAGTGATTTAAGGTCTATGTTTCCTTTAAGAAATGTCATGCAATTCAAATTTTGTCATTACCATGAATCTTCAGGGTTTCTTATAACATTTTGTTTAGCAAGAAATCTCCTTTGCATTCACCCAGAGTCAGCGTGGATACTAAGGAATCTTTCTGGTCAGCCAGTGCCAGGCATGCTGTGAGCCATTCCAATTCCTGTTTGTCCATCTGGCTTGTTCTCTCACCCACCTCTTTATTAATGCATATCTGGCTTATTTACATGGTGGAAACAAGAGGAAGCACTAATGATTAATAACTTGTTCCCTCCTCATGCACTAGTTGCACAATTATAAGTATCTTCAGGCCTTGCTTGAAATTACCTTAGAGAGGTCATGTATTCTTGCTGTCTTATGCATCTTCCCCAGAGTAAGAATATATGTTCTAAAATAGGCCACTGTGCACATCTTTTCTTAGATAGCAGACCATCAGTGAAGAGGGGAGCAAGTGAAGAGGACAGTGAACTGTAGAGAAAGAAGTGTAGAGAAAGAGTCTTTTTTTATTCCTCCACCTCCTATTTTTTTCCTATTGATAAAAGAAAAAAAAAGAAAGGGAAATTATTGAAAAATTAATGCAAGTTGCAAGCCTGATCTTTAAATAGTCTCTGCTTAAATATGGACATCCTGACTCTTGATGGCAAGTTTCTTATGTTCTGCCAGTATTAACCTTTGAGGAAGACCGAGGTTATGATAATATGCATTTCTATAGTAACTTCTATCTTAAGGTACTGAAATGATTCACTAGCACTGGTCTAACCTTGGAATAACCTTCTGAATCAGTTAGTTATCAGTTCTACTCTTTTACATACAGAAAAGCAGTGTTGCAGGGCATTGAAGCAACTTTCCCAAAGTTGTTCATAGCCTGTGGCACAACTCAGGACCAAGGCACAGGTCTCTAGGCTCTAAAACTGGTGCTTTGAGCACAGGGCCACACTCCTTAAAACAGCCCACTATGAAGCAAAGTGACAAGTGGGACTTTATTTCTCATTTCCAGTCAGTACTGTAGCAGTGGAGAGCCTCTCCTTCCTTTGCTTTTGGTCAAGCCTTTTCCCTGCAGGGAAATAAATAATCCATCTGCTGTTTCTGTCTGACATATCATCTAACATGCACAGCTCAGACATCTAAAACACAAGTGACCAGAAGTAGAATCTGTTTTAATATATAATTGTCCCATTTCTTTCAACATTCTGGAAAAAAATATTCCCTATGACACACAGGAACTTTAAGTAGGTTTCATAGGCACCACCTGTCATTTTCAAGCAGAAGATTGATAATGCCTAGCATCAACTTTTTCCAAAGTCTCTCTCCTTTCCTCTTCTCTCCTCATATATGTTCTTATTCTTTACCCCAGTATCTGACTTTGACGAGCTTTCTGTCAGTCTCTAGACCAGCCTGTCCAACATGGTATGTCAACTACCAGCAAAGCATGGATATGCCCTTCTTCCAGTGGGGCATGTGAAGAGTAGAGCATCTCAGGAGTTGTCCAACCCACTAGTCCTAGCCCTTCACTGCTCTGCTTTGTAGGAGGGGCTTTAGTGTAGAAAGGCAGTGTGGATAGCCTCAACACACCAACCTCTGCAGGGTGGGTTCCAGGTGCTCCTCTGGTTGCTTGCAACCTTGGCTGAACTCCCTGGTTAACTCAAACATATAATAAGAATTCCTCCTCGTGCAATAAATTACAGTGGTTTTGTTGCCTTTTTTCCCTGGTACATCTGTGTGAACCACAGTTGGGCAATTCTTCATCATGAAAGTACCAGCCAAGCCTTGAAACCCAAGCCTGTTTTACTGTAGGCAGTGGTATGTTTTCAGAGACTAGGCAGGAAAGGCATGTTGACTATAAAAGAAGCAGAAAACAACACAACACCCAAATAACATCCTGACTGAAAGTAAATGAAGGCCCAGTCTTCCACTTTCTTTGGCATCTTGTCTTGACAGAGTTCATGGCACCCAAAGCAGCCTTCCCAGTGGTTCCAGAGATCTAGGAAACATCAGTCGACTGGACTTGTAATTATTTGAGGTTGTTCTAGCATGTATGCTCAACTCTCATTTCTTCCCTTTGCCTTGTCAGACCTTTTATCTCCTCCTTGTTTAATCAGGTATAGTTACCACTTTGTTCCACAGAGCTCAGATATACTTCCTTTCAGGTGCAGCTTTAGTGAACAATAAATTTGACTTCAGTGACCCATAACACTCTTAACCAATTAAAGCTCCCTCTTCCCTAAATTCGGGGCTACTCAAGGAAAAATTCTTCCCCCTGTCCCCCTCCCTCTCAAACCAAGGTCTCATCCACACTGATTGATTCACCATTGCGTCTCACATCCCAGCTGGAGCTGAAAAGCTCCACCTGCTGCTATTACTCAGCAGTAATTGCACTGCACTTTTGCTCAGGCTTCAAGCATTCATCATCAGGATAACTCAATAAGGCAGTCCTGCACTGATGAAAGGCCTTAGAGTCTCCATCTCTCTTGCATGTGCAATAGCCATCTTCAGGATAAACTCTGGTGTGTGTATGGGGGGATGGGAGAATGTGTTTTACGATGAATAACTCACTTGCCAAAATTTCTCCTCTCCTCCCTGTTCTCAGACTGTCTTGAGAACCAATCCTCTCAGTCATACATTACTCTCTGAATATTTTCTGTGAGTGACGTTCCATGTGTAGCTTATCCTTGGGCAGTCCCCTGGAGAGCATTCAAAATCAAAGCTGACAGATGCACACTGTGTCTGCTGCATGGAATCCAGTCTGCAAGCCAGGACTTTGGTGCCTCCCAGGAGACCCAAATCCTCTGGCTCCTTCGTGTCTGTCTGCTTCTGGCTATGCATGTTGGGGCCCTTTGGCTGGTGTTGAGCTCTCAGCGTGGCTACACTCATGCACAGGCTTCCACCTGATGTGCTCTGGTTCCCTCCCAGCTGCAGCCCCATCACTGGCCAGGCACACAGGCAAATCCCCTCCTTCACCTCCTCATTTGTCTAAAAGCAGCCAAAGGACCAGATACCACCAGTCACTAATTCACCTCAGAGGCAAACAAGGGGGCAGGAGAGAGCTGGTGATGAAATATTCAGTTGTTTCTCTCCAAAGCCATTTCCCCTGCTGTTGCAGGACTGACTGTGCATGTGTGATGGTGGGGGGATTTACAAAAGTATTGACTCAGTGTTGGGAGGGTATTTCTGTTCCTGCGCTGGGCAGGTATAACTGTGGAATAAAGGTCTCCAGAGAGCTCAAAAATCACTTTTCATAACCATTATGTAATATTCCCTTGCAGCTGTCTGGCAGAACATTTCTGCTAACTAAATCACCAGAACAGATCTGGAAGGCAAGCAGAGCATATACCTGCAGGGTCATACAACATTTATTTACCACTTGCAGAGTTCTTTCATTTTGCTGTGGAATATCATTTTGCAGCCTTGAGAAGGTGCAATAGCCATGTCAGGAGACAAACCCAGAGCCAAGAAAACCAGCACCACCCCTCGGCACTGCCATGAACTCTGTCTATAGTATTCCATCAGCTCTTCCAGTGCCTCAGGTCACCCTGGTCCTGGACAACAGAGGCATTTCTGACCGGTGAGTGGTGATGAGCGTGAGCACATTGGTGGATGAGGATTGTCAGATGTTATGGTGGAGTTGCTGAACGGGTGTTCCTCCTTCACTTCTATGGGGTTTCTTTGATCTCTCTTGTGCAGGTTGTGGAATGCATCCCTATGTATTTTTAAACATTTACACCTACACACCTATATATCTAAAAGTCTCTGTATATTCGTATATGCATCTATATATAGCACCATGCAGAATATCATTACCGGTATGAGTGGGGGAGTTACAAATCTGAAATATATCGGACATGAATGCTTGTGCCAGTGGGATGCATCAAAGCTGGCTGAAAATATAAACAGGCTTCTTTTCCCCCCCAAGTATCAACACTTTGAAAATTCAGCCTATTTGGCAACTGATATAAAATAAAAAGAAAACAAGAGAGTTGCCAAATATTTCAGTTTGAGTAAGTTTAAAGATTTTTCCCTCCTTTCAAAGCTAAGAATGTAATTGAAAAGGTGAAAAATTTTACCTCCTCTAACTGGGAAACACTGTTCTCTCCTAACCATTTCTCTCACAGGCTGTCTGGTATTCTTAGCAGCTATTTGATCTGGAGTTTTAAAGGTGTTGCACTTCAAATGTGCCTAAAGGCACAGACAAGTGTACATAGTTCTGAAAAATAAAGCTAAATTTTATTATGCACTGTTATATACCAAAGCATCTTTACAAACCTGGCCTGTGTTTCCTCTGTAGGTGGGTATCACAGGTGTTAGAGTAACCAATGATTCACTGTATATGTAATCATTGGGACACACAATTGCTTGATCTTACCTACTCCAGAACTCCTCAGAGACCTGGTCCTGATTTCCAGAGAGAAGAAAAAACTCATCTCCCAGTCCTCCAGTTTTCCAATTTTATGCACTTTAATTGCTAAATCAAATAATTAAATAGAAGCGTAACACAAGATAAATATTAACCCAATTTATTTTAATTTACTTTGATATAAACAAAAACAATTAATCTAATTATCAGATTAATTAAACCATTCTTAATAAATCAACAACCTTATGAGCTTTATCTAACACACTGGAGGACAGTGGTTAGTTGCCAGCCATAAGTACAACACAACATTATCAGCGCCAGCTGGAACTTCTTATTCCATCTGAATGCCAGGCATAGCAAGGTGCCAGTCACTCCCAGACCAAAGGTGATAGTGGTGTTCATTAAGATAGTCTGTTCGAATTACAGATGGTCAGACAGTAGCCAATATCTCTGCTTTGCCAAGGGAGGTCGCATAAAAACATCCTGGTGCGCGTCAAAATGATGCAGCTTGTCACATTCAAAATTCAAATGGAAATGTGCTGAGAAATGCTTTCAGGATTAATCACATAACATTCCCAATCTAAAATTTCATGCATTTGTGATTCTATAAAGTGACTGTTTAACTTAGGGATGCCTTAGATATTCAGAATTTATTAGTTAGATGCCATTAACAGGAAAATCCCTGCATTATCTGCAAACACACACATGTGCACACATGCAGAGCATGCGTCATCAAGTGTCAGAAGTCCTCTTTTCCTGATGCTAGAGCTATCCTTATAAAAGGCCCAGAAAAAAAGCAATCCCTCTAAGTTTTTCTGTGTTTCTTTTTTTTTGTGTTTTTTTTTTTGTTGTTGTTGTTTTGTGGGGGGTTTTTTTGTTTGTTGTTCTGGGGTTTTTTTGTGGGTTTTTTGGTGGTTTTTTTTGTTTGTTTTTTTGTTTGTTTGTTTTTTTAAGCAATATAGTTTCCATGGCTTTCCTCTGAGAGTTTCAGGAAACTAGCACACTGTTCAGAAAATTACTTAGCAGTTTCCTTGAACTACCTGTTTAATACTGATAACTTTTCCTAACCAGATTAACGAGGTGCCAGGTCTGACGATCCTGTGGATCACAGCACATCTGTCCACTTTTTGTGGACAAATCCTGGGATTTTCCTGGAAAGGTAGAGGGAACACAAACTGTTTTAGGGGTGGTGGTTGTGTGACGGCAGCAGCTGGCAGAAACAGTTTCAGTGACTAGGGAACAAACATAGATTTTTGATTTTTCAGAAAGGATGATGTGGCTTATCCCACTTCCTCCTAACTTCTGCTCACCAGTTTCTTGGCAAATTGAACTGAGATGCTTCTAACTTCAGCAGCATCACTTGCTATATCTTGCCTTGCCCTGTAAAAGACAGTCCCATATGGTCACAGGGGAAACAAAAATTCATCCAATCAGACAGAGAAGTTATGGATCTTTTGATATTTCTGATCATGGCTCAATGGATAGATGCCACTTATTATAACCTACAAAAGCCCCAGCTCAAAAATTACTTCGAAGTACAAAGCTGGCAAAATGCTGATGCTGAAGATAGTAATTCTGTCAGCTCTACACAGCAGTTGCTAATCTTGAGAGACCCACAGAACTGCTTCTTGACACTTCAGTGCTTGTTTCCAGCTACATTTTGATCCAGGCAAATTTAAGAGCAAATATCGCCTTTTGTCACCACAAATACATGGGAGTTTCCCTGTACAAAATTTGATTTTTAATCAAAGTTCCCAAGACACAGACCTGTTTTTGACTCTCAGTGTAGCCTCCAGAACAGACAGGCCTGAACACAGCTGGGTTCCCTTACTCTAACTGGATTAAAACGTGTATTAAGACTTAATAATGATAATAAATTCATTAATAGCTCAGATTTTATGGTAAAGGGGCAATATCTCCTAATATAAGACACAAGCTGCTGGAAAAAGTAAATATGTGAATTGGGGAGGAGTTAAGTTTTGTATCATGGTGACTTCCAACACTTTCTAAGACAGACTGCTTGAATTTGAAGTCTTATAATTCTTAGTGGTGGTGTTGTTATTAATTTTGTTGTTGCTATTATTACTATTTCTCTATGTGCCTGGAAAGCCCTACAGGGCTAGGAGGGAGTAAGACCTGCCTGTGGATTTCACAGATACTTGCAGACACTCTGAAATGGTAAATCTGAGATTTCCGAATTCCAATCCCAGGCTGGGGAACAGGGTTGTTCCAAGCCTTCGCGCTTCACTGTCATAATCTCATTTGTCTGTCGTAGTCCACTTCTGTCTTTCCAAGTGAGTGCTGCTATGTTTTCCCTTTCCTGATCATGCACTGAACAGGCTGACTGGGGTAAATGATTCTGTGATTCTATTGGCGAAAACTTTTGCAAACAAAAAAATGTTCTTCTCATTAGTGTCATCAGGGACCCACTGGATCCTATTGCATTACATAGAGACCTCCCTCTCCTTCCCCCCTCAAAGATAAACCTTACTCATGACAGAACAGGGCTCAGTTGATTAATCTGAAAAGCTACAATTGTCCCTTCTGTACAACTTGATACAATCGACGTATCTCAAGAGGCAGAAAAATGTTCAGAGGCCCATTCCCCAGCATAAGAAATGCCACTGCTGGGAACAGACTGGGAGAGCTGCACACAGCAGTGATGGAGCAAGAGGGATGGCAGAGGACATGCAAAAATCACCTGAGCTTTCCCTGGTAGTGCTGCAGGTGATCACAGTAACCAAAAAACTATGTGCTTCTGGAATACAAAGCTCAGCTGGACTCTAGCAGTGGTCTCCGTGGAGTTTTCTTCAGCATTATCTCCAGTTCGTTCTGTTCCTGGCTGCCCTTGGCACTGCAGGGTCTTAAGGTGATGACTGTCTTGTTAGGTGAAATCTTCCCAGCCTGATTGTGAGGCTGGTCAGGTTCCTCCTGCTTCCTCCCACCCTGGAAATATTTGTTCATCAAGTGAAAGCACCTTCCTATATATGCACTACAGCTCCTGATTGACAGGCCGGGCAGAAAGTGTAATTTGTACTGTTGAAGTGAGGTTGACAGGAATAAACTAGCAGCCTGATTTTTTTGCTTTGCTACTATGAGATAAACTGATCTGGCTTCTCCATTGTTTTAGCCATGCAAGAGGAAGGACTTCTGCGTTTTCCCACAGTATGCAGTCAAAGCAGGTAGAATGAGGTTCCACTAGCCAGCAGCCAAAGAAAAATACAAGATACACATGCAGAGAAGATGAACAAGGTTTTAAATAGTAAGAATCTTTTTAAAAGAGCCTTTAGAAAGATTAGTGAATGTGTATTTGAACCATTATCCCAGCCACAGGGAAGGACTGACAGTAATTTATGATTAATTTGAAACCTTTATCTGCAGCCTAAGATTTGCTTCAAGTTTAAGACAAGAGAGGATATGCAGTGATTAAAGGCCAGGACTGGGAATCCAGGGCTCCAGGGTCCTACACTCATTTATACTGAATTACATTAATTTAGGGTGTATCCTTTAACCTCCCAATACATCTCCCCCCTTCTGTGTCCCCTTTCCAATTAAAACAGTTCCCTTTCTGTCACTATTATCTGAATTACTTATGCCTTCCCCTGATGGCCACACTTAAAAATGTATTAAAGCCTGGAAAGTGCCCAGAAAAAGGAAAAAAAAAACCAAAACCATCCTGATGGCAAGGTCTGGATAAACTGCATTACTGAAGGAGTCTTACTCTGAATATCAAACCCCTGTATCATTCCTGAAGTCCTTCTAAGTGATTAGTCTTGGTCTCTCAGGTTTTGAAGGCCAAAAGAGGCTGTTTTGTATGGCAGCACCTTTGCAGAGTCCAGGGGGCCACCTAAAACATGCCAGTGAGAGCTAAGCTACTTCTGCGTCTATGAAGGCAAGGGGAGAGGAGTTCGGTTCATGCCTGAATAGAGGTGGTAGCAGGGGAACATTTAGCTGGAGGGAGACAACCATGTGCAGGAGCTACTAAGGTGAGTTCCTAGTGGGGCTGCTCTGCCATCATGTGACCCACACAACCTACAGTCTTGGAGGAAGAACCATCACTAAAAGTTCATGTCCCTTGCTTTTGCCATCAGAGGGAATGCTTCAAGGAAAGAAATCTTGGGGTGGTGGTCTTCCTGCAACCCCACAATGATGCCCCCCACATTACCTCTTTTTACAAAGAGCTTTCTAAAAGAATCTTTTCACCCTGTAGAATATCAACTCATTCACCAGAGTTGTCTCACACCTCCTTCCCATTCTTACACCAGCATAGTGCATACTCTGTTCCTTCCCTGGCCCTTTCTAGCTTTGGAGCTTAAGGAGACAGAGGAACATGAGTGGGGTCTGACCTTAACATTTGAAGTTAGATAGAAATAGTGAAGAGGGCTGGTCATTTTTTAGTGCCTCAGTGGCAGGTGGACAGCTGAGAAGTGTGGGAGCAATGTTCTCTCAGTCTGCCCATGCTCTGGGATGGGGCACTCAGGAACCATAGATACCTTTACCTTGTTGGCTCCACAGAAAGACCCTTGAAGATCTTGACCAATTTTAGTTGGACAAAAAACATACTTGCTTAAGGAACGTGAGAAGACAAACTGAGAAAAGATCTGGGTTATGATGTGCTGCAAGGAACTCCTGGTCTTTTTTCTTCTTCCCCCTCCTCCCCACCTCATCTGGACATGGAAAAGTGTCTTTGAATAATTCTGGCTGCCTCTCAGCTTTTTAGCTTCCCCCCCCCCTCCCATTTATAAGTAAGCCTCGTTTCCCAGTTACATGAATGCTCCTGGTTATGGGTAGAAAGTAGAGAACTGGTGTACTTATCCAGGCACTGCCAATTCTGTCTGTGCAAAACCCTCTGGACAGGGAGGATAATAATTTCATTTGAGGTCAGGCAGAGAAAGTGAACAGTGAAACTGAGGACAGTGCTGACTAAATAGAAGAAAGAAAGGAGAGTGGAGTGATGGATCATGCTCAGGTGAACAGTGATGGGATAGGGCAGATCTCTGCACTCCTCCAGAGACCTTTGCACAAGCAGCATCTCCAAGCGATACTCTGAACGCTTCTCCTGTTACCAACACATTGATTTCCGCTTGACAGGGAAATTGGCCATCAGAGTTTAAATGAAATGGAGTACTGCTGTTTCCATGGAAATCTCCCATGCCAATCAGAATAATGGAGGGCACATTGTGATTTGCATAAAAGTAAGCCAAACAAGGCTGCTGCAAAGGCATTGGGTTAACTTTTCCATTCAGGCTGAAAATCCCATATACTCTCATCACTGACTCTCTCCCTCCCCACTTTTGCTTCAGCAGAGAGACCTCCATCCTACATACAGCCTTTATTTCAGTTGACTGGACTCCACAGAGAGTCTTACTCCTGGAAAACCAGCATTAAATACACAACAGATAAATTATAGGACTGATATCTTAATCCTGTGTGATAAACTACATGCTCCTTTGATGTATCCAGCTTTTCTATATCAGTTTTGGGGTTTTCCTTTGACCTGTGGTTGATCTTCTCCTCTAGTTACAGGTACCTTGTGTGGCTCAGTTAAGACAGTATTTTGATATTTCATGTCCTGTCCTTCCACTGTCCCAAGGAAATGTCTGCTCCTGAAGATGAAATCTTCAGATGTGAAAAAGGAGCAATCAAATATCGGCTTAGCATGTAGTTCCCATTGCATCCTATCAGTGAAAGTGGAAAGATTTGTCTCTGTTGGGCAGCATGGGCAACGAAAGCTTTGGGTTTATTTGTCGTTTGCCTCAGCACCAGCTAATCTAGCCTGACAAAACAACAGGCTGTTCATCAGGCTCTAACAGACCAAACTATAGCAATTTATTACCACCCAAGCACTTGAAGTAGTTTGAATAAATATTTGTGTAACGCAAGTTTACCATGGCATGAGTTATTTCCTACCTCAAGCACAGAGACAACATGGAGCATACATTAGCCTGGAGCTCTGTGTTACCGCGGTTGGACCACTTCCATCCTTGGAATAGCTTGGATATGTCTATATTCTACCACGTTGTACAGGGTAGGCATTCTCAGCAAAGATCTAAAGCTGCAGCTGCCTCAAGTTTGTCCTTCCAGCCATACAGCAAAATCATATTTCCCAGAAAGAGAATCCTGGGTTTGCTCTGGCAGCAACAGCAGCTCTTCCTTCCTTCTGGCCTGTGACATAAGCAAGGACCACATTTGTCTTCTTAGGCTCAATTCAAAGTCACAGAAAAGGGGAAAAAAAAAAGCAGATTTACTCCTTTTTAAGCTTTTAAACATAAGGGAGCTACAAACCTAGTTGTTTCTTTCCCAGCCCTTTTTATCATCTAAGTAGCATCAAGTTGGCTTGCAACCAAACACTGCGATTTTATCGCTACGGTCGTAGATTTCAGCAAATTTGTTTTCCCCAGACAAAGACAGGCAGCCTAATAAATGCAGATGAAAGATAAAATGCAGCAGAAAGTGAAGGGATAGGAAAAAAGAATGAGTACTCCTGTCAGAGTGTGGTGATGAACGGGTAGCTATTATTTTCAGGCTCAGGCAGGTACGGGGAATTGACTTGGGACAAGTTGAAGTTGCAGGTCAAGGTCAATACCTGAGTCAGGCTTATGATTCAAAGTCTGGATCATGGTTCTTCCTCACTCTTCACATCTGACCTCTCAGAAAGCAGGGGCAGTAGGACAACACTAAATATTAATATTTTAGTTAGAAACAAGGCCTGTTTTTTAAGCGATTAACACACATTAAAACTTTAAAAAACAAAGTGAGGCTACACTTAAAGGAGTGTGTCCAACTAAGCTTACCAAAGATTTACCAGAGCTAGATCCCTGACATCATTGTCCTAGGAATATGTTACAGCTGGAAAAGAGAAAGTTAAAACCAACAGTGAAAGCAAAAGACTATGTTTCTTGTGACTTATAATAATTGAATCATTATAATCATTGGTGCTGCGTGGACACCAAAGTTGGGGAAGTACTGCCATAAGGTTGAATACAAATATCCAGGGCTTATGTTTCAGTTTTTAAACTCACTGGAAACTCAGACTAAGCTCTGCATGGTAACTTTCAGCCATAGAGCTCAAACTTTTATCTTGAAATAAAATATTTTACAAGTCCAAGGAATGATAGACAGAAAAAGAATAAAAGCTAAGATGAACCATGCTCTGCTGTCTGCTGACTTACCCTGTTTTATGCATTTCATTATATTGGAAAAAAATTGTGGTTATTTTACAGTCCTCTACATCTTGAACTGAGGTCACTAAAAAGAAATGCTCTGCAAGCAATGAACTGTCCATAGCATGATTTTAAGACTTTCTCAAAGTTTTGTTATAGTAGTCCACATTCCTAAATCCATCTCCATTTCAGTTGACTTGGTACATCTATGTGAATGATCCTGCTATCACAGAAATTGTCTGAACCGGTATCCATAGAAAAAAAAGACAAGGTATAACTTGAAAGTTTTCATCTTCCATCTAAAACAATTTGAAAAAAATGAATGGCACTGAAGATTCCCCTGTGTTTGCATGGGGAACAGGTCAATTTGCTCAAAGTTTACAAGTCTGAAACAGATTTTCAGAGGAGCAAAGGAAATGTGTGTACATTTGTGAAATGAGAAAAAGACTAAATGAAAGTCTAATAAACTCCCAAAGGGAACAAGGAAAGAAAAGATGTTAATGCAATTACTGCTGATAACATTTTGAAAGAGTGTGTGTATGTGTGAGAGAGAGAGAGAGAAATTAGTACATCATCTTGGAATCCCTAATTACTGGCATTTTAATTGCACAACAAAGCTATCCTCTTATAATGAGAGAAATGAACAAATATCTGAAGTGTTGTTCCATTTAATCCAGAAAATGAGTGCTGAGATCCAAAACTGTGTGATGTAAATCTGGAAGAACTCCAAAGAAGTCCAGGGAGTTACTCAGTCTCCATCATAAGATGGCAGAGATGTGATGCAGTAAAGAAAAGTACTGTCTGATCTGCCTTGGAAGGAGAGAAGCAATGAGGTTGGTTCCCCTTGGTCCCCACACCTGAATGCCGACTAATGTGTGGTTTAACTAATGAGGTTCCCTTGCTTGAATCATTGGCCCCTTCCTGATGGGGTGTTGAGTGAGAAACCTTTACAGAGGTTGTTACTTTTCTGTTTATTGGGAACCATAGGTAATTAGGGAGATGGGATCACTTGAGTGTTCTTGTTAGTAACATAGATAAATCAAAAAAGTAAATGTTTCACTCAGACATAAATTAGGCTATTAATTAGGCTGCTGCTGCCTACACAAATCTGTTATGTTTAACCTGCTCATCAGAGTGCAGAACTTAGACTTGGGAAAAAAACAGGAATTCTCCTTTTATGAAATGGCAAATGAAATGAAAAGAGAATTTTCCCATCTCTTAAAATTGAAGTCTGAGTGCTTCTTCCATGGATAATTTCTCCTCATTGTTTTGAAATTGAAAGGCCCATTTTTCTCACATAGGAGCCTCTAAGAAAAACGTTTGCTAACATAAGCATTCTTTAAGTACGAAGTACTTCAGGTATAAGATATAAAGCAGGTGTAAGAAGTTATAAAACTGTTTCCTTCAGTGAAAGAAAGGGGAAGAACACAGTGCTATTCTGCTTCAAACCACCCTTGACATATGTCTATTCTGCTGCAGCAGCCTGTTTGGTACTGTCAGATGACATGAGTGAGCTCCTGTCTTCAGAACATGCTTTGAAACCTCAATTCCAACTTCCAGCATCATTTTGGTGATGCAAAATAATTAATGGGCATATAAAGTAGTGGTTCGTGGGGTCCATATGCCATCTTGCTAATTCATAGAATCATACTATCATTTAGGTTGGAGAAACCTAAAACTCTCAACTCCACCACTAAACCATATGCCTAAGCACCACATTTACACATCTTTTTGAATACCACTTTCCTGGGCATTTTATTTCAATGCTTGACAAACCTTTCAGTGAAGAAATTTTTCCTAATATCCAATCTAAACCTCCTCTGGTGCAACTTGAGGTAATTTCCTCTTGTCCTATTCTTTATTACATGGGAGAAGAGACTAACCCCTACCCCACTACAACCTCCTTTCAGGTAGTTGTAGACAATGATAAGGTCTCCTGGAGTCTCCTTTTCTCCAGGTTGAACAATCTCAGCTCCCTCAGCCGCTCCTCATAGGACTTGTGCTTCATGCACTTCACCAGCTTTGTTGCCCTTCTCTGGGCTCACTTCAGCACCTTAATGTTCTTCTTGTAGTGAGGGGCCCAGAACTGAACACAGGATTCATGGTGCAGCCTCACCAGTGCTGAGTACAGGGTGATAATCACTGCCCTGGTCCTGCTGGCCACACTATTTCTGATACAGCACAGGATGCCACTGTCCTTCTTGGCCACCTGGGCACACACTGGCTTATGTTCAACTGGCTGTCAGCCAACACCCCCAGGTCTGTTTCCACTAGGCTGCCTTCCACCCTCTCTGTCCCCAGCCTGTAGTGCTGCATGGGGTTTTTGTGATTGAAGTGCAGGACCCAGCACTTGACCTTGTTGAACCTTGTACAGTTGGCCTCTGCCCATCAATACAGCCTGTCCAAATCCCCTGCAGAGCCTTCCAACCCTCCAGCAGATCAACACTCCCATCAAACTTAGCGTGATCTTCAAACTTACTGAGTTTATATTAATTTTAAGCAGATTTTTCCCATTCCAAAATGAATTACTATTTTCAATGACTAGTCCTTTGAGTATAAGTATATACATATTTATTACTTCAATGCTGGCTTGTTTCATAGTCTTCACCGATCTGACTTCTTTCCAGTGATGGAGACAAAGAAGGAAAAGGCCACCTTCTATCACTTGCTGGCTTGGTAGGACTAGAACACATTATTCTGGTTAAAGTGGAGGAAAGTCATTATCTGAGTGAAGGAAAATAGAGTCTACAACACAGAGGTCCTATTAGAGTAACCAACCATAGGAACAGATAAGACTGCAAGATGGTTTAGTTGTGAAGCTCAAGGATTATTTATATTTGTTAATAAAACAAAACCTCAGGAAAGGAATCAACTGTATATTTTATATTCCCTTCAGTTTTTAGCAGAGTTGGATAAGGTTGCCATTTTGCTATATACTGGTCATAAGCAAGCTTTATCTGAAGTTTTCATCGCATTCAGAGCCACAACAGAGTAAAACAGACCTTTTTGTACTTCAGAGAAGTTCTTGGGCAAATATGCCCTCATTTCCTTTAGATCTAACTTCTTAGAATTCATACAGTGCCCTAGCATGGGGTGGCTGGATTTCGTCAAAGGTTTCTTTCCCTTAAGGGTTTGTTCTTCCCCTGATGAGCTCTTGTGACTCCCACTGACACTAATGGGAAGCAATGCGTGCCTGAGGGACAGCTGTGCCCCCTCTCAGTGAGAAAGGAGAGAGTAGGAAAGGAACAGAAGGAAAAGCAGGGCTTTGAAAGCTGTCTAATTATAGGCTGGTGTTTTAACCGCTCCACCAGCCAGTGTGCGTAGTGAGCATTTGGCACAGTACAGCTTTGTTTTACTTGTTTAGAGAGGAGCATTTGAGAGATTGGTGAATGTGTGGGGAACAAAGCAAAGAGAAAAGCCCACCCCGCTGGCAAAATGTAGATACGGCTGCTGAAGGGAATTCAGTGGTGCATTATCAGCAACGAGGTTGATGCTGTGTCTCTTTTTGTGGGTGGGTGCTCATCCCTTTCCCAGGCAACATTCTTGACTTCAACTAGACTGAGCAAGCATGCAAGTACAAGAGTTTCCATAAAGGAACCTGAAGAGTTCTACAGTGATCATCTATGATGAGTTGTGTCCCTGATGTGGCAAGTTTTAATGCACAGAGAAGGCCTTAGCCTTTCTCCACAGATGACCTAAACAGGAGATTAATAACCCTGGAGGCACACTAGCTCTTAATCAGTAATAGATTCACTCATGATTTTTGTTATGGGAAATCCAAATTGAGTCCTCATGGGCAGCTCTCTAGGAGGAGAAGGAGGATTGTGTATGAAAATAAAGGAATAAAGAAATGAATAAGAGTGAGATTGCACAGCACAAAGCACTACTGTGTAGTGCACCCGAGTGGTCATGCGCGTATGCCCACAGTGCTGTGGTGATCCATTCTTCTAGGTCATATCCGAGTGGTGAAGAAGTGGTTGTGTCCACTTCCAGTAGCCCTTTTTCCTAACCAGTTATATTGTAGACAGAACGTAAAGTCAGAAAACTCTGCAGATATGTCTTTTCTTACCTTTAAGTAAATAAATCATTCTTCCTCTCTTTCCCTTCTGTATAACTCTATGACCAATTTAGCTTGACTAAAATGCACATCAGTTCAAAGAATAGCAGTTTAAAAACAGCATCCTAAAATAGATTTCATTTTCACTTCAGTGCTGATGCTAGTCCTCCTTACTGGTTTCTGCCTCAGAGTCTCGGTCAGACCTGGCCCCCTCCCTGTACATCTGTTTAACTTCTTCACTGCCAGCCACAATTGCAAAGCGATCTTCCAAGAGGTTGTCTTGGCTACGTAGGGGAGGACAATTCACTCCATGCAGAAAGGATCCAAAATTGGCCAGCAGGGAAGAAAAGGATAAGAGAGCCATTTATAAGATTGCATCTACCTGTCAGCTCAGTCCTCTGCTTGCAATACAGAAAACCCAGAAGGAAAAAGAAGGAACTCCTGAATCTGATGATGCAGCTGTTTGAGCCTCTTTGGCCATAAGCCCAGTGAGAACTTTAAATGGTGCATTAATTTCTACTGCGGAGGCAGAAGAATAAGAAATGTCCATATTATAATAAAGGTTGCATCTGAGTACTCAAGGGAGATTGCTGAGTTCATATGCTTGACCTGGAAAGGGTTTGTGTACCTGAATTTGCACAGCAAATCCTGGAAAAGAAACATGATGGATGAATCCCAGGAGAGGTGTCTCACAGCACACCAGGGTTCAGGTCTGTATTGAAGTACTCATATCTTGGAGGACTGAAACAATCTAATAATACAGTTACTCTACATTTGGTAAAAGATATTTTAAAATTCTTGGAGGCCAGGGTTAGTCTGCTCCTATGTGACTGAAGAGAGCCAAAGGCCTGAGGAGCATGTGCAGGGTGCTGAGAGGCATCTATGAGAGGCTCCCCGCCCTGCCCCTGTGCCAGCACAGCAGGGCTACTCACTTCTGTCACCCCAGAGTGTGGGTCTCAGGTATGAAATTCCTCAGTTGTTACTATTAGACCTTCCCCCAAACCACCACACCGTCCAAATCATTGAAACTGCAGTGGTGCTTGGCAGTGTTAGGTTTATGGTTGGACTCAATGATCTCAAAGGTCTCTGTCAGCCTAAATGCTTCTATGATTCTATGATGTCGGAAAAAGGTGGTGTGCCTGAGGGTATTGATCTCTCAAAAGTGCTGGACTGTGCTCAGATCATAAGAGGCTGGGGAAGATTAGGCTTGCGTGTTGGCTTGTCTAAATACAACCCCTCTTTTGGAAACACAGTTTCAGTTACTTCCTCTCTAAAGGTGACTACAAAATTTATAGAAAAAAGCAAACTTCATGAACTTGTGAACTTGTGTCCAGTGAAAGGTACTGTCTCAATAGCCCTGGAGAATTAGTTTCCTGTAGTAGATGCTAAAGTCTACTATTATTTCATTGCTCATCAGAGGGCAAGTAGGAAATTAAATCCCTGGAGCCAATGCAGTATTTGGCCTCCCTATTCAAGTAAATAAAGTAAAAATATTTTCTCATTGCATTTTAGAAGGCCCAAACAAGAAAAATCAGTTCTGTATATTGATGTAACAGGGGAATTTTGTGTGGCATTCTTATGGTCTGGAGAAGATAATACAGGAAGAAAAGGTGTGCATGAGAAAAGTCAGGATCCTGAGCAGAGAGTGTTCTGAATTACCTTTGCAATATTTTATTTCTTCTACACACATATTTTTTGCTCTGTGCAGGTCCCCTTTGCTGTGTGTGATTCCCATGGAAAATCCCAACAGAGTTCAGCTCCACAGTGGTGGATATTGCTGTGGTGCATATCATCTAAGCACTAGATGAAGAGCTACCAATTCTTTGCATGCAGTGATGAGGTTATGAAAATACTCTATTTCCATCTGCCAATTTTCCGCTTTTATGGATGGCTCAAAGAATTTTAAGGCTGCTGACTGTTCTGGTTCGTGACAAAATATTATACACTGAATTTCCACTATCTGCATTAATGGGATGTGCAGGTACTACATGTAAATAGCAGGTGTCATCCTGGAGACATCTCTCCTTTGAAATTTCAAAGAGGTACTTTTGTGGCTCTATGAAGGTTTTGAAATGCCAAATGCTGTTTTTTGGTGTTTTGTTTTTTTTTTTTGTAGTAAAGAAAGCTATTTCTGCATCCTCCCATTTATCTCCCCCTCCTTTTGCTTTCTGGAGAATAGCGTAATGCTAGCTGGATTGCTATGTACAAACTCGAAGTATTCCTTGCTACTTGGTGATGATGTAGCTTTCCATGCACTCCCTGGAGCTGTCAGGGGTCAGTTTGTACTATTTGCAGCTTGTCTTTTCCCAGGAAGGCTTTCCAGGAAGACACGTTCACTACAGAAAACTGGGAAATCTGAAGAAGTTGCTATAACAGATGTCAGAGCAACGCCTGAAGAGTTTTTCTCCATAGGGGATCTGTCTTCGGGACTTGAAATAGTCCTTTAAGACTTTAAGAATGCCTTTAGCCTCTCCTTAATTCAGTTTCTCATTGATGTTGTATGCCAAGAAGGCTGTATTCCTAAATCTTGTACATTTAATACCATCCAAAGGTCTCATGGGCTTTAACCATTCTCAGAGGTAAACACAGGGAACTGCTGTACAATGAGCAGCTGAGCAGTCTGTCCTCACACCTGCCTTTACTGTCACAGAAAGTGTGCCCTGCAGAGCCCTTCTTTCTCCTCATCTCTGTCTGAAGTCTGCACATCTTTGTCTCAGTGCTGAGCATCACATCACCTTCCACTGGGGTTTCAAAGAAATCAAGTGGACAGGGGGAGAATAACCAATGGGTTGTAATTAAAGATCAAACATTTGCCAAGTTAATGGACAGCAATCATCATTTGCTCTGCTATGGCAGCAAATATGCCTGGAAGCAACTTCTTACTGTACAGCTGTCACACACATGGGTCTAGGAGAATCTTTGTTCTCTCTCTGTCTTTACCTGTGCCAGAATGGTATTGTGCTATTATTCCACTCTTGATTTTGCCCTGTAGGTTGCAACACTGATTTAACTATGCACATGCAGATTTGTTTCTCATCTAAGCTCTTTGTCAAGGCAAGAGAAACACATTAATCTATTATATATACATTAAAAAGTACCTTTGGAAACTAATACTGTGTTGTTTTATTTTTTTTTTTTAAGACAAGAATTCCTTTTTCAAAAGTAGTCATGGGCCAATCCAGATGGTAAAATTGGCCTAGTTTCACTAAAGTTAATAGTACTACAGCAGTTTAAAAGAGGTAGAGAGGCACTTCTGTAGAGTCAAGAGGTTAAAGAACAGATTTGTCCAAGCAGTTTGTAAAAAACAGAGGTAGGAGACTATATAATAACCCAGTACATCTTCCTAATATAGGATTGTTCTTGGTCCATTAACTAATACTTTATTCAAGTAGTTCCAAGTGATAGGGTTTCTACCACTTTCCTCATTATTTCCTCACAATTAAAACAAAAAATCCTAATATAATGTCCTTGGTCTTCAGTATAGGTTAAATTTCTTCCCAATTTCTCCTAGGGCATACTAATGATAAAGAGATCTCGAGGTTTATGTGTGATCTTCCATCTCTTCTCAGATATTTCTTACTCTTAAGAACTTTAGAAGAATTGTTCTTTTCACTCTCACTATATCGTGCAGTTCTTTCATGGTCAGGACAGATTTTCCAACTCTACTTTAAGTGAAGGAAACGGACTCTAAAAATGAATATTGGACCCTTCTAATGAAAGGCAGTTTGTGAAACAGAGAACAAATGCTAGACCATCTTCTGAGGTTCAGGATGGCCAGCTAACCCAGGCAGCAGCAAAAGTAATCTATTAACAGCACCAGGCCTGGTCCCACAACAGGGCCCTTTCCCATTGAATACCTTTTGGTCCATCAGCCCCTTTAAGCGTCTTCCCCACCAGTCTGCTAATTTCACCCACAGTCCACTGTCCCTTCTAAGCTTCACTTGACTTTACCATTCCCCTGATTTCTTGTTTCCAACACTGTTCCAGCATCCCAGATAACTCCCTGCCCTACCATCATCACCTGAGTTTCCCTGAGTCAGATCTAATTGCAGTGTTATTGTTTGACTATTCTTCTCATTCTTCCTCAACAAATACTGAGGCTCCTAATCCCACAGCAATAAGAAAAGAAAGCAAACAAAACTATATTGAATGGAGCTTCCTTCCCAAATCTTAGGGACATGCTTGGAGATATCTCAATTCCCTTTTCCAGCTCTATAAACTGCGAGACATAGTCATTATTATCTCAGAGCTGAATCTATGAAAACTGCTTCTGAAGTTTGCTTTGGCTGTGCTCCCCTGCCTCCCTTCCTTTCCTGACCCTTCACACCCACCAGAAGCTGAAGAAGGAGGTGATGATAGTTGCAGAGCACTGGGAAAATCACCTCTGGCTCTTTGCCAACTGCTATTCAGAAAGCCCTGCCAGCCTCTCCCACCATTCCCTTCTGTCATTGCTTGTCCTCTCTGATGTTCACAACACAGGTGTTGATACTAGTGGTAAGTATCACAGGTGTATCATAATCAATTCCCTTTTACATCAAAGGCTGCCATGAAACCAAACCTGGGAATAGAGGGCAATTCAGAAACTTGGGTAATGTCATTGAAGAGCAGGTGGCCATAGAGGTGGATGAACTGAGGAGAAGAATAAAGCCAGCATGTAGCACAGGTGTGAATTGGACATCTCCCCTCACTTTGTTCATTGTCTACAGGGTCACTCCCACACCTGTGTGGCTTTGAAAATGAAGGTGAGAGATTCTCTACCACTGGAGGTACAGTATGGGGCTAATCCTAGTTAGAGAGCAAGTAAAGGTGAGCTGGGGACCCAATCCACTGAAGCACCTGCAGCCTGGGTTACATTTGCTGTAGCCTGAAGTGTGAGTGAAAGACACAAAACAAGTCCTCATGCCTTTTCTAATGTTGGCTGTAAATGTTTATCATGTAGCTCAGTGCACCCTGTCAGCTAGAAGAGAAAACCAAATGAACCAAAGGAAGGAGGCTTTATTAACGCCTCTCTGACCAGAATGGCTTTACGGTGGTAAAGGGAGCCAGACATAGCCCCTTGCTTGAGCTAAAACATAAGTTCTTATGCAAGACAGGTGAGAGGAATATTTATATAAATGGAAGTGCAAGGGAAGAAAGATGGAGGGAAGACTCTCGTCTTGATCAGGCATGTGAAGGTATGGAAAGAAACAGTGACTCTGGGAAACATAAGTCTTCTGGGAAAGTTAGTTATTTTTTATTATAGGATGGTTCTCTTCTTCTAGGCTTTGAGGCAAGGTTTTTTTTTTCTCAAGACAGAGTGTTTGGTCATTTGATTGTAGTCTATCTTCCTAGTTTAAACAAGATGAATACTTTTCCTTGTGCATTGTGATGCTGTGGTTTGACAGTTCCAGATGAGACTCAGGAGAGGACAGCATTGCTTTCAGCTCTGTCACTGGCCCGCAAGGTGAACTGGCCAAGTCATGTAATCAATCTTTGTCTCATTTACCTGCATTTAAGTGAGGCTAGTGGGAATAATCTACTTCTTCTTAGCCTGTATTGGGTACTCCTGGTAAAAATATTGGATAGAAGCTTGTGTGGAAAGGTCTAGAGGTACCTGGTCATGTACATTCAAATACTTATTTTAATGTAGCTAAACCAATAGAGTGGCTCCTCCTTGTCCTGACCACTTGAAGGAACATTTAATAACATTCAGTGCTCAAAGTCCTGCAGATTATAGAATCACTTGAAAAGGACTATTCCTATGATGCCTTCAGGGAGTCTCAGTCTTTGCTGCCTTGATCTGTTGAGGTTCTGTAGGTGGCTGTATCTTTGACAGAGCAACAAAACATCGAAACCACTATGTAGCACAGCATAGTGTAGCTCAGAAGTGCTTATACTGGTTTTGACTCATTCCAGCAAGAGTTCTACTTGACCTAATTTTCCCTACCTTTTTAGCATTAGCACAGCTAATGCCCCTGAAATTTTTCCAATAGTTGCACTCAGATATTTTGTGCACTGTGCAGTGCAGTGCCCTTGGCATTTCCCAAGCACACCAGATGCTCCGCAGCTCTGAATGGTTATATTTACACTGTATTTTCATCCCAGACTTGAGCCCTGGGCTTTGGTTCCACACACTGTGCTATTTTGCCCAAGCTAATCTCAGCTGTCAGGAAGGGGTTCAGATCATCCTGCCTGAGTGTGGGAGGAAGCTCACCTTGCTGCCCTCTCTTCCCTCTCCATCCCCATAGACACCTGCATTTGCTGAAGCAGGGCTGACCTCAGAGGTTTAGGCTACCTATGCAAGAGACAGGGCACTCAAACCTGGACTGAGTTTGGGAGCCGGAGACAAATCAGAGTTCTCCCACAGCTTGTAATGTGGGATAGCCGACACTGTACGGCACTTTTTGGCAGATGCTACACAGAAGGGGTCTGTCTTTTCCAGGTAGACTTACTCCCATAAACATGTGCACTCTGCAAACATAAACTGAGGGCAGAAGAATGGCTTGAGATTATGTTTTCCTTTCCTTGTACCATGTGCCTCTACTTCTCTCTCTCTCTCAGGTGACTGCCATTTCTCTTTGTAATGCCATGCAAGAGCAGCCCACATGCTGGGCATCAAATGGATTATATATGGATTCACATCTCAGTAATTTATCTTTTGCTGGCTTGTTTGAGACTCAAAGTACCTACCTGGCTTTTAATACCTCAGGTACTACTAAATTTGAAGTGACTCTGAGGAATAGCTACACAGATTCATAAAGCTTTTTACATGGCCTCAGATTCAATATAGATTGATGTCTTTATTTCTTTATTCCTATCTGTAGAAGTCATAGAGTATGTAGGTGGACACCTAGTCAGGCTTTTGAGTTGTATGGCTGGGATCTGTCCCATTCCTCAGAGGAGTAAACACGATTCAGTGTGGATTTTGTACATAGTCTTAAAGCTATTGGGAAAAAAAAAATCAAGACTAGATATAATTTCAGTTGGTGTTATTATGAGAAGCTAAGAGCTAAACAGCCCAGTTTCAATACTGGGAGCAGCATTTAATCATCTCATTTGTGTAATCACCAACCAAACACATATTCCCTATATTAAAAACTGTTAGAAAGGGGAGGGGGTGACAATGGTGTGATCTGCTGTAGACACCAAAAAAAGTACGTAATTAAACTGAACTTCAGAGCTGGTGAAAGACGGTTACACCCAAACTGTGATCATTTGGTGTCTCAATCACCTGCCTAGACATGGATATAAAGTGTCTTGCGTAGGCAGCTGCCCTCTTACTGCTGCAACAGAGGTCCAACCAGAGCACACAGGGAAACTGAATTTCACTATCCTTGTTTGACAGTCAGTAGCTGATGGCTTTAAACAGTCCTAAATCCTATCATATAAAAATACTCTTTAAAGTGTACTTGACAGAGTGCGGAAACTAAAACTTTGTGGGCTTCTTTTTTTTTTTTTTCCTGGCTCTTTCCTAGTGGTAGTTATAGGCAGTGAGTGTGTATGCAGGCACACAGTCACATGCTTTCCCCTTAAAATGAGAGATGAGAGTATAAGAAGTATGGGAAGCTCTCCTGGTGCATGAAAACTCAAAAAGAAAAAAAAAAAAAAAGAAAAAAAAGAAAGAGAAAGAAACAGGAAATAAAATACTTTTAATAACAGCAGGGCTGTATTCTCTTCATTGCTTGCAGCTTGGACTTCAAGGCGCTGGGTCGATTAGTTAGTGGGACAGCAGCACAGATGGTGTTTGCTTCACTTCCAGGAGTAGCAGAGATGAATGAGGAGAGGACGAGGAAAATCCATCTTATCAATAGATGGCTAAAGGATTGGTGCCACTGGCAGAATTTTAGTTTGGGGCAAATTCTATGCTACCTAGCCTGCTAGAGGTAGATGGGCTTCATCTATCTAGCAAGAGCAAAAGGATTAGCCCATAAATTGTCAGGACCGATCAGGAGGGCTTTAAACTAGGTTTGAAGGGGGAAGGGGTTGAAACCAGGCTCTCCAGAGATGAGCCTGAGGGTGGAAAGCCCGAGTTAAGAGTGAAATCAGCAGCCCAGCTGAAGTGCATGTACACCAATGCATGCAGCATGGGCAACAAACAGGAGGAGCTGGAAGCCATCATGCAGCAGGAAAGCTGTGATGTAGTCACCATCATAGAAACGTGGTGGGATGACTCATGTGACTGGAATGCTGCCATGGATGGCTACAAGCTCTTCAGAAAGCACAGGCAGGGTAGGAAAGGTGGAAGGGTGGCTCTGTATGTTAGAGAGTCTCTCAACTCTGTAGAACTTGAAGTGAGTAACAATAAGGTTGAGTGCCTGTGGATCAGAATAAGGGAAAGGCCAACAATGCTGACATCCTGGTGGGAGTCTGTTACAGACCACCCTACCAGGATGATAAGGGTGATGAATTATTCTACAAGCAGCTGGAGGATGTCTCAAAATCACCAGCCCTTGTCCTTGTGGGTGACTTTAACCTGACAGATGTCTGCTGGAATCTCAACACAGCGGAGAAGAGGCAGTCTAGGAGATTCCTGGAGTGTACAGAGGATAACTTCCTGCTCCAGCTGATAAATGAGCCTGCCAGGGGTGGGACCCCGCTAGACCTGCTGTTCACAAACAGAGAGGGGCTGATGGGAGATGTGGTGGTCGGAGGCCATCTGGGGAACAGTGACCATGAAATAATAGAAATAATAGAAATGAAATAATTTCAATACTCAGGGATGCAAAGAGGGCCATCAATAAAACTTCTACCCTGGACCTCCATAGGGCGGATTTTGGCCTACTCAGAAGACTGGTTCAGTCTTCTGTTCAGTCTTCAGTCTTCATGTACCATGGGAAACAACCCTTGAAAACAAAGGGGTCCAGGAGGGATGAACATGCTTCAAGAAGGAAGTCTTCAACATACAGGAGCAGGCTGTCCCAGTGTGCTGAAAAGGTGAGCCGGTGGGGAAGAGAGCCAGCCTGGCTGAACAGGGAGATTTTAAAGGAAATTAGGGGAAAAAAGAGAGCTAAAGGATCAGGCACAGCTTTGTCTGTTTTGCTACTAGGTCATTTTTATGGTGCAGGTAGATAGGATGGGGGCAGCTTGTCTTTATCACAGATCCCTGGATTTTCTCTGCTGAAAATGATTGGTCCCCAGTCCTGGGATGCTGTCTTTGCGAGGAACACTGGAAGTGAGGGAAGTCACCAGGCTGCTTTCACTTGTTGTGTCCTCTTTCAAACAGATAACCTTTCCCATTTTGAACATTGACCAAAGCTTGACCTGATGAAGGATGGATTTAGGCATGTGCTGAGGGCTTTCCCTACGTACAGCTGAACAACTAGTAGATCAAAATCTTTAAAGCAATAATATCTGAAAAAAGCTACTTCCTAGATCCTTAATTATTGGTGTTCCAGTGGGAACTTCTGCTTTTATTTTGGCTGAGTTTTCTGACCTGAGAGTTTTTTCATAAGGGCATAGTGATAGGACAGAAGGGAAGGTTTCAAACTGAGAAAGAGTAGGTTTAGATTAGATATTAGGAAGAAATTCTTTACTGTGGGGGTGGTATGGCAATGGAACAGATTGAACAGAGAAGTTGTGGATGCCCCGTCGCTGGAATTGTTCAAGGCCAGGTTGCATGAGGCTCTGAGCAACCTGGTCTAGTGAAACTTGTCCCTGCCCATGGCAGGGATGTTGAAACTAGATGATCTTTAAGGTCCCTTCCAACCCAAGCCATTCTATGATTCTATAATAACTACTCAGCAGATATCTATGAGTAATTAGACTCTCTGGAATACTGTTCTGAGCCCTTTACTCAGGTAGACCACATCTATTTCCAGTTCAGGGAAGTCCTTTCCACATTCTCCCCATTCCCACAGCCAGCAGCTGAACTGAAGTATTTGAGCTTCAGCTGCAGAGATGCTACAGCAAAGCTGCCTCAACTTTAGGCACTTAACTGAGTGACCAAAGTTGTCCAAGGCTTCTTTCTTTGCCAAAGGACAGAGCTAGGCATCTCCAGCCCATGGTTTGGATATAAGCAGACTGGACCACAGAGGGCAACGGGTGCAAGCAGCGCTCCTGACTGCAGAACACAGCAGCCCTGCTTCTGCGCCTGCTGGTAAATGAATTTTGGGAGGATAAATCCAGCCCCAAATGTAGATTAGCTCTGAGTTGTGGGCATATTATAATTCTCTGAAAGCATTGCTGTGTAGATTTCCTTTCCTCAGGCTATTTAACCAAGGCTTCACTATGGGAGGAGATGATACAGGGCCATGTAATTTCAAAGGAGAACAAAGCTTGCTGTAGAGGTGTGAGCAGAATCCTGGCAGCTGTCTATAGTCAGACTGATTAGATAACATTTCTTGAACAGTTTCATTGTTTCTAAAACAAAAAGGGATTTAGGATCCCATTTCAAAATTTCAGCTTGAAATTGGAAAATTGTATCTGTACCACTTTTCTGTGCATTTTTCATATTTATGTTTTGTGTATGTAGTCTTTCATGAGATCACTGTTGAAATGTTCTCATTTTAATTTTTGTGCAATAAAGCAATCTCTTTTATATTAATGAAACCAGGAGCCAATCTGATTCACAAAAAGAGGTAAGATACTCTAATTAGCTCAGTGTAATTGCCCTCAATAATTGAAAGCAGACAAATACCAGGATATTTCAATAACCACTTGCTGTGATATTTTGATGTACCATTACCACTAGAAACAAATGCTATATGGACTTAATAAAAAATAATTTTTTAAAACCCAAATAAAATTTGGAATTATTAATGAAAGCAAGGTGAGAAATATTGGAAGGTTAAAAGAAAATAATTATTTTTGAAAACCCAATTTCTTTTTTCTTCTGTCTGGAAATCTACTTCCATATTTGAAACAGAGCTTGCTAGTAACCTACAATATATTTGGCTGTAATTGTTTAAAATGGTGGTACCCCAGCTGTATTGTCTCTAGTGGTCAAGATAGCCATCCTCAGAGTAAGGCTCAACAAACTTAGGGCAACCCTTTTATTACTTCCCCCAGCAGACCTCCCTGGGAGGTGTAACTGAAGGTGTCAGACTTGAAAAAGAAGAGGCTGGAAAAAGGTCTCACTTTGTGCCCCACCATTTCTGTCACGGAAGCAGTGACCTGCAGCAGGATAGGATAGCAAATAGCTGGAGGCAGAGCATTTTATCTGGTCTTGGATGCTCAGCTGCCTCTGCCTGGTAGTCTGCAACTTATAGCATTTGCAGGCAGATCTCATCCTGCCTTTGTCTTAATTCCCCCTTTTGTAAAGAATGTAAGTAATAATGCAGCTACCTACCTCAAAGCAGTGCAGGAATTAATTAATGTTAGTAAAGTCCTTTGAAGATAAGATCTAAGTATTATTATTAATAATTTACCTGCAATTTGCTCTGTGCCTTAAAAGACAGAAATAATTTACCATGAAATTATGGGATACTACCTTGGGCTATATTAAGGTCCTGAATGAATGTGAAGGGCTTACATTACTGTTAATGTAAACTACTATGTAGCGTTGCCAAAAGGCAGCACTGGGCTCTATGTAAATACCCAACCAAGACCTCATTATATCACACAAAATTAGTACTTATAGGATACAAAGATCTTATGAATTATAAGTTACCCATTTCCTGGAATATATACAGAGGTGCAGATCTTCAAAGACAGCCTTTTTAAGTAAGGTAAAAATTAATTTGTAATATGCATTTAAAGATAATAACAGAAAACAGAGATTTTTTTTTAGTCTAAGAGGCAAGGAATGAGGTTTTCTTTGGTTTTCTCAGATTGACACAATGACACCCTTTGCATAACTTATCTGCTATTGTTTATTCCATTCCTTACCTTAACAAGGTACTTACGCATAATCTTCATCAGAAATACTTGCTTTGCCATGAGCTTAAGCTGCAGGAGAATCAGATTCACTGCTGAAAAGCCAAGAGACCCATGAACAGTCGAGAGACCAAAAGACCCATGACAGCTCCTCCTGTCAGAGGAAGCAGAGAGAGAAGAGCCACGTGCTGCTCTGACATCTTTGGTATGCAGGAGAGAAAATGAGGCAGCTCTGGCAAGATTCCAGTCCTTCTTGCACCTCAGGGCCAGAGGGATGCTTACAAGAAGAGCTGTGCATGACTCATGTACCCCTGCTTAGCTGCAACCCATGCTGCAATAACTTGCCAAAGAGTCAACTTTCCTTTGTGTGATAAATGATGATAAGCCACCAGCAACATTTCGTGAATCTCTCCTTTAAACCTTTTGCAGGGATTGAGACACATTTTACTTCTGTAGTTTATTAAGACATACCCAGAGGTATCAAAAGGGAGAGAAATATACCCGTCTGAATAGAGAATTCTTGGCAGCCACCACAGCCATGAGACAAAACAGGTTGACTCTGGTGTCAGTGTAGAATATCTCCTCTCCCAGTCTGCTGGCCAGGCTCTGGGCAAATTTTATGCACAGAGCATAACAAGCAGCATGAGGAAGACTTAATATTTTTTAATAGGCAATAAGCTTTGTCCAAGTTTTTATCATATCAGTGACATAACATCTTCCTGAAGCCTTACCAAATTTATATCTCCAAGGTTAAAAAAAGGTAATACTAATGAGGATGAAATGGCAGAGATGATGAACTCTAGCTGCTGAAGAGGTGAGAATATAAATAATTTGCCTTTGAGCAAGTCTTTACAGTGGGAAGTGGCAGCACTGGTGTAACAGAGTACCACAGCAAGGAGCTGGAATGGACCCTAAAGTACCGTAATATAAACCAAGTATATCCACTCCTTGGTGACAGTAGGGTCCTGATTTTTCCCTGTCTGGAGACAAAGACGTGGTTCTTCTCTCTCTTTGCTTAACAAGACAAAGCAGTGGAAAAACCTTCTCTGTTTATAATCTGCAGATTTCTGTATCTGAGCAACTGATTCATGGCTGAGAATTTAGGTCAAGCTAAGTAGATTTAGCTTAAGAACCTGACCACTTTTCTTAAACTCTATCTGCTCCAGCATTTGGATGTGAGTGGTAACATGAGCCCCTCTCACAGCAGTACAGCTTATGTGATAGGAGAGAATAAAAAAGTATCATGTCCTCTCCTAAAATAAGAACAGTATTACAGCTGTTTCACAGAGTCATTAGCTAACATTTATGGGTATTATGAAGCAAGTTTTCCACTACAGAATTAAACATTGTTATTAATGCCATGCTTCTCAGAGTTTTTGTAGCCCACCTTTGGGATGTGCACAGATCAAATTGCTCAGGAGAAAGTTAATTTGCAAATAACAATACTATGTTTGTACATGTTATTTGTGCAATTCCAGTTTTAACCAGGAGAAAGCAGTGGTGCTTAAAGGAATCCATGACTTCTTTGGCTGACAATCAGAAAATATTCTGAGAACTAGAATTTCCACAAGAACACCAACAATCAAGTTCTCTGCTTCTATACAGTTCAGAGTATGGATGTAAAGCTGAAGTAACCGAGGAAAATACACAGCTAATGATGGTAGGAAGTCAGTTCCTGCTTGCTTTTTTTTTTTTTTTTGTGTGTGTGTGTGTGTGTGTGCGTTCCATTTCAGGTAGATATTAAAAATTCATTAGGAAAAGTGAGTTGTAAACTTGGCCATAAAAGATCATTAAATATCAAAGATGGACATTTTGTTTCCTGATCTGCATCAGGATGCAACTACTGGTTTTTGGCTCTGGCTCTGACCTAAAGTCCTACCCTGGGCCTAAGAAACCTTCCTGAGAAAAATTTCATTGAGACACTGATGTTTTTACAATGGAAACTTCTGTTTCAAGAAACAAATATTTTTCTGAAAATTCCCATTTTTCTATGGAACAGGTAGTCTGAAACAGCTCCAAGAATAAAACTTGCTGCAGAATATGATCCAGCCTAATTTCTTTGTCACCAGTGGTCCTCACTCCTCATCTTTATTCAGTGGTTACTGGCCTTTTTGATTTTGCCAAGATGGTATGTTTCTCCATTTCTAGAACCGTGCTTAGAGATACCACAGGTGTCAATTGCCTTTGTTGCTTCTGAAATCCACATGCATCCACACAGGCCACATGGTGGTCACATGGTGCAGACTTGGGCGCTACCAGGTTGCAGATATTTCTTCAGCTGTTAACACTTACGACCACACTAATGCCCATTGCCTAGGTCAAGTGTTAACTGCATTTTTGAACAGTTCTTTGCATGTTGGCTCAGCTAAGACAGGCGCTAGTAAATAAAAGAGATATTTTTGTCCTATTTGTATCAAATTACAGTAGCAGGTATCATTGGACTTGAATGTGGACATGCATGATTGACCAGTTCAGCTGACAGTTTAGACATGTTTTTTGCTGCCTCTTGTCCTAAACTGACCTATACTGAAATTTGTGATTTCTTTTCAATAATCTCTGCCTGGGTATCAGAATCTGTTTGGTCCTCATGGTCAATGATCCATGGTCTCAGTCATTCACATTTCAATTACATTGCAGCTGGATCTCAGCCACCTCATATGTCTAGCTCTTAGCTACAAAGGCTGCTGACAACTCCTCAGATTGGTCTCCACCCTTTCAAGTGAATTCTCAAAGTCAATTGAATCAACTGTGTTCGGGTTTTATCTTGAATGTAATGGATCCAAGATGCTTAACATATATTAGACAATAGAGCACAGTGCAGAAATCTGTGCCCTAGCAGAGGGCAATGAGTCTCTACATAGTAGCATGTGGCCTACTTTTTAAATTGTAAAGTTGATGTGGAATTGAAAAGCAAAACCTAGGCAAATATGAGAAAAAGAAGAATTAAGGCACCAGACCAGAATGAAAAATCTGTTACTCGCACCCATACTGCAAGGTCTGAAGGGGGCAAAAATGTTTATGAGAGGAAACGACAGCAAAGTTAAAATTGTTCTCAGATCCAGATGAAGGACTTTTTTGAGGCTTCTCTGTTCTTACTGTACTAACATTTCTGATGTGTTGAATCTGATTTGCAATTTACTTCCATTATAAACCTTTACTGTCAGCCCTGTGTTCAAACTCAGTCTTCTCAAATGCTTCATTATGTCTCAGTCTTCGTTATATTGAAACATTTACTGTCAGAGACATAACTTGGTTTGTCACTACATGATTGGTATTCATGGCAGCAATCTCTGAAGTTGTCTTGAGCAATCAACCTCATGAAAGCAGTGCTATTGCCTAGACTGGAATTCTGGAGTTGTTCATGGATCCAGGTGTCTTAGGGTCTACTGGCATGGGATAGAATAAAAATAACAATGTCTTCCTTGTTCAAGCCGTTTTACTTGGTGTGGTTGGGATTGTATATTGATCTGATTATTGATGCAGATATTTTCTCTGGATACATTAAAGAATTGAAAATGGACCTTCCATTACAGAAGAAACATATTTCTCCATGGTACAAATGATACCATGACATCTTTCAAGCAAGACAACCCTCTGGGGAGTATTCATGTTCATCTGTTTAGCTCCGATCCTTTTGATTTTCAAATATAAGGGAAGCTTTTCAGTTATTAGAATAAAATACTCTCTAGACACTTCTGAGCTTTCTGCTACAGTTAACTGAGCTAGCGGACAGGAGTCTTGCTTAAGTGTAATAACATTATATTATGTGCATAATATAATAATATTATATTATGCATTAACAGCACAGTGACATCAAAGAAAAAGAAAGTAAGATAAAATAAAATAAGCCCATAAGTAACTGGAAAGCCTGTGGCCTGCTTCATAAGTAATGCAATTGCAATAAATAGTACTGTGCTGTGCCGAAAGTGATTGAAAAATAACATCATTTTGGGACCCACAATGAGTCATTTATTGGGAAAATAGCTGTGGGTTCTGAAAGGAATTCTATGTCTTCTTTAAACAGATGAGTGTGATTATTGTTACTATTACTATGGGGCTGTAATGCTCCTAAAAACTGTCACTGATGTTTTGGAGAATTCTACCCAAGAGAGGGCCTGGGAGATTGTATTTTTGTATTGTTTAGTTAAAAAGGATACTAGTAGGTGGAGCTCTATAGAGAAACTGTGTGCCAGGGCTTGAGTTCTGTTTTTATGTTAAAGCTAGAAAGTCAAAAGTGTTCAAATTAGCAAGGTGAGTGAGAACAATCCCACTCCTACTGGAATCTGACGTCTGCTGTGGAGAAGCAACAAAAAAATGATTCATAGCATCTGTGGAATATAGAGCTTCCAGGTTCCCAGTTCCTTGTCAGTTCCACTGAGCTGCAATCTAGCATCCCCTAAAACCCAGGGGAAATGAAAACCTTGTGAAAGGCTGGAGGTGGAGACTTGGAGACTCTGAAGCTTCTAAACTCAGTATCCAACAGGCTCTGGGCTTTCCATCCCTCACTGGCCTTACAGGACAGTGAACTGTCAAGCAGTACAAAAAACGGGTCTTCTTGTCCTCAAGCTGTAAAGGCAGTCATGTAGGAGGTCAGGCACAGTTTTCAGTCAGGTTTGGAAGCCTGTCACAGCAACTTCATTGCAATTAAACTGTCTCAAAGAAGAATTTTATCTTTGATGAATAAGCAATTATATGGCAGGAAGCTAAGCAGGGAATTCCCAATTATCTACAATAATAGTCCTGTTACTCACTGAGTTTGGTGGGGGTGAGAGGATGACTCTGTCTATTGATAGGTAATAGGTAATCCCACCCACAAGTTACTGATGGATGCCTTGGAAATATGCAATGATGGTACTTTGTTATCAGTGCAGCCAAGGTTTTGTAATGAAGATGTAGTAGGCAAAAGTGCCAGTGATGTCCCCTATGGCTTCTGCTGAAATGATGGTACTACTCATCCCTGCCCATCTCTCCCCTTGTGCCCTCGCCAGCTTTTCTCCAAGCCATCAGCAAGCAGATTCAGCTCAATAAACTGACAGAAGAGTGGTTACTTCCTTTTTTTCTCAATGTGTTTTCTGCCGTCATTAGGATAGAGTTGGAAGCTGGAGTAGGGGAGGAAGGAAAAAAGTAGGAGAGGGGAAAGCAGGATCTGTTCTAGTTCCTTTCCCAGGGCCAATAAGCCCTCTGAGCCACATCCCTTATGGCCAGTAATGCATATAAGGACCACAATGTCTGTGTGCAGAATCTGTGCTTCAACACAAATTTCTAAACCTGCCTTCAGGTTTCTTCTTTAAAATTAATCTTTCCTTGCCAGTTCTTCTCAATGTACTGTACTTGTAATCATTGTTCTAATAATTTTTGGGAAAGTCTTTAGGATAGAGATTACAGACAGACAAATAGGCAGGCCTTATTTTCATGTGCCTTGGTGCTATTTGTGGATTCTCTTGGGTACCATTGTTGACTCTGGTAGAATTACATTGGTTATAAAAGGTAGATGAATGGCACACAAAAGTGATATCTTATTGCAGTTTGTTGACAGCAATGGGAAGTTTGTTCGTAGGAAACCAATGGATTTGCTGTAAGACCATTAACACGGGAAATTCATGGATTGTAGAATTTTTCTTATTAGTCTCATTTTCTAGGACACAGATAATTTAGGCTGTCTCAGCTCAGAAGACAAGATTCAATTTCCCACCAATACCACAAAACTTGAGTAAATCTAAGTTATTCTTTGGTTGAGAGAAGCCAGACCCTTTATAAGTTTTTTCTTTTCTTTTTATGTGTGACCATGAGACTGAATATGTCATCAGAAGCATCAACCCAGAGCTGGAAAAGATTTTAAGTCAGTCTGAGACCGGTTTGATTGAGTTTGGGACTGTAGTTAATAGATCCTGCAGTGCTTGACCCTTTAGATGGTGCTACTTTTTTTCACTATTAGTAATTCTGTGATTTTTATTCTTTTTCTTTCTAAATGCCCCAGTATTTCAACTCCCCTCTAGTTGATTCTAATTGCCAGAGAATTGTCCTGTACAAACATTTGCCCTATCACAAGAGTTAGCAGTTTCAAACATATAATTTCCTTCCCTAGGATGAACCAAAGGACAATCATAGTTCTAGTCTTTATCAGCAAGAGCTTTGTCTGAACAAAAGATGCCTGATGAAGGAAGCCCTGTGTGCTCCATGGATGGCATTGAACACATCTTGAAAAAATAGAAGGAAGTCACAGAATCACAAACTGCTGGAGGTTGGAAGAGACCTCTGGAGGTTATCTAGTCCAACCCTGCCTGCTCAAGCAGGGCCACCTAGAGTAGGCTGCCCTGGACTGTGTCCACATGGCTTTTGAACATCTCCAGCCTATCTGGGAAACATGAGAGCTAGAATCATAGAATTGCTTGTGTTGAAGACCTGTAAGATCATTGAGTGCCACCATTAACCTAACACTGCCCCATCTGTCAGTAAACCATGCCTCTAAGCAAAACAGCTACATGTCTTTTGAATACCTCCAATGACAGTGACTTGAATACTTCCTGGGCAGCCTATTCCAATGCTTGACAAATCTTTTGGTGACTAATATCCAACCTAAACCACCCCTGGTGCAACTTGAGACCATTTCCTTTTATCCTATCGCTTGTTAGTTGGGAAAACAGACAGATCCCCACCTTGCTACAACCTTCTTTCAGGTAGTTGTTGGAAGCAATAAGGCTGAGCATCCTTTTCTCAAGGCTGAACAACCCCATCTCCCTCAGTGAATCCTCATAAGACTTGTGCTTCAGACCCTTCACCAGGTTCACTGCCTTTCTCTGGACATGCCCCAGAACCTCAGTGTCCTTGTAGTGAGGGGCCCAAAACCGAACACCGAATTCAAGATGCGGCCTCACCAGTTCTGAATGCAGGGGGATGATCACTGCCCTGATCCTGATGGTCACAGTATTTTTGATGCATGCTGGGATGCCATTGGCCCTCTTGGCCACCTGGGCACACTGCTGGCTCATGTTCAGCTGCTGTTAACCAACACTCCCAGGTCCTTTTCCATCCGGCATCTTTCCAGCTTCTCTGCCATAAGTCTGTAGCACTGCAGGGGGTTGTTAAGACCCAAGTTATAGGACCCAGCACCTGACCTTGTTGAACCTCACACAGTTGGCCTCAGCCCATCGATTCAGCCTGTCCAGATCCCCCTGTAGAGCCTCCCTGCCCTCCAGCAGATCAACAGTCCCATCCAACTTAGTGTCATCCACGAATTTACTGACAGTACACTCAATCTGCATTTAACTGCATTTAACTCCTTTCACCACTACTCTTTGGCCTTGGCCATCCAGTTTCTTTCCTGTCAGTTAATCATCTCAGTGGACCTTCAGTGGATGCTCTCCAGTGTATCCATGTCTGTCTTGTACTGGACAGAAAGGACAGAATGGACGAGCCCTCCAGGTGTAGGCCACAGTGCTCACCAGTGCTGAGCAGATGGGAAGGATCACCTCCCTCAATCTGCTGTCAAAGCTTGCCAAATGGCTTTTGGGAAAGTCCGTCGTATTCCATCAAACTCAAGCTCTTTGGACTGCCACGCTGTGTACGAATCTCAGCTATAATGCAAAAAGCTGTCACGTGTTGAAATAAAACCTGAAGAAGAAACCTGAAGAGCTCAAGAATCAGACAGTAAAATAAAGGAACAGAAATGCCAAGGTTTTTTTCTCTTTACAAATCTGAGAGTGTTTTTAATCCAGTCAAAGATTTTCGAGACTTCAACATTGCTTGAATTTGACAATACCAGTTTCATAACAATGCAGGAAACATTTTTGTTCATGGAGTCTGAAATTGTACCTGGAGTTCCACGCACATGCAAACTCCTTCATAAAAAGATTTTCATTATGGTAAAAATATTATGAGCCCAAACAGCAGGACAGAGGAGCTGTATTTTTCTTCACCAGACACTTCACCAGGAGAATGTGGTCTCCACGTCAGAAACCTATAATGACTATTTGTTTGGAGTTAGCACGTGATTTTTTACTAATTCCTGAAGTCTCAGGAGAACAGTAAATTTTATGCTAAATTTATTCATAGAGTAGATGTACCTTTTTATAAAGAGCATAATAATTCTGATTTGTATGTTCAGATAACACCATCTGCTCAGACTTGCAAAGGAAAAGGCAGGCTCTACTCTTATATCTCTAGGGAGGACCTCTGCCTCTTGCATTTTTTTTTAATTTAATTAAATTGAGGTGAGGGGGGATATGGAGAAAAGAGGTTATCAGTTTGTATAACAGTTCTAAAACATTGAAGAAAATTCAACAGTCTTTTGCTTGATGCAGCTATAAGGCAATTCAGTTAAAGAAAAAAAAAAGACTCACCAACGAGACAAAAAAAACCCAAACCAAAATAGATAAGGAACATTTGTCTCCTGGACAGACTGTGAAATCTAGTGTAATAATTTTATTTTTTTTAATTACTACAGGCAGTCTCAAGCTTAGGCAGCAACAGAGGCTATTTTAGAGCAACATGATGTGTGATATGGACAAAATTGAAGGCCCAGCATCCCAGAACACTGGACTGCTTCTTGAGCTGGATCACTCATTGTATGTCCTGGAAAACCATGTTTAGCTGTAGCACATCTGTCAAATAAACAAGTGAAACTGGAAGACAGCTTTTTAGAGCACCTTGCACCTTCAAATTTCAAGGCACTTTATAGGCACAGGGCTTAAATGGCAAACATGAGAGGACTCATTAGTGCCACATGCTTTTCCTGTCCCTCTGCTGCTTCGGTTGCAAAATGCATTTGGTGCTGTCTTCCTTTGTAAAGCTCTTTGGGGACAGGAGAAATACACAGTCTGAGTGGGATATAGTTCTAATACAAATTAATAAACAGCAAGGAGAAAAGTCCTGCCTCAGTGTGTCTAGAGCCTCAGGCTCCACTCATGCAATGCATTTGGCACGCAGTGCCCTTTGTGCTCTGTGAGCAGTTCAGATTACTTCAGTGCTGCCTGGTGTGCCTTCACAGTGCCCAAAGTTAAATACCTACAGGTAAGTGTTTGACAAGTCATAGGCCAAATGATGTGGCCTCGTGAAATTCCCTTTGCTATGGATCTCTGGATCTGTGAGGACCTTCCCTGAAACAAATATCACTTCTGATTCCAAGCTCTACCTGGTGACAAAAAGGCAAAGATTAAGACAAAATGTACAAAGGAGAGAGAAGGCAGGAGTGAAGCACATGGGAACATGGCTGTCAGAAAAGGAAGGGATCCCATGTGGGATGGCTGAAAGAGTGTAGGCATCACCAGGAACATCTGTGCACGCAGATGTGGACAGACTGAGCTGACTATTCCCAAAGGTGTGGGTGCAGTATAGCTCCTGTTTAGAAATCACATGGTTGTAATAATGAGGCTTGGGTTTGATCTGATATAATCCTGAACACACATACAGATCTACCTCTGCAGATTTAGCCTGCACACAACTGTTAGCTGAGATATGGAAGGACCAGCCTGGTACAGTGGTAGGTATTTGGGTGCCAAATCCTCTTTCCAATCATTCCTCTATGGGAGGCAATTCACTTGTAGATTTACTGAGCATCTCATATTCACCAAGGGGAATGTGAAACATAAGGACCCGAAGGGGATCTGGGTCTTTCTAGAGAGGTTTTTTTTGCAAAATGTCTGTTGTCTATAGAATGTTTCACAGGCATTGAAAGAAAGATATGAAGGATATGCATATTAATTTAATTTCTTAAGCAGTTTGTATATTTACTGGTCCTGATAGGTATTCATAAGTTGAAAACTGCTACTCTACATTGGACATGAAAACATTTCTTTTGTTACCCATGCAGCTGTAGAAGTGATAAATGAGAGATGGAAAGAAACAGGCAGGTCCATAAGAATGCAGATTATCTCTGACAGGGAAGAGACATTGTACTGGCAACTCAGTAGTAGCTGAAGCAAATGACAGACAGAAAAAAAGAGAGAGAATAGGTCTTAAAGGAGGCAAAAATAACCCAGCACAATATTTTTTTCTCTTGATCTGTAGCTCTCATAACAGTGCAGTAGGCAACTCAGCCATCTCTGAGCACCTAGAAAGTTCAGTAATGAGGTAGCCCTGGCACTGTCAGCAGCCAGCAGCTGGGAATGGCGGAGTGATCTTCTTTTGGAACCTGAAGCCCAAACAGGGTAAGCAACATGGTGATGGAGGGATGGAACCTTAATTGAAGCTCACAACAGCGTGAAATACCCTGGCTAGATTTGCCAGTTTTCCCCATTACTGTTAAAAGTCTGAACAGTCAAAAAATCATGCTCACTACTATATCTCTATCTGTGGAAGAAGAGGGCAAATCCACAGAAATTCCCCTCTGGGGTATCCCTCAGTCCCTCCTGTTGCTTCCTGAGCTCAAGCCCTTAGCATATGTTTCCACTGATGCATTTAAGTGTCTCTTGAGTATTTATTTCTGCTGCTGCTTAGTTGAAAGCTAAATACAAATCTCAGCTCCTTTTCAGACTCCTGAACTTCCACACTCCTGTCTTACCCCCAGAGCTGAAGGAGCAATTTAACAGACTTAACTACATGTTATCATCGTTTCTGTTTTGATGTGTTATTGCTAATTTGCATCCTGATTCCCTTACCTTCAAATTTAATAGAAGACAAGAGCTGTTCCCTTTTATCCCATTTTCTTTTATTTTTCCTCCTTTTTTTTTTTTTTTAATAAGGAGAAAGACATAAAGAAAGCAAAAAATAAATACAAATACTAAAACAGCTCCAGATGAAAGGCAGTAAAATGACTGCCTGCTGCTCCCTCTTGAACTGACTGGCAGCAACTCAGAGTTTCTCCTCTCAGAAACGGTGAGACTCCTCTCTCTACCCTGCTGGATCCTTTTAACTCCTTCAGATCTGACCAGGAGACACAGCTGCAGCAGCAGCAGGTTTCTCAAGAGATTTGGAGAAAGAACAAAATGACACAAGGGTGTCCCTTGAGCTTTCCCAGGAGTATTATGAGTCCAACCCAGCTGCTGTCTCACCATCCCTGGCCTGAAAGGGCTGTAAATGCCATGCAAGGACTGAGGGGGGTCTCATCGGTTTTGTGCTCGTCACTTTTCTGGTCTATTCCTTCAGTCCCTTTCCAGGATAACTAAGCCAGAACTAGCTGGCCCTTGAAAAACGGTACCAAGGTACAGTAGAAGCAGATCTGAGGATAGAACAGAAAAACTACACTTCAATCTCCTGAAGTGTCCTGAGCCACACAGTACATCTTGTAGGTGCTTGTGCCTGGAGTTTTCCTTCTTGGAAAAATACAACATGTGGGAGATGTGAGCTATGAGACCCTGTCACAGGAGTAAATCTTCATGTAGCTCCCAGGAAAGCTCTCAGCATTTGGACCTTGAATCTGCCTATCAGTCCTGCTCCAGCCTTGTCTTTCTTGTCTTTTCTGTCGAGGCATGACCAGAAAAGAGTTAAAGGTAGAGCACACTCACCCAAGATTTAATAATATCTCTTGTCCATCTGCAGAGTGTGTAAAAGCCAGGAGAAAGGCCACAGTAGTCAGGCTGCTGCTTCAACACACAAAAGAAGCCATAGCTCAGGTTGGATTTGTGGGAGAGCATGAAGTTTTCTGAGGATCTGTCTCTCCCGTTAACATGGTCTGGTCTCATGAGCTGTGAAGACAAGGGAGTAGCACATCCCCTATTCTCCTCTCTTGACAGACTTGTTTCTGAGCTGACACCATTGGCAGCCACTTGAACAGTGAGGCCTTTCCTCTCCTCCCTCCCCCTCCCCCCCAGTTTGGATTTCACCCTCCTACTGCTGGGGCTGACTGGGTTGCCCTCTGCACACCACAGTGGGGGTCTGTGATTCCCAATGCACAATATGGGCCTCCACCCCAGAGAGTTTGGAGGCCAGTGAAGCAAGCAATCTATGACCTCGTTAATGTCAGTGGGACGCGAGTTAAACGAAACAAAGCTACTCTTTACTGAGCTTTAACTCTCTGGGGCTCAGGACTACCCTATGGGGAGTAGCAAGCCCAGGCCACGGTGCTGCATACAGGTTAAGCCAGACACAAATCAGAGAGGGAGAAACACCTCTGCTCCCTGCCTATGCCATCCCTCCATGCAGCATCCAGCTTTCACGCTGATGAAACAGAGCCCTGTTTAAAAATGCAGCTGCAGCCATCACTAGGGTTTTTCCATGAGCACAAATATTCCTTTGACAGTATGTCTGTATCAAGTTAACTGGCAACAGAACTGCTGTTCTCTCCAATTTAAGGGAAACATGTGAGTCCCTTCATTTAGGACTTTAAGCCACAGAAGCAGCCCTGTTCCCCCACAGTTTCCAGCCTGCATCTCCACCCCCAGGTCTTGCCATCCCCTTTCCTTTTTTACCCCTGTGCGGGCATAGTTCCCCCTTCCCTTCCCAAACCCTCTGGTTTTGTTCCCTCTCTTGCGTTTTCCTAGATCAAACCCAGTGCCCTTGCACAGCATCATCCTTTGTCCTTCTTTTTCTTTGTGGTTAATAAAGGAAATTTGACTGACTGCCTTTGCTACTTATTGAAAACCATGCATTACAGCTACAATTAGTTTTATCTTTTTTTTTTTTAATTATTATTTTTAACCTAATGGAAAAGAAAAAAAACCAAAACAGTCATTTGCTCACTGAGAACTCAGGAAATCTAAACCTCAGGAATCCTTAGAGAACCAGGAGATGAGATGTAAATTAAACAAATTACCCCAAACTGTTTCCTGACACAGATCTAGGAAATCTGATGCACACAAGGGAAAGAAACTGTGGGATGACAGCATGTCTATTTTCTTTGCCTTATACAATCACTGTTGAAGGCAGAAGGGATGTCCTACCAGAAACTTCTACAAAGAAACAGCTCCAAAGTACTCAGTTTCCCCCACTGTTCTCCAAACCCCTCTAAGTTTTTTTTTAGGAAGGGGAGGGAGGAAGGTGTCATCCAAGGAACAAGACACACTGATTCCTGGGAAAATATAAAAATCCCGGAGTTGTCTCTGCTGGCCTTCTACAAGTCCTTTCTTATTTAGAAAATGGAGCTGTATTTGTTGCCTGGTGGGTCTTGGGAACATTTCCTGAAGCCACTTAAGGCCTCACAGTACAAAAGAGTTTGAGTCCCACAAGTGGTGGTAGGGATCGGTGAAAACAGAGCTTCAAGCCCCATGAGTCCAGACAGCAGCAGCCAGCTCAGGAGGTGTGGAAGTCTTGGTTTGAAAGAGCAAGCAACCAGTTAGCGCTTGCAATCAGTGAAGGACCTGGGTGGCCCCAGCAAATCAGCTGCTCCTTTTGTAATGCCTCCTTTTCTTTCAGGTTGTGGTTGACACACCAGATATCTTTGCTTGGGTTGTCTATGCTGGTGTGCCTGAGTATCTACTAGTGAGCTTAGAGGCCCTGTCCCATCACTTTTCTCTGTGTAACACCATATTACTCAAAGGCATTTTTCTGAATTGTGAAGATGCAAACACTAGTTGAAGCTACAAAATGCCAGTCTTCAGTTAGGCAGAAACACTGTACTAAATGGTGTGCAAGAGCTGCCTTCCTTGCAGACACTAACCAAGCAATGTTAGGTCATCCTCCCTCCTGATCTCTGGGGAGCAGGAGACTGGGACCAGTGACTGTACTGCTGCTCCCTCCTGGCAGTGCAGCATGCTGAACCCCTCGCCCACCACATGGCTCAGGGGATGCTTTCTTCTCTGTGCTCTCTCATTAATAATTCATTTGTCATGTCATGTAATGACTTTCTTGATCATTATGAATTCATCCTGAGCTAATGTGCATGTCATATCCATTGCGACAGGGGACAGTAAAGCAAAGTAAACCAACCAGCCAACGAGTATGTTTCTCTCTTTACTTTACCTTCGTGTATGTAATTGATTTGCAGTTGGTTGATTTTTTAATTCGGCTTTTTTCGAGGTTGGTTTGCAATCATTAATATCTTTCTTTTGAGGTTTTTGTTTTATTTGGTTTTGGTTTTGTGTTTTGTTTTAGGGGGTTTTTTTTGTATTTTTTTTTGTTTTGTTTTGTTTTTTTGGGTTTTTTTAAAGGATTCTGATTTACATCTTTCTATGACAGGCAGTAATCAGACAAACAACTTTTTTCCTTCCCTTTTTTTTTTTAAGTACAGATATTTCCAAGAGCCAGAATCAAATACTCAAAGGACTATATCTTTAGTAGTAGATTTTTTCCAAAGTAGGTTATTTTCCAATTGAAGTACTATAACAAACATCCAGAACTACACAACACTACAGTGCACACACCCCCAGAATCCTCTGGAAATATGCTCTCTTGGCAGTCATATGTTGGTGAAGATGTCAGACTAATTGCTGTGTCCATAGAGTACTTTCTATTATGCAGCACAAGAATCCTTTTGTCAGCGCTCCCCAGCAATATCTGATTGATTGGACCATCTCTCAGAATGAGAGGTTGCAAAAACAACTTATTTTTGATGGGAACTCAGCAGAAATACAATCTGTATTGGAGTGTTTTGTCATAAGGTTGCCTTATATTTCACCAGGGCAATGCAAAACACAGTGTAACTGGCACTGTCTCCTAGTCTTTGCAGTAGTGAGTTCATTAAAGGTGGTTAATAAACCAAAACTAAGTGGAGGTAAAAGATTTGGCATTATATAACTAATCCCCAAGTTATTATCTGTCTCTGTTTATTCTGATATACAAGGAAAAGATCCTTTCAGAACATTTCATCAAGTAAGTAAGTGCTACTAGTTAAACTGAAGTGAAGCAAGGTGCTCCATTCGCTGGTATTAGTCTGCCTTAATTTTCTGAAGTATTTTCTCCACATTTCCCCAATGAATAAAATCTGTTCTGCTCTCTTTTTCAGCTTCTTTCCTTCTCATTATGGAAGCAGTGGCTGACTGCATGTGCTGGGTGACTAGACCTGTGAACAAACATCTCCCAGTAAGCGTAAGAAAAAAGGTCATATCTCTGAGCCCACAGAATGGAAGCAGATGCACATGGAGCCTCAGCATTGACAAGGGCAGAGCTTGGGCTCACTCTGATGCTACGGTTCTGCCACCCAAACACAGCAGGCAGCTGACCAGTGGTGATGGTGTGATGGGTTTCACTGTCGGGAATGTTTCTGCCCTGAGTCTCCTCCAAGTACCTGACCTGAGGCAAGCCCAGACCCTTGCAGTGAGTCATTCTTCCTTGAGCTTGATCTTCTGTGCTGCAAAAGCCAGATGATGCAGGACAAAGTTACCAGCAAGTAGGTAACCCTGACAGTCACAACATTAGACCTGACTGTCACAACTGCCCAGCAGGGCAGTGTCTTATACGTACGTTTTCATCTTTCCCTTGTGAAACTGGAAGTGAATCACAGAGAGTTCTGCCTTTAGCAAGGCAAGAAGATATGTCAAGGACATCCAAGAGGGACTCCAAAGTTATTTGAGATTTGGGGTTGGGTTGTTTCCTCAATGGTCCTTAGAGTAGGAAAAAATCTTGCTGTTCAAAATTCCATCTTGGCAGGGATTATGAGTCATTGCCAAGAAATCCACTCTTGTTTGACAACCATTAGGTCCACAAAATCCAGTCTCCAATCTGAACAGAGCTAGCAGAAACAAGGAGAAAAGATGTAAGCACCATAACATTGCACTGCCTCTTGCATTGTGGGAGTGTAAAGAAATCCCCATGGAGTAGTTGAAGTTTTTGCAGAAATGCTCTTTGCAATACATTGCTGGTAAAGAGCTTTTTGTGATATATAGGGTCTGAGAGGCTGCAGCACAGTGACCATAATTCAGTACTTCTACTTGAAAATAAATCCTACTCCAAGTGGCATGAAATGATGGTAGAGAAAGGCAGGAAGAGTAGAGATATTTCAAGGGACAGAAAAGGGATAATTGCATTTCAGGACTGATTTTGTCTTAATTCAACCTTTATTTTACAGTCTCAGACACAGTCCTCCTTCACTGGCCCTGTAGGGTCACAAGGTGTTATTCTGTGATTTCTTTCAGACAAGATAAAGGAGACATTGCAAAAGTACCCTAGTCTGGACTGTGTAGGTGTTGTCTAGACTCAGAAAATGTGAATTTGTGAGGGTTTTTTCTGCAAGAGATCCTTTACATAAGTTTTGGCAAGATACGTTGCCTTTTTTGTCCCACATCCTTTTGGGCTAGGGACTATTTAATTACCTTTGTGCAGACCTGCTGGCATACACAGGCTCTGATTTTGGTGAAGGTCCCTCAGTAACTGCAGAACAACAGGTATGAGAGGAGCATACAGGTTATAAAAGTCATTACTCTGAGTGAGTGCATGCGATGATAGACATTGAACACTTAATTTGCTCCCACTGAACATAAGCATTTAGAAATGTTTGAAATACCCCAGGAGTAACTGGTACATTCCCAGAGGGCTGACAGACATGGCACAGGATCTATGGGACACCCTGAAGCAGCATCTAGAAGCCAGGAAGAATACTGTAGGGGATCCCAGATGGCTTTAGATGCCAGCAGTGAGAGAGATGAACAGAGCCCTGGAGCCTTTCCTCATTAAGCTGTTTTGGAGGTCTCTGTACAATGAACTGGCTTATGCTGTTTTACCTCCCTGCAAGCACCTCTCTTTCCATTCCTTATGGCCACACTGTAAACAAGGGTGTAATTTGCAATGCTAGGAACACCTTTGTGGTGAGGCAACCACTAGAATAAAAGATACATGAAGAAGAAAAGTGGGTCCATTCCTCATTCCATGAAAACAGAGTTGGAGATCAATCATCCAGACTTGGCATCACCTCTCTGTGATTGGATAATCCTGTGTTTATGCTCAATAAGGAACAGAAAAAAAAGTCTGTATAAAATGTGGATGTCATTTTACATACTTATATGAATAAAATAAATTAAGGATCAATAATCCTTGAGAAGAAGAAATGAAAAGAGAAAGGGAGTTAAGAATCTACACAGAGCTCCAGGGAAAACTGAAGGGAATAATTCCATATAAAATCTAACATATTTTAGTAGCCGAAGGATACCTCCTATAAATGTAAGCTGAGATGTAGATTGTCCCCAAGGACTGATTCCCTAACCATATGGGTTAAATAAGTGTCTAACATCTTGTCAGCTAGATACAAGAGAAGAGACCAAACTTTAGATTCAACCTTGGAATAAATACATTAAATACTATTTTCTTTCAATTCTTTTTCTTTCCATTTTGTCACCCATGTCTTTATATCACTTTCTAACTGTAGTGTCTACCTTGGATTTTGTAAATAAATATTTTTTTTAATTTGCTTTTTCCTTCCAGACCTGCTTTGAGTTGAGGGTGACTTCAATGTAATGCATAGTGTCAGTGTGGTCTGCTCCAAGAAATGGTGTGCCATACAGGCCATTTCCTTCCCCAAATTCAGAGTAGCCAGTACCCCAGAGGAAAGTCTTGCACATCAGAGTCTTAGTCAGGTCCTTCACCATGGGCTTCCTCATCTTGGCTTGGGAGTGGATAATGGAGAAAAGCTACACAGAGGCCATATGACCGCCTCAAATCCAGAGGACCCCTTGGTGCATGTCTGTTTAGTGGGAAAAGTTCATGATCCCAGGAGCTACTGAAGAGTAGTATGGTTAGACAGGAAGCCCACTCTGCACAGGGAAGGAGCAAGCAGGTTTAAACATTCCTAGCACTCTAATATGCCACACCTCCCCTTACAAAAATGGCTGAATTTTCCACACAGTATCCATCTCCATCCTGATGGGAAGTCTGCTGGGTAATACCACAGGTTTGTTGCTCCTGGGGCTCCTCTAACTTAGCCTGACCCAATGTAGACGCCCAACAGCTGACTCAGCCAGTTGTACATCATATCTACTCACCCACCTCCAGTGCTGTGGCAAGCCAGCACTTGTCCCTTGTATCAACTAGAGAACCCTAAATTGTGACTGCAAGTGGAGCCAGCACAGTCTGTGATGTCCCACGTCCCACACATGCCCAGAGGGCCAGGTGCTTTTCCAAAGCTAGATTTACAGGAGTCAACACTGTGAAGAGTAAATGGTTATTGTCTCCTTCCTTACAGGTATTATTCCCTGCAGCACAAGAGAGAAAAAAAACAAACAATAAAAACAGAAACCACAGAGCCAGAATATTTCCCCTTATGTTTTTTTAATTCATACATGTGAGGCAATATTCACACCTTTGAAATCATACACAAATATTTCCTAGGAACAATTAATAATCATTAGAGTTAGTTTCTTGCCAGACGAGGTCATCAAACCAAATGCAGTTTGTGGATTTAAAAAGGAATTAGTGCATCTAGGGCCGTTCACAACATTTATAGTTTTATTAACCCAATAAAAGGGAGGTTGAAACTCATTGGCACAGGGTCAGGAAGGGTTCTGACCTTTCATACACAGAACAATGCAATGGGCCAAATGCATTAGATTGCTTCCAGGACCATGTCACTGAAGCTATTGGGTCACTGTGAAAATCAGTGCATTCTCATAACATTACGCAGCACTGTCTTTTCAGTGATAAAAA
>JAWWLV010000045.1:52605786-52720094 GCA_035041135.1 Platyrinchus mystaceus | reverse complement strand
TTTCTTAACTGTTAGTGAAAGACATGCTTTTCAGTTAGGTAACTAATATATATGAATCACCCCAGGATGAAAAGGTGATACAGACTAGATGTTTCAGTAAACTAAGTCTCCTCACAGGAATTCAATTGTAGGCACATGGCCTGAAGCATGAGATACAGCACTATCTAAGTGAGAAAATATCATAAGTAAATGATTTTGTATGATGATGATTTTCAGCCACAATTTTCAGAAATTCCATCCTAAAATGTAGTGTTTTGGCATCCAAGAAAATCATGGAAAGACAAACCTGACATGTTTCACCTCCCATTCTAATCTTTGCTTTATAATATAAATACTGCATTTTCCTGAAAATAAGTTCTAGAATTTGAACTGTCAAATTTTAAATAATTTCAATTATTTTTATTCCTGAAATATTACATGGTAGGCAAGAGCACCACAGTAGTTCTTTTTTTTTTTTTTTACTCCAGGATTTTAGAAAATAAATGCACTGGATGTCATATCTGGTGTTCCACATATCACTGGGCTTAGTTTATGAAGATTTAAAGCTTCCCTGTGCATGGAATTACTCAGAAAAACCTACTCCACAATTTCTGAACATCTCTGTATTTGGATGGGATTAATCTTTCCTACCTTTGCCTTCTAAACAGTAAATGATTTCTGCAGCCGGGTTGCCTAGATTTGCTCTCTAGCTGATAGTGACTCTCTTAGATGCTGTCTTTGAACAGGATGAATTGCCTTTGGGCAGGGTTATATCTCTCCACCACTTTTACAGGCTGTAGAGGAAACCTAAGTTTCTAGATGCCCAGATGAACTGCCTAGTTTTACCTGAAAGACTGATTCAGGTACAGACCTCCTCAAGAGTAACAGCGTATCACTCCACTTTAATGTAGCCTGCTTGGACAGTAAATTTAGTGGAATGAAAGCAAAGCACTGCATGTAGACACTGAGTAAGCATGTACACATGCAGATTATGGGGAAAAAATACTAATTCTCATATCATCAACTGATGTTCAGTATTAAGCCTCACTACCTTATAAGCAGCAAGTGCACAAACTGCCCCACTGGAGTTTTAGTGTGACTCAACCATAGGTCAACAACTTGTTAAACTACCACAGGTAGTGGATCACGGGCTTGTATTCACAGTTCCAGAATACCTCCTACATTTCAAATGTACACTCTGCTTAATTATGAATTAATTTTCAGCTACAGATACAGTTTTTCAGATACAGATGCTATAGTGACATTTTCACATGTGCTTGCTGAGATTTAATGTTCATATTCTCAAAGGTATTTCCATTCAAATGACTAGAAGTTACAGAACAAAGTATCTTTGAGGGTCTGGAGTTAAGTCCCATCTTCAACTTAACAGGCCCTTAAGAGATTAAGCTATATTGAGGTTCCTGAACTCTCTCAGTAAAGATATCTAGGTTATGAAGTTTGTGCTGACATGCTGGAGCATTTTTTTTTAGTTTTGCTTTAGCTGATTGATAAGGCACAAATTCAAGGAGTGAAGATATGCACCTCTTGTCTCTATTTTTTAATATCTTCTTCTATGTAATTATAACTCATGTGGAGGTAACAACAACTCATCCTAGAAATAACTACAGAGTTAGTCTTCTCAAAACACCATCTAAGGGTACAGAGTTTGTGTCTAATGCTTCACTCTTCCCTAAAGTAGCTGTATCCCTAATTACACACACACACACACACACTCTGAGATATATATATATATACACTCACACATATGCCTTTTCAGTTAATACTTTTCAAGCTATATCTCTGTCACTTGAGCTTATTACTATGAATGAAAATAGTAAAACTTATTTTACTTAAGCTCATCTCCATCAGCAAGAAGAAATTCATAAAAGATTAATTTTGGCTATAACCAAAGTATGGTGGGATTACAATCTTTACTCCTATTTCTACTGCTGTTTGTTTTTTTAATGAAAGATGCATCAAAAGTGTTGAATAAAATGTCAGTCTGACACTTTTACTGCCAAAGTTCAGACAAGAGACTCTAAGATGCATCCAACCTTCACTGTAGCAAAAATACTCTCTTAGTGGGATTTATCTGATGATCATGCAGGAATTTACTGTCATCCAAATTTAAAAGCAAATTAACCTTGCCAAGACTGATGAGTAAAGTCCTACATTCCTTTTTTATTTTTATCTCTCCTATCCCTCTCAGATGCTCAGGTTTTATGGATTATAAGGTCATTAGGAATCATTAGGACATCTTGTCTTACCTTCTGTGTAAGCAATTTTACTTGCTCCACAGGAGCCCAGCAACATGTTTTCTTTTTTCATTGTTCTGCTCATATTTTGCATATTTTGCTCTAATAGGGCAAAATACGCACCTAAGCTTGAAGGGATCACTCATGGAGTAAGACCTACTCTGTGGGTAAAGTAACAGCAATAGTCACAAATTAGAGTAGAAAAATGAACTTCCTCATAAGTATACTTTTTCAGGCATATGATCAACTTCTGCTGGCCTCCTGAATTGTCAGTCTGCTGTAACTCTCTGTGTGCCTCTCCACACCTTATATAAAAAGCAACACCATGACAGAGCTCAGTCTACTTTTATTGCATTAGACATAAGTTTAAGTGCGCAAGTGTGGACCTTTATGGCATCTGCAATGCCACAATATTTTTACACTGCATAAGTGTGATTATTTGCATGAACTATCAATGTGTTTTGATGGATAGAAATGCACTGTATTTTTCCGTGAAGCAGTTTGATGTGCTTGCCCCCGCAAGAAAGGTGAGCTGAAGGTCTGTCTGTACCTCTCCACACTTAGCGATGCATTGCACACTTTCCTTCAGAATTCTGTTCCAAATAATTCTATTTCACATCCTCCTGATGCTCCCTGGTTTAAATTTAATTTGTATGCAGTTTGTGCCACTTAGGAACAAGGGGAAAGAAATAACACAGTTGTACTACGTGGTAATAATGCCTTTCTCCCACTTTTTTTCTGTCTTGACTAACAGAACTAGAAATACTCTAGGAAAAGTAATGATTCTTAGCATGTCTGTTCACACTGGTCAATACCCATCAAGACACAGGATTCTGGGAACACTGGAAAGTGTTCAGTGAAAAGGTAGGAAAAGGAAGAATTGCTACCTAGTGTCTACTGACTGCACTGACTAGGTCTAAATTAGCCACAAAGGGAAGCCAAGGTCATTCAGTCAGATATATCCAACTGCATCATAGCAACTGCTCTTTAGTCAAATGGAAGCTAGGTGAGATGAATCCATCCAGAATGTCTCCTTCCACAGTATTTAGGTATAAACCAGCAGATTTTGTGCTTGACTAGTCTCTGAAATTTGCAGTGGGAACTTTTTCTCTCTAAAACTATTCACCGTGTCTTGTGGCGGAAACTGACAGCTCATCTCGATCCTGTGTGGAATTAGAAGTAGCATGACATTCCCCAAGGTTATAACAAAGCCACTATGAAAACACAAACACATCATCAGGGCTGGCACAAAAACTAAGACCTTATTTGATCCTTTTGTGCAATTTCTGCTTTGTCTGTGAATCTAGCTATTTCTGGACAGCCATGCTTGTCTATGTGCCACAAAATGTCAGAGAGAGGATTTGGAGACCTGGGCCATAATAGTGGGGGAAAGATACTAAATTACTAGGTACCCTGATATTAGTGTTTCTCAAAAATATTTCTCAGTCTAACCACGCAGTTAACCAGGTCACACTTTTTTTCTTCTCACCCGACTTGTGATAGTATAGTTACATTCTTCTGCCTTTTCCTGATAAGTAATCATCTCTGGTCTAGAAGTTAAAGACCTGAGCTGGCACAGTGTCATTCAGGAGATAATTTGCTTTTTTCTCTGCACTTTAAACCTTGTCTTGTTTGCCTTGTTGAATATTTTATCATGTAACCAATCTCTTTTTAAAAGGAGATTTGCTGCTTTATTTATTTGCATACAACTGATCGGTTCTCGCTTTCGTAAAACTTAGCTATTCTCAAAAGCTTTCTTTCAAGAGCAAGTCCTTGGTACAGTGTGGGTCCTTGATACTGTAGCTGTTCATCCCGAGATATCTGATTTCAACCTTCTTTTGTGTCTCATTGTGTCAGATTGATGGTTTTGTCCTAAATCTTGTTTGTGGCCATCAGAAAATTAAAATATTTACACAAAACAAAGAGACACTGTCCAGGAAAAGTCCAGTGAGTGACCAGCTGCACAAGTGTCTTGCACATCAATGTGTGAGTTTCTGGCCACTAATACTAAGTCCAGTTTAAGTGTCAGACAGACAATAGCACTACATTATTTTTATAGAAGTTCTCAGCTCAGAGGAGATCTTCTCCACCTGCAGTCTTGTGCAGACAAATCTGTTCTATCAACTCACACTCTGTGAGGAGTATTTTCTGTGATTTATCCATAGGCCATATTTTTCCGATGAATAAAGGCATGTGGAATGTACTTGGAAGAAAGTCTACCTTATGGCATTCTGAACCAGTTTCCTTTCAAATAGCGTTTTTCCTTTCCACGGCAATTTAGAGAACTTTGAAACACCATTAAGATTACCAAAAATGCATATTACAGTGAACATCTGTATGCTCCTCCATAGTCAGATTACCAAGAGAAGGACAGACAAGGGATGAATACCATCAGGCAAACTGTAAGCAAGCAACTGTGACAACCATCTGGCAGTGACCAGCACTTCACTCTCTCTTCCATGTCTGCAACAATGCCTGATGGCTCTGATGATGCACCACATTACTGACTTTGGAAACCTCTGCAATTATACCAGTTTAGGTCTGTTTCAAAAACAGCTTTCTTCATGCACTATCTACAGTGGTCTTTGAGTTTTTACATCACTTGTATTTTTAGTTAAAGACATAATTCTCTTAAAATCACAAGTGAAATATTGAGATAACTGTTGTCTCTATCTAGTGAATGTTTCCAGATCAGATATGAAAACGAACAAAGGAAAAGTTTTGCTTATGTAAAATGAATTTCTTGAGGCAAATGCAGACGACACATCACCTGGCACAGTCTGCCAAACAAGAAGATACTGTGTAAAAAATAATAAAAATATATGTAAAATAAATATGACCTCTTTCATTTGGTAATAGATTAACATCTTTAGCCCCTACTGTGTTTGTCAGCAAGGTCTGGCAACTGACATCCCTCTGCAATAGCTACAGCTTTGTAGAAATCAGATCAGCAATTCCAGGTTGGAGGCTTTAGACTCTCAAGTCTGTCTGTGGAAAAAGGAGTGCACAGTAAAGCAGGGTATAAACTTACAGCAGGTGATATACTTTGTGCTGACACATATAGGAATATTGTCCACACAGTGCTATTCAGAAAAAAGTAATATGTATTTGTTTTTTAAAGCATATTTGACTGCATTCAGAACTGGTGATGGATGCTTCCTCAGAACAAATATAGCCTTTATTCAGTTCAGTTTATTTCCATTTTCCAGAGGCTGTGCAAGGATTTAATGCAGCTTAACTAATCCATTATAAATGCACTTGGTTGTTAAAGCTGGATTTAACCTTCCTCAATGTCACTGTGTCAATAAATGCTCTAGTCATAGGGATATTTACAAGAATAACGATAATATGGGGAAGGCCAGCCTCATTTTACAGCCTGTGGAGAGATAATGGTTATATACGTAATGTTAAATGCCATGAGTTGACCCACTTACAAGAGCTCTCTGCCTTCACTGACTATGGAAAAAGACTGAGCAGACTTATTTCCTTTGTTTTTACCTAAATTAACCTTTAGGAGTACCTTAATGTACACACACAGGTTACTTCATTTTGAAAGTAAATAGTCTCTCTATGGATCTGTTGGCATTAGTATAATAAAATAAAACAACTCACAACTGCATTGAACGAAAGACTATAACTACTGAAGAGATAAACAAATTATTCTGTGCTCTCTGGAAATGTAATAACTCTCAGTACTCCAGCTGAAAACCTTTTAAAATGTTTGGCAACAATATTTTCTGCTTCTATTTACTCTAGGCCCATTAGCTGCATTAATAATGAAAGAGGAGAAAACAGAAACTAAGACAATCTATGCCTTCCTGAAGACATTGATTGTAATTCTGTAACAGCTGATTCTTGACTTATACAAACCTTTCTTGTCCTGAGGGTTGGAATCTGAAGATTAGAGAAGGCTGACATTTAAATTAAGTTTAATGAGAACTTTAACTTTAAAAAAACACACTTGAAAAAATATATGTAGAACACAGAGTTTGTAGAAATGTTTATCTTCTCAATGAAGTTATTGGAAATTCATCCCATTTCTGTACCAAATGTCAGCTGTTCAGTCTTTGCTGACCTGGAGAAGAAAAGATGATCTGTTTTCCATCACTCTGGACATTAGGTGACTGTTAGAGGCAGAGCACATCTTCCTTGGCTCACCAGACACATTTGGTTTTACTTTATAGTTAGATATAAGTGCCTATGACTGTCATGAGCATATGGGCACCTCTCTGAGACTTTGGTGGATTTCAGCCCAGAATTTCAGTGGAAAGGCATTTCCAGCACTGGTTAGGAAACCTACAAAGAAGCATACAAAAAATATGTCATTGGGGCACACTACCAATCAGTTGGGATTACTGCTAAACATTTCTCAGAGTATCTTCAACTGTTTCTCTCTGGTAGTGTTGTTGAATTCCCATATTGTGGGACTACTTTGTGATTCCTGTTTACTCAGTCACACCCTTAGCTACTGAGTAAGAAGGTCATGTTTATTATAACCATTAGGATATTACTTCATTGAGGTTATCACTGCAGGGACTTGTCCTTGTATTTTGACATCATGTAATCCTAGGTTTTCACTCCTACCCAAAAAGAGCAATCAGAAAAAGCTATAAGCATATTCTTGAGAATCTGAGCTATAAGGCTAAAATAAATATAAAAATTGGACAAGAGAAGAAATCTTTATTTCAGACATAGGAAGATCTAAATTTTTTCCTTCCTGTGCATCTCCAAGAATAGGACAGTTACTAAACTGAATGACACAGAGAACTCCTTATATAGTTGGACCTTAGACACTTGTCTGACATATTGTTTTCTAGCTCCTCAAAAAGATGCAGCTCTTGCTGCAAAAGATCTTGCCAAAAAGATGGCCTCTGCTCTTGCCTCTCATCTTGCATCTTGCTGACTTTCTTGTCTAGCATGCAAAAGACCTCTCAGACTTTGTCAGGAGTTTTGGACAGGGTACATGACTTTCTTCCCCTCACAGAATGAGACTAGCCCAACTCAAAAGAGGGGTGGTCACAAGTTCTATTGACTAAAACTTCCTTCATATTTCAGCAGGTAGATACTTTCTAAACACTGATACAATCTTCTGGTGAGAGACGTGTGGCAGACTTGATTATCATGGCACACCTTAAAGGCTATGTTTCCCTCAAAATAGAAACTGGACATGTCTGTGCCTTCAATGATGATGCTTTGTGGGGCATGTGAGGTGCTGATGCCATGAGGGTCTCTGGGATGTCAGAGGGAGCTGAGGGCAGTAAGACGTAGGTGCACCTCTGGGAAATGTGAATGCCAAGAGATTTGTGGTGAACAGGTCAGCCTGTGTCCCTGGTGCATGGGAGATCCCACCATTTACAGAGTCCTTCTCCCCAGGGCCTTTGATGATGGTTGTGAGAATATACCAGAGAGATCACTGATAGCAATTGCCTACTTGGTCACTGGTGCCCTCCCCTGCCCACTCAGTGCCTTGTCTACTTGGTCGATTGCCTTGTCTACTTGGTCTCTGATGGCTTCCACATACCAATGCACACCTGGGATAGACCAGCACAGTTGAGTGGCTCCACTTGGAGAAAACATTTTCTGGGGGATCTCCCAGACTTCTCTCCTTGATTCTGTCACAAAAGCAGTCCATATGATGCACCAAGCTACCCTCAGAGCCTGGTGATTGGGAGCCAGACCCTCAGAGGACAAACATGTCCACCTCAGGGGCTTTGCATCCTCTTCCCAGCTCAGCCCATGGCAATGGAGCCATGGTGGTTTTGGTGCTGTCCATGGTTCTCCAGCTGCCTGCTCTCCCAGCTCTCCTTATCTGGCAGAGCAGGTACTCTGCAGCAGGTTACTCACAGCATAGCGTGATTAACGTGGCTGGGAACTCTCTGGCACAATGTCCTGAGAGATTTTAAGTGCCAGGAAGTCTAATACCTGCAAATATATTTATCTTCCTTTGAATATTTCATCAACTTGGAATTCATCTTTTACACAGAGGTTTTATGAATTATGTACCAGAATCGATGAGTTCCTACTTTGCCCATATTTTACTTTGTCTCAAAGCCACAGTGGGGATCACAGCCCATCAAAGCTGCTGCAGCAATTAGAGATCAAACGACATCGAAGAAGGCAGGTGTGCAAGGCCCAGAGTATTCCCCCTATTCATAGCCCAGGAAAAAGGCTTTACTTAGTTGTAGTTTGTAGTCTCCCTTCTCATTTTGCTGTATTTCAGCCTCACTTTCCTGTCTGCCTCCCTGCTGTAGTGACTGGAATCTGACTCGCCACTGCTACTCATCAAACACACGTACCTGGCCTTTAGCTCTTACCTATTACACCAACATGGATGCCTGCTGTTCCTATCAGGGAACAGCTCCTGTATCTTCCCTGCTGGCACTAACTACATTGTTAGCTTTCTATATGTTTGGTTGTTTGTTTTTTTTCAAAAAAGAAATAAGTGTTATGTGTGAAGAATGCACTACACTGTGCTATGTTATATATGTTATGTTATGTTATGTTATGTTATGTTATGTTATGTTATGTTATGTTATGTTATGTCATATCACATTGGCAGAATGCTTCTGGTTTAGTCACTAGCAACCCACCATCTTCAGTATCAGGTACTGAAGATCTATAAACTTATAGTTCTGCATATAAAGTATTTAGCTAAAAACAAAATCCCCCTGTGCATAGTGGGGACAGGAGGGAGGAGAGAGAGGCACAGTTGCAAGATGCTAATTGTGCAGCTTGTTGTGCCAGCGGAAGGCATACTGGTACTGTGCTGATGAGAGCAGTATAAAAATAGCCCAGATAGAAGTGATACTTCCATCACTCTCCCGCTCCTCACCTCTTGCCTGAATCACTTTTGCAGGCTGCTGCATTGCCTCCTATGAGCACTACTGAGACTGACTTTTGAGCAGAGTTTAACTAAAACTGGGATAAGAGACATGAGACACAGGCTCTTTCAGGCTGTCATATAAAAAAAGATAGTGCCAAGTGATTTATAGCAAAGTAAAAGAAGCCTTCCCCTTAGATTTTTTTTGCATCTCAGTTTTTGCTGTGGGGAATTCACATGTTCTTTCCACATCTCCCCCAAATATCCAAGTCATACAAACTGAAAACCAGATTGCTGCTAAATAGTAAGTGGACTCCTTATAAATATTTCTTCCCATATTCCCCTTGCTTCCCAGAGCAATACCAAACTCTTTGAATTCCAACCAACTCAAGGGGAGCTTGCTGACTTCTTCAGCTATCTGCATAAGTTCCCTTTCTTACAGGGGGCATACCTTTATATCCCAACAATTGTTTTCTCCCCTAAATCCTAGGGTGGGATTCTGACTTCCTACAGAGCTGGACCAGTTTTTGTAAGAAGGCAATATCACTGCAGCTTCAGACTGATCAGTTTTGCAAGGAGGTGGACTCCCACATTACTCCATCCACTCTTCTCACATAGTGGCACAGAGTATCCCTGTGGCTTTTCCCCAGGTCTGCTGCTGGCACAGCAGGCTTGTGACCCAGAACCTTTCTGGATGTCACACTTCTTTACAAGTCTAGAGAGCAGCTGCAGCAAGAGGATACACACCTAAGGCTCAGGTCCTGAGCCATAATATCTACTGAGGTCACAGACTACCAGCAGAGACTTCCCTTGTTTCAGGACTGAGATGTGGATCTCAGCATGGATTTCATATTTCTGCAAATGTCATTCTATTACTAGCATGGCCCAAACACCTGCCTTCTGTTTTCTGGCTACTTACCTAGCTAGAGTACAGGAGAGATGATGATCCCAAATGAAGGTGGGTTGCTTTTTTAAAAATGCAAACTTCCTTCTTCCCAGAAAAAGTCTTTAAACAAACAATGACAAAGGTGCAATCCATCTGCAATGCTAATGAGTCTTGTATGGATTGGTTCTTACATGGCCAAAGTCAAGCCACCTCTGAGAAATAATTGACTGTAAATAGACGAAAGTGTCTCTTAAGTTGAGCCCAACCGTAACAATATGATACTGGATCTCTCCCCCAGGCAATGATGCAGCAAACAGATACGTTAAGCCTCCAAGTTCCTTCCTGGCTACTGCAGTGAAGAATATCATAGACTTGTGGCAGAGCACATTACTCTGCCTTGCCAGCTTTTCAGATGAGCCTCACCTCAGGGTGTGGTTTAGGTAAAATGGAATTGGCAACCTCTCCCCAAATCCCTGGAAAGCTTTGTGAAAAGGTAACTCTTAAACTGCTTGTGTTGCACTGATTGTTTTGCAAAAATTTCCTCTGACAATTTTGTACGTGCTTTCTGCATTTAGTTGGGGGTCTCTGCTTGGCAGGCAGCCTCTGTTGTGTTGTGCTGTACCATGGGCAAATACATGTACAGCACGTACCTCTAGAATATTATTTTCCTCTAGTTACACACTATCACCCAACCCAAGTCCCTAAAATTTAATGGATGAGGCTGTGTGAGCACATAGTTCCCAGCTCTCCAGTTCTTCCATAGACAGCTTTAAGTCATAGTCCATGTACGTCCTGTGCTGCAGAGAGCCCCGAGCAGCAAGATGAACAGCAGTTTTAAATGCACATGAGCAATAGAAGTGAAATAAAAAATAATAGCACAAAACAGTATCTTCATAAAAAGCAACGAAGCAATTGACAGTAAGCTAGTCAGCAAGATGAGGAATGTAAAGTCTTTGTCATTGCAGGACAAATGCCACTTTCTGTCTCAAATCTGATGGCTCCAGAACTCTATCAGGAACAACACTGCCAAAGAGACCTTCCAAGCTGCTAATAAACACACAAGACGGACAGCATAATGAGATATCTTCCCTTCTTTTTACTATTATTGTGAGAGAACAGTGAATATAAATTTCACTGACTGGTGTGTATAATAAAGCAAGTTGAGTGCCACCACTGAGAAACACCGAAGAAAGAAAACAGCCAATAATAAATAGCTGTAAGGATAAAACCAACCAGAAGGCAAATAAACACCATATTTAAAGGCTGGAGTTCACAATGCTTTGTCTAAGCCCGCTTATACGCAGAATAACAAAGTCATGGACAGAAGAAGGGGAGTAAAAAGAAGCCCAACATAAAAATATATTACCTGATTCTGAGACTGTGAACAACAAGGTGAGAGTACTGGTAATGGGATCTTTGTGAAAAGGCAGAAGGAAAGCGTTCAAAAGGGAAGAAGAAAAAAGCATAATGAATCCCAAAAAGCAATATTGTGGAAGAAAAGCAGCAGCTCTGGGGATTGTTAGCAATGAGTTATCATAAGGTTTCTTGCAGACTCAGCCTTGTGTCTCTTTCTGCAGCTCTGCATGTGGCCAGAGCTGGAATAGCAAACAATTCTTGTCTCTTCACCAATTAAGAGATCATAAAATCACACTTATGACTAAATAATAAACTGCATTTCCTTTCTTTATGCCTAAGGCATATGCTGAATGTGGTAAACTGGTGATAAAACAGGAGTCGATGGGTGAAGAGGCAAGCATCCAGAACACAGACAACTCAGATTCTTGCTCCCTGTGAGGAAAGGATGTTGTTTAATACCTTACAGAGGGTCCCTCCTCCGGACCACAGAAACTTGGGAAACCCTCCTTCCCAGCCATATACTGCCTGCCACATTTTCTGGCAGTCTTACTTCTTGATGCTGTTTCAGTATTTTAGGATAACTTTTCCTGCAGTAGGTGGGCAAGGTAAAAGGTATCCCAGAGCTGGACCTTTTTAATAAACTTCGGAAGAGCATGTTTTCTACCTGCCGCTCTATATACTGTTCCAACAGCCCTAAAGTCTAACACTGTCCAAAACACTGTGAGGACACGACTAACACAGCGTGGAATGCCAGTAGTTTGTTTATATCATGAAATGAAGAATCACGTTCCTTCCTGAACATGGGGAATTTACTAAGTAACACCACAACAGGCAAAAAAAGCAGAAAGGTTTCTGCATAGATTGAGCACCAGCGCCTTTTTCCTTTTTTTTTTTTTTTTCCCTTGGGGCTATGCCCTGTCTGAGCTTTGCAAGGCACAAAGGGACATCTAATGGTTTTTCAATACATTACAAGCAAGCCCAGTGCTTGTAATGGGTATCATGTGATGAATTCTTCCAGGCCTCTGCTTGCCAGGTATCTACATCTTTTCTATAGGGTTTTCAGCCTATCAGTTCATTTCTTTTAGCTTCCTATTCCTGAGAAGAAATTTGTATATTGAAGTTTTAGGTATCTACTCCTTTCTCAAAAAAAAGTTATAAAGTGAGAGACACTGAAGTGCAGCTGTGATAGAGACAAACCAATTGGATCTTTGTTCCTCAGCCAGAAGTATTAGACCACTACATCCTCAAGCCCTAAATTCCTACTTTGATCATTAAGGACATTATTGTCAGCTGGACTTTTGTCTGGTTTCCAGTACCCTTAGTACAAGGAAAGCAAGCAGTAATTAAACCTGTGCCCACCTTTGTCTCAGAACAATGGTTAATACTTTAAATTTTGTTCAAGGTTGATTAAAAGGAGTTATATGAGGGCAAAATACGCTTTCATTTGTGTCTGCAGTTGCAGGATCTGCTGCTTGATATTGTCTGACATGCAGGTTATTGCACCCTAAACAGTTGTGGATAGTTACAGCACACACTTGATGATGAGATCAATTACTTCATGGTAGAGCTGTCCCATGCAAAGGGAACTACAGGCATTTCAGCTCCACCAGAGGAATGCACACTTGGGATTGCTCAGCACCTCTCTACACATGGCCTCTGCTCCCAATTCAAACACAACTTTCATAAAGGGCCTTCTAAGACCCTTTAGTCTTTATATCCAGCCTGCTCCTGTGACGTGTGTTGTGGGTTCACACACTTGATGAGAGATGGATCAGCTGCTGGAAAGCAGGAGCTTTATCAGGCATCCAGCATGATTTTCCACCTCCTGGGAACAGAAGGTGTTGCTGAAAGCGTTGGATAATGTGTGTTTGATTTGTCCTTTGTCAAGGTCACACCTGGCTAACTGCCTCTGCAAGAATCCTGGGTATCAGTAATTTACAACATCCCCCCTTCCCTGCAGATGAGTTTTTGTTCTTCCTTTGAAAGTTCTCTTGTCTGCTCTGAACTATATGGAGAGAAAGTGAGTGAAGGGGCCTCATTATTTTAAATGGGGCTTGACAGAACCTAACAAAGAGCATAAAACAGAGCAACTTTCACAGACAATCGCACCAAGGCACTTAAAGCAAGGCTGAGAACTCAATTACAGCCCATTACTGTCGGAGCTGTCTCTCGCTCTCTTGCTCTTTCCCTGTCCATTGGTTTCTGCAAGATGAACTCGCTATCAGCAAAGGTCATTCTCTTCAGCTGTAGTGGTTCCTATTAGCACAGGTCAGTGAGGATTCCAGTGTTCTCACAAATACAAAGGGAAAAACAATTCCAGGAAAAGTGTGTTTTCCTCTTTGATAATACTGCAAAATAGGAAAAGTCAGGAAACCATAAGGTAAAAACCAGTATGTTCTTATGCAGTGTTCTTGCAAAAGGTGACACATGAGCCTGTGATACATTGTGCATATATGCACACATACACTTCTCTAAACAATGCATGCAATAGCCTGGTTGCACTTTTTCCTGACTTTACTGTTTAACCAAGGTCTCAGATGGCTGATAAAGATGATAATGTAATGTTTTCATAATTCTTCTGGTGAGGAACCAGCCAGGAGTAGATTCAAATCACAGCATAGGCTACAGTGGCTTAAAACCTGCTTGAATTTTGTTTGCTCGTGAACAGCTCCACGCGGTCAAGACATATTGCAATATGTGTAAGGCTGAGGCACTGGGATAGAAGGATTCCTGGACACAGGACTGCACTAGAAGGAATAACTGAGCCCCTTGTATGCAACAGATCATCACTGAACAGCCTGCTAACAGGCATTACTGAGTTTGAGAAACAGACCCATTTCAAAGAGTATTAAAATGGTTTTTGAAAAAAAAAAGTATTAAAGGAAGGTTAAGGTTGAAATAACAACCAAGAGATAGCAGACTTAAGGTGAGTTGCATAACATAATCAACCTTTCCTGTATATATAAATTATTGTTACACTTTGTCCATCATCCTGTAGAAAGATGGCTACAGAATTTGGAATAAAGCTCAGCCATCCAGCTTTTGAAGCAGAGAACATCCTTTCTGTTCTTGCCAGCTTCTCTCTCATCCGTTATCCACTCTGTGTACTGAACAAGACAAGAATCTAAGGAGAGAAAGCAATGTATGTTTTTTGGGTACAATTTTGACATTTCTTAAACTTCACAATTTGACTTTTCAAACTTTTAATATTTGCATTCTAGCTCATTTTTTCACTGGACTTGTACCCTGACTTAGCCACCAGAACAGTCTCACGTGGAAAAAGTCCCTTTCCTTCCCTGGGAGGCTAGGTGCCAACATGAGCTTCTGTTATTGAGTTAATGAAGCAACTAACTGATAACATCAGTAGACTCTTGCTGTCCATGTGAACTAAGTTTAGGAGGGGAAGCTAATGCACATTTCACTTCTGTGGCCTAAAACTATTTGCAGGAAGGGCCACGTGGCTGCACCGGGGGATTTCAGATCTCTGGAAGCTGTTTTATATTGCTGACATGGTGGGGGCTTTAGTGTTATAACACAGTCAAAAAACACAGAAGAGAGAGTTTAGGAGAGTCTGGAAACATGCACAACACATAGGAAAATGTAAACAGAGTTTGGTAACTACAAGGATTTTTTTAACGAGAATGTAAAAATTCTGACTTACAAAATGTACTAGATTTTGTCAGTCATAACAAAGAGCTTTTCTTTAATTTTCAGCTCCACCATCAAGAAAATATCATGTCTCTGTTGCAAAGTACAGAGGCATTAGAAGATTTGTTTGTAAAAAAAAAATTAAAAATTGAACTAATTCTTTAATGAAAATCAAAGGAGTAGACACTTTTCCCTTACCACCTTCCCTAAAAGTGTTGAAATGGCTTTTGCTAAAATTAGAGAAAATATGCAACTGTCATTGAGCATATCACTTTACATGGATAAATTCTAAAAAAATTAAGAAAAGGCAGACTTGGGATAGTAATTGGTACTCATAATATAGCAATGAGCATTACTGCTCTCTCTGACTATTATATAATTATATCACTGTTACTCCAAAGGCATTAGTACCTGCATCATATACTGGTTTCCCTGCTACTTGTTAAACCTTAGAATCACTTCTTATTTGCTTTTTCAGTCTCCCAGATATCCTAACAGATGTATTAAAAAAACTTGCTGGAGTTTTCTGAGCAAATAAGAGGTTTCCTTCAGTGTTTCAGATAAATGTGTTTGCATATGAGGGCTAAATGTTCCTGGAAAAATACTTTAAAATTCTGGTGAGCAAGCATAATGCTAATTTTTCAGAGTCAGCAGAGTGGAGCTGAACTCTGACCAGCTTCCTGGAAAGACCAAAGTGATGTTGTGATGTGATCCTTGCACAGCTGCTGGTAGATGCTTGGTCCATCCTCCTGCCTTTACCTAATGCTGGCATCGAACTGCAGGAATCCTCTGCCCCAGCAGCTGCACACATATTCCCAGGTATGTCCTATCAGAAGACAAGATCCCAATGAGTCGGGGCACAAAAAGCTCAAGGAGGAACCTTTGTTTCAGAATCTTTTTCACTGTGTTTGTCCAAAGGAGGCTGTATGGTTTTGACTTTGTCATGCTGGCATATCCCACAGTGGTCAGACATGTCCCCTAGACTAACCCCATTTAATTTCCCTTAGATAGTTGCTCATGCCTGCAAATATTTTACAGTTCTGCAATTAGGTTTTGGTGTGCTGGGTCCCAGCAAGCGGAAGACTTTTTGTGCCATCAAGCACACTGAAAGTTATTTTCAGTCAGGACAACTTTTCTCCTTGTCTTTTGATGTGGTTGAAATATGCTCAGCAGGACTTGGATGTTGTTGAAATCTATGTAGGTTTGACTAAGGAGCTGTACAGTCCTCTTTTATGATATCCATCCCTTATAACATGTTTTGTTGCTACCAGCATTTTTGGACCTCTGATAGTAAATCTGGTTCCCCTGTTTCATGAAGGATTTTTTTGTTTGTACACTCGCAGGGTAATGGCTGTATTTTTGTAATGTTTGAAACAATGGCTAGCAGAGGGGTACACAAACAAAGGGGGATCTCCAGGCCATGTCATGGTGTAACAAATCTCAGTATTTTTCTTGCTGCTTTGCTTTCCTTCTTCTCTTTATTTTTCTCCCTCTGTATGACCTCTCTCTCATCTCTATTTACTCTTGAATAATGATGTTCCACTTCTGTTTCCTGTAAAGGCTGGAGAATGGTGGATTGAGGAGAACTGATGAGGAACTATCCATCACACCTCTCTCCTTCCTGTTCTTGTCTTTCTAACACATTTTCTGTTGTTCACACAGGCTGAGTAGATGGGGAGTTTTCATCAAATCTGTGGCCCCTGACTCATCTTAGATGCTCCCTGCTCTGCAGACAGCTACTGGTAAGACAGGAAGAGAACAAATGAAGACAGATGACCTGATATCCCCATGGACTGTGACAGCCAGCCCTACTGGTGACACTTATATGGTAAAACAGGTTTTAGTCTTCTCTCCCACATACATATCAATAACTCCTTCCCCTGAAACAGTATTTTCTCTTTTAGGCCCTCTTCATCTTGTCAAGCTCTAAATTAGATTGCTTTGGGAATCACACATTTGAAAACTCAAAATCTGACCTTATATTCATGTAGCTGGATGGGAGTAACAATAATCTCCACTTAAATTGTACTTTACCTCTCACTGAAAACAATGAGAATCTTTAAGTTCAGGAAGAGCTACAGAAAGTATACATCATGCAAAATTGCATCAGCACAACAAGCAAGTGATTTTCTGATAGTCAGAACAAAAAGGAACTCAAGGCAAAAAGACATATGTCTGTCTTTAATCTCAAAGACATTACTAAAGGACTTCTCAGAGAACCCCAAGAAAAAGCTGCACTACCAGCTCTCTTATTTCCATCCCTGTTCCCTAGAGCTTTCTATATATTTTAAAGCTGGGCATAATGCAAAATAGTTCATTTATTTCTCATTCACTCACAGCTTCCCCAGTTCCTGTGCAAAGATAACAGCACTTATTCTTGAAGGAATAATAATCAGAGAAAAATCTTGGTTTAAGAAGTTTATGAGGAGTTGTATGTGGCAGGACGTCTATGTTTAATGAGGATAATTTCTTCATCTGACCTAAAACCTTAGAATCCTATAGCAATATTCATCTCCAATTTATTAACAACCACTTGCCCATTAAAGTGTCTACAGATTTCAACTTTCAAGTTGAGACCTCAACTTTCTAGTTAACATGGTCAACATTAGAAAATAAATGCATTTTGCAACAGCCATGTTCAAAACCCCGAGCACAACCACATATTCCCCCACAAACCTATCAATGGTAAAGAACACTGGGTGAGTGTGGCAAATAGCATTAAATAGCAACACATTGCTCTAGAGAAAAAGATGCAAAAATAACCAGTTTCTTAGATTTGTAGGGTTGTCAGGGATCCTGCAATAGAAATATAACTATGTCAAATGAAAAGCAATTGTTTCTAGTCTATACTTCAGCTTGGGCTTCAGTGCTCATCATGTCTGACAAAAAGACTGTGACAAAATTTTCTGTGCTTTCCAGCTCTGTACAGAGTGACAGTATTCTTTATTAGACAGGCTGACAAGCTTCATTAAACTTTTCATTGAATTTTAGCTGGACATGTCTTAAGACAGCACATTTACACAAATTTTGTGCTGTAATTCAGAAAGTGTTATGTATCATCCAACTGCACTTAATGGAGTTTCATAGATGTTAGCAGGTCCATAAACTATTAATTAAAAACAGTGTAGCACAAAGGGACCCAGAAGATTGCAACAGTACCTGATAGACAATTAAAAGAAAGCAATCACAGGTTTGTAGCTCGCCTGTAATGATAAAATAGAACAATCAGAAAGCTCAATAAAAATCTATCAGTCTCTGTGGAGAGACAAGTTTTGTGTAAGACTGGAAAATGCAAATCTACTTGTGAGCAGTGTTACAAATGCATATTTTCACATTATGAATCCTTTGGTGGCAGAGCTACTCTAAGTGATTTACATCCTGACAAAAGTTACTCCTTCACTTCCATCCATTCTGCTGTTTGTGCGGGATTGGTTTAAAGATGTGGAAAATCTATTTAACACACACGTGCATACAAACCTCTGTGGTTTTAACCCAAAAACTCTCCATAAGAGATTCTTTTATTTTAAACAAGATTATACCCCTAGATGCTATATGGAGCAGAGCACTGGTAAGGCACTGGTAAGCACCAAGAGCATGTTGGTGATAAGGGAGGAAGGAAAGTAGGTTGAGGGCAGAAAGATCTTAAGCCATCCCTTGTGCTGACAGCTGCCATATGAAGCATTACTCTCAGTATTTCCAGAACACTTTCTCTTCCTAACTGATCCAAAGGTAACTACTGGAAACACCTAAACCTTTGTACCTCTCTAGAAAAAAGATTTGACTTAGTAAACCTTATAAAAGTGACCTGACAATACATGATGCTGTATACTAGTAAACAGCCCATAACTTTGTATAGAATTCAGCCAAAATCTACCTAAATTGAACTTTAAATTGCATGGCCGTTTTAAAAAAGGTGTGTTTTGCATTCTTTTTTCCTCTTTGCTTTGTGATCATAAGTGTATGCACCATTTGAAGAGAAAGATTAGGATTAGCTATTTTGACTTTCACTAAAACCAGAAGTGACTAGATGTCATTACAGACCGTTTTCATTTTGAGATATATATATCCCATTGCTGTAGATAACCACTCTAACTTTTAACTGCTCAGTCTTCAAATCTTTTAAATATGAGGCTGTCAGGTCTCATCCTACAATCAGATCCTGGCTTTGATCAAGGTAGACTTGAGCCATTGTGATCATTACCCACAAGACTTACTTAGTTTGCAAGGAGTATTTTTCTTATAGAATCCATGTCAGATACTGTGCCTGTATTTCCATCAACTTTGGGGACAGTTTGAACAAATTATTTAATGTTTCTTCATCTTTCTTTCTGGCAGACTTTTTAGTGGGAAAAAAAAAAGAAGCAATTAAGTCTACTTTTCATGTTTTGTCATACATCTGTTGAGTTTGGGATACATTTCTAATTGCCTGCCTAGGCCATTCACCTAAATTATGTCAGAGCTGATATTATCCCTAAAAGCTTCCCTCCAAATGAAATTTCAACCCATTCTTAAATATCTCTCAATATAAAACATGCCTAGAATTTTTTGCTGTCCTTAAAATAACAAAACCGTGTTATAAAAATTAGTTATGCTACAGAGAGGGTTCTCACTCTGTCTTCATAACAGGAAGGCAACTAGTACCACTGTCCAGTGAAGTTTTGTACCTGTTATCCATTCACTTTAGCAGTACAGAGTAACCCCCAGCCCAGCTTTCATACTAAGCCTCCTCATTGCTGAAAACTCCTGTATATTAGCATAGGTTTACTTGACACACAATTGTTTTCTAAAGAATCGAGCTGAAAATTATTTTTGCTCCCTGAAGTAAGTTATTAAGTATTTGTGAAAAATTAAAACCCATATATTTTGGTGCAAAAAGTGTTCATCTCAAAAATACATTAAACATAGCCATACCACAGTATAATATAGCTATTTGCCTGTGGAATGCATCACAGTCTCTTATACCACTTAAAATGATACATTTTCTCCAGGGAACTTCAGCTAATACCCAGAATTCAAACTTCAAGAAACCAAACTCTCTGTCCCACAATGCATTTTTATGGTTATTGATGTATGGAAGAACCAAAATTCGTTTCTGTTTAGACATAGCTATAGAGATTTATAGATGTGTTTTGCTTTAAGGAGCTTTGTTTTTTCTACAGAATCAGCACTTCCCAGATCAAAATATTTGTGTGCACACATTTGTCAAAGATATTTATCTTTGGAAAACAGTCCCATTGGAAGTTTTTCGAATAGCTGTATTTTGAATCAATACTGCCAAATACCTGCCTTTAGCCACCTTTACATTATACCAAAGGGTTGCTCGTGGGCTCTATTATGTGACACTGTCCATGAGGCACCCATAGGGTTAAATGAAGCTTCTCAAATGTGATGTAAGATGGACCTAAAACTAATATACAAATACATTCCCAAGAGGAATAAAATGGATCAAAACACTCTCTTAACAGCTCTATGACTCATGTTCTTAATGTGCCTGCTATACATACTCAGGACTTGCTAAAATAAAGGTGGAGTTTGATATCATTTATACCTTTATATGTAATATGTAGGATATTGCAAAAAGTGTTAAGAATGTTGTAGCGAGGTTCTTTGAATAGCTGAGGACAATGCCTCTCTCTTGTCTCCCACATAAGGTATCAACTTGACATTTGTTTCTAAATGTCAGCAAGTCCAGAACAGGTGAAATGAGTCACTGAACTTTTCTTGCTGTTAGGTAGAGAGCAAGGATGGCTGGATTAAAATAAGAGTATGGAAAGGAGAGAAAATATCTGTAGTCAGAGGAGAGGAAAGGCTGATTTTTCCTGTTTTTGTCTGTCCATGTTGGATTATGGTCATGAAGCAGCAAACAGTTCACTCTTAACTAGACAAATCGAAAGCTGAATGGATGTTTGTAATGTGACAACTGGTTTATACTGGAAAAGCTAGGAATGACTCTCAACCCCTGCAGGTGATTTGGAAGAAGATAAGAGCAGGGCCAGTGGCTGAAACTCATGGGGGAGTTCTTCATTGAATACTACCTGGTGACAAACAGAAAATGCAAAAAACGTTTTGCATCTGAGAGGAGTGAAAATGGTAGCAGAAGAAAAACTGATAAGGCTTCAGACCTATGCTGTAAGGGCAAGACCAAGCTTCCATCAAAGACTGCTATATAAACCTGAAATGGTTTATAATTAGCTTTTGCAAAGCAGGGTCAGCAACCAGGACAACCATTGTAATATTTTGAGCAGCTATAGAAATTTCAGAAAAGATCTCTAACGAGTATGTTTACACAGAATCTCGAACAGGAGACTTCAGTTTGCTAACAAATTTAAGGAAAGATGCTAAATTTGGATAATCTCATCCCTTACAGTCTGTTTAATCTGAGATTCCTGACACAGAGGCACCCTTGGCAAACCTGGACCTTCAAGGGCTTCTATAGCAGCTGGTACTTCCAGAGTCTTGGCTTTGGTGAGGCATCCTTGCTGGCAAACATTAACTGTAGCTCCTTCCAGGTAGGAAGAAATAATAAGGTTTTACAGTCTTGGACAATTCCAGGCTACCCCTTTCTCCATTCAGCCTCCACCCAGACTACTTCTCACTTGGCCCTGCTTTTGCAGATTTCTGAAAATTGTTTTAAGTGAGCTCTCACTGAATTGTAACTGAAAGACTCATTCCAGGACTCCTCTAGGAATTCTGGCAGTAGCTCCAAAATTACTTTCCTTGATAATTTCTCTTTTAATCTCCCTGTTTTGTCCATTTCTTCTACCTTGCCTCCATTTTCATCTTCTTTTTGCCTTCTTATTTACCATTTCCATGTCTTATGTTTTTCACCACAGTGTTCAAATGAACAACACTGAGCACAGAAATCTTATTCTCCCAGGGGTAAATAGAGGAATTGGAGAGAGACTGTTCTGGTCCCTCTTCATTTTATTTTTGTTTTGTTTTTCAGTCCCTCACCTATCATTCACTCATATTCCTTTTCTCCCTTCTCTTCTCTAGTTCAACTCACACTCTTTCTTACTCCCTGTTATCTCTTTTTGTGACAGATTTCCTGACAGAGTAACTTGCTCCAGGTCAGTGGAAATTCAAAGAATTGTTTTTCCTATTATCACTACAGCTTTGCATGACACAAGTTAATGTAGCATTGTGGTTGTGATGATCTTGCCAAGCTTGAAAATGACATTTCAATTCTAAATCACAGCCATTTATAACTTTCTTAAAAAAATATTACCTTTGGGGCTCAAATTTTTCGTGCTTGGTCTCAGTCCTAGACTCAATTGGTTTTAGAAACTTTCATAAAAATCAATCCAGCTGTTCGTATTTTTTTCAAAGTTATCCAATCAAGAGGAGGAAAAAAGTGATTTTCACCACTTAAGGTATTTTTCATATGCTTTTCATCCCCAGTAACTCAAAACAACTTTGTTTTGAAACATCACCCTTGAAAATGAATGTATTTCTGAATGATGCATTGCCTTGTTTCAAGAAATTTGTTTTGGAAATTACATACTTACAAACATTAGAACATTGTGTGCTGAGCATGCACAAAACATTATTTCCCTTCTTTGATTTAGACCTCTACCCAATGGTGATTAATGTTCTCTGGCATGAATATTTGTTTGTGCACTCATGAAAAATAGAGATAGAAAAGATCTATTACATCATCTAGTTCATCTTACCTCCAAAGGCTTGATACCTGTGCTCTGTACAAGTGACACAAGCTGAGAGTCACAGAAAGGTCCTTTCTTGAAAGTTTTCTGCAGAGCTTTAGTGTAGCAGAGTCAGTAATTTTAACTCTGAAGCACCTTTCTTTGTTTGTATCTTGGCTTTGCCATCTAAAACATTTTCTAGAATTTTCTGATTCCGATTTCAAGAAATGGTAAAATTCATAGCAGGTTCAACTATTGCCCAGTCCAGCCTCAGACAATCAGACTTTCTTCACCTGCTTTGCAATTTTGAACAACCTGAAGATCTTGTCAGGAAGTTTCCCTTACTATGCTTTTTGCATTGTCAAAATCTTCAGGTTGTGGCAATAGTCAAGTCATGACTGGTTATGTACTAAACAGTGCCCTTCTCTCTTTATTATTTGTTCCTTGTTATGAATACATATAGCCTAATATTCCACTGACCATTCACTTTTGTTTAGACAATCTAGCTGTGCCTAGCTTCCTTTATCTTTCTCTGTAAGCCAGTTCATCTAGTCATTTGGTTACCTAACGTGACCCTTAGCTCTCATTGCTCTCATCCGTAGCTCTCCTATTATCTAAGCATATCTGCTTTCTACTGCTTTTATTTGCACTTCTTCATATTTGTCAATAAGTTTTTTATTTTAAAAGCAATGCCTGGAATGGAAAGCAGTTCTCAGTGGTACTGAACAGCATCCCATGGCAGGTCTTCACTATGGAAACATTTTGGCTGTATAGGAAAAAGTAAATATTGTTTCTGTAAAAAAAAAAAAAAAATAAAAATTATCTTAGTTCTTGACCAAATATGTGGAATGTTTCTGTGGCATTAAAAAAATAAAGTAAAATCAAGAGGCACAAGAAATAATACATAAAATGTTTAATGTCACTGAAAAATATTTTGAACTGGGACATTTAAGACTGTCAGTGATGTTTTTAGGGCAGACTAGCTAATACACTTATATAACAGAATTTTAAAACTAGATTTGTATCTGTGCAGGAAAAAGAAAGAGGATATTTACAATTGTGTTAAGGAGGATATTTACAGTTGTGCTAGCATACCACAGTTAGTCCATCATTCCTCAGAAGAATTACTGGGAGCAAATGACACATTTGAAGGAAAATACCAAGAGAGATCAAATATTTCTTCTTAACTCCCTGACACGTTACTTCTGGAAAGCTTATGCAATTTAAAAAACAGCACAGTTTTTCAAAATGACTGTTTGTTTTAGGGACCTTTGTTTTCTGAAACATTGATCTGGAACCTCATTTTCAGAAAGAACTAAGTAGTGCAACTTTGAAATATGGGCTTTTTTAGTTGTTTCAAATTGGAGGTTGCAAAAGGAGATTCCCAGAACAAATGTTTCTTTTTGAATATATGTTCTAAATTGCATCACTGGGACACAGGCTGTAGCATAGCAGGTACAACACAACAAAACCCGTAGCCTTGTATTTCTCTTTGTCTATTTGAAAAATATCACATTTGTTAAAGAAATCATATGTTTTAATGGAAGTAAAATGAAATTTTAGCTATAATTGGCAGATTTGAAGAAGTTATTTTAATCTAATTTAAGGTAACACCTAATAAACTGTTCAGTGTACAATTGCTTATGAGACTTCTGTGTAAAAAAACAGTTTTCACATTTCTTTCAAAAATGAACACACAGTGGAAATTTCCTTCTTGAGAGAATTTTAAATAATCTCAAAACCAGGACATGCTATTGAAAGTGTAAGTTGTCAGAGTATGGACTTTTTACAATTAGATGGTTTCTAAAATGTAATCTGACAATGTTCTTTTAATCCTTTTACATCTTGTTCTCTCTTTCTTGGCTAATTAGAATGATTGGACCTTGTCATTTTCATAAAATCCCTTCATAGATTTAAATGCATTATCATTCCATCCCATGATCTAACTAAAATTATCTTGTCTCATTGGTAAATAGATAAAGCTGTTAAAAACTCACTCAGACACACACATGGTGTATATATCCTCTTAATCTCTGTGTACATAAATAGTAATACACTAATGCACTATAGTGGGTGAAAATTTTCTTTAAGGTAATGTTTTTAAGACTAAGACATGAAGTAGAGGAATTTCCATGAAGCAATCTCCCATGTTCTTCAAATTGTTATACTGCAACTTGAAAAACCAGACACATCTCGAATGTTCTTTTTTATTATCTTTTTAAAGTGTGATTGGGTTTTTTTTGTAGCCATTTAGTTGCGGTACCCTGAAATTGTATCATCTGGGGCCTACTACAATTATACATTTTTCATGCTGGATCTCTTTCTAGACAAAATAACAGGCTGGAGTGGGGATATTTAAAATAACTTCACTCTTGGCCAAAATCGATGACACTGCAGTCAGCAGTGGCAGCAAGGTGGAATGGATGCTGTCTGCTTTCACAAATCTCCCTGTTATATTCTTCCTCAAAAGGAAGATAGCCTTTTGTGGGTAGGATACACTTAACAGGAATTATTAGAGGCTAATGCTCTAGCATGATGGTTTGGCAGGCCAGGCACACCAAGAGAAAACTGCTCCCTTACTCTGCTTATGTCTTGACAAACTTTTCTGATGATTGCAGTTAACTTTCAGCAGAATGAAGCACGTGGTACAATTGCAGAAGGTAAGCAGACCCATGGTAAGCAAGTTTAAATAGAGGATTTTTTTCCTGTCAATCCATATTCATCAACTTCTCAAAAGACTGATTCACAGATATCAGTTCTCAGAGATCCTTTCAAGAGAAACGGTGCTTAAAATTATTGCATCTGTGTTGCATGCAAATGTTTGCAAGTGTGTTTTGCAAGGTTTTTTTTCTGGGAGGTTTCCTACTTCAGTTTTTTCAGAGTCCACCTACATGATGGCAGGGTTATTGACCTTGTGTTTGAAGTAATAATCCTCAGCTGCCACTACCACAGTTATTGCTCTCTCATATATTTATATCACAGCTACTGAAGCTTCAGGATATTACTGCAATACCAATAATAAATATTAATATTTCTATAGCAATCAATTGTTCTTAATTATTTTCACCACAGGAGCCAAGGGAAAGAGGAGCAGGGCTCTGAAGAAGAGAGATCCTTATTCAGTGCTTTATTTCCCAAGGAGAGAAGCAATGCAGAGAGAACTGGAAATCTGCCAACAAAAGGAGACACCTGAAAGAGGAAAAGATAAATATTTAGCCACTGAGATCTGTTAAAGTACAAAACATCATCTATAATTCAGATTCAAAATTACTATATTTAAATATTGTCACAGCTGTACTACAAATAGGCCTCCTATGCTGGCAAATTACAAGGTAAGTGTGAGACATGTACCTAAGTATTAGCTTTTTTTCCTCTCCCCTGAAAGTGGGGCTGTCATTGGAACACCTTTTTGGACTGTTACTATATTTGTACTTTTTTCATGCTATAGTTAGATCCTTATCACAACTACAAGTCTGAACTGCGGGAAAACTGGAAAAAAAGATTACTCCAGAACGACTCATGCACTGGAGACTTTGATCCAAATTTTGTGCAAAGGGGTTGAGCATTGAGCATCCTGTGACTAGAAGAAAGGTGACAGAGAGAAGCTGCCATGGCCACTCGGCAGGGGCAGTGGCTGCACTGTCCAGCGTGTGATTACGGAGGCTTTGGCAAGGGGAGCTTCACACCGACCGTGCCTGTAGCTTTCAAAACTACCCAGACTGTCCATGCCAGCATCACTGCCTGGTGCTGGGGTATGGAACCCTCTCCACAGATTTTAAAGATCTTTGTTGCTGCAACATGTCTTGTGAATAACTGGCTGAGGGCAATTTGACCCCTCTATGAATAACAGAGGGAATAAGGATGGGAAGAGATGGAACTGGACTTCTCGTCCTCTAGGTTCCTAAAAAGACTCAGTCACCTGCCACCTGGCTGTTCATTAGGAGTTTAGACAGAGAAAAGTCATCCAGGAATCTTGTCTTCTGACAGAAGGAAAGAGTGAAATTCAATGGCACAGGAAAGCTAGTCCATCTGGAATGAACAAGGAAATGATCCTCCAGGGAGAAAGGAGGTCCAGAGTGGATTTTAAAAGAGTCTTCATTCCCATAGAGGATCATATCATATAGTATTTACTTTTTACATAAACCAGAGCATATAATTTTGCAATATTGACAAAGCTCCCTCTCCTTCTCTGTCTTTCATTGTTCTGATTATTATTTTTGTTCAACTATCACATAGAACACCCTTCCTTTTTTTTTTCTTCTTAGGAATGAAATAACCAGTTTCACATGTGGGTGGTGAGAAGAATAGGGAGAAACTGATTATACTGCTTCCAAAAGAGTCTTCACTATGTCAGTAGTTTCCTTATCCAGCAATGGTCCAGCAGTTCTCACAGTCTCTGCAGTCACACGAAACATAATTTCCACTGTATCACTGCACTGGCAGTGTGGGATGTATCACAGAACATCTTTGCTCCAGGTCGTAAAAAAGAGGTCTCTAGAAATGTCCTATGAAGGTGTGTACACAGAATTAAAGCTGTTCCCAAAGACTGCAAAGCTTAGCTGTGTTTCATGAGAACCTGAAGGTGTTTGTACCTGGAGCTTTGACTACCAGTGGAGATAAAGGGCATCCATGGGAAAGTCTAGGGTTTTAAAACCAATGTTTGTCCACCAGAGACAAAAAATCTGATGAGGCCTGCAAGAAGCACCAGGGATGTGCTGAAAGTTCTTAGGAGGTACAGAAATGTTTCAGTTTGTGTTCTGAACACAATGCAGGGTTTATGTGAAAGGAAAGATTGCTTTTATAAACATTGCAGTGTAGAGGTGGGTAAATTCTGAGCTGGCTGGGAAAGAAAACCTAGTGTGGTATTTATCTGAGATTGGCAATCATATAAAGGTGAAATATCACCATAGAGAGAGCTTTTGCTTCTCTATCATAATCTTTAAGAATCTTTCAATCATTGTGGATGGTTCAGATGATAGTCCTTGCTCGGTCTTTACCAGATAAGAAATACCAGAGAGAATACTTAAATGTTGAATGAGTAGGGGAATATGGAGGCCTCTCACAGGAGGCTGTGAAAAAAGAAAAAGAAATGGAGATATTGTCTCTCACCTGTATGTCAAGATAAAGTTTCTGAAAACTACAGCTTCTTTACAGCACTTTGGTAGACAAATGTTGGAGAGCCCAATTTTAAGGTACACACTGATTGTTGAGCTTGCTGGGCAGCACAGCACTGGGGTCCTTGCCCTGGGGCCAGGCTGTTGGCTGGGTGGTTTTGCCATGTTTGCAGAAGTCCCAGCATCCTTTGCATTGCTGCACTCCTCCTGGCTGGCACTTTATCAGCTCAACTCAAAAATTTTGTTTGATTATCACCAAGTGTTTGGTTATTAAAAACAAGCTGTCGGTCTGGCAGACTACAAATATAATGTATAATTAAATGTATCCCGTCCTCTATTTCCAGAACACTGTTACAATAATGTCAAGTGATGACAATCTAGAGAAAGGCAGTGGGAAACAGGAGGAGTCAGACATGTAAGATGTTTCTGCATCTCCAACACGTTCATTAATTTGGGGGATTACAGCCTTGTGCCCCAGGCTGCCACACTGTAACACCCATCCTGAAGAAAAGGGGCAATGCCAGTGGGGTCAAATAAAAAGGAAGTGTTGAGGTTTGTGTGGGAGCAGGTGGAGAGTAGGATGAGAGAGTGCAGGCTTCTCACTTTTCTTCCTATGGGGTCTGTTTTTCTTACTGACGTTGGTGGTGTCAGGACTTCATTCCTCCTCATTGTAACAGCAGCGTAAATGTGGAAGCAGACTTCCTTGGGGAAGCTGGAGGATCACATCTATTCCTCATAGCACATCTCAGTGGGGTATGTGCCCCTGCTCACACGGTACCACATCCATCCCATGGCAGGGTGGTCTTCCCTTTCCCTCAGTCACACAGATCCCATTAGCAGGACACCTGGTAGAAGTCAAGTGGTGCTAGGCTTCACCTGCCTGTGGATACTCTCTGAAAGTCACCATCCTGCTGGAGCTGCTGGCAAACCTGGGAATGCAGCCTGGGCTTCCTGGGGTAAAAAATCCTGTCTAAAAGCTGGGACAAGCCAAATTTTTTCTTTGCTCCCTTTAAAAGCTGAGTTTCGCTGTTTGCTGACATGGAGTCCACCAGTACCACAAAGGAATGTCAGGGGGACATATAGCAGTAAGGAAAACACAGCAGCATCCTGACCACATTGTAGGAAAACAGCTTTTTATCATTTCCTGAGTTGCCACCAGTTCAAATGGTAGATATTCAGCTGCGACTATCTCTAGTCCCTGGAAGAAGTGGTGCCTGGCTCTGTCCTCAGATTCCCCCACCTTCCCCTCTGTATTACACCACCTTTATTTGTGATAGGTAGTTGATGTTCACTGAAATTCACTCAGAATATCCCTGTTACAGCTCAGAGAGGCTGGGTTGTTAATATCTCCTCCTTGGAGCTGTCTGTTAGCCAGCTTTTTGAAAGGTATCTATTTCATGGAAACAATGTCCTACAGCACCCATGAAAAGAGTCTTTGACACAAAATAAAAGGCTTCTCTGCCCCTTCCCAGTCCCTCTGCCCTTATTTCATTCTTCTGTCCAGTCCTACTACCTTATCAAACTGGAATTCTTGGGCAGTTATGGTGGCTACCATTGAGTCACTTGAAGGGGTGGGTGCAAAAAGATTTAAGGCAAAGAAAACTTCTCTCCCAGTTGCTCTTGACTGCAATTATCACTGAGCAAGGTTTTCCATCTGGGACCCTTGCATATTTGCATTATGCAGCTGGCTGGGCATTTCTGTGTAGCCTCTCACTTGTGTCTGCCTGTCCCTAATACCTTTTTGACCTGTCACCCTGCCTGGCCCATAGGAGTGCAGAAGCCACACAATTTGGCTTCAAGAGTCAGCTGTGGCACTTGACCTAAAATGGAAAGTAGTGATTCGAGCCTCTGTTCCAATTAAGCTCCAGTTTGCAGCTCCAGGATGTTCCAATGTCACATCTGCACTCCCTGCTAAAAGTGGTCTTTGCATTTGCAAACTTTTTTTTTTTATCTGGGTTTGGGTATTTGTCTCCCCTAGAAAATCTGTAAATTCATCTTTTCCTTCCCAAACACAGCAATGTCCTGCCTTTCTGCTGCAGAGCAACAGTCCTGACTTTCAACCACTCCCAAGCAGGACTCTGATCAGAGAGCAGCAGTACCTACCTTGCAGGGCTAAGAGGTATTGAAGTTAGATGACAGCTTTACACTGACCTTCTGAGGATGGAACCTACAGAGGGGATAACAACACCAAAAATGATGTTAGATAGAAATACACAGAGGCTTTTTTTCCTGGTTTTGTGCTTGAGTTGCTCATGGGAGAAAAACCACAAAGTCATACAGGACTTCCAAAAAGGAAAATTAGAAAGCAACAGTGAGCTATGCAGCAGTCTCCTTTGTATGAGTGATATGATTAAATGCTTATTTACAGCTTCTTTTTTTTTTAACTATCATTGTTTTGCACTCCCTCCACCCTATTTAATATATTATTATTACATTATATACTTTATTAAGCCTTGACAGCCTTTGAGTTTTATTGCACTTCTATATCTTTGCCTCTCCTGAGCACCTTAATTGCATCAGGTGCTTTGAACAAATCTGCTATTGTTGCATAGCAGAGGAGTGACATCTCTGGATATTTATAAAGTCTCTTTGTATAAATGATTTGGAAGCAACACATGGCTTTAAAAGTTATACGTTGTACTTTCTTTTCAGAACTGCACGTCTAATATGGGTACATAGTTACTGCAGGTAAGAGAAACTCATATAAGAAAGGGAAAAAAATATCTGTTTGCCATTTAGTGCAGCCTTTTGGGCTCTTATAAAGTGCATACTACACCAGGAAACATCTGAAACAATTTTACAGATCTTTTGAGCCCATCACCCCTCCCTGTCTCACCTTCAAATTTTCTTCTCTGATGAACAAACAATTTTATTTTTTTTTTTCTTATCTCACTCTGTCCAATTACCGTGCAGGGGTCAAGACCAGAGGAGAATTATTCCTGATCAGCAAGAGGATCTTCTTACTCTGAATGAGCTAAGGACACAAGCAGTCTAGCTGAATAGGGTGCAAAATCTTTTTCGGCTCTATTTAAAAAAAGCATGTGGACAAGGAGTTGAATCAGCATAATTTCTGTTGGGTTTCCTTTGCCAGCTTTGCAATCTGTTTTGCCTTTCCTTTCAGAACTATTTAGTTTCCTTCCAAAATGCAACAGCTTCAGAAACCCCTAAGCATCCTAAGGGGTTACATCTAACTGAAACGCGGGGGAGCTGATGCTCCTGAGTGCCTGTGGTAGTTCTGAAAGGTTTAACGAGCAGAAGCTAAGAAAACCCAGAGGAAACCACTTGACTGGGGAAATTTTGAATTTTTCTCATATGTCAACAGCTCTTGCAGTTGGGAATACAACACTCTACATGCAGTCTCAGAAGTGCCAGACAGAATTGAATAATCCCTTCCCTCAACCTGCTGAACTGCCCTTTTACTAAAACATCCCAGTACCTGGTTGGCTGCCTTTACTACAGGAACACAGGGCTGAGTCATGTTCCATTCTTGTTGACCAGGACCTCCTAGTCTTCGTGCAAAAGCTGCTTTCCAGCCAGTCACTCCCTGGTCTACACTGTCGTCATTCCACCCCGATGGGGGACTTGGCATTTGCTTCTCTAGAACTTCGTGGTCCTGTCAGTCCATTTTTACAGCCTACCCAGGTCCCTCAGAATAGCATTCATACCCTCCAGCATGACAGCTGCTCCCCCTGGTTTGGTATCATCTGCAGCCTTGCCGGGAGTGAGCTCTATCTCATCACCCTTGTTGCTAACAATCATAATAAATTATGTTCACCCAGTATTAGTTCCTGAGGGATGCCACTAGTAAGAGTCTGTCAGCTAGACTTGTTACTGCAGATTGCCACTGTCGGAGCCCAGCCAGTTTTCATCAACCATTTACCCAGACCATAGTTCTCCAGCTCAGTCACGGAGAATCCATAGCCTCTCTAGTCCCCTTTTTCCAGTGCTTTAACACTCTCACAGTGAAGATTGTTTTCCTTATATCCAGTCAGATTTACTTTTGCTGAGACTTTTGATCATTAATTTTTTTGGTTTTGCTGTGCACCTCAGAGGTGGGCTCCATCGTCCCTATAAATCCACTTCCATCTGCAACAGACAGAAATTAAACCCCTTTCCACCATCCCATCTCCACCATGAAGAAACCCAGACACATACATCTTTTCTTACACAGAATGTTCTTCAGCCATCTAGCTGTCTTCATAACACTCTGCTAAACTTTCTCTGGATTTCACTCTCTCTCCTGCAAGGGGGGATCCAGAACTGGACTCAGTGCTCTAGATGCAGGCCTGGGACTGCCAAGTAAAAGGAGAGGGAATGTTCCCTGAACATCCTGGCTATGCCCAAGGCAGTCTTTACCCTCAAAGCAGAAGAGACAATGAGAAGGCTCTGCAGGAGACAGAGATTGTGATATGTCCTGGAATCCCAATCTCCCCATCATCTCATTTGGAGAGCTGGCTGATATATACCATAGCTTTCATATGGACAATGTGTGTGCTTTTCATTTCTACAGAAACCAGGGCAGAGAGGTAAGGATGTTTTTATGTCCCCAGTCTTGCTCCTGTGTGTGGTATTTGGAGACATCTGGGGCTGGATGTTCTAAAAGAGTTCCTGAGTCCTGAAAGCTATGCTATAGTCTAGAAGACTGCTCAGACTGGAAGGTAGCAACCCCTACCCTGTATAAATAGTATAGAAATATGGCTGAGGAAACAGCCATACACACAAGAGGGCTTGCAGTCTTGTTTCAACATGTGCAGCCCATGCTTGTGGGAGTTATATGGTAGCTGTAAATTTGAATCGGCTGTGTATGACAAATCTTATCTGTATATTGTGGTTTTGGTTGTGAACAGAACAGCCCCAGTGGGGCCCAGATTAGATTTGTACGGGAAGCATAGTCAAAACCAGGCATTTTTTCCTTTGGGAAAATATGTGTGCATTGAGCAGACATCTCTGGGAAAGATAAACAAGTAGAATTGTGATGCGTTGGGTGCAAAGATAAGAGCTAATTAATTGTACTGGTTTTGCCTGGATAGAGTTAATTTCCTAGTAGCTTGTGTGGTTCTGTCTTCAGGATTTGTGATGAAAATGTTATTGATAACACACCAGTGTTTTAGCTATTGCTGAACAGTGCTTACACAGCATCAAGGCTGTTTCTACTTCTCAGACTGCCCTGCCAGTGAGGATTCTGGGGGTGCACAAGGAGGAGGGAAGGGAAACAGCTGGGACAGCTGACTCCAACTGAAGAAAAAAGAGATTTGATAACATATGACATCATGCTCAATGATAAAAGCTGGTGGAAAAAGAAGGAAAGGGGAATGTTTTGCTTGATAGCAGGGCCAGAAGTTGGACTTTGATGATTCTTGTGGGTCCCTTCCAACTCGGGATATTCTATGATTCTGTGATTCTATGCTTTGTCTTTCCAAGCCACTGCTACATGTGATGGAGTCCTGCTTTCCTGGGGATAGCTTAACACCTGTCTGCTGAGGGGAAGCAGTGAACAAATCCCAAAAAGCAAATTTTGCTTTGCTTGCAGCTTTTGCTTTACCTATTAAACTGTCTTTATGTCAACCCATGAGTTTTCATGCTCTTACTCTTACAATTCTCTTCCCCATCCCACTGGGAGGATGAGCAGGGCTGTGGGGCTTAGTTGCCTACTGGGGGTAAAACACAGCATATATATTTGTGACCAGTTCCATGGACAGCATGTTAAAGACTGGTGCAAGATGACCCTGAGATTAACTCAGTTGTTTCAAGCATGGTGCTAATAACACCAAGGTTGTGGTGTTGTTGTTGTGATTCCCATATGGGCCATTCACTGTAGAGTTGGACTCGATGATCCTTTTGGGTCCCTTCCAACTAAGAATATTCTGTGGAAAGATACTCAGACTATTTTCTTCCCTGAATTAAGCCGTTTGGACTTCACTTTTCAGTCTTTGGGATAATTCTAGGAAACTTCTTCTAAAGGACTAAGTCAATAGTTGGAAAAGGAGGGCTGCCACTGAGCTTGCATATTGCTGAAGCAAGGCATGAAAAACAAAAGCTGAGCTCTGACAATAAACATCAGCCCAGAAATGGTGATGTTTCTTCAGCCATTTATTGAGTAGTCACTTCAATTGTTTGTGCCTTGTTTATCACTTTTAGATTGGTATTCATGCATATTTTTACAAACAGAATTAAGATGGGGATTTTTCTGTTATTTTCGTGGTTTTTTTTCAGCTTTCTTCCTTTTGTCTTTCCTTATGCATTCTATGCAATCCCACACTGATACCTTAATAAAATATTCTTACCTCTCATACAGAAGATTTATCATTGGTTTTTAATTAAGAAATCATCAGCCAGCATTTGACAGGCCATTTTCAGCCTCATTACAAATGTGTTCTTGATTAAATTTCAGGAATATTCAACATCCTGTAAATCAGGGAAGACTGTTTTCTCTTTTCTACTATTCCATAGCAAACATGACAGATATGATGTCTGCCAAAAGCATGTGCTTAGCATAACATACAATAACGTTAATGGGGAGTTGAAAACTGTGTAAACGTGCCTCCCTGAATTCTGTAGCTTCCTCATCTGGACAACGGTTAGGAAAGTTGCTGGCCCATCAAGAAGATTTCTTCTTACACAGAAGGAAAAATAAAGGAAGATCGGATGTCCCTAGTCTGTGGTCTTCTCAGGAATGGGCTTTCAGAGTTGGAGAGAAGAAGGAAGAAGAAAATGTAACAGAAATCAAAGCTGAGCAGAGGAACTTAGTATTGCATGCCATGTGATGCAAGTGTCAGAGCAGAAGCAAAATAGATTAAAGACGTGTGTTGGGGGAGTGTGTTAGAGACAAAAAGTGAGATAAAGGGAGTATCTGGAGACAGTAACAAGCACTCAGTTTTGCATGCCAACAAAAATGAAATTAGGTATCCTGAAATTAAAAAAGGAAAATCAAGACCTGATAGCAGGAAGGATAAAACTTACTAATGATATCACAGAAAATGCCTGAACTGCCTGCCAAACAGGGCTTAAAAGGAATGGAAAAACAAAAAACAAATCACAAAACCACTTCCTTCTCTTTTGGAAAATGCATCTTCTCTCACTAAGCTGGGTGTACTTCAGTAGTCTGACGTTCTCACACGTAATGCCTATGGCTGCTTATTTCCCACAGAACATTTTCATGCTGACATCTCCTCTTTTTCCTTTCTTAATAAACCAAATTTCAGTTAGACCAACTGGGTGACATGGGATTTGTCTTAAGGTAGTTGGAAGATGCCATTGCATTCTGGTTGTCACCAGAAAGAAACTCATTGCTGGGTCTTCTCCCATGCCACTAATTGGCTGATGATGTTCACAAAAGCACCTAAAAGGCAAGGACAAGTACCAAGTAGGTTTGCAGGTGACAGTAACTACCATAAACAACTTTCTTCTCTCTAGATTTTAATCTATTTTAGGTCTTATAGAATAGCCTGAGGTATCTTGGAACCTTTCTGGTGCTCACTGTAATAATACTCTTGGTCAGGTCTGGTCTGGAGTGACTTCTGAATTATTAATAGTCCCACTTGACTGCATTCAGGTGATGCTCCAATGTGTTTACCACCTCGAGGCTAATATTCTCCACCCCTTCTACAGGGCCTAGTACAGTTTCTAAGTGGTGAGTATTTTAAATAAGGTTGAACAACACTGGCATTGATGTTAGTTTTGCTGATGGCCAGCAAACAGGAGTGTACAAGCTAAAAACACAGAATTGATTTCACATTTGTTCGCAGCACCACGACATAAAATTGCAGTGGATTGGAAACAAAAGGAACTTCTATGTCTAGAAGAAAGAAGCTGAAAGGATGTTTGGAAGTGATGATAATGGAAAAGTTAACTGATGTCAGAAGTGATTACACAGGATGCTTCTGCGCACTGTAGCTGCCTTTCTACAGCTTTAGCAAAATTCACCAATATCCATTGCCTGATGCCCCCAGCTGCCACAGCATTTTTTCACACTTTTGCAAATGCTGGTTAATGTAACATTTTCCTGCTCTGCTGCTTAAAGGGCATATATCAAAAAGATGGCTTAATTTCCAAAAGGCTCTGATGTATAATATGGAAATACTGCCATACGTAAGCTCACTACTAATACTATGTCCAGTACATTTTGTTTGAACATACTTTAATCTGACAGCTTTTATTTCTGATCTGTGCTACAGTTATGTTTTCCCTTTGATCAAAATGAAAGTAATGAGAAAGGAAAAGCACAGACTCAGTAGAAAAATTAATTTATATTTTTAGTGGGACACATGATCCTAAAATATTCCGTACTGAACCAGAATTTTAACCCACACTGCAAATACGGTTAAATTGGTAGGGTTATATTCAATTTTTCACACTCCTCCATCTCTTGCCTTCCTGGCTCATTATCCTCCTTTAATTTCTCCAGAAAGATAAAACAGAATACCAAAGGTAGGTAAACATTTTAGTTTTCAAATGACAAATACTGAACTGTGTGCATGAAAGTGTCATCAACAAAGCTGAGCAGAATTTTGTGATCCAACGTTTTCTCATTAGCAAATACAGATTTGAATGTCGTCTAATGGGACAGAGGGAAAGACAGGAGAAAAAAGGCATTTCCATAAGGCAAAAAAAAAATCAGTTTAAAAACATGTAGACAGTAACATTCCAATGCTTCATTTTGAAGCAACTTTTAATTTGTTTATTATTTTGGTTGGAAATTTAAGCTGTGATAATAATAAAACAGCTCTACACCATTGAATTATTATACTTTAAACATTGATTATAAGCTTACCATGTTCAAATTTAAATCACATTATCACATAATGGGTTGGGTTGGAAGGGACCTCAAAGATCATCTCATTTCAACTCCCCTGCCATGGGCAGGGACACCTTTCACTAGGCCAGGTTTCTCAAAGTCTCATCCAACCTGGACTTGAACATTTCCAGGGATGTGACATCCACGACTTCTCTGGGCAACCTTTTTCAGTGCCTCACTAATTTCACAGGGAATAATTTTTACTCCTTGTGCTATCTCCAGCTCTCCTCTAGGCCTCCTTTATGTACTGAAAAGTGCTATAAGATCTTGCTGGAGCCTTCTCTTCTCCAGGCTGAACAGCCTCAATTCACTCAGCCTATCTTCATACGAGAGGTGCTCCAGACATCTGATCAACTTCGTGGCCTCCTCCAGACTCGTTCCAAGAGATCCGTATCTTTCTTATGTTGGGAGCCCCAGACCTGGACACAGTACTCCATGTGGGTTCTCACAAGAGGAGAGCAGAGGGGGAGAATCACCAGATGCTGAATATTTTTAGATATTAAGCATAAAAACCGAAACCTTCTGATGATATCAAGAAAAGCTTTGACTAAACAAAAATAAAAGCCCTGAATTTGTTTCACGTAGCACTTCAAATGTTGTTTGGTTTCCTTAATTTTAAACAAACAAAAAAGCCCCTCTAAAAATAATACGAAATATTTTGTGGCACGTTCAATTTCATTCTTGCCTAGCATTTTTTATCAGTGAAATTTACCAACAGAGCTTCTTGAAACAAAATAAAGTCATTGGAATTACTGGTGGATTAGACAGGATTTACTTTTCCTTACTTGCACAAATACCATGTGATCTAAAAGAAAACTTTAATCTTAAGACTTCAAACTTTGATGCTTGAAATAATCTGAATTATGTAGGATGGGGTTAATTTTTCTTAATTTTATTTCTACTAGAAAATTATCTGTCTATGGAAATCAGATAAAATGGCAGGCAGTAGACTCTGGCTGGCTGCAGGCAGAAATGTGACCTCTTTGAGGAGGGGTAGTGGGTTGCTTTTATCTCAAGTCTTTTGCTTTCTTGAAACCCTGGTGTCATTTTTGGGGTACTGTGCAGCCTCTGTAGCACAGAATGTACATTGCTGCTGGTCTGGGTGCCGAGGACACGGCTTGCAAGCGCCAGCTGCTGCACACCTGGCCAGATAGCTCCTCCCACAGACCTTCCTTAGCTCAGGATGAATTTGGGAGCATTGAGGGTGATGGTAAGGTAGAAGGCAGGGAGAATGCAACTTCCTACCCGAAGCTGTTCTAGGTTAATATAATTAGCTGGATCTTAACTAAGCCTGAGGCTGAGTTACACAAATGTGATGCTAAAGTGCTGTACATCCTAGGTCAGGATGTGCAAAGATGGTAGTAAGCAGATCTCAAAATGTAAATTGCAGTCTGTAGTACTGTAACAGATAAAATAAAACATCACATTAGGCTCCCACACAAAGCACTCTGTTTTGGACCAGGTTGATTGAATTGAATTAAACTAAACTAAACTGTGATTTGAAAACAATTCATGCTTTCACGCACTGTGATTTCCTTCTTAAAGAAAAAAGAAATTAATCTATATTTTGAGAACATAGTGTGGGCTTTTCTGTGCACAGACTGCACTCTGCATTTTTACAAGCCATTAATGGGAATTCGGAGGCCTTAGAGTTTTCTGTATTGAACTCTGTCTGACATTAGCACTTGGACAAGATCTTTTGAACTCTTCCAGCATCGAGAGAGGCCTTGGTCTCAAGGAGACCTGCACAGACAGAATCTGAAAGAGTAATATCTTTAACCTTAGGGTACCGGAGATGGATCTAAAAGCACTGGTGTTCATGCTATGCTCAGACCTTAAATCACCCTGTTCAGTTGATATATAAGGCCAAATTCTTTAGTGTCATCTTGCTGCTTTGAGCTGTTACTGTAAGGCAACAAGCCCCAAGCTGAAGTTGTCTGGCTGATTAAACCAAATTTATAGTTGTTTTTCCACTGCCAGAAAGACACAGATATCTGAATCTTTATTTACAAATACTGAGAGAAGATTATCACAACATTATCAGCCTTTAACGATAATGGAATTGGTAAGCTCTCATAAGCATGTTCCTAAGGGACATACAGGAATAAAGAGGTTCAGATCCAGTAGTTAGCCCTCTATGGACTGGGCATCTTGTGCACATAAAGCATCTGGCAAGGATATAGTGCCCTGATACTGTGTTTTGGTCACTACAGTGACTAAAACCTGGAGTTGGTGGGTGGGGACAAACCATTTAGCTCTTCCTTATCTCCATGGCATATTCTAAGGGAAGCAGCTCTGCATATTCAGAGCTATCCTGCATTTTAAAAAACTTCTAACCAAGATCCCAAATCAATAGCAGCTTTCAGAGATATTTTTCTTGGGCAAGTAACTGAATTTTGTCCAAAATATGAGCAACACCAAGGATTGTCCATAGGGCTGGGTTATACCTGTCAAATCCCTTTTACTCTGATAGAGAATGCACTTATCTTGTCCTTCTGTTTACCTCTTTCTTTGAGAGAAGTCATGTTCCTGGTCTTCAGATTCTATTTTAAACTGTAGATGAGGTCATAATGTTGGGCCATAAGTCTTAGTAATGCTTTTTAGCCAAGCACTTCCATCTCTCACCATGACAGACCCTCTCTTGCAGAATGCCTGGGCTTTTGCCCACTATGACATACTTCGAATTCTGGGGAAAATCTGCAGGATGAGAATTCATTTGAGAGACTGGCACTTGAATCAGCTAACTGAGCCAGACTCCGTTGTGCCTGGCATTTCCTAAGGCTGTTAAAAGGACTGGTTGCTCATTTCTCCCCTTGCCCCTGGAACAAGGTATACATCATGCTGTGCTTTCACAGCCTTGGGGAGATTTGGTAGTCTATTGCAAATGAAATAAAAGTTCAGCAAGTTGAAAGTATCCCAAATGAAACATGCATTGCCTCTATTATATGGTTTCAGAGGTGGCAGAAGATGATGAAAGCTGATCTCTATGGGAGGCTCTTCATGTGTACGGAATCTCTTGTTGGGGAGATTCATCAGCCTTTGAGACCTGGAATGCTGCAAAGTATGAAGTTCTTCAGAGATGTCCTTTCTGTTAGCATAGTCCACTAAAATTCTACAAACACTGTTTGTTCTGGCATTATTTTTCCTGGTGCCCAACTTTAAGTATATACTCCAACCTTTTGATTTCAAGGCAACAGAAATAGCCAGAAATGGCTTACAGGCAGAATGGAGTCTCCTGCTCCTCTGAGCACAAAAATAAATCAAAAAATTCATCCTGAGACAGATGTGTCTTCTGAGCATGTCACAACTAAGTCTTCTGCTTTATTTGTAAGATCTGCCTATGAGTTTTGAGATGAACCCTCTGGTGTTCATATGATGGCTCAATTCTCTTTTTTGTCTGGTGCATTTTGAAGAAGTGTTTTACATGTGTTTAAAAAACAGTATTATAGTTCACTCCCTCTGAAATAAGACATCAATTTGTGGTACCAATAGGACCTGTGGGAAGGGGGTGGGGGAGCAACATTACAGTTAAAGCAAGCATCATAAAATACCCATGCTTGCAACTTATGTCTACACTGACAATGTCTACATCGTGAATGACCCGATGGATACTTTTTATCTGCAGCATTTGCTTCAGTCCATGCAGCTGAGGGTGCCAAGTCTTATTATGAACATGGCATGTAATGCTCTCACAGGTATTGCTAGTTTCCCTTTGCAAAGCAGGGCGGGTAAGCATCCCTAATTGTATCTTATTGACAGAAAGGCCCCCGGGAGATCAGAGCCAATTACCAAACCCAGTGTAGCCGTGCTTGTTTTGGAAAAACAGAGAGAGGGGACAAAAAAAGCATGTAAAGGAGAGAGAAGCTAGCAAGCTTTCCCAGCTGAAAAGTTTAATGAATTTTGAATGTTGCTGCGCAAAGGAGAAAGCACTGCAATATGGCTTGCATGTAGAAAGGAGGCTTCAATGCCATATGTATAACGCAGCATCCTCCTTTATCACAAAATTATCTGAATGTTCTCTCTCATGTGAAAGTATTTTTGCCTTCAAGTTTCCAGCTTTTTGCATCATAGATACTTCTTCAAAATACTTTTTTTCTCAAAGAGCTCCCAGTTCTCAAAAGAGAACAACTCTGGGAGATCAGCGTGGAATAAGAGTTGAGGGATTGTGAGAGCTGTGCAGTAATGAATCTTAGTCATGAAAACATATGGATGTAAGAGAGGGTAAACATTATTTTGCCAGTGGCTGGAGATCCCAAATGCAAAACAACTGTCCAGCTTGTCAGAATTACCACGCATGAATATCCTTGAATGGATGTTCATTATAAAACACTGCTATGTTTACAGTTCCTGATTCCAGTAGGAAGGCTTCAGAAACAATGGCTTTGAAACAATGCTGACACTATTTGCTGTTCTGTAACCCACTGCTCTATCAAGCATAGCTAGCAGATATTTTGGAGGGTCCTGTGGATGTAAGAGGTGAAGGTGCAAACTGGTGTATGGTGCTGTCTCCTAATACACACTGTCATTTAACGGTGCCAGGGACAACATGGGGACATGAATGCAGATGTCACCCTGCTCACAAGACAAAGTTCAAGTAAGACTGGTGGCAAATGTTCCGTGATTCTATAATTTTTTTTTTTTCTTTTGGAAATGGTGACTGATCAAAAGCTAAAAGATTCAGAAAATGGTTCAATTGAGAGAAGAGTTTATTTTTTTGAAGTGTGACAACACAATGCTCTGACTTGCAAAAGGTATTCAGTCCACAAGGAGCATTGCTAGTGAAGAGTCCAACAGGGAAGTAAATTCTTGTGAGTATGCAGGCCCAACACTGATGTCCTAGTCTAGAAGCTGGTATACCGGTCTGGTGTACCTCCTGGGTCCCTCAGCATCCCTCTCCATGGATATTATATGGTAAATAATTGAACCAGGCAATGACTTGCAGAGGTATTTACTGGCGTGCCTGGAAAAGCCATTGCAAATGAGATGTAGGCTGTTGTGACAATTTCTATTTTTTTCCAAGGAACTGAAACACCATTTGGGGCAGAGTCGAGTCCCTGTTCTCCTCTCTGGCTAAAATCTCTTTGAGCAGGAATATTGGATCTGATTCGAGCTTCCATTATACCTTGTGGGAATCTCTGCAGACTTCACCCTCTATTCCCAATCCTGGCATGGATCAAGCAAAATGGATGGTCAGTAGAGTTCTGCTTCCTGCTAAATCTTATGTATCCTTTCTTTCCCTTTTCTAGAATCCCTCCCACTTCACATTCTATTCTAAACCAGGTATAACCATAGACTGTAATACCAAATGTGCCATTGTTCTTTGAATGCTTTGTTGGTTTGTGTGTGTGTGTGTTTTTGTTTTTGTTTTTTGTTTTTTTTTTTAGCTACTGTTCATATAATATGTATGAGAGAAAAAAAGATATATTGTGGGTAGGGAAGGATGTGTCATTAACTCTTCCCCTGAATCAGTTAAAGCATATCTATGAAAACAGAATAATCTTTTTAATAAGGATGGGGTGTAACAGTCTAGGGCAATTAATCTATGAAACAGTTCTGGAACGTCCATCATGCTGGGCACTAATCCTCAGGTATTGTCTGTTGAGACAGATTCTCAAAGAAGGTGTCATTTTGCCACACAGTTATCCTTAAGAAGTGATGTTGGAAGGGTTGCTGGTTCTCACTGATCTCACAGGTAAAATGAAAACAGACTGCTGGAATAAGAACACAGATTTTAGTGATGGCCACATATGTCCTTGTGGCCACCCCTGTTAGTTCAGTATAGCTCTAAACTAGAGTGCAAAAAGCTTCAAGATTCAGGGCATCATCTGCTTAAACATTAGTAGGTAGCTTTGTATAACAAGGCCGGGACCTCTACGGGACATCAGAGTGTAAACCTGTATTTACCAGCTGGCCCTATTTGATGATGTTTTAATGGTGGTGGATAGAGAGCCAGGATGATCTCAGAACAAGAAGTTTCACGGGCAGTTTGCTGTGCCTGCTGAAAACAGAGGCATGTAGTGGGTTTTCACAGCCTGCATGCTGCTTGGTTCAGTCATTTTGCAGCAGGAGAAGCCCCTGGTTTGGAAGATGAAGATAGAAACTGAAGGACAAGCAATGGCACTACATGTCTGGCAAAAGAACTATTTTATCTTTTCAGGAAGAGCCCAGGGAGAGGTGAAGAGAGCAAGACAAATCTGATGAGCAGAGGAACTGTGAGAGCAGGCAAGGAGAATGAGAGATAGCACACAGACAGTTTGAGAAGGAGACAAGCCGCAGATAAGGAGCTGTATCTATCTAATAGATATTCTTCCCCTAATTCTAATGGAAATTCTATCTCCCAGAGCCTGTCAGTGGAAACCTAATCCACCTCCAAGGGATATGCAGCATTGCTCAAAGCAGAATCCAGACAAGGACAAGGTCATTTTCATCTCATCAGCTCTAACACACAGCCTGGCACCTTCTTCTCCTCCTCTCTTCCCCTTCCTTGCACAAGCTGAGAAGGAGAGGACAAGTTGAATGACAAGTAACATTTCTACATAACACAGAATAATTCAGGGATGGCTCTTCCACTGATGAATAGAGTTTAACTTTGCTTTTCTGAAGAGCAACTACTCTGTTGTTTGTTTGGAGCTCTACAAGTGACCAAGGAGTTGCACTGAACAAATAGTTGCTGAAATGCAAAGTTTAAAGAGCTGGCACGTGAGCTACCTTTACCTGCCTTCTGACAACCTTGCCAATGGAAAGCAGAGGGTATATTACAACCTGGTCTTAATTCAGTGCTAACCTGACTTTAATGGTGAAGTAGATGATCTTCTGAAGTACCTTCAAAGTCAAAAATACTGTGATATCCTTGTGATCTTCATATCTTGCTGATCCTAACCTTGCCTTGCTGATTTATCTTCTTGATTTGGCTCCCCTTCTTTTCAAGAGCAGCCTGCTCATGCTTGACATGGATTAACACTAAAAGTGCAGAGATGACCTTATGACAAAGACTCTGATAAATACTCAAAATGTGTGTGGTCAGAGCGAAGCATATTTGGTTAAGCAATTTTCTGTGAACAGGACACTGTACAGTAGCTCTGCAGCTACATAGACCCACTGCGCTCCATCAGGGACTTCGACTATCAGACACTGCACTCTCTCTCCCCCTGAAAATCTTTGAGCTCATTGCTTGTCCAGTGCATGCCTACAACTGTATATTAGTTGCATATAGCCATAGATCATTAAGGCATAACCTGATTACATCAGATGCTTCCCTTTGCTAATGGCCTCCAGGATGAAGCTCAGCCTGACAGATGCTGAAGTGCTAACCAGTGATGAAAGAGCACTTGGTCTTGGCAACCTGAGTGTGGGAGAGAAGGGCAGGATATTGCACATTTTTCTTAGGTTATTAATAAAAAGTCACAGATCTGTAACCATCATGTTAATGGACAGATCCATCTGTCTTGTTAGGGTATCTGCTACTGAGAGAGTTCTTGCCAACAGCTCAGGGAAGGGAAGTGTGAACACTTTGTAGTTTTCTGAGTAATCATCTAAAACCAACCTGGTTGTGGCTGTACCAAGCCCATAGTGTAGTCTGGAGAACTGATGTACCCACTAAAGCATTACAACCCTGGTATTGTTTGACTAATAGGTGTCTAATGAGGACACAGCTGTGCCTGCATTTTTGCATAGTCCAGTAGGAGGCTAAAGTCCTAAGTAAGTGTCTAAAAAAAGCTTGTATGATCATAGGACATTGGGGGATGATCTTACTCCTTTAAGTTCTGCCCATGTTAAGACTGGGCTGGTTTTTTGCCTCCATTTAATCTACAGAGACACCCCAGAGGTGGCATTTGGGATCAGTGGTGGATTTCATCCAGGCATCCTCAAGATGTCCCATTCTATAGCCATGTGGCAGAGCAGCATGCCATGGTTGAGTGAAGAGACCAAGGGGATTCCTGAGGGTAGCTGTGCCACATCTGCTCTCTTTGACAAACAGCTGGAACTGCAGCTGCCTGGGAAACCTGCAGGTGTCAACGGGAACACTGAAAACTGCTGCAGCAGGCACTGAAGGGCTCGTAGTTGTGGATACCTGGTTAACCTCAGCCAAAACCCTACTGGCTTATTGAATAAAAGCAGAATAGGAATAAAGAAGACCAATCCTTTGCAACTTGAAAATCACAGAATGCTCCAGCTGGGTTTTTGCAGGGACTCTGGATCTCTCTGATAAGCATCCAGAGAGCTGATAGTCTGTGGTGCCTTATAATAGTATCCAGAGCACAGTTCTCTCTAAAGAAGTACATGTGAATAGTGTGGCATCAACCTGACCTAGTCACTCAGAACAGTGATTGCAGTAATTTACACTTATGACTCTGTGTCAATGTTAAAAGACAGAAATTGAAAATATCAGTACTTCTATCTTTTACTATTCTCTCCTCAGTGGTTATTTTCATGCACATACAAACAGTTAGCATGGAGGTCAGGGAGATCATTTCCATACCTCATTTTTATACAACCTTTGCCCTATATCAGAACTCTAAGAACTCCAGATCACACAATATTCTCCATAAATAAAAAATATTGATATTGGCCATAAACCAGAAATCCCTGCTTTCCTTTCATAGTAACTGTCCACACAGTAATAATGAAAGATAAAATTATCACAGTGTCTTTCTTTCTTCCCCCTGTGCTATCCCTCTCTGAGTCCTTTTTTAGGTGCACCCTGTAGTGGGTCACTGGAGAATTCACCTGTCAGGCAGGGTAATATGTCCTTCAGGACTGAGCCTGGGATCCTTCCTCAGTATGACCCTGCTGCCCTGGCATGGCATTCATATTGGGCACATAAAGGAGTTGTGGGAGTCTACTGCTTCTGGTCTTTGGACTACTCCATCTCCTCTGAGCTTGTGGAGAGTGAAAAAAAACAAAACAAAACAAAACAAAACACCTTTGTGGGGTTTTTTCCCTTAATTATTCCTAGTATTCACATGTTTGGTCAAGTGGATTATATATAAAGCACTCCTAACCTCTCCAAGGTGGAATGGTAGAGCTCATGTTTATGATCCCCTGATAAACTGCTTCATCAAAAACAGTTTTTCCAGAAAAATATCAGTGATCTTAGTGCCATCCCATTGCTAGCTAGCTCTGGGCCCAAATAACTTCTCTTGTTTTTCAGAGCTAGGATATAGACTCTGCCTAGAACAGGCACCACCAACCACAAAGAGTTAGCACCCTGCTCAAAAGTAAAAAGAAACTTCAGAGAAACAGCAAAAATGGCAAACAAGGGTGTAGGAGCATTAGTACAAGCACAGAGACTTATGGGACTATCAGTGTTGTGTTGTGCTATTACAAACACGAGCACTTACCAATTTGGTGACTTCATGCTCCAGAAGGTGAAGACTGGATATGGGCTCTGTCCCCATAGAGGGTGGTGGTGTTCATCCCAGTGACAAGTACAGTTCTGAGTGCGGATGACCCAATGCTGCTCTCACTCACATCACTTTGCAACCAGCACAGCAGCACGTGGAAGCTGAGTGCTCTGTCCCAGCTTTTCCATGTCTCTTTCTCTGCATATTCCTGACATGTAGAAGGAAGATTAAGGGACATAGCCCCATCTGCATGGGGAGACATCGTTCTCTTTTCAAGCTAATTTCAGGTCACACCACTGTAGTGGTAAAAAATCTGGATGCAGAGCCAAGAACCTGCCTGCCAGTCTCCTTTGGAAGGCAGGAGGATAGCAGACTGGTTGTTTCAGCTCTCTGCTTCACTCAAGAAAGTCTCATATTCCTCTGAGAGAGATAAGCTTAGCTAATAAGAACAGAAACACAACTGTAATTAATAGAAATCACAGCTTAGAAAAAGATCCAAAAAGTGAGCCCTGCTGATAGCTTATAACTTAGAAGACTCATCAACACTTAATTAACAATGGAAGCATTACAAAATTAAATGTATTTACAGATGCAAGAGGCAGTGTCCCTGCAAAGCTAGACCTATCCGACTTCACTCTTACTTCTAGTGGGAGCATTGGAACGTTTCATGGAAGAGATTTGAAATAAACTAATCCAAAGCTTGGCCCAATCCCTTATTCCATGCTTTTAATTATACTGCATAAATATATGTGAAAGGTAGCATTTAAGATACTATGTTCTGTTGTTATGGCAACTGATATTCTAAAAAGTGATGATGGAAAACAAGCAAAGGAATGCTTTATAGGAAAAAATGCATCATGCTGTTATAGCAACCTTTTAATTTCAAAGAGGTTAGAATTATGTATCGTAAGCATTGCTGGGAACCTGCTCCCAGGCATGTTTAGTGTGTCTTCTTTCAACTTATGAGCCAGACAAAATCATGTTATATTGTATATTGGTCAAAGTTTAACTCTTGGAATTATAGGGTGCTATTTACATAAGATGATGAGTAACTTAAAGTAAAAATGATGGTTTATCTCAGTCTTGTCAATTTTACAGGGTTGCTGTTATATACCATTTGTAATACTTCCAAATTGGTTTGCTTTCTGTGTCACTCTTTTAGAAACATGTTCACCTGCAGGGTCCAGAAGATTTGTCTTAAAATCATGGGATTCCCCTGGGAAAAAACATATAAATATATACCCCTGGGAATGTTTAAGGCCAGATTGGGTGGAGCTCTGAGCAACCTAGTCTCGGGGAAGGTGTCCCTGCCCCACAGCAGGGGGGTTGCAACTAGATTATCTTTAAGGTCCCTTCAAACCCAAGTTATTCTATGAGTCTATGATTCTGTGATTCTATTTTATATAGATATGTCTGTCTGTCTTCTTCAATCATGTTTCACTACTCCCAAGTGCCAGTTTGTGTCACCTTCTCCCTCATTATTGTCTTCCATCTCTCCTTGTTGTTTCTTTTTACCCTCCATTCTCCCAGAGTCATACTCAACCTGAGATAACATACAATTCCAGGCCTGGTGTGAGTGAAGCTAAATTTACAGGAATCTTGAGCTTTAAAGGGCTATTATACATCTATTAACAATTCTGGCCTCTTTGCTGATTTCACTCAGCAAATGCAACAAAACAGAATGAGGGACATGCAGTGCCAAGGAGAGATATTGTGTGAGAACTAAGTCAGTAATTGCACTTAAATATATAATGAGACTTCAGCCACTGTGTACGAGAACACTCTGAAATCACCCCATTAACGATGAAGTGGTAAAAAAGAATAAGAATCCTTGCAGAGTGCTCCTCAGTCACAAGCCACAGAAACAATATATTTTTTGTTTATTACAACTAAGAATAACTTCATTATCCCATAAAGTTGTTGTGAGAGGAAAATTAGGGCCAAGTGCCTTCTCTCACTTCACTCACCTGCTGGGCACAGTTGTGTTAGGAGAGCGGGGAGCTTGGGGAGGTTGTTGCTTCCCATTTGCTCTGCCCAGCTCAGCAGCAGGGCTTGCAGGATATGTAATAACCCAGTCACAGCTGAGCAGTACCCCCTCTTTTTTCTTTTAGCTGGACAACAGAACTTCCTCCTATTGACATGGCAGGAAACTGGTTATTCTTCCTGTGTGGGTGGAAGCTTGCCTCAAAGCTGCAGCCTGTCTTCTTGCTGTTGGCAATGAGGCAGGATTTTCAACATTCTAAGGGAGATGGCAACTGGTGAAGATGCATTTCAGACCCGGCTCTTCCAAGTCAGTGGGTCACTCGGTAGCAAAGGAGAGGAGGGAATGAATGCACCAATTGGGTGTAGCAAGTACAGTGCTTAACCTTTCCTCTTTACAAAACACTGAGTTAATTCTAATTCAAGAAGTCCACAGAGAAACACGGACATTTGCAAATACATCCTACATGGGTGAATTAGGTCCTTCAGCAAAGGTGGACTGGGATGACAACTTAGCTGCAGAGATGGCCAATAGGCCAGGTCTTATCTTGAAGGCATGTGGTGGAGCTGCAGAGATGGGGAAGGATTCTCTGGATTCACTGAACTGTGATGATCACAGAATCAGAGAAATATACAATATCTTGAGTAGGAAGGGACCCACAAGGATCATCAAGTCCATATTCTGGCTCTGTACAGGACAACCCCAAAAATCACAGCATGTGCCTGAGAACATTGTCCAAAAAATTCTTGAACTCTGTCAGGCTTGGTGTCGTAACCACTTCCCTGGAGAGTCTGTTGTATTGCTCAACCATCCTCTGGGTGAAGAGCATTTTCTTAATATTGAGCCTAAAGTGCAACACACAGGAGTCTTGCAAGGAGTGCAACACAAGTACTTAGTGAACAATAAGGGTGGGATTAACCTCAGCAGGGTTTTGCTGTGTAAGCATGTAGTGCAAACTCTGTTGAGGTTTCTCAATAGGATTTTCTTCCTGCTTATGTTAGAAACTTGTTCACAGGTGGGACAAACCATCTCTGGAGGTTCTTGTCTCACTTCTGTAGCGAGAAAATGCAGAGAACTGGGAAACAAACTCTATTTCTGGATGTTAGCTGGGTAGGAACAAACCCAGCATTTTAAAGAGTGAATATGAACTGCTTGGGCCTCACTAGAAAACACTCAGCTTAAGAGAAAGCTTTGCAATGGGAAGATGTGCTGGGATCATCATATCTTTGCCAGGCTCAAGTACAGCTCAGCTTTGAGACACCTCTGTCTGTTCTTTGGGTTTCAGAGAGTCTGTGAAGCTCCTGAGGGCCTTCACAATACCTGTGGAGCATGTGTGTTGTACACATTTCAGTGCAGGAGCACAAAAAGATGCTTAGGGCATGTGTGCTAATGCCCAGACTCTGCTCTGGATGTGGACATCAACAAGGACAGATGGCAAGGTCCAGCTTCAGGAGGCATTGCAAAAGGAAAAACCCAAAGTGGTTAAAATTTTTATTTTTTAATTCATTGTGATCTGTTCCGCTGCCTTGGCTTTTTCCATTAGCACAGACATTTCTGTGGAAAAGTTAATTTCTCATCAAATCTGGAGGTGGGGGGCAGATGCTTGTTCAGTTTTCATTTATTGTTTGTCAATAGTGACAGACAGCATTTGTTTAAATGTGGTAGGGTTATTTCTTTTCGTTGTTTGGGGTTTTTTGGTTGGTTTTTTTTCAGTTAAAGCCTCAAACAATTTTGAATTTGTTCATTTTCTACCAGAAAATAGAAGGGTAAAAAAACAGTTTTCCAATCAGCTCTTGTTCTGTCTCCTGCATCCTGATGTCTCTAATTCATTGACTTCCCAACAGGCTTGTCTTCACATTCAAGACAATGGTGATTTTACATTTTCACATTTTTTCCTTTCTCTTCTTAATCCTCTTGTTTTTTCTATGTCACCCAACACCTCCTTCAATCCCCTCACTCAGTTGGGTGTTGTCTTTTTCATGTGCCTTTTTTTGGTTTTTTTAGTTTCCAAACCTGCCAGACCCCACCTACTTTTCAGCAACAGAAGATTGTGAGTCTCCTGAGGAACTGCTGGCATATTTTCCAGCCCCTTGCAAGGAAACTAGGTACCATTTTAGGCACCTGAGAGTATCAAACACCTGTGTTTAAACAACTTAAAGCCTTCTCAAAATCAGCACAGTGGTACCACTATGCTTGGAGATACAGATATATTAATTTCAGTGTGTCCCTACTTTGTACTGATGGGAGTAATGCTACCCCATTTCAGGCTTGTTCCTTCTAGGGACTGTATTGCTATAGCAATTGCATAAGAAAAAATTGCATTCACAACCAAAAATAACTAAATCATTACTGACACTGAATACAGAACTCATCATGAGATGAGTGGTGGAAATAATGGTTCTATTTTGACAATTTGGCAATCACCTGAAGTAGAAAATGGGCACACAAATGCACTTATCACACTGAGCCTAGCTCCAAGATTTGGAGAGATTTCACTGGAGATAGATCCCTCTTTCCTTTTCATTCCTTTGCTAAGCCTGAGCACATCCGCTACTAGCAATGTAAGGCAAGCTTAAACTTTAAATGGTAGGAGCATTGTTTACATGTCTGTTTGTTTACTGAGACCTTGAAATGCCTCTACAGAGCAGTTTACTCTCAGAGCCACTGAATATATTAAACTCCAACACCTCTTCTCTCTAATCAGAACTGAAAGATTGGCTTCAGAAAACAAATGGGATATTATTTTGTCATAATGGTGTTTCATATTTATATCACTAGGTCTGAAAGGAATTGCAACAAAAAAATTAAGGGAAGAAAAAGAAAAAAAATACAATCTAAATGTTTAATGATCCTCAGCAAGCAATCTGTCCAAAGAAGGAAAGATTTCTTTGCCAGTCTGACAACTGATCTATAATCTTGTTCTACTTGGTTAGTGTTCCCATCCGCTCCCAGCTCTGCCTTGTAGAGCTTCTAGGAAAGTTCATGGAAAGCGAATTCTTATTCTCACTGCACCTCCACACCAAACATGTTCAAGATAGAGTTTAACTGAGTACTCCTTGCACAGACTGCTGATGCCTTCCAGGAACAAGTTTCCAAAAGGAGCCCAAATCACAGGCTACATACATGCTCAGCTAAAGTCAAGGATTAGCTGGGGCATACTGGGGACCTTGGGAAATCCAGTCTGTCTTCCCACCACTATTAGAATTTCCAATTCTAATCCACTATATGATGAGCCATTTCTTTAAAGGTCTTCTTTAAAGGTTCTTTAATGCTTTTTTGATTCTTCTGACCTTTTGCATTTCTCCCTGAAGAAGCCTTAGGGCTATGGGACCCACTGCAGAGTTACTGCACCCATGACATATCCTTTCTATGCAGTGATGACATCTTTCTGGAACGGTGAAGTCGCTTCAGGATAACTGAGTATGAATGAATCAGAACAAAGCAGAGGAATGTAGTCCTGTGTGACAGTTGTTTTGCTCATGCCAAAGTAAAAACATTAGTTTGAAGAAAGCTGAGTGTAATTAATTTCATCTTAGTTTTGCACTGGTTAGGTGGTCCCCCAGACATACATAAAAAGATTATCTTCCTATCTGTGTCTGTGTCATCTTCACTGAAATCCTCCTGTCTCTGGAGTAGGGAATTGACTTTTAGTTCTGAGTTTACTGTTTGCCTTTCTCATTCAGCAGAGGGAGAGCTACAGGATCTGTGATGCATGTGTTCAGGTACGTCTGCCTTGTTCCAGAGAAGTTCCTACTAAAAAACAATAGACAGCTGTTAGACACCAGATCAGTGATTATTGGATCAGAACCACCTTGTGGGGTGTGTGTATGTGTGTGTGTAAGGGAAAGGGATGGATAAAACCTCATGGAGGTGAGGTGGCATCGTATCCCTTACGGCAGTCACCTGGAGCCCACATGGGGAAGCCCTGGAATAGCTGTCAGTCACAAACAGCCCAGGAAAACTATAATACACCACACCTTGTGGAGCCCCTAAGCCAGGCTCAGATTGGCAGGGACAGTGAGGACACTGCCCCTCACCCTGGCCTTGAACCCCAGAGTGGCTGGTGGGTCAGACACCCCACCTGAAAGGGTTGGCCATAGGGACCAGAGCAGATAAACCATAGGCATATGTTTGCCACGCGTCACAGCCCTGCCACTTGGACTTGTGAGAGCCAGTCTTCCACAAGATTTCAGTGGTAGCTATATAATCTGTCTCTCCCTCTTTCTCCTCCTCTCCTCTTGCTCTCTCTGCTTCTCTTTCTTTGCTCCTTTCTTGATGCTTTGGGTGGCTTGGAGCTGAAGGGATTGGATTTTGACTTAAGTGTTGTGGATTAATTGGATCTGAAGTGTTGTGGATTAAGATATGCTGGGTTGGTGTTGTGGTGGAACAATTTGTCTAGCTTGTGTAGTGCCCTTTTTGAACCTTTTCCAAATTCCCTTATTCTCTCTCCCAAATTAATAAATTAACCCCTTGAGAACAAGTCCTTGGCTTATTCTCTTGATGCCATCTTGGGGTATTAAAGAACCCTATATCTATATTTTAAAGTAAAACTCCTAGCCAAGCCTGTGAGCTGGCAGCTCCCAGGACTGGAGTGTTTCAACAGCTTGTTTGGTTCCAAGTCCTCCTATAAGGTAGTTTTGACAGGATTTCCTGGTGCTAGTGACAAGGATGTGTGACCAGCCCAGCAAGCCCTGCTGAAAGGGTGTTGTGGTTTAAGCCCAGATGGAAATTAAGCACCACACAGCCACTTGTTCAACCCCCCTCTATCCTTCCAGTCTGGTGGAATGGGGAGGAGAATCAAAGACTTGTAGGTTTAACAGGGAAAGCAAAAGCCGTGCACACAAGCAAAGAAAACCAAAGCATTAATTCACTGCTTCCCATGGGCAAGTAGATGTTCAGCCATCTGCAGGAGAGCAGGACTCCATCATGCATGTTATTTGGGAAGACAAATTCCATCACTCCAAATGTTCCCCCCTTCCTTCTTCTTCCCCCCACTTTATATGCTGAGCATGATGTCATATGGTCTAAAATATCCCTTTGGTCAGTTTGGATCATCTGTCCTGGCTGTCTCTCCTTCCAGCCTCCCAGGCACCCCCAATTTCCTTGCCAGTGTGGCAGTACAAGAAGCAGAAAATGCCTTGGCTTTGTGCAAGCCCTGCTCAACAATAACAAAAATATCTCTATATTATCAACCCTGTGTTTAGCACAAATCCAGACCACAGCCCCATACCAGCCACCGTGAGGAAAGCTAGCTCTACCCCAGCCAAAACCAGCCCGAAGGGGAAGAGCCAGGCCAGAGAGCACATCAGAGTACCACAGAAAGGGAGCGCTGTGACATTCAAATTGAGACAGCAACGTCACAGAAGCTTATATAAATGTTCTGGGATTAGTGCAAAGCTTTGCAGAATGCAACAAGAGATTTAATCAAAATTGACATTTTCCAGTATAATTGAATGACAACGGAGGCAGTTGCTGCTACCAGCACTGGAGTGGAACACAAATTGAATGTGTGTTTGTGGTGGATTTTAACAACCGACTGTTCAAGCTCCCAAGCTTCCTTTCTCTGGAAGAACAAGGGTATGTCAGGAGCAAGGATGGCCTTCTGTGTGTCCTGTTTCTCATATTCTTGCCTCACAGGGCAATAATGGAGAGAGGATCCCGTGACAGAAATCTTTGCTTTGTCTGTACCAACATAGCAGTCTTCTTAATTACTAGATTCATCAGCTGTCCCAGAGAGAATTCATTACAGTGGACTTAGAAAATATAATTTAATTGTGATGAAAAGACAGGTCTGGACTAACAGTTCAAAACCCCTGAAGGTGCACAAATGAGTAATACTAAAAAATCTGCCATAAACCTTTTTCATTATTTTCCTCTGGTATCACCTCTGTGGGCAAAGCTCTGCTGGCAATTTTTTTAAACATAGGGTGCAACTATGACCTGGCCTCCTGCTTCAACACAGAGGTTCTCAGACTGTGTCCCACAGAGCACATGGCACTCATTGCCAACAGCAGCTGCCTCTTCACATGTTTCTGGCTCGTCTTCCTCACTTCCAACAGTTAGAAATAGTTACAAATACATTTAAGTGCTCTTGTAACGTTTCTTTCCCATACAGACAATTCCTATCATTGGCACAGGGGTGTACTCTACCAGAGAATAGAAAAGGCATTAGCTATACACTTGCAGACTGTAGTTGTGATGGTCCACAAAGGCTCTGTGTTATAAAAAAAAAGTCTCAGTATTAATGCAAAGGATCCCTGCTATAAGAACATCATAATTAGCTGGCAGTGCCTAATCTTTTCAGGTCACTGGCTCATATCAGTGCAAATACCCTTTGGGTTTCTGGATGTCTGACAGATGTAATAAGGGCTCTAGGTTCATTAATTCTCATGCTAATAATGTTTTTTAATTTGTTGTATTCTTTTCATAACTAATATTTGGCTTTCAAAGCTGCAAGTAGAATACCTCCCTTTAAGGAAAGCTGTCTGGAAAAAAAAGAAAGCCAATAATTGCATTATTTGTAGATCAGCTTCACTCAGTTAAAAAGAGAACAAAAGTAAGAAATTATTTTTCTTTCTGTCAATGTCCAAACCTCAAGAAATTGATAGTAGAGACAACCTGCATCAGCTTTTTCTTCCACTTGGCAACTGGGACCATGTACATTTAACTCCTGGCTCTACACATCCAGGAGACTTCGTGTAAACATTCCCACCAAGGTCTTCACTTGGCTCACAGACAACACACCTCTACTGGGACTAACACTGAACTTCATTTGACAGACATGAAGAACTGCCTGAGGAATAAATTATTCCAAGGCACAAACATTTTCTCAAATCTTCTTGATCTTGAGATTTATTTGCCCTCATTCCAGCTTCCCTTGAAAAGTCTAGAACAACCTTTCTCACAGCCTACATCTGCTGCCAGTAGCTCTAACAAATCTGTGTGCAGGACAAGAACTGCTGTGAAGTGGGAATATCACAGTGGCTCCAGTTCCTTTGGCTTTGTCTGTGTTCTCCATGGTGAGGAGACACAAGAATGCAGGAATGAGAGAGTTAACTCTACAGCACTGAAGGCTGGAACCACAACATTGAATGTTTGGCAGCAAGCACAGGGGATGGTCAGGTTAGCTCAAGATAAAAGGGTAATGACTTTGAACATTGTTTGATATTTTATTTTTGCTGTTGGGAATAGGAACTGTCAACAAATGCTTATGACAATTGATTTCAAGACAGTAAAAGAACAATTACGTTAAAACATCGCTTTTCAGCAGACATGGATTATAGAGTAACTGGATTTCATCACTGAAGGAAAGACAAAACCATGGGATGATTTATTTTCTATTGCCATTGGTCTTTCTTCTGACCTTTACAAATAAAGGCAAAACCTCTTCTTCACTGCAATCAGTGAGACCTTCCCTGCTGTGCTGATGGAGTTAGCAAAACTCGCCTAAAGCCCATACCTCATTTCCAAACCCAATTGTGTGGGTAGGAAAAAAAAGGATATGTTACAGCTTCTCCTTCAAAAAAATGCAAAAATTAATTTGTGAAATAGCATTAAGAACATTCCTTTTCCTCTCACACCAGGCCTGAGCCTGTCAACATGGTCTGTGATCAAGCATCCAAGGACGTCAGAGTTATCGTCGACTCATGCAGCTCTCCAGCCTGAGACTGCTGGAATAGATCAAAGAACACTGGATATTGATCATAACACAGGCTTGCCAAAAGATGTGTATTTAGCATGGAGCAGCATCCTTAGCACAGTCCAGATGGCTCTTTCAAGAGTTTTTATTATGCTTTGTTCCACTGCAACAACAACTCTCAATGGCATTTTTGTTTTGTTTTGTTATCAGGCTCTGGAGAGCAGGAAGCGCATGATTCTGCTGCGTTCCTCATATATACAGTTCAACTACCACCCTGTCACCCTCTTGTTCCCAGTGCAATGTGCTAAACATGCTATTAACAGATGGCTATTACAGGATCAGAGAGAAATAACTCCGGAGTTCAGCAGCCCTAAGGGGTAGCAAATGGTCCCAGCAGGAAAATGTCAATTGAGCTTTATTTTCCTGGTGTGGCTGGGCTCTTTTCAGCCTACAAGTGAACTGCAGCCTCAGCAAATGCACGATCTCATCACAGCAGGGGCCTCTCAGATTTTACTCAGAATCTGGGTTTGCATCATCATGGCTACGAGAAGCAATAACTGGTTATTCTGGCAGTTCTGAACACACAGATGTGCAAACAAGCTGGGCCGTGTTTTAATGTGCATTTCCTTTATGCTCTGCTCTACTGGAATTTCTTGGCAAATCTAGAAACAGGTCCATACCTGTACTTACAGATGGATAGAGCAATAAATACATTTATTGTTATCCAAAGTAGCATTCAAGTCAGTAAAAACTTAGAAATATTCCTATTGCCACTATGTAACTCCCTTGGACTTCTGCAAGAACACAGACAACATTTGCTTGATTTGTGCACTGGAACTGTCCATGATCTGTTCATTGCAATTTTTTGAGGCTGTTGCCAATTCAGAATCTATTTCTGAAATCAAATGAAGGGAAAGACACTCCACCCACTCCTCCCACTCCCCTGCCCCACCTTTGCTTGAGCACAGTAGTATACAACAGAGGAAAACAAAGATGATGACGCAGAACAAATTATTTAGTGCCAGATTTGAACTTTGGACCACCACTTGAGCAACATTAATCTAAACAGTGAATCTCTTTCCCAAATACCCCAAATATCCATTGAAGATAGTTGTAAGAGCAGCTTATGGTGTGATGCTTGATCACTTGTTTGTACACCTGTCATTCTTTAATATGCTTTCCAGACTTTTGTTGTTTTTTTTTTTCACAGCACAACTTTATAAATGGGAAAATCAGCAAAACACGACACATGAGAACCTTCCTAGTAAAAGAGGGAAACCAGGCTGGGAGATGGCACAAAGAAAAGGATGTACATTATTAGGGTTTTTTCTTCATTAAGCTGAGTAAGAGGTAAAAATATATTGTGAATGAAAATCTGCCAATTTGAACAGCAACCAAAACTATGGCATGCCAATCTGAAAAGTTTACTGTTATTTTTAAGAATCTTTCTCACCCTTTTAAATTTGTTCCATTCAGGAACTTTTAAAATCACTACACGGAAGTATAAAAAACAGGTCTTCAAGCTGTTTTGGTAGCGTATCTCACTTAGTAGCATCTGGTGACTTTTTATTTCCTATGAAAAATATAATGTTTCTGAGAATACCTGTTTTGCAAGTGAAAAATAGCTTAACATGTTGCCTCAAATCCAATACGAGCAATTATATTCTGCCTGATTATTTTTTTCCAAAAGTCTAATTAGATACAACTCAATGTTATCAAACTAACAACACTGAAGATGCTGCAGTAGCAAAATTTGGCGTGAGCTGTGGAGAGTTTAAATGAAGAAAGATCCAGAATGGTCAAAGCTGGGCAGAATACCTGAAGGATGACTGTGAAACTAGAATTCCAATGCCAAAGAAAAAGGCCCAGCATCATAAGAAAAAGAGCAAACTTGAAAAGACCAGTAATGACTGTCATGTCTTCTTTGACACCACTGATGTATTACAGGAACAAAAGGGCAACTTCTACAAATTAAAACTCTTAAAATTATGTGATGTTAGCAACATCTCAAATGAGCTTTTGAAACGTGGGTCTGAATAAACACAGGATTTATTTATTCTAAACCTTCAGCCCTAACATGTTTCAGAAATACAGTGGAGCAGATTAATTTGCCCAATATATGCAAGCAGAGATAGTCTCAAGCAAAGTAATTGCACAGATACTTGTATTAATAGCTACATGAGCAGACGATCCTGTCCTTTTCCTGCAAAAACCTGTTCCCCTAGACTATTACTCTGATAAAGAATGAAACCGTCTGTGGCCACTAACAACATAATTAATAAAAGCCAAATTAGTTTCCCCCCTGAAAAATGAACCATGGACAACATCTTCACCTTACAGATACCATTAACAAAAATTTTAACCTCCCTCCACTTACCACAAAATGAAGAAGTTATTTTCCCCTTCACAGACTCTCTTAAATAGGCTCCATCTGGTCCTTCTTTCTGCTAGAAAGTCAAACTAGTGGGCAGAGCTGGGATGGTGTTTGAATGCAATAGTAGGCAACACAAGTAAAATAAAAATGGAAGTCTAAAAGCTATTAAAAATTAAGGTCAACATGTAATTTCAGCTCAAATTGCTTGGACCTAGCTATGAACAACTAATCTGGAACAGCTCTTGCCCTAAAGACAAAAGTTCTGCCATTTGCTCTTATGTACTATCACCTGCCTGAGAGTTCATCATGTCTCCCTGATGAAAACCAGGATAATTCAGTTCTAGCTTACAAATGGGACCAAGCTTTTGCCTGTGTGGTTTTATGAGGAAAACAACCTGTATATTCTCAAGTCCCCAGTGAAAACACCAGGAAGTTTTGGGCCAGTCTTAAACTGCTAGAACACTTGTGTTTTCACACTGATTCGGTCTCATGAGACACTGAAGATATTGAAGGAAAAATATGTTTGGTGTACCATGGCAAGAGCAGTAGCAGATACTCTATGTCAAACCTCTGGGGCAGGATCCTTCCCTGGTGGTACGACATTGACTCTGAGCATCCCCTAGACAACACTGTACTTTGTTCTTCCAGATTAGCCCAAATTTTCCATCTTCCAAAGCCACATGCAAAGTCTCACAAGAACTGATCTTTGGGGAATCACTGGACTACAGTAACAAGGGTTACACATGAAGGAGACATTATCTATCCATGTCCATGACAGCATTGTATGATGGGTCAGAATAGCAGCACTTCTGAAGAACACACACAATGCCCGATCAACTGACAAAAATGCAAATCTTTGGGAAGGGCTCATTAAACACTGTAAAAGACTGTAGGATGCCACAGATCCCCATGCAGATTCATAACACTAGGAGACTTCTGTGTGCTATAATATATGAATGCAAGGCTAACAGTTGCCAGACAGACTCAGTGGTCATAAACTAGAGGTGGAAAATGAGAGGCATAATGCACAGCTAGGACCCAGAGGAGACAAGCCATATAAATCATGAGGGGAAAAAAGGAAGAAGTGGGGGTTTTTTTCCCTCACCAGTATCCAAAATGTGAAAATGCATGAAAATTTTACTTCCTCAGACAAGGAGAGAATAAGCGAAACAAAGAGTATTTGTTAAACCTTAGGGAAAACGGGGAGGGGGGGGGAAGCAAGAGGGAAAATACTATGCAGCAACATAAAATTACATCTGAAGGGTCAGAAGGATTACATCCCAGATGGTCTGCTGAGTGCCTGTCTTGGAAGAACCATATACCCGACAGCTTTGATAGCTCCCTCAGGAACCTGTCCCCTTTTAGGCTTTAACAAGACTGTGTGCACCTGTGCAAGAGCACTGTGCCACAGCATTCAGAACAGTGAAGTCACTAATGGACCTGGTGGAATTTCAGGCATGTCTCTATCTTCATATCACTCTCTTTCACTGTGGCATCTGGCACTGATTTGCAGTGGTTCATAAGGTAGAAGAAATGCCCCATATTATAAACACATTTTAGTCTGATTTCCAATGAAAATAAGGTCATTGTGATCATTTGGGTGAAAAGAAGGAGAAAAGAAATACTACAGGTTTACATGTATATAATAGAAAGTCCATTATTAAAAAAAAAAAAAAAAAAAAGAAAACAAACCAAACATCCAATGAAAGCATATTCTACTGAAAATTAATTTCCCTGGTTCCCTTTCTTGTGCAGGTGCACATTTTATTCTGTAGACTTGTGCTTGTTCTAATAGTAACATCTTCATGATTCTTAGGTGCATGTTGTCTTTTCTGTTAATTCAAAGGATGTCACCTGCATGACTCATGCAAACAGAAGTTATCTCCAAGTAGTTAACAAATATAGATGTCCTTCAACTCATCAATGAGAATTGACAGCTAAACCTTTCTTGGAGAAACTGCTCACTATAAACTCTGTGAAATTTGCATTTGTTCCCTTTTCCCCCAGGAGACCTAACAAGCTCAGTGCAAGGGGACTGTAAACCATTTCAGCATTAATCCTGAGCAAGTTGATTGTCCCAAGTTAGTTTGTGGACAGAGGTTTTCAGAAATGTCGCCATTTCAGTTGCCTTTGTCTTGTGCTCTTCAGAAAGCAATCAGGACAGAGACATGACTAATATGCAGTGATTGCCCTGCTTCTCCTGGCATATAGTTGCTGGGCCTTCAAGCTGACCAGCAACAGGTTGTGGGTCAGAGCAAGGCACGTGGTTGCATTGACACTGAGCACACCTGTCAGCTCAAAGGGCCATTAGGGAGAGCCACAGATTGCTGTTGTTATAACCTGGAGTCACTGCACTACAGGTGCACATGACAGATAGTGTAACATGCCCATTTACAGTCATTCGGCCTTTCCTACTGCCACTTCTGGACTACATGGTGCTGAGGGTGGCATTCTGACATGAGGTGGGAGTCTGAAGGGAGGGGAAATATAGCCCTTAGACTGACTAGTAATTAGCAAGAAACTCCCACTGTGGCAAGAATTATGAGTACAGTGTCTCAAGAACATTATTCCACAGGACTGTCAGTTCACGGCCTTTTATCAGAGTTTAAATTCAGCCCATTTTCCTTTTTAAAGTATAGTTACAATCTGAAAAGTGAGTCTGTAAAATGAATTCTTAGTGCTCCCTACTTATTCCCTCTCAGTGACTTCCATATGAAACATGCTTCATTTAAAACTCTAAAATAAGGCTTTCACCTGCCAGCAAATACAAGTTCAAAGCAATTTCTCACAATCAGGTTATGGTCTTTCTGTTTCATACATCATCACTAACAACAATGATTCTGGGGTCAAAAAGGAGGAGGAGGGTGTGTTTTCATGATGTATGTGGCAACATGGAATAGAACTCACTTTTGCCTGACTACAGTGCTGACACTAGTAAGATTTTATTTGTGTCAGTAAAATTAAGGACTGCCATTAAGGCAAGGAGGCCTAGTGCATGAAGTGCCCTTTTTATCACCACTTTCCTCAGCATAACCTCACTTTAAACAAAGCCACAAAACAGGAATGCTTCCCCAGTGCTGCATCTTGTTTAATTCAAGTTGCCAGAGAGCAAGCAAATTTGTCAGAGAGCAAGCAGATTTGTCAGAGACTATGTCTGCATTGTCATGCTACACTGGTGACTCATAATTCTGGTGTGGTTTATTCAAGAGTCCTAATTACTGGTTCATGGTAACAAACAGACAAAGGCATGATACATGAGAGTCCCTTTGGACAGTGCCAACTTGTTGCCTGCCTGTGCCGTTCTGAAGCCTCCGTCTGCATTTTGAGCTTCATGATTTTTAAAGTTCCACTTTATTCATAGTGCACCAAATTAATTTTTAATCGAGGTTTTCTTGTCTACTGGGTTTAAAAAAAAAAAAAAAAGAGAGAAGAAACATCATTCCCCATATGTTTTATGAAGGATTCAGGAACACAAATCTGCTCTTGAAAAGTCTAAACTCTAGGCATCTGACCCTTGGATCCAAGATGGCATATGCAGAGAAAAAGATGGAAGAACTGTTTTGCTGGCTGTGATTGCAGATAAGCCCAGATTGCTTCGAATTAGGTCACAGTTAATGTGGGGGACAGGTGTATCCTAAAATTTGCCCCTCTGTTTGCATTTGTTCTACTGCAGGTAATACTTTCATAACCTTTTCATCATCATTGGATTCCTTAGAATGAGGAACTTGATAAGAGATGGCAATTGAACCTTTCTTTCTTGAAAGATGGCTCTGGACCATCCTGTAATGAGATGGATGGGGAAGTGATAAATTCACCACTTCCATTGATGCCAAATCAATGTACAGCCCAGAGGCTCACTGCATCAGAAGGAAGTAATGGAGGAAAAGTGAGCATGCTAATCCAATGACTTTGACATGCTTAGTACAGGGGATATCCCACGCATCAGTCTTTGCTCCAGAGACAGGTACCTCATGTGTTTTTCTTATCAATTTCCCAAAGTGCCCTATGGTACAAGCTTTTGGAATCTGGCCTTTTATCATAGATCTGATTCTGCAAATTGTTGCTTCGTAGTGTGATTCCCTTACTGATTTCATACTCCGGGTAAGTATGGAAGGTTGCTTTGTCATTGAACATGTGAATAACAAGCTTATTCTGAAAATGAGTCCCAAGTCCCCTCTTGCCCATAGCCACGTGAATAATGGCGCTGTACCCATGAGAGCAAATGATGGAGGAGTAGCTGACAGCTCTGCCAATTTTTCTGGTTTTTAGAGGATTCTGGATTTTTAGAAGATTCCTTCCTAAGGTCTATGACAGATCAAGCTTACCACTTGTGTTCCTTGATCATGGAACAGTGTGAATTACAACTCTGCTTCAGTACTCCTGGCTTGGGCAATGCTCCTTAAAAGCATAGACTTGTCATAGAGTGAAGGCAAGGCACTTTAACAATGAGAAAAGCCTGACTCACTCATTCTGCTCATAGTCTCTGCATCTTTGGATTTTTTTAATCAGTTTCATGCTGAGAAGCGCATCAGGTCCAAGAGAAAAGCATGTCCACATCTAAGGAAAGTTTATGAACATGTATGAGCATGCACATGTGGGCAAGAATTAAAGCATGAAGGATAAGGACAAGCCAAAAGTGAAGTGTTTTGAATTACCATTCTCTGCTGCAAGAGCTTTCAGCAAATTGCCCTAAAATGTATTTTAATACCTAAAATAAATAAACAATAAAAATAATAATATAGATAATAATATAATAATTAAAATATAATAATATTAATAGAAAAATAATAAATACTTAAAAGGTAGATTAAGTCTCTTGCATCTCTTCCATCTCAGGTAATCTTTTGGAATAAAAAAGTGGCCTTTTATTGATTGTGGTAATAATTTCATAGCATTTTCAATGGCAACTTGCTTAAGGACAGGAAAAATCAGCTGTCTGCTTTGGTCAGTTTGACCTGCTTGCTATTTCTTGAGCATTTTTGTGATTTTATTGGCGTGCATGAAAAGAGCTCATGGCCTGCCTTTTGTCAGGCCTGAGTGAAAAACACAGCGCAGAGAATTTTGACATGAGTACAAACAAGTTTGCTTTGTCAAATATTGTCTTTATGAAATGCTACTGAAACTGTAGTTCAGGTGCCTGCTGCTCCCCAGTTCTTTACAAAGAGTTTCCTGCAGGAATGACATCTCATGATGTCATGCATCATGATCTCTGACTTGGTAGAAGCTGGTGATGCCTCGTATCAGTTGCATCATGCCAGTGGAAAATGGGAAATGGGTCCATCTGATCCTTGCCTAGAGGACAAATACAGAGCTTGGGCTCCTGAACAACTGTACCTCAACTCACCACATGAGTGTCTTGGAGTTGAAACAATCAGTTTTTATTTAAAATCTTCAGAATACCTGCACTTTTGCTTCTTCTCCTATTCAGAAGAGACAATGTACAAGACAGTATGCTGAGTTTTGAAAACCAGATTTTTTTATTGAAAAATTGTCAAGAAAAGCCCTAATCTCATTGTTTTGAAATTCTATATTTACTTGCACCACAAATGGTCGTAACAGCCACTGTTGCAACAGAAAAGGCCAGGAAAAAGAGAAGCCAGACACAAATTCCACATTAGCCAAACACCACATTTTCAATCCATCCCTAAACATCATGTGTGGACTTGGAAAGATGATTTGGCACAACAGACAGGCTGCAGAGCCACAGCCTGTTCTGCACTGAGAGGTTAAAGAGAAAGTCTTGGCCTCCAGTGCTGTCAGCTTAGTGCTCATAAAATAGCTTAAAAGCACTTTACATCTTTCTTTAAAGCAGCAGATGAGAATGAAATGTGGCAGAGACAAGTTATCAACTAGTCAGCTCCACTGAATAACAACTATCTTCCTTCCAAAATTTAAATCTTGTTCCATTTACTCCTCCAGTTCATTCTCTCAGCCTTTGCATCATTTAAGTTTCTTCTCTGACTTCTAAAAACAGTCATTCACATGAATGATGAGGAGGGGAAGAAAAAGTGTGTAACTTAGCTTTGTCTACTTGAAGTTTTTGCTTCAGCTTCTGCTGCTTTGGGTTGTTGTTTTCACTCAGATAGTGATGGAGAAAGGACTACATGGCATGTCCTGCTGAGCAGAATAACTGCAGAATAGCTCAGTCTTTGCCATGGAGACAGTGATGGGGAAGAGTACATCTGATGAAACTTGCTCAAAACTAAGTGACAAAGTTCCTTCACCTTTAATTACTGTGAAAGATGGAGCTCATTTTGTGCTGGAACAGTCTGGAACAACATACTGTAATCTGAGTTACAGCTTCCCTCCATCAGGAACATATATTAGAAATTCAATATCTTTTTCAATACAAAGTGCTGTCTGGTGAAAGCCATCTTCCAGCTAAAGCACTTCTTCCATTAAGGAAGAAGCTCTGTTTTAAGGAAAATATATCTTGGAAGTGTTCTAGCGAGCTAATATGCCTCCTGTTTTCCTAAATGCAGAGAGGGAGGGAAATGAGAAGGAGAGAAATAAGTGAGAGACAGATCACCACCAGAATGTTTGGACCTTAGCACTTTGTCATTGAGAGGCCCATTGCCTGCTATCATGGGCACCATATTAAATAACCCCCTTCATAAGCCTCTCAAGACACATCTTGTAACATTTATATTTCCTAGCCTCCCTAGTCAAAATGTTTCCTGGCCCCTCTGCTCCTGATTCCTGATCTACAGTGACTTTCTCCACATTACTTTCCTATTAAGATAAGTCACAGAGAACACTATGGGAAGAAGAAACTAGTTGCTGAATTTGACTTTATGTTAGATTGTTAGCAGTATGTAAAAGATAGACATGTTGGACAACCTTCTCATAAGAAGCATGATTACCATTTGGCTTGGGTACCTAAGCAAGATCTCCACTTGTTGCAGTCCACTTTCATGCCATATTTCATGAAAAGGGATTTTCTAAACTGGTGCTCAAGAAAGACCAAGTCTTGGCATATTAGGAAGTTGAAGAATCACCAGGTCAAAATGTGAATTAATCTGGATTCCATAAAATTACCTTTTTTTTTTTTTTTGTCCTTTCATCTACCACTAACTTATTTTTTTTTCTCTTTAATATAGTGTGTTTGCAAATATTGCTTTTTCTTTGTTACTTCTCTATTTTTTTTTCACCCATTCACAATTCAAGATTTATTGCAAGGGCAGGGCTTCACTCTCCCTGTTTCTCATTATTTATAAAAGAACTGCAAGTAGCAGATATCTCAACATTTTCTGTCCATTCTCCAAGGTTATTGCTCTCCTCTGATACCACTAACTTTCAAGGCTGAGCAAGCTTCTAGATATTGGTTTAAAATCAGAGCTTTCCTTCTTCAGGGTGGCAGTCCTTGGCACTTCCATGTGCAGTGCCTGCCACCTGCTGCTGTGGCACAAATCCTTACGCTGCCCTACATCATCATTGCATGCCTGCAAAATTCACTCATGGAGCATTCAGGTTGCTCCTTACTTTGTGAGTGACCATTCACAAATATAGCATAGGAGCTGGAGATGCTGAAACTTCTTCCCCCTTGCCATTGCACTACATACATAGGAGGGCTTGCAAACCAGCCCAAAACACTTCCTGTAAGCAGTGTTACAAGGTTTCAACAGGAACTTTAGAAATCAGCTGGTCTCTGCTGTTCTGCCACTCCACAGAAAATAATGCTGTTGTTAGATGTACTGAGTTAGAGAGATCATTAGCTTTGCAGGCAGAAAGGGGATCCAGCATACAGAAGGCTTTATGCCCTGAGCAATTGTTTCAAACACATTAGCAACAAACTGAGGGAAAATGGACCTACACTAATGCTTTTTCTATGCCTCACCTTTCTACTGATATTTCAGAATCACAGTTTTTTGTGGTTTTTTGGTTTGTTTTTTTTTTTTTTTTTTTTTTTTTAATTTTCAATATTGATCCTTATACTGCTCTTTTATGGATAGGCTTATAATGATAGCATCATTTTCTCTTACTGCAACTTAAAGAGGAGGCAGTATATTAAAGTGACAAACTTCACAGCATCACTTGAACTAATGAGTGTCTCTCTGGTCAGAGAGAAGCAAAGGGAAAGAAGGACTTAAGAGGTCCTTTGTGGCAGTTCTCTAGCTCAGCTGATACTCACTGCTTGGAACATGCTAATGCAGAGATCAATCCAGAAGTGGCTGTGGGCAAAAGTGAAATCCAACCACAAGGGCTTGAGCGAGTTCATGCTATGAAGGATTTGCCAAGCAGAAGAGTCAAAGCCCAGGGAGGCAGAGTCCCTGAAGATGCTGCTTTTTAAGGAGCAGAAGAGCAGCAGACTGCCCTGAGGCAAACACATTGCTCTACAGGATCTGTATTTTCTTCTAGCCAAACCCTGAAATTTGTTCTGTAGGAATTGCATCAAGGGGACTGTGCACGAGCCACTCACAGTGCATACCTACAGTACCCTGACAGCACAGGCAGAGCCCTGAAGCACCACTACAACTGATACATGATAGACAAAGATCAGCACAAAGTACCAGTACCTGGACTTTTAAGTCTTTATTAGGTTCCCAAAACAAATGTTTACAGTTTTTCAAAACAGTTCAGCACTGGGTAGATCGTATTCAGAGTCTCCTTCTTATGTATGGCTACCATTAAGCAGGATATGCAGTTCCCATGCTGGGAAGCCCAGATTAGCATAACCACATGCAAATTTTCACACAGCATAGAAAAGAACCGATTTCAGAGTACAAAGTTAGGTTTTTAATAGCTTTTTTTCATCATCATATTAAAAATTAAGTTGTCCCCGGGAGCAGTAGTGCTAACAAGGCCTGGGTTTTCTCTGTTTTGTGTCTCCTGACTGGATTTCCAGGAATTTCAGAAGATGAAACCTCCAGCTGAAGCCTTTGTTGCCCTGGAGGGCATGGATAAGGGTATGCTTCTTTGCATAGGATTCAGATGGCAGATTTGCTCGTAGGCAACACTTAAGAGATCTTTCTGAACATGTATTTTTGTAAAGCTTGAAGGACAGAAACATAGCTGAGGCCTCACTTTCAATGTTAGATGCATTTAGAGAAAACGGCCCTGAAATTTTGGGGTATGAATGGACTGACAGAGTGATCACAGATTTCTTTTGTTTAAGAAAGCAGGCCAAAGACTGATGGAATTTTATTTACAAGTTAATATTGGACAAGTAGGAATAGCAATTGTCACGTACCATTTATTATAATACATAATTTCACTTAGTTTGCCTGTTGAAATGCTCTCTTACACAAACAGACAAATATTTTGTCCTCTACTGCAGCCACCAGCCTATATACATTTTTCTCACTGACTATATTGGAAGGCTCCTCACGCAACTTGTGTAGTTAAGAGAGATCACAAATACTGGAATTTTCTGTCCAGGAGCACTAAGTTGCATAAAAAAAATCAAATGTTCTCTTTTCTCTGTGTGTTTTCCAACAGAATCTGGGGTTACACACATGCTTTGTCAGATTCTGTGACCAGCACTGACTTCATGCTCCCAGCATTCTGGAACACTTGCAACTGTGACTTTTGCTGCAATGATGTGACCCACCATTACTGTGACAATTCTTTCACTGACTATCCACCTTGTTTATGCAGATTCTGCTTGCATAATTAAAAACACAGTCCAAAGGTTACATTAATAGCCTTTCTGAAAAGCCATGCTTATAAACTTCCCGGGTTGACAAATAACAAACAGGAGTCCAAAGTAGTATCAAGCTTCTGGCTCCCACACCGTAATTCTGATAAGTCATTTTTAATAACACCAAACATGCTCAAAGGACCTTCAGTTGCAATATATTGTACAATAAATAACAGCTTATGTCTACTTATACAAATAAAGAACATAAAGTGAAAACTCCTGAAGTGTTCCATGTTTACTAATTGAAGCAAATACAACTGCCTGTTCTATTCTGTCTCTCCTTACCTCCCTCCTGTTGTCTGCTTGCATCTTGTCAGAAACCACAGGTTTCTGTCTCTGGAGCCAGCACTGTCTCTGTGCTGCTCATTCATACAGGACCTAGAATCACGAGGTATTTATCAGGGCCTCCAGCTGCTGCCACAATATAAGTAATTTTATCAACCTAATGTTTTATTTATCTTCACTTAATGTTCCTATTTAAAGGGGAGAGAATGTGGGAATATTAATGGAAAAGTTGGGGGCAGGGAGCTGAAATGAGTTATTAAAAGTTTCACCACTTGAGCCTTTAAGCTTCTCCATCTGAAGCTGCTCAGTTTGATGTGAATGCATGCATATCTCTCATGCAAATTGTCCCAGAGGCAGCTATTTTGGGCAGAGCATATATTCATTGTAGTGTCACAAAAGGTCGATTAGGTCTGCTGAAATTCCTGGTTGATGCTGATTGACTGTGAGTGACATTTAAGTCTTTCAGACTTCCTTATCTAGCCCATTCTCTGCAGGCTGAACATGGATGCCGCCTTATGCAACCTCACAACAGACACCACGAGCTGCAGATTTAGGAGCTTTTTAATTACCTGTGTGTAGGGAGGGAAAGAAATTGTGATGATTTTCTTTTCATGCTGAGGGGAGTTCTCTTCCGCCTGCTGCAAGAAGTGCCACAAAACCCAGTGAGATGAGTGAATAGGGCTCTTCTCCCAGAGCACAGAAAATTGAACAGATTTTCCTCAAATGTTCTCACAAAAACACCTGTTGGCTAACAGTGCAGATGAATAGCATCTTCACCTGAAAATCCAACTCATCATGGAAAGGGCTAACCAAGTGAAAAGAGAGGGGTGAAACAGAAACTCTTTTGAATCCTGAAATCCGCTATTTGACTTCATGTGGACCCTGTAATTTCTACCGATCGTTGCCAGTTAGTCCAGTGCTGTTTACCTTCACTTAGCTAATATACTTTTCAAAACTAACAATTTTCACTTCATCTTGATGAGAAGAAGGAATTTAAATTTTAACGCTGAAATCTACTTTTGTGAAGAAAAGTGATGGTCTTCTTGAAAATCACACATATTGGAAAATGGGTTCTGAAGAAATATGAAGCCCTGTCACCCAGTGCATAGACACACACACATACACACATATATAGAAGTGAAGGGAAAGGAACACTAATGTCTGTTCTTCACTTTGTAAATTTCTTCAGATTAAACTCTCAAGCTTGGAAGGCTTGCTGAGTTTAGCAACTGAATGATTTGGGTTGATATTTGCTTCTGTGGAGATGCTTGAAGATGCAGATGAAAAGGCTTCCAGCAATTGACATACTGAAAGTGAATGGAAGGAGCTCAAATCCTTTCTCCTGAACTTCCCACACACTCTTTTTGTGTAAAGAATGTGGTCATCTGCGGCTGTGTAATTTCCAATAACTTGAACAATGCCTGGAATGATAAGCACCTATTGGTTCTAATGATTGGCAATTTTTGGCAGGCATTTAAGAGATTTTTAAACAGCCCTTAATCCCTCGCAGCTGCGACTGAATACAGACCAACCGAAAGAATTGGCATTCCCTCTGATTCCTTTGACTTTAAATATAATCACTTGGTGTCAGTGATCGTGTACATTGTCTTTAACAATGGAGGAAATTAGCTTTAATTTCACAAAGTGATTGCATCTTGGCTTTCAGAGATGCCTACTGCAAGCCTATTCAACACATCCCCCAGCCCTTGGGCATAGAGGAGCACCCAAGCAGCAGAACACCACTCCATGAGCTGCATCTGTAACTGTCCCCTTGAATAGCTAAGAGGTGGCTTTGGCCTAATGGCTCAGGAGACACAGTACTTTTAACTGTGCTTTTTCCTACTTTGTATGGCATTATGTGTATGTGAAACCAGACTTTGCTGTGGGACTTTGTTGTAGAGCATGTCCTGGAAATAGGAACAACATGTTTCACCTGAACTCTGTCATATGCCACCAGTGTTTTTCTCTACTGTCACTAGAGCCCCTTCCCTTTTTCTCCTGTTTCTAAAACTTCCCTGCTTTGGGCTTTTTGAGTGCCTGCTTTGCTGTAAGCATGCATATAGTTGCTTTCTTGTGTCAAAGAGGAAGACCATAGGTAAATACAAGTGTAATTTTGAGTCACAGGAACCTTTAGCGGTTACAGTAAGAGGACATTACATATAATCATTACACAGTCAGTCTATTTTCATATTTTATAGCACCTCAGGGCAATAATTTGTTTTATGGGTCTATGTTAAAATAATTACCTTACTATTTTCTGTATCACATCCATTCAATTTTCCACTAAAGATTAAACAACCCACTTGAAGGAAAATATCTTTTTATTAAATCACATTCAAGAAAAACAGGTACTGAGCTTTTGGGGAATTAATTATTTGCATTCATATGAAATAATTGCAACAGAAAGAGGCATCTTTTCTTTCAGGCACTGAAAATACAGTTATGATTTAGAGAATACCCTCTCTACTGTAAAAGAAACATGCTCTTTCTATCCCACATGAATTCTTCCCCTCACATGCACATTGTACTCTTGGCCAGAAGAGACCACAAACATGAGTTAGCTAAGGATCTTTTTCCCTATTGAATTTTACAATTGAACCTGCAAAAAAAAACTAAGTGCAAACACTTGTTAGCTAGTTAAAAGAAACAAGTCAGCAAGTAAAGCACATTAAGTCACTTCACATATTCACCATACCAAAATAGCTAATACAAGATGTAGCTGGTAGCAAAACAACTTGGACTGACTCTGCAAGGAGTTGTCCCTGTAACATCGTGAACTCATCCCATGCCAGAGAGAGCTGTATCCTCACAGCACCCCTGGAGCAGTCTGGTACATAGGGGTGCATAGATGTGTGGCCTCATGGGGGCTTTTGCACGGGCATTAGCAGGTTGTAGGGAAAGATAAGGGTACACCTAAACACTCAAGCACTTGCAGCTCCCAAAGGAGAAGGGAAACTTGCATGTCCCATGTGTGATTTACATGTAAATATGTAGTTTGAAAATTTGGACTTGTTGTAAACAGATGTTGCAAAATCTGGTTTGTACAGTAATGTTTTTAAGTGTCTGGATCTTATTTATCCATTGTATTGCTCATATTGATCCTGAATATATAGTTGACTGATTGGCAATTAATTACATGTCATCAAGTAAAACAATAGACTGCTTCAGTACTGATCGAGTTTAAACAGCACAAGCTGTACAGTTTTTCCCTTTGATATCCATTATACAATTGTCCATTTTTGCAGACACATGAAAGCTACAACCATGCATTATACCTCACAGGGCAGACCAATTATACATGTACAGTGCTGACATATAAACACACAAAATGTAATCCTTCTGTTTCCTTACCCATTTTCAAGTCTGGAACAAAATACTTTATTTTTTTCCCTCTTTTGAGGGGATTTTGTGACACCTGCAGTGCCCTCTGTGAGATAAGGAAGAAAGTGAGCAAGGCTGCCTGATGTCCCACCAGGATCAGGCAGATTGGAGGTACAGTGGCAGGTCTTGAAGCAATGACATGAACCCTGGCATGCATGCCCATATTGTTTTCCCCCAACCTCAGCTCCTGCTGTGCCACAGGTACCTCAGCAGCTGCCAGCACCTCCAAATGACTTGCATCCCAAAAGGCTGTGTCTGACTTCTTAAGGGTTTGAGTTTTATCCAATGCTTTTGGTCACAGCAGGAAGGTTTTTCAAGGCCTCCTATTTTCTGTGTGAGTGACACCTCATGACCCTGGATGACATCCCCAGAGGGCAGCCTCTTCATTTCACTTCAGCTGTGAGCAACGTTTGTGCTGGGAACTTGAGTTGTCCCTTGGCTTGCTGAGTCCCTGATGTACTTAGGGGTTTCAACATCTCCAAGTGTTTGCACAGGCTATTTCCATTGCCATCTCTGGATGCTCTGCTGGATGATGATGTGATGTCAAGTCACATTATGCCTATAGAGATATAAAAAGACAGGGTTTAATATACAGTGTCACTTCTTTCTTTATCTTACCCAGTCTCAGCTCTGGCAATTAATGCTCCAGTTCAGAGGTTCAAACTTCCCTTTAGGGCCACCGGGAAAACCACACTTTGTGAACTCTGTGAGAGGGATCTTTTCCTTTCTCACCTCTGGAGGCCTTCTTTGTGCCTTCAAGAGCTTAATGCAAAGGCAGGAGCTCCTAGCACTTTCAATGGTCCTGTCATATCATTGGAGGCTCTTACTCCCCAGAAATGTCTCATCCCAGCCAGTACCCTGGCAGAGGAAGGGATAGGACATGGCATGATCCCGGTGGCAGAAATCCCTCCATCACAGTTCTCCTGCTAAGACCCTCGTGGGGAAATTGCCAGTGACAAAGTCTACCTCCCTTGAGCAGCAGACAGGCAGTGGCAAAATTTCTTGTTCCTTGAAATTGAAAGCAGCACGTTCTACTTGCTGCTATGCTGCCAAATCTAAGGGCATCAGTGAGCTCAAGATTATAGGAAAACAGTGTCATAAAAGCTGCTCCTACATCTTCAGCCAATCAATTCCTGAGGCAGATACTATGTTCAGAATCTCACAGCAGCCACCCACACCTCTTCAGCTAATTTTCTCTGAATTAATATTCCCCTCTCTCTACAGTCCTGAAGCAGTATGACCTTCTTAACTGCAGTGATTTCCCTATTGTTCTTATCTTTTTCAACTTCTTTGCCTATTCTTGATCCATTACAAAGGGAAATATCTTCCTCTGGTGCTCAAGTTGGGACATTTTATTTCCCAGAAATGGTCAGTTGTCACATTTCAAATAGCATTTGGTACTTACTTGTCCACAGCAGCTTCTTCACCCACCTGAGGCACTGTGTTGAAAGTGAGCAGAGTGCCCCTCTTTTATGGTCACTTATCAAGAACTTCACTACAGGCTTCACAGTTTAGGTTGATGCTTTCACATGACATCTCAAGCCCTATTTCAAGCCCTTTTTGCTATTTTATAGACCAGTGAACACCATTTTGTTTTATCTTCCTGCCTTATGGTAGACATTCTTCTGCTCTTAAAAGCACTTAGGCACAAGCTGTGAAAGGATCTAATAACAATAGCTACAGACTGATGGAAAGCTGAAGCCATTTGTATGGAAAAGAAAAAAACACCACCACCAAAACTGATGCAAAACCAATTAAAAACACATTCATTTTGTTCTAGCTTGTGAAGGGACTTGCTAGTATGGCTGAGCAATGATGATTTCTGAATTTAAGACCAGTAGTAAGGGCAATTGTAATTTCTCCCCAGTCTTGTCTGTTGTCACTAATGGGCTTTCTACACAGAGCACACACTGTCCTGAAAAGTTCTTCCCACCCAGCCTGTGATAAGAGATTTTTTCTTTTATACTAAACCTACATCACCCATTTCAATCCAAAAGCTTTGCTATCCTCCTGTCTTATGTTTAGAAGCATCACTGAGGATGATACACCTGTTTGGGAGCAGACTTACTCCTTGGTCTTGGCATTTCCAGTGTCCAAGGCAGAACTGTGCTCTTCTGCTTAAAAATTATTAGCCAAGAGAGGCAGAGAATCAGCATGTGCAAATTCTGATCTGAGGTCTTGCTTGAATGCAGAAAAGGGGCAGTAAGTTATAGAGAGATCCTTGAAAATATTTTAGTGTCACTGGCTTAGCTGAGACCAGAGTGGGCATGATACGTGGCACAGGATTATTTTAACCAAGGTTGGATCAAATCTCTTAAAATACTCTCTCACCACTAAGTTCTTATTCTCCATAGTTAGTCCTAAAAGTGATTTATTCTGAAGGCAAAAGGGGCTTATCTGCAAAACAAGAAAATGCCTCCATCTGACATCTCGTTATGCAAACTCAATTGCATAGGAAGCACTTTGATATTGCAGTGAAGGGGCATAATTCCTGCTAGGTCCTGATCATTTATGCCTTTGAAATTCATTTTGGCGTGTTTGTCCTTGGGACCATTCACGCACTTGAATTTAGCAAGGTGCCCTTAGTACATACCTGGATTGGGGCCAAAATTCTTACCATGTGTAGGGTGTGAGTTGGTTCAACTTTAAAACTAAATTAAAATGTGGAGTTGTGTAACCTTCAGTGTGTCCCAGATGAAAATGACTCAGTGTTACCCCAGTAGATAAATCTCCTTGTAAAGTTCATGCATAAACTGCATTTAAGGAAAATAGCTTCTAATTATGCAAAGATATTAACAACCATCCCATCTGATTGTAATGAGGATAATTTGCATTATTCTCAAACAAAAAGCATCTATAGAAGAGAGTTATGGCTGATATGCGTTTTGTTACAGTCCAGCTAACGATCAGAAAAACATTATTCTGCTTTCTTTACAAAAGTTCTACTGCTCAAAAAAAGTTGGAATGACTGAAGACGAATGGTATGTCTGACAACTTATTCCCCATTGCTACATAACTCTTCATCATTCACCATCATAGTTTCTTAATTTATTTTTTCTAAGTTCCTTCAGCTCTTCATTTGGTTCTGATAGAAGTGCACCATTGGATTTATGCTGCAGGTTTTTTTCAAACATGCTGTAAAGGACTCTGAATGGACTATAATCACAGGGTTATTTTGGTTATGTCAGAGGATGGTAAAATCTTGTACCAGTGTTTTGTGGTGAAGCACATTCTACCAATCTGTTAGGATCAGAGTGATCAGAGTGATCAATCCATTTAAGTTATGACATGCATAGATTATATAACCTAGGGAGAGTTCATGTATGGAAGTTTGAGTTTAACAACATGGTTTATGAGTCTATGTGGGATGTATGTACACACTGCATAATAAATAATTTCTAAGTGCTATGAGCTGAAGTTTCAAAGCAGCCTAAGAGAGTCATGCATCTAACTCCCTTATGTCTTTGAAACCCTAGACACAATATACTAGAAACAGGAAAGGGACTTGCATAGTAATTACAAGCATATTTTGAAATGTACAGAGGGAAAAAATTGCATTCAGGGCATTGTAAATCTAAAAAGGAGAGAATGATGAACTATGTTTTTTGGAGCTAACGGACCAATATACTTTTGTGGCCTTGAAAGTTTTATGAATTATCTGGCAATCATACAATGTGCTTGTAGCAGTGTTTTCTTTGCAGAAATCTCTGACTCTGTTCAGGGTTTGATAGTATATTTCCTTCATGAAAAGTAAAATTGGATAGAGGGCAGAGGGAAAGAAATGCAGCTGGTGGGTTTGTGTGTTTCTTCTTGTTGTTTTATATGAACTGAATATGATTTAATAGGCTGTACCCATACTCGGAGCTGTGATAAGGGATAATGAAATCCTTCATCAGCACATGGAAAACCAGCAAAAGAAGGTAGCTTCTCTGCTAATGTTAATTGGCATCTTTAATGAAAATCAGCACAGAATCAGTGGTTTTCACTAGCTAAGAATCTTATCCAGAGTGCTTAAATCTCTTCTAGCAACATAAACCAAACTAGTGCAAGGTTTGTGTCTGTTATCATCAGGTAGCAGTTGGCTGAAAATTGCAAGCTTTATTGCAAATATGTATAATGTGACTTAATTGGAATTAACGGGAATGTATCTGTACAGGTATGAAGAGAAATACCTGACGTTGGTTTTCATATTTCCTTTATATCTAGCCATAGATAAGTCAGCTTAAAACCAGGGCTTATTTTACTGCCTACACATTTTGTATTTTTCAGTATATATTTGCTATGGTAGTCCTAAACACAGGTATGTGGAACTTCTTTGTGCACTGCCACTAGTAATCCCATTCAAAAAGTAAGTAATTTCTGTGTCTGAGGGAGAATTCATGGTCTACACACTAACTGCAGGACCCACAACACTGAAAGATATGGCCCTTCTATTAACATGATTTCAAAAACCCAGTGAGGCTACTTGAGCTTTCATTGATGATAACAAAAAAGTGAACACTGGAGTCAACAGTACGGATTTGTGTATTGAGCTCAGCTGCAATTTCCAGGGGAAACTCCTGATTGAAGTGTTGCCTGTATTTGGGGAATTGATCCATGATGGATTCTGCATGGATCTGTAGTCTCCAGTAAAAGGTTGGCTCCTCTTGCAGTTTTTCTCACATTTATGGTTCTCAAAGTCTCTCCTTTCTAGCAGCTACTTTCATTATAAATTAGGAGTTTAATTACCTTCTGTGTCTCTTTTCCTACTATTAAATTAGATCAAAATCAGACAGCAGGTTCAAGACTCATTGTGGGGAAGAGATACAAAGTCACAGAGACAGATTGACTGTGCATTCTGTGTATGTAAGGAAAAAAATGAAAACAAAAGCAAATAAAAATGTTCCTAATTCAGGCAGCTGAAACTGCAATCATTCTGTGACCCTTCACCATTCTTTCCACTCATCTTCCCTCAAAATAATAATTTGCTGTCCCCTGTCCTCTAATTGTTTTTCTCGCAGTTGCAACTCTTTCTCCCTGTTCTACTCCTGCTTTTCTCTTGGGAACGTCTTTCTTATCCTTCCCTCCCTGAAGGTTCATATCTCAGCAGAGTTGGTTCTGCTCTGGGGTTACAATCTAGAAAACAAGGCAATAAGAATTTTGCTCTGAAATGTGAAGCTTGCTTAAACACATCCAGCACATTCATCAGGAATCCTTTTCCCTTCCCCCTTCCCTATATACATTTGGTTCCCCTAATTGTTCATCTCTATTCAAAGTAATTTCCTCGGCACACACATTTTCATTAAATGTAATGAAGGAAGGACAATTTAGCATCCCACCTGTGACAACTCACTGATTCAGATCATGATGACCCATTGTGAATACTTGGGCTTCAGTCAAGATTTTGATTAGTGAGAAGAAGTAACCTCTGGATAATTAAGACTGTAGCCAGAATTTATTTATTATGAGCCAGTTTAATTTAAAAGTAAAAGCCCATTAATTAGGTGATGTATGAAGGCACCTCCATAGCACTCACTGACAGAATACCTGTGAATTTATGGTTTGTCTTGCTTCATATTCTGAAAAGCTTGTCACGTGTCTAGTCTCCAGAAGGATGATAATTTATTTGTGGGTACACTACGAGAAAAGCAGACAAGCAGCCTTTAAAATAGGGAGTTTGAAATTTTTGGCGTCAATCGTATCTGGAACAATTTGAAATAATTCTTCCTCTACTGTTACCCAAGAGCTCATGAATGGTTTGGCCTAGAAACTTCAAATATGATTTATTCAAAAGGTCTTCAACCCTCCCACTCTGCATAAAAAGAAGAGAGAGCTGGTGAACTTGGAAGCTATCCCCTGGAAATGTGGAAACTGCAGAGCCGCCTGATGGGATCTGAAATAGCTTATTGAGTTTGTCATTGATACTATAGGCTTCTGTATTCACAATATATGAGAATAGACAGCAACAGTCTGTATTGCTGTTGGAGAGGGAGCTTTGGTTTCCTTGCAGCCAGCTGTTCTTTTAGTTCACAAGCCAGCATCATCTTAATACATAGGGACTATTAATGCCACTATCACCATCCCACAAAAATTGCACCCTTGGATGGAGCTTCTAATTCTGTGTCCCCTCTGGTAGCACCATAAACCACCATGCCCTGAGACACACAATCACTTTCTCATTGGTTCTTGTTGGTCTCCCAATCTTTTCACCATGGGAACACTCAAGAGACATTTAGGAGTGAAGAAAAGGAGGTTTTCATTATGATGTATCTTTTACCATCACCATCTTCCTTTGATGCCAGCAAAAAAATAATCCAGGGTTAAAAGACTCTATGAACAAAGCACACAGCATAGCAGTGATAATAAGCGATTGCGGTTTTAGCAAGGAGTACACAATGAAATCTGAAAAGTAGCTCTCAGATAATTACAGAGCTTTTTGCTTCAGGCTGCACATGTGAATTTCATGTGATGTTTATTGAAAACAAATTCATGACAAAAGGAAATTTATTCTCTTTTGTGAATGTACATTGAAAATTTGAAGAGCAAATGCTACACAAAAAAGCTTTTTAAAAGTACCTGGGATAGTGTTAAAGCAATATTTACTCCTTCCCCACTCAAAAAAAACCCAAACCAGAAGAAGAATGTGAATACATAAAGCTAGGTGTCCTCAGAAGTAAATACAAGCTTGTTGCATGTATCCCAGCTCATTAACATTTCAAATGGTTCGTATATCAATATAAATATCATTGTGTATGAGGTGGTGACTCATCTCAATGGCTGAAACTGATGGTCAGAAATTGTATCACAAAATATTTGGGGATTTTTTTAATGAGAAAAATGGGACCTTTAGCTATAAGATACCCACATCTGCTTCTGGGGGTGTGCCAGGTATGAAATATCTTTAAACCCGACTTCTCTAGCATTTTGCTTTGGTAGTCTGCTGTACTATTTCATGATGTAGTTGATTTCCTTTCATCAACATCTAATTCATAAAAGAAGTTTGCTCCCACACTTCCACAACAATAGACAATAGATAAATTGATGCTAAAAAGTGTGGTCCAAATAGTGAACATGCTATGTAGAAGCTGGAGAGGTTGGGGACCTAAAGGAACTCTCAGACAGCTTGGCAAAAACAGTGATCGTGAATCACTGTTTGGTTGTGTTTGGTTTTGTGCCAAAGTACTTTGACATTTGACTTTTTCTGCCCCCAAAGGAAAACATGAGGACTTTTTCCCCTTTGAATTTTTACAAGAAACTCTTGACTCGTCCAGAATATAAACAAGCCTCATTAACTTCAGTTAAATGATGAAGAGATGAAAGGCAGAAAAAAAGTTTTCCAAAGCCTTTCATTTGATGGGAGTTTTGAATAGAAGGCAAAACATCATCAATCTTCATAGAATCACAGAATCTGCTGAGTTTGAAGGGACCCACAAAGATCATCAAGTCCAGCTCCTGGCCCTGCACAAGACCACACCCAAGAGTCACAACATATGTCTGAGGGAATCGTCCAGATGCTTCTTGAACTCTGTCAGGTCTGGTGCTATGACCACTTCCCTGGGGAGCCTGTTCCAATACCTAACCATGCTGTGGATGAAGAACCTTTTCCTAATATCCAACCTAACCCCCCCCAACACAACTGCAGGCCATTCCCACAGGTCCTGTCACTGGCCACCACAGAGAAGAGATCAGTGTCTCCCCCTCCTTTTACCCTCATAAGGAAGTTGTAACTGCAATGAGGTCTCCCCTCAGTCTCCGCTGAGATGAACAAACCAAGTACCCTCAGCTGCTCCACACATGGTTTCCCCTCAAGGCCCTTCACCATCTTCGTTGCCCTCCTTTGGATGCTCTCTAACAGCTTAATGTCTTTCTTATATTGTGGTGCCCAAAATTGCCGCAATATTCTAGGTGAGGCCCTCTGCAGAGCAGAGTGGGACAATCCCCTCCTTCATCTGGGTGATGGTGCTTTGCCTGATGCCCCCCAGGACATGGTTGGCCCTTCTGGCTGCCAGGGCACTGCTGACTCATCAACTTGCCATCAACCAGGACCCTCAGGTCCCTTTCCATGGCACTGCTTTCCAGCATCTCATTCCCCAGTCCGTATGAACATCCAGGGCTGCCCCATCCCAGGTGCAGAATCCAGCACTTCCCCTTGTTGGTAATTGCCCAGCCCTCTGATTTGTTGAGGTCTCTCTGCAGGGCCTCCCTGCCTTTGAGGGAGTGAACAGCTCCTCCCAGTTTTGTGTCATCAGCAAACTTGCTTAGTACCCTTTCCAGTCCTGCATCCCAAGTCATCTATGAGGATGTTGAAGAGCACAGGGCCCAAGATGGAGCCCTGTGGAACCCCACTAGTGACAGGTCACCAGTCTGATGTTACCCCATTCACTGTTTACCCTTGGCACTCAACCTTTAGGTCTTATTCAATTTTATGCTTTCATCCAGCAACCTGTAGCTGGTGAAAACTGTGTGTAAATACACCAAATTGAAATTATTTTTTTCTACAGTGAGAAAAAAAGGAGGCAGTTGTGCTTTTCTGTCTCAATGGTTCTGTGAATCTGCTGGTGTTCAGGTATGTTTTGAAAGTTTTGAATTATATACCAATTTTTAAGTGAAAAGATAGCCAATAGTCTGTGTAGAAATCATCAGTAAGCACTCTTCGGAGTGGTTAATCATTTATTTTACATTGATGTTATATATTTTTATCCCATTTAGTGTCAATGGATACAAAACAGCATTCAGAGTACTGAATTAGTGAGAACTAACATGATAGTGAATTAGTGCAAATGCTCTTTACAAGGCCAGTGGTTATTTCTGTTACACATTTAGCTTAAAAAAGTGTTAATACTAGATAAAATCGGGTTATGTATGTCTCAGGAAAAACTTGAAATCTCAGGAGCATGTTTTCATTTCTGGAGGCTGACATGTCAGATTCTTGTGCCCTAGGCAGTAACTTGCAATTTTCCTGTAACAGATTTCTTCTGGTTTTGCACTGAAATAGCTGCTTACTGTGTCTTCTAAATCTACCTTCCATTTCTTGAAATCTTGAAGGCAAGAATTAAATTATTTCTTTTTACTCTGCAGAGATGTCAGGGGGGGGGCTTAACATTTATTTCTACGAAGTAGTGATGGTGAATATTACATGTAAGTATGCATTGGTGCAGTAGCTCTCAATCTGTAGTCTGTGATGTCTGGCCTATTTTTAAGTGTATAAGCAAGTCTTACATTCCCCGTAACAGAGGCACTAGCTATATTCACTTAGGCATCACAGATCCATAGCTTGGAAACCATAATGTCCAAGGAAACAGATGTGTAGAAGTTACTATCTGTGGGTCTAAATAGCTTTATATAAACTGCTCGACAATGCAACCAAAAAACAAGATGAAAGCTCGTGCATCCTCCCTTTTCTTCTGCTATGCACTGGTGTGCCTCATTCTCTTCTTTTCTTCAAGTAGGCCAATACAACCTAACAACTTATCTTCTCTCTTCCAAAGGATCATGCCCTCATCTTTTCTAATCCCCCTCATAAATGTCATCTTATTCTATAGGATATGTTTGAATAAAGAGTTCAGATTTTCTCCTTTCCCTTGTTTTTGTACTATCCACCTCCAGGCAGAAATTATAACTCCATTTTGTCTGTAAACAGCCAGCATATGATTAAAGCCATCACAACAAATAAACATGAAATAGCAATGCTCATCACAGCTGGTGAAAAGAGAACTTCTTCATGCTGCTAGTGACCGGTTCAGTCCTTGCCAGTGGCTTGTTTTCATTTTGTTCCTTCTGTTGACTTCAATTCTTAGGACTGACCTTGGAGTTTGAGGGGCAGCTGACGTCAGTACCAAAATTAGCTTTTTGCTTACTTTGTAATTCCCACAGGCGAAAGATAAATGAAATATTCATCCCCAAAGGCCTGAACCCAAGTGTATCCTCCATACCTTGCTGGTTAGCCCTGTCTGAGTGGCTCTTTCTCTTCCACCTTCCCATGGAGCAGGCAGGCAGGCAGGCAGATGCTCCCATTTCTCTTCACTGACAGAGGCTTTAAGGACTCTGGTGTCTTCAGAGCAAGAGTCAAAGGCCCTGAAACAGGTTTTCATGGGAAAACAATGATGCCTACGCACTTGGTTCCCCTGGAAGGCCACACAGTTGGTCTCTGTAATGAGTGTTTGAAGACACTGTATGTGTACCTATGATTTCTTAGGCTTCATGTGTTCTTCATGTTTCTAATCTCAAGTAACTGAGTTGGTTTTGTCGATTCATGAAGACAGATAGTGACATACTGCTCCTTCCTTAGATAAATACACATACACAAGAAAAGAAAGAGAGAATAGAACTAGATAAACAAGTGCACAAAAATGGTAAACATAAATATTGCAGATGTAGATATGGGAAAAATATATGGCAGGCAGATCTCTAGAGAAACAGATGGATAGCCCACAGCAATAAGCAGTAGCTGTCTATGAAAGATAGGCAAATGCAGTGGTAAATGGCTTGTGACTCTTCAAAATTTAATTTGCCATGAAAGCCCATCATGAATGATGTGAGGGCAATATCAAGTAGAAAACTATCCAGCACTACTTCTTTTCTTCTTAACCTGTGGGATGGAAAGTTATCTGACGGGTTACAGTAAGCAAACATGAATGCAGATACACAAAGATATCTCAGCACTTGACAGCTCTCCAAGTTTATTGTCAAACCAAATTAGCAGAAGTCTGCCATGTATGAGTAGGTAAAACAGCAGGCAAGATGCTAAAATGTCTGCAGTGAAATCATTGCCTTCCATGGTATTCTTACAACCATCTTCTCTCCCTTGACCTCCATTCACTAATTCATAAGATATTAAGGTGTCAGCAGTCAAAAACAACTTCTGGGGAAGGATACAACAATCTTATTTACTTTTCAGTTTCTTCCTGCTTAATTTGCTTGTACCTGTCAGTTGTGATATGCCTGAGAAAAGGGTAAGGGCCTTTTTATTTCTCTGTAGAACTTAAAGAACACTTTAAGCACTATTTCCAGACTCTGATAAGAGGACTATAGTTGAAGCTGTAACACAACATGTGGAATAGAGATAAAGAAACCACAGAAGTCTGACTTTCATATGTCTGTGGAGTGCCTGTGCAAGAAGAGTGACGTAAAGAGCTGTGCAGTTACATATACGTGCTGGTCCTCAGAGACCTCCTTGCCCTCAGTTTGGAACACTTGTTCTCCATTCACCTTATTATACATTAGTTTGGATAGAGGGACACCTACTACATGCAAATTTCCCACCACATGAGTTGAGAACTGTTTTGAGCACAAGGCAACTGAATTTTTCTTTGAGCTGATGTCTTCTGATTCAGGTACCACCTCCTCCCTTGTGGTCCTTCCACCTCATGCACACATTGTAGTGTGTCAGAGCTTTGCTAGATTGTCCATTTGAATGTTTTTAATTTAAATATACATTTCCATCTGCAGAGTGTTCAGCCCTTGTTGGTAAAATGCAAAAAACTGTGAGCTCAAGTCACACTTCCCAGTGGGGAATCCTAAAGCTCTTCAGACAATATTTTCCCTCTCTGCCCTCATTCCATTGAATACCATCAGGCCAGCTAACAGAGATCCCCCTCCTCTCAGCATTCAGTCTTGCCTGATGTCCTCAGGGAAGTAAGGAATTAAATGAAATGTATTTTTAAAAGAAAAGCAAGGGAGCCCTCCTGCTGGAGCGGAATAAAGTTGCGACAGCTCTGTCAGCTGCATGTCTTCACTTTGCAGGGAGCTGTCAGTAAGCTCTTTAAAGTTGGGGCACTTATGCAGGCAAAACAATTGTGTGTGTCACTTGTAATCTATATGCACAAATTGCACTATGTTGAAAGCAAGAAAATTCATTTTTTTATATAAATAGATCTTGTAGATTTCATTAAGATTAGGTCAGATTGTGGAGTTATCACATAGGCTTATTTGCAGTTTTGTTAACCTTCATTTGCAAATGCTGATTAGTGTCACAAAACTCTCTTGCTGTTTATTGTAAAATCCTGCTTCTCTTCTTTTCTTGCTGTCAGGAAGGCTCAGGAGGAGGGAGAGGGGACTTCAAAGCCAGTAGCCAGAACCAGAGGGAACATGAAAGTGGATTTGCTTGAATCAGGAAAGGAAGGGCGGGCGGGAGGGAGAAGCTCACATGATTCCTTAACATCCTGGGTGGAGCAGGCTCAAGTAGGACCTCATAAGGGAGCAGTGGTGCAAGTGCAGTGCACATCAGTGGGTCAAACCACTAGGGACATAAAAACTACTGGAAACTGGGAGAGTGGTGCTTCCTCCTTGGTTTCCAGTTCATACAGTTCTTACATCCCTCTGAATAGTAGTAATATACAGATCCTTCCTGGTGGCCCATCAGATGACATGTTGTATGCCTGTTACTTACAGTTTGCTCTCCTCCATTCTCTCCAGAAGGAAAGGGTGCATACTAAGTATGCTATGTTATTTTGGAATATTTCTGTTGGGTTGCTAAATTTTGTTCTTTACATGGACTGACATCTACACTGCTGTAATCAGATTAAAAAAAAAAAAGTAATAGATGTCATTCTGTAACAGGTTCTAGGGCTAACTTCTAGGTGAAACTGGGGCTCCAGGATGAAAAGACAGAGATATGGAAGGCTGTGTGAAAAAAGGAAGCAATAGAATGTGAATGCAAACAAAGTGTGAGGAGTTTTGAGGGAGGAGTATGTGTAGGGCCGTGAGGAAGCAATGAGTGATGGTGGGGGGGATTAGTATGTGTGGGTCCTTAGCAAATGATCTCACACCAGGGCTGGAACACAACCCTTGCCCAGATAAGCTTGCCTATATTTTTTTAATTGTGTTTTGTTTCAGTTTCTTCTTCCTGCCATGTTGTATCAGAATCCCATACGAATCACAGAAGGAGAAATCCTGTCTCCTTTTTTTTTTTCCCCCTAAGCCTTTCCATTCTCATAGATGCACCTTCATATCTTCATTTAAATGCTGATTGCTCTTCAAATTTCTTCCCAGCAGTATCTGGTAACTAGGTCATTTTTTAGCACCTAATTGTGTTACCAAATACTGAGTAAATACATCAGGGTACTTAAAGTCCATGAGGGGTGTGGATTTGCATAGTCAGCATCTAGCTTCCCCCCAAAACCTAATTGTAGAATAATGGCCCTGGATTGCTCTTCAGTGACAAAACCCATTACTGCATGAAAGAAAAATAAAACCGCTTTCCGAAGATCCCAAGGGTGGAGACTGTGGGAAGCATGTGCAACATTTTTTCAAAGAATGTATTCACAGCAAATTTTTTTCTAAGTAATATGATAGAAGAAATTGTAAGTAACAATACAAAATTAAATTTGGTGAATGTACTGAGGGGTAAATCCTTAGAGAAACCTTATCTATCTTGAGTATTCAAACACATCAACTTGCTGGGCATGATGTCAATTACTGCACTACATATATTCAATTTGCTCTTGTATATACAATATTATCTTCCATGAGGAACAGTAAACTGCAGAACATATTTCAGTAAACACTATTCTGAGTAAACAGAAATGGCTTGAGTGTGCATTTCTGTGCATAATAATGTACCAGTGAAATATTGCTCTGACAGAGCTACTGAGTGTAGGGGAGGTCACATCCCCTGAGAAGTTCCTCAGTATTAGCCCATTCTTCTTCAGAAGCTTGGAGAGACAGTCTTTGGTAGTTCTGGTGACTCCTAACATGGGGTGAGAATGAAAGTGTTCCTTTTGTTCAGGTAAATTAAAGAAAAAAACAAAGGTAGTTCCACTATTCTTGTAGATACTGTGCTGCAAATCCAGATACAGCCTAGTCCATCCATATATACCCATACTGATGCTTGTATACATATGCATATGTGTGTATATATATATTTATATAAATGAATAAAATCCTATGTCCCCTTATATTTCAGATGAATGTCCAGCCATGTTGAAGGTTGTGTAAGCCTCCCCTTTTTATGTGCCTTATTACAAGAGCACACTGTTAGCCATCAGCCAAATACATCCAGCAAGCTGGATATGATCTGCTGCATTGTAGAGGCTGCAGTAAAGAACCAGTATTCAGGCCTGGAGCAGAACAGGAATATTTTGTATAAATTCTTGTCAGAACATGCTGATTCATCGAAATGAAGCTTTGCAGAAAAAGGCTAGCTCCTCTGGCATTTTCCTTCGGCATTACATGTCGGCTTCTTTTCAATTAAAATGTTTTATACAAGAGGTCAGGATGACCTTTCTGTTTTGGAATAAAAAGTAAATTCTAGTTTAAAATGAGAAAAATTAACACATGTATTTAAAAATGCAGTATTTTGAAATGTTCGGGAGAGATCCATTCACTCATCCAACTGAACCTGTGAAAAACTGAGATATCAGCATCTGTCTCACTTGAGGTGGGATTCTCTTTAACCACTCTTACCAGCTTTCATGATGTTATTAAAGTTCTTTTCTTACTCAGCTGCACATATCTCTCTAGTCACAGTACTCTTCTGCCTGTGTCTCCTTCCTCTCAGCAGAAGTTCTGTGCTATATGCAGTGACGTTTCCAAGCATAAGCATTATGTCCCCCTTAATTCAAGAGCATAAGCATTATGCCCCTTCTTAAAAGGCACCCGTGTATTGAGTAAAGAAAACATCCACAGAATGTGCAAATACACTTTTGGATGCATGTCTTTTTCTCTTGGCTTCCTCCCCTTTGTGTACCTCATGAATATTATGTCAAAGTTTTCAATACCAAATTCTCTACTGATACAAATTAGTTAAAGCTCATTCTAACCAAGACATCTGCAGTTATTTACACCAGTAAAGAATTTGCTCAGGTTTATAATTTTCGTTTTAAAGATGCCTCTTCCTACCGCTGCTGTCCAGGCTTCCTGAAGTGGAAACACTCCCCTTGCTCTTTTTGATGCTGCTTCACTGTGGAGGCCAGAAAGCTGAGGATTCAGTGGTGGAAGAGCCATCAGTTTTTCTTTTTAATTGCAATGCAGGGAACTGAGAACACCTGCAAAGTCAGGGGGTACAATGGGGTGAGAGGCTCAATTCCAGCTGAGGCGGAGTGGGAGTGGGTTATGAAATTTCCAGCAGAGAGGACAGTAGCCTTCATCTGAAGAGACAATAACTTCTTGACACACTTTAACTCAATCACTTATGATTATCTGACTCTACCCTTGAGTAATAAGGATAAAAGGCTCTATTTAAATTGACTTGAAGTCCATGTAAAAAGGTTGCACCAGTTCAGTTAAATTAATTTTAAACCTGATTATTTAAATCAATTCCACGTTCGTGTGCAGACAAGATCTAAGTGTTGTGCTTTGTGGATGTAGTAAGTCCTGCAGAAGGAACTGAAATGGCCAATTTTTCTCACAATCACACTCCTCTGGGACTGAGAAAGCAGTTTTAAAAGAATGAAATTTAGCTTTCTTGGATGCTTTTATATTCAAGATACTCCAAAGAGCTTTTCAGTAATAAGTTGAGTGTTCATGCTACAGAGACAGCACAGACAAACACAGAGGCTGTTAATTCAACAGCAATGGCTACAAAAGAGCTATGAAGGTTAAAGTCTCTATTACTAAAACAGAGCCTGCTGGCAATCTGCCTTAGAAGTCTCTTTCTGGAAAACCCCTGTGGATGGCCTTCATCCTGATGAGCCTGAATTTCCATCTGACACCAGATGCTATTGCAATATTCATGTCACTCTTTAGGAAGCTGTGCAGCAAACTTACATGAAATGGGATGGGTCCTGGGACATAAGGTGAAGATGCTGTGAAGGTGGCCAAGAATACAGCCCTCCTGGGAAGAAGCACATAGGGAGATAGAAGCCAAGAGACCAACTAACATTGATGGCTGCAAGTGAATACATGATATTTTTTACCAAATTCAAGCTGCAGTGAAGGACTTTCAAACCTTTTTACTTGGGCTGCCTTGGTGCCTGGCAGCTAGACAGAGATTGAAAGCTGCTGCTGGGTATATAAACAGTCAGAACCAGCCTTCAGTTGTCACAGACACACACAAACACCATTGCATCACCTGGAGGCATCCCAATTAAATGGAATTATCATCCTCACCAAGCCATAGTTATCACTATTAAATGTCATTAGGCTTAAATTAGGTTTGCTCCAAGAGATGTCCTAAATAAACGAATTTCCTGATTAAGTCCAAGTAGCATGTACTTTAATAAGCTCTGTTACCATACTCATGCACTTTTCCTAATTTTACTGTTTCCTTGGCTCCAGCTTTTTTGCTATTATAGCATTAAGCCCTCGGTTAAACCCTTAAGTGCAAAAGTTCTTCATATACAAGCCCTTTTATTTTTGAAATGTCATTTTCACATTTTATTAAAGGGAAAAGAGCTTATTTCAAAAAATCAGGGCCTTGGTCATGTAGGGAAAATGGTATATGCAAAGCTAAATCTAACACAGTTGATTTGGGAATCAACTGAAATCTTCTTCTGAAGACTGCAAGCTGTTGAAGGGATGAGTGCAGATTGTGTACAAACAATCACACAAGTATGAGTAATTTGTATTTTTCCTATCAGAGTTCCTGCTCATTTCCTCAGGACTGTACTGGGATGAGCCTAACTTTTCTCTGTATGGATGTTTAGGGATGTCACCTTATAAGATCTTCGTTTCACTGATGATTCCCTTTTCCTTCCTCCGCATCTGGTAGCAAATTACCAAAAGAGAAACTTGAAATGGCATTCAACAATTGAAACTGAATGGATTTAAAGTGTTTCAGTAGATGGTTTGAAAACATTGAGGACAAATATCAGACATCAGATATTTCTAAAAAATGGTTTGAGTCAAAAGCTGGAAGAGAAAAGCAGAGTAGAAAACAGAGGGGGAAACACCATTTCTCAGATGGAACAAGAGGAGGCAGGTTGGGAATATGACCCAGAGCGGCACAAGAGCTTCATGGAAAGCAGCCAGATTCAGAGGGGACTTGTTACAGGCCAAGGTAACTCATTGTAATCTTTTCTCTCACTTTTTTTTGTACAAGATACAGTGTCCTCTACTAGAGCATCTCATTGACGAATCCATGAGTCCAGGGTCCTGGTGCCTGATCAGCTCCAGCTCAGTGTAACACCCTTCTGTCCTGTACACTTGTAACTTCCCAGTGACAGGACACAGCCTGGAAGTGCACAAACATCTGGGGAGGAAGGAAACACTACTTAAGGACTGACATTCAAACATAACTGGCAGTCCCATCACCCTAAATATGCCACCTGATACCAACTAGAAAAGTTCGAAAGTAAGCGCAAGATAAAAAAAGAGTTAACAATTAGGGTGGTTAAACATCAGAACAGATTCTGAGAGAGGTTGTGCAACCTCCACTCTGGCCTGCAGTCTCAGACAACCTGCTGCTCTGAGCAGTCATAGGAAGGAACTACTCACCTGGATCACCTTGGAGCCTGCTTTTATACTGCATGAGACCCAGTCCAGTTCCTCTGAGGAATGGAAGGTGAGTACAGAAAACACCTATCTCTCCTCTCTAAGCATTTTCTCCTGAGAAATTCCTATGGATATGCCAGACAAAGGCTGAATAAGTCAGTAGTCTTTCATTTATGCAGCTCAACAAAGGCACTGAACAGCTCTTTTGCCGCTCAGACCTGAGTTATATTTGAAGAAATAAAGAAAACAAGAATGTCGTAATGCATTGCAAAACTGAATAATAAAAATTGCCTTCATCATAGTTCTCTTCTATCCGAGATTTTATCCACATAGAATTCCCCTTTTACAGATTGAGAAAGTAAGGCATAGAACATTTTAGCAGTTAGGCACACCATTACCTAGACCAAAGAACTGAATCTCAGTTGCCTCAGCCCTAACCTGGAAACTGGTGAAATTGAAAAAAAAGGTAGAGCTGATCTAAGTAAAGAAACTTATTTTCTTGACTTAAGCAGTTGTTTAGGCTGTCTTAAAGAGAAAGTACATGCATTGCCTTTGTCATGGATGCTGAAAACATGCTCTGCATCACACCTATGCATGAAGGCGCTTGCCTGGACTGTGTGTCTGGTTCTCATCAGAGCTGTCAGTCACAAACAGACTGCAAATTACAGCTTCTTCTTTGGCCTCATGCTGCCCACATTAAAATATGTTCAAAATAAGCTTCTTATTTATTTTAGACTTTGCACCTAAACCCACAAGCTCAATGCTGCCCTGAATGCCCTTGTACAACATAAAAGCCTTTCTCATCCTTGTGATTTTCCACATCTGCCTCAGGTGTCTGTACTGCTGCAAACAACAATTATAGGACAAGGAACTTGTCTGTCAGACACAGATCCAAAAGACACTGTGTTTATCCCTCCCCTTATTTGCTTTCTAGCCAGCAGAAAACACTCCATGATCAAGGTATGTACTTCACCTCGGGACTGCTTTCTTACTTATGAACATAAATATTGTTCATACAGAAAATAATTGAGTCCTCAAGCCACTCATTTGAGTGGACAAATACAGACTGAAGGCTGCATTCTTGTGTCCTAATATGTTCACCCAGGTCCCGCAACTAGTGCTTTGTTTGACTGCCTTTACTATCTTCCTGAGAACCTCGAAATCACTTCTCAGAGGCAATAAGCCTTTGTCAACTGAGTGGGTCTAGGCATTTCACTCAACAATGTCTTTCATCCAAGAGTGATGAAAAAAAGCTGCAAGAGCAATTCCCTTGGCTGGGAAGACTCAGGCCCATTTTGCTCTTGAAGTAGTACTAAATTGCAGTGTTGAGCTCGATTACAAAGCATTCTCTGTCCAGGGCATCTTACAAAATACTGTGCATCATGACACAAACAATGGGACATCCAGCCCATCTTTTCTTTAGATTAACACTGAACAAATTATCTTTGACAGGACAGCTTTTGAAGATGGAAAAAGTTCAAGGTACCCACATTGTCTTAAAAAAAAGACAGAGTGAAGCATGCTGGCGTTTCTCTTAATTGATACTACTGCAGTAATAGAGTAGCATTGTCTTTATACACAGTATATACTGTCTTTATGCCCTGGAATTTATAACTGCATCATGTTTGTTGCACTGCACAAAGCTCATGGCATGTTTTTGATGGGCAATATAAGCTGATATTGTATTTCTAAGAAACAACAGCTGAAAGCCACCTTATACTCACAGCTTCTAACATCATTTGCAATTGATACAGAAAGTACCAGAGCTTTTGATTGTATTTTTCACTGCTCAGTTTTACTCTCTGCTTATTTATGTCTGCCATGAAAAAATGTATCCAAGTCTTCTTTACCAATATTCCTACATATTAAGAAGACAGAACCAGTCTCTTCACAGTGGTACATGGAAGGAGGAGACACAGTGGACACAAAACAAAACAAGAGAGATTTGTCAGATGTAAGGAAAAGCTTCTCCCACTGAAGACAGATAGACTGTCCAGAGGGACTGTTCATCCAATTCCCCAAAGACCTGAATGGGTACAGCCATGAGAAATCTGTTTTGATCTTGTCTTTCTTGTAGTAAATTAAATATTATTAAGTCAAAGAGCTTCCAGTTGAGCTATAATATTCTTTGATGTGATAACATACTGCCATAATACAAATGGCAAAAGGCATCTAGAGGAGGTGCCAAAGAAGAGTACAATCCCAGCTGCTCTCCCTTGACTGTGTAGAGTTTAGCAGCTTTGGATAATAAGCAAGCTGAATCTTTCTGCATTCTATTAAACTTCAAGCTATATGCAGATTACCTGGCATTTAAGTTCATCCCTTGCTATCAGAAGAAGAAATGCTGCTGGTTTTTGTTTTGTTTGTCCCCTGCTCCACCAATCTCCTTCTCCAGACTCTGTTCTAGAACTGCTTTTCTCTTGAAAGGGCTACTGCCTGAGCAGTGGGGCAGGCTGTGATGAATGCTTAGCTACCCAAGCTATCCTCCTTTTTGCTCTCATCACTCAAGTGGAAAATGAAATTAGTTATCCCATTCTGGGCAAAGTTGCTCCAGAAAATAAGCCAGAAGAACAGGGATATTCAATATAGCCAGTTGACAATAGCCATCTTTTTGTCATCATCAGATCACTTGTGTATTTAGCACATAAAGGAAACATAAGAGTTACAAGTATTTTCCACCTAGAATACTAAATGGAAGGTCTGGTGTATGTTTTTTGGAAAGGGTGCTAAGGGATAACCTTAGTATAGGGTATCTTGGCATCATCACTCTGACGTAATGAAAATTATGTTTCAGAGAGGGAATATGAATTGCATGACTGTTCCAAGAGTGAAAAGTATATAGTGTTTATATGGAAACAACAACAAGTTGTCTACTTCTGTCCAAAACAGTAACGGAACACAACTCCTCCAGGATATTTTTCATACACTCAGTAAACATTGACTTGACAGTGGATAATAAAGAGTCTGCCTGAAGTATCTCCGATCACAGGACTTCCCTGGCTTAGCTGAATCACTCCCAGCTCTAGGTATACAATTTGCATAAAACTACTCAAAAGTATTAAGTAGTTTATCCTTGTGAGTTTAGTTCCCACTGCCTCAACTTCACCCAGAAATGTCAAGACTTTGTCTGTGCCTTGAAAGTAAAAGTGTGCTGGGCATTACAGCTTTAAATTACATTCTGTAGGAGAATGTAAGCGCGTGTGTGTGTGCAAAGCATGCCTTTAGCTGAACAAGAGCAAGGTAGTGAAAAACATATGTGATAATATGTACAAATGTATCAATAGGTGTGTGATTTCATGTGGATACATGAGGGAGTTATATTTGTCCATTTAACTCCAATTTGCTTTTTGCCCTCCTTAAATAGCATTTTTGTCGCTGTTTAACGAATGAATGTAGCAGCTAGCATTGTTGGGAGGATGTTTTTAAATGCTGTGTGTCTACTTCAATCTCATATACTGTGTTTATCTTGTCATCTGTGCCGTGGTCATTATCCATGGTTGAATGGCTCCCTGCTTCTGGAAAACCAGAGTATGTCACTGCTTATCCACCATTCCTTTCAGCAATTTGTCTTTCCTTCCAAACTACAGGTGTTTCGTAGCCTTATGAAGGACATGAAAATATTGTGTGTGCTATGATTGAGCTGGGGACATTTGAACAATGACCTTGGCAAATCTTTTGCCTCCTCTTGCCTCCCCAGATGTCCCTGCTGGCAAAACCAAAAAGATGCTTACGTCGATATGATAGCACCAAAAGAGACATGAGTCAAGATTCTTAGTGCTTAGCAAGAAAAGTGAACACATACCACTTAATTTTTGTGTAGAGTCATCAGTGGGTTTTCTCTTATGGGGATTGCAGAAGGAAGTGTCCAGAAATAAAAAAAAAAAATTATATTATATATATTTAAAAAAAGTCACAAGTTTTATTTTGTTTTCAGGAAAACTCTGGTCAGATGCAGGTTTTCTCATGCAATGACATGCCTGCTTTCCCCAGTTTGCTGCTGGGGATCTCCAGGAAGCTGAGGACAAAACTAACTTGACTATGGGCATTTATGAAAGTATTTCAAATAGAAGGGTTTTTATAGTTTAAAGGGTGGAGGCAGAGCCTTTGCCTAGCCTGACTGCATTGTATGATCTGAGACACATACATGGATTTAGCACAGCTCTCTTGCGCCCAGGAAAAGCCCCAGCTAGAGTTTCCTCCTCTACTGGCACTGAGCACAAAGCCCTCCTTCTTGTCCTCCATCACCTCCTTCGCTTTCCCCCTATGCCACTGTCCCTCCTGCCCTTATCTGGGAGGCTGTGCCCTCTCTTCTTACAGGGAATAATTCAGCATCCCACTGTTATGATTCAAACCTCTGAACTCAAGCAGCTTCTGGGCTCAGCACGACCACATCAGTAAGAGCCATCCTGATAAATGTTTAACATTACAGGGGTTTTTCCTCCATGAAAATAAACCAAGCCTTAAATGTTCAATTCCCTTCTGCTCTGTGCACATTTATGTTTTCTCTAAATGAGGCCACATACCCTAACTCTGTTCCCCCTCCTCCCCTGGAAGTTCCTACCCTCTCATTATTTTAAGGCATCAAACCTGATTCAGTAAATCTCCTCTTTCAGAACTGTCATGTTTTAGCCTCAGAACACAAATACAGTATTTGTTCCTAGCATGCTTCCTTTTTAATGCTTTAGAAGTTGTTACAAATGTCTTGTTTCCTCCCAGCCACAGCTATATTAGATTATCTGTTCTGGTTTTGGGGTTTTTTTCTAAAAAAAAAAAAGTGAAACACCTGATGCAAACTCAGCCTTTTGGAACAGCAACTGATTTATAACTTTGTACTCCCCAGACCAAAAGTTAACCTCTCTCGTCAGTTATTGAAGGTTGTATTGGATGCCAGGAAGGAGCAGCATTTGTCAAGTCAAGATTTCTAGGAGCAAAATTGAGACACGCAATTTTCAGAGTGTACCTGCAATAGGCAGCCTGTGGGGGAGAAGGTAGGTTTGTTAAAATTGCAAAGGGACGAAGAGGGAAGACAAAGCAAAACTGACTGCAAAGGACTAAATGTTTCTTTTCCCATCATTGCTTAGGGATGTGATAGGAAAAGAGAGCTGCCCTGTGGTGCGTCTTTCTGAGTGGTAAAAGCAAAGCACCAGCAGAAATAGTTATCAGGGAGAGGAATGCAAAAACAAACCAAAACATTTTTATCAGTTAACCCATGATTTTAAATTGTACTGAAATAACTTAGTATAATATTTTCAAATTCAAACACTGCTGAAGGAACACAAAATGATTGTGATTTGTGTGCTAATGAGGAGCACTTTTTTTTTTTTTAAATTTACCTTTCTGAACTCTAGGAAAATCAACAGATAGATGACCTTGAATTTCAGTTTTGTCTTCTTAAAAACAACTTAATGGGATCCAAGGAATTTTAGGCAGATGTGCTTTAGTACAGTAGGTAACAGCTTAATTATTGAGGTTAAAAATATAAATATGCTTGGACGAGGACAGTAGGAACAAAGCAATGTGACTGTCACTGTAGATCCATCCTGTTTAACTTACTGTAAAAATGAACAGTATAACAAATAATGGTAGATTCATAAACAGATAAAAACCATTCCCCTGCAAAGGATAAAACTGCTCATAGAAGGGTTACTCAGGAAGTTTAATAACCACACCATGATGAGAAAACTCCTGTCATAGATTTAAAAGCTAATTAATAGGATATAAAGTTGGAGCAAATGGGCAGTATATTGTATTATTGCTAAGACTTCTGTAGTGCTAGTCCCTGGCAAGATATTTTCTAGACCCAAGTCTGGAAAGCTTCCACCTCCAAGAGGTGGGGTTGAAGAACAGTCATACTTTCAGAGCAAGGATAAGAAACACAGCATTACAAGTACCATCCCAAACTGAATCTTTCTGCAGCAGGGAAGAAGTGTGCTCTTCTAATGTCAAGGAGAGTTCCTCACAAAGAGGTTTTTTCAGAAAAAACATGGTCAGCAGCACCTGCGCTCTTAAGACAGAGGTGAGGACACCAGTCTGTTCTTGGCTGACAAGATGAGCCAGCCCTACCTGAGCTGTGGTGGGCAAGAGCTGGCTTTTCCCTTCTTTGTGCAGACTTGTTCTGGGAGATGGAGAAGCAGAGCCCAGTTTGTCTTCTATGAAATAGAGATCGACCATGGGAAGGCTGGGCACCACCAGCAGGATGAATGAGAGCCAATTTCCTGATTCCTGAATTAACTTACTCTGCTTCCTTACCACCAATGAATGCTTAAGTTTGAGGAAATGTGGACTGCTTTTCCATATTTTGGAAAAGGAACTTTACCATGCTATAAGGAAGAACAGAAAGAACAGGAGGTGGTCATCACAGAGGGATGAACAAAACTGGGAAGTGGAAATCTGCATCTATCTGTGGCCATAACACTGAAGAGGTATTTGTTAGCTGATTTTCATTGCCCCCTGGCTTTTGTTTTGGTTCCTGGGTTAGACACAAAACTGGCATGCCCTCTGCCTCCTGCTAGTGCAGTTTAAAATAAGTACTGTGTGCTTGATGCTAGCCCTAATGTGCATGCTGGGGTCTCTCTTTTCCTTAGTTTGCAGTTTGCACTTTTATTTAGGTCTTCCGCTTGTTTATGATTTATGAAGCTTTCACTCTGTCTATCGCATTTAACAAGCACTGTGAAGAAAAGAGAAAGCTTTTAGCTCCAAGGCGAAAAGAGAAAAGAAATGGTTTCTCCTATTCCTTTAATGCAATTTAAAGGAGATTGGAAGTTAAAGAAGCCAGAAAGTGAAAGATGGGATGGCAGATGGAGAACAAAGAAAACCCTAGACACCTTTAATTTTCCCTAGAGGATAATGTTAGGAAATTCAAAGATGGTTTTTCCCCTCCAGAAACAGAAGTGTTTTTCAGACACTCAGATTGGATTTTCAGCTTTCCCAAATCATCTTGGCAAGGTAAAGATACCTTGTACTATCCTCATCATCTTTTATTATCTCTACTAAACCAAGTCAAGTGTTATTTAATTAAAAGGGACACATAAGGATAGGTCAGGCAGCTCAAGCAACAAAATCAGACACCCAAGACAGCTCCTCAGTGTGGTTGAGATGGTACAAAGCTTGGGGACCAGGAAAGAGGCTCTGCTATAAATCACCTGTAGTTGAAAAAGCCACTCTTCCTGGGAAGCGAAGGAAATGGATGGGACATCTGGGACAACATGGTGTGAGGCTGCAGCTCTGGAGGGGAGCAAAGGCTGTTGAAAGGGCTTGAACACAGACTGTAGTTTTGTTTCAATGACCAAAAAAGCATTTTCCTGTTGGAAACTGTTGTTTCCTGTTGTAACTGAAATCACGTGCATCCTCACGAGTTTAATGGCAGATTTCATCCTCCAGACGTATTAAGTCATTTTCTACATATAGTAAAATAAAGTCAGAGAACAAGGTCCTTGTGCTGGACGACATTAGATCTCAAAGAAGAGATGCGATGCCAGCCAATCCTCGATCCTTCCTTTTGCTGGAGACCAGTCTGGAAAATGGAGGACTAATACAAACATTGCTTTGAAGTTTTACTGTGACCTACAAAGACAGATGATTTAACCTCTTTCTATGACATAGAATTCAGGTTAAGCAGTCTATTCATGACACAGGACCTGAGGCTTGCTGAAATCAACCAAAAAACAGGATTAACAGTCTTTGGTTTGAGACCAAAACAATGAAACTTTTATGGTGATGAAGAGGGAAACCCTTCCAGTCATTCTATATAAAATTCTCTCTTTGTTCAGTTATAGATTTGTTATTGTTTAAATGCCTTAAACTCTAAGAAAAAATACCTGTATTAAAAAGCCAAAAAGCACAGCACGTTTATTACTGAAGACATAGATTCCTCCTCACCTCTTCAATCTTCTGAGAAGCCTTCCTTAAATACCAGTAGAAATAATGTGATACAGTCCCAGTAATTGTGAAGGTAATAAAGAAAGGAGGAGAAAAATTACCATTTCATATCTCTTTTCATGTCAGAAAAAAGACAGAAAGGCCTCATACACAATTGTTTTCCGCACCTAGGTCAGCTTTGATCTCTGCAAACATAAATTTTAAGCCAAAAGGATATTATTTTCTAAAAGTTGTAAGCATCTGCAAATTGAAACTTAAGATTAAAGTACCTTCTCAAGTGTAAGTCACTATAATTAGTTCATGAAAGTGACCAAAATATTTAAATGAGGTTTAATTATAAAGATTGAGGACATGACTTCAGGAAAGTGAATTCAATCTTCCAAATTAAGACAGATATAAAAATCAAGCCATAATAAAAAAAAAATAAGTACTTTAATTATACTTTGTGTTTTTCCTCAAACTGGTTGCAAAGGTATATGGGTAGCAATCATCACGCACACACTGAATTTGGGATGTGACACAGCAGGACTCTGCTACCAGCAACCCATGCTGTTCAGTCTGGGGACGTCAGAGAGCCCAGCAAAGTCAAGACCACAGCTCTCCTTGATTTCCATGGGCTTTGAGGTATGCAGAAGGCAGTGATTAATGAAAGCTTCTCCATTTTATTCATAATTCTTCCACCTGGCCACTTCCTAATTGAACAGTTTTGATAGTACCTGGTCTCTTGCTCCTATATACAGTCAGGATTGATGGATTTCTTCATCTTGAGCCTCCCACTCACTCCAAACCTCTGGTTGTTGTATTGCATTAAAGGTCAGGCTTCAAGCAATTTTCTTGCCTGGATACTTCTTATTCTATCTCAGGTGTTTTGTAATTAGATCACACAGCACTGTGATGTATGTGAAAGGTGCTTTATAAATCAGTATGTAATAACAACATAATAATACTGCATCCATTTGTTAAAGAAGAGGGAGGGTATTCTGACTATCCAGAACATAATTTCCCCAAGGTGAATCTCAGGCAGGACATCAGGCCTAATGAGCACCATTGCTGCAGGGAAATTACCATCCCTCTCTGTAAGGTGAGAGTGCTGCAGAGGGCTGAAGCAGAAACAGACATTCTCTCACTCCAGTTTTGTGTCTGGAGTTGCCACTTACCTTATGTGTGAATAATAAAGTCACCTGGAAGTCAAGAGCCAGACTTTCAAGAGTTTCAAGACATCTAAGGGTAATCAATAGTAACTGGGATTTTCACACCTATCTCCAACTGCAGTGAATGAGACATGGTGCTTAAGTGCACTTTAGACAACCTAATGCCTCTGAAGACCTGGATTTTCATTTCCCTTTGCTCTTGCTACTCTGTGCAGCAGAGCTAATGCTGCCTGTCTGGCAAAGGGCTGACAGTTTTCACCCTGTCATGAGCACATTTAGATCTGTTCAAAAAGCAGAAGGTGTTACTGTATTTTTGGGAAGTGTTAATGGCTACAACATGCCAACCTTTGATATACAGGTGACTATAAACGCAGCTACAGCCAAATGGAGAATTAAGCCATCCTTCCTTAGGTAAGCATACCTGGCATGAGGCACTTGGAGCAGATAGCCAGGCATGCTCTGAAGCAAGTAACCCTGACACCAGGAGCAACCCAGTGCCACCAGACTCATTTTGGTGCTGTGTCACACATGGATGTGGTCCCAACACACTCTGATCAGACTGGGGAGAAGCTTCCCAGGCCCTTCAGACAGCAAAGGGCTGGGAGGCTTTAGGAACAGACTCACAGCTTTAAACAGCAACAAACCTGAGTGTTCCTTGGCTGTGGCAGCCAACACGTGCAGAGTGCTAATGGGGTCAACTCAATGGGTGGGAGAGTAAGAGAAACGATTTAAAAGGACTACATCAGATCTTGGAAGCCTTGGGAATGAAAGAAAGATGCCCACCATTTCCACTACACATATATGCATATTTACTCTCACAATAACATGTTATTCCTGTGTTCAGTTCTGTGCTGCTCCATGCTTTCATATTTCTAAGCAGCAGTTCCAGTGACAGGGCACTTCTTACCCTCAGGCTGGATGCCAACTGCTATGTGCTGAGTTACCCATGTACGGTCAAGCCAGTTTAACTGCCTAAAACTTCAGTCTTAGCTGTGAGATCATCTGCTGATGATATGTCTGCAAGCTACAAAACCTGCCAGTTAGAATATTCATCTTTCTACCATGGTCTTAAAAGGAAGATGAATTAAGATTTTAATGCCCTTAAAATGGCATATTTAAATACTCCTCATTATACATGAGGTATTCTTTTAGAGCTGGGAAAGCGAGGATTTCTTCAGGACTGCAGCTGAGTGCATGCTGGGGTCCTGGTCCTCACTCTCCCTCCCCACGAGAGACAGACAGGCACACAGTAAGCAGGTTGTCTGCCATGAGTGTTGTGCAGGAGAGACTGCTTCAATCTTTCCCTGCTGAGGAGAGGTGAAGGAGAAAATCCCACTTTATTGCTAGCCTGCACTCCAGTTGTGTCAGAGGAAGGAGACACGTGCGGTTGGTTTGTGCAGGTACTGCACAGTGCTTGAGCAAGTTAAAACCTGGCCAGCTGCTGCTGTATGACAGCACAGAGTTTAAAACTTGGAGTAGAAACATATGGGTGGTTGTTTTGTTGGGACTGCATAAACTTCAGCCTGGGCCCATATCAATAAACACCGCTGAAGGGTGGTTGGTACATGTTAGTCTGTGTTCAGTGCTCTATCTCAGTTATCTCACTCCTGGAGCATCTATACAGACAAACAAAGCAGGTATTTCATAGGCTGCCTTTAAATTATTCCCTTTCCCAGCAACCCTGGGAGACAGTTGCTTTGCTGGAAGAGGAGGAAACACATCCGCTCTGTCTCAGATCTAACCTGGTCCATCTCTAGAAATTAGAGGTCTTCATAAAAGAGGTCTGTTTCACCATCCACACCAAGCAAATCAGGGAACGGATGATGGTATATCCACAAGCCATAAAATAAAACCTGTCAGTTATAATATTTATCTTTCTACCATGTATTTAAAAGGAATAAACTTAAGATTAATTAAGATTTTAATGCCTTTAAAGTGATATATTTAACACAGAAAACTGATCTGCAGGTCAGGGAGTGCCTCAGACTTCATCAGATGATTAGCAGAAGTAATGTCAGGATATAGGGATCAACCCTATTGCCTGAGGTGGCATCTAAACAGAGTAGGAAAGTGATTCAAGGCCCATGGCTGTCATATCCCAGCTGTTTGCCTTGGGGACCTGACCAGAGCATACCATACGTCTTTGTAGCCCAGGTGTCTGGGGTTTCTTCTCACAGAAACCAGGATGGTGGGCAGAAGTCCAACATCCATCTGGGACTCCACCACTGTGGAGTCAGCCCATGGCTGCGGTATCTATTAGGAGATCTTCTGAGCTCCTGGGTAAGTACAGCACTTCCGACACAGCATCCGTTGTACTGATGCCTCACATGTGACACCCCCAGTCTAATGGGAGCTTTGGAGATGGATCACCTGAATTACCCTCTGGATCCCATTGCATCCACCCAGCTTTAGTAGCTTCTGACAGCTACCAAGCTGACCAGGAATGGAGGTAAAGGCTCTGCAGCTTGCTAGCTCATGCCTGAGCCACATAGTCCCTTTATGGAAACACCACAGGTTAAATAAAATAATGGTATTGATTTTTTCCTGTTTACTGCTGTCAACATTGCTTCTCTCTGTATTTCTTGTTTCTTTTCCTGTCTATTCAGTAAGATTTCTGAAATCTTCCTGAAGTGCCAGCAAATAACAGTTGTACGTGCACTTCTTGTTGGTGTGAAATCTTGCCAGTGCATAGACAAACATTGTGGCTTTTCAAGCAGAAATATTTGCCCCTTGGGCTGTGATCTTTGCCACTTTTAAGCCCTATCCCATCTCCAGAACTTTGATATATTAATTCACTAAGAGTTTTTATTACTGTTGAGCTCTGCAAAAAGTTTGTGACTGAAGGCCCTGTGTAAAAGCCAGAAGTTCTGCTTTGTACATGACAGGCAGTGTTCAAGCATGAGATCAGAGGTGGCGTGGAGGCTGGACAGTGTCAGCTCCATCTTTCACATGGGCAGCTGCCCACTGATTAGGTGTTTTGACACAGGCATGTCACCAATGAAGTCGCAAGGGGAAGGTAATAACCAAATCTCTGGTAAAATCTCTGCCAATTTCAGATCTGTGTTTGGCTACTGGGATAAGTAAAGAGAGGTTAAGAAAGATTACCTTTCATATTTCTCCTACATTATCTATTCTAACCCCAGAAGTTACACTTCTGGGCAGAAGACAGGCTAAGCCATTTTGGTACAAGGCGCTAAGTACAGCATATGTGGAAATTATGCACTATCTTTTTACTGCTTTCAGCCCATACAGCATAGTTTTCACCTACATATGCTTCTAAAATAATTTAGTTAGAAAAACTAGTAGTCTTGGTTATGCTGGGTGTGAATTCATAGAAAAATGCAAGCCTTAGGGTTGTTAGTTTCTCAGTGAAGCTCCTCCCCTGCTGGTTTGCATTAAATGGCTTTGTAGGAACCAACACCATTCCATGGGGAAATAATCAGCAGAGAAGAATAGATCAGAGGGAGGAAAACTGCATACTAAGGAGTTGTGTCTAAGTCACCCAAGAGTTAGGTGTCTGCTCACAACAAATGATGCCTTGAGGCATGCCTGATATGTCTCAAGGGGGAAGAGCAAGGCAGCCTGCACTTCATGAGCTTCCTGAGCAATGTGCAGTTCTTGGAAAGCATCACCATTTTTATGTTTTGCCCATAGTAATCAGACACCCCCTTTTAAATAGCAGCCCCACTTTCGTAGCTTCCACTTGACAAGAGAGTTCCCCACGGTTGCATACTGGCAGCTCAGTTTACTGCACTACCAAGAACTGCAAGGGGAGATGACAACTCACTTGAGCCAGGAAGAGAAACTGAGCCCCTGGTCTCTTTATCTCATCTTTGTAGGGGATGGGTGATCTGCTCTGGACATCACTCAGCTGGCTCCTCCTGACTGCCACCATCCCATTCCTCACATCCCTTCAGAGATGCCAGGAAGTAAGCAACACAGAGAAAAGATAGGTTAATTATTTCCAGAGTCCTACTTGATAATTAAGCTTCCTAAGTGGAAGTTTACAGTCCCTTCTCATAATATTTGTAGCATATTGGGATGCTTTATTGCACTGTGAGAACATAAGAAAACTTCTAGGAAGGAAAAAGTACAGAGCTCCCATGGTAGGAACCCAGCAACTAAGTGTGTATGAGAGAAAAAATGGAAAACAATTTTTGCCCTTCGTTCTCTGGAAATTCTCTCAGCTGTTCCTCTCTCATATCACTGTTTTAACAGCTTTCTGCATGCTGAAAGATTTATGCATCTTCCAATCTCTGACTACACCAGCTCTTCCTTGCTTTCAAGGTTTGCTACATATTTCTCATTTCTCATTATTCTCCTCAAAGCAGCTTCCCTGCATGCCCCAGCTCACTCCCTCCCCCAGCCCCTAGTGCAAATGGCCTTCTGGGCCTTGTTAATGCTTCTTTCAGCGCTTCTTTCACACAGGAAACCTATCCCATGATCAAATGCACAAGGCTCTAAACTTACAGTTGGTTTAAGAGCCACTAAAGAGCTCTCATATTTCCTTGCTGTCCTGCTGCCTACCCAATTACTCCCTGTTTTGTTTTGCCATCTGTTAGCATTCCTTTCCTGTGCCTTTACTGATATGCACTTACTGATTTCATAGCAGGTCTTAAGTTTGTCAGCACCCTTAGCATTGCATCCCTGTTTTTCAGAGTGCTTCCAATTCTTTGTTTGGTGCTAGCTCCAAGACCATTAGGTGTGTCCCTTATTGTTGCATTCCAGTGCATCCTAGATATTACTGAACAGAGCCTGACCAACCACTTAGTAGACACACTCAGCAGCTTTATAACAATTACATAATTTATAAAATAAGAATTTATAAATTGTCCAGAGAAAGTAAGCTTAGGAGGGGCCTCTAAAAGTCATCTTGCTCATGGATGATATCTAGTTGGCTTTCAAAATGCCCAGTGCTGAGCACTGTGTACCCTGAAAGGCAGTCAGTATCTTTCCACTACTCCCTAGCACTACATTCCTTGCTGGCTTTGTGTGAGAAAATGCTTCCTAACATATCTCATATGTCACATTTCCTTAGATTGTCATGTTCTGTTTTGAACAAAATTTCTAGGTAAAAGAAACTCAGAAATGTTAATGTTCATTAATGTAAGGTATGCCTGTAGCAATGTGTGTAGCCACATATGTGTTCCCTTTAGTTTGGCTGGATGTAAAACAGTCCTAATTAGAGTCACAGAGCCATATCAATGAGGTGCTGCACCCAAGGTTTGAAGACTTCCTAAGAGAAGATGATATAGTCAGGCCAGAAATAGCTTGTATTTGACTTCTTGAAGTAAATATGCAGCAAGAGTACCCATGAACTAATTGCCGGATGTATCTACACCTAAACATGGCTGTGTCTGTTGGAACAAGGATGTTTGGTATATGTGGTTTTCATGACAGTGCCTAAAAGTGGTTATCAGGGAGACATTAAGAGCCAGACAGCTATATTTGCACTTTTCCTGGTATCATTCTAGCTACTGACTCTGTCAAACTCAGGGACTACCCATAGAAATGTCTACCACAGATAGCTGAGTGACACCTGGCTGAGGTCTTGTCTGTTCTGGTTTCAGCTGGGATAGAGTTAATTTTCTTCTTAGTTGCTAGTACAGATCTACACTTTGACTTTTGAACAGAAAGAACAAACGAACAACCAACCTCCCTTTTGCTAATGTCGAAGCAAGAAGGATTAATCAACTGTGAATTTTCAGGGAACTGTTACTCAGTTGAAGTCACGTCACCTTTCGTTTCCTGCCTGCAAAATCCCGAGGCATGCAGAGCAACGAAGTCACACTAATACACACTCCAGCAAATGCTGGGGCAGGTTCTCTAAGTATTTAAAAGGGGAGTCATCCTTTTGTGTGATTTTGAGACTTCATATCACTTCAGAATTTTTTTCATAGGCAGCAGTTTTATTAAAAATGAAGTACCCACTCAAGCTTTTATAGTTCTAGTTAGTAAAGAAGACTGCCTTCAGTGACATCAACACCAACATATTTATGAACACCAAAAGCAGAGCTGGACTTCACTGTGGATTTCTACAGTATTTTTTCTGGCATCCTAATGACAGCAACATCCTCCTACATATTTTGACCAAAGGAAGAATTCAGATTAATTAAAAAGCTGTTTCTCCAGGGTTCCTCCATCTACTCATACTTCTGTTTTGTGAAGTCACACAGTTCTCTCTGATAGTGCATTACAGTGCTCCAAATTTCTGAAGACAGTCCCTGTCTGCAACAGCTGTGGGGGATACAAGGAAGTATATGGCAAGTCATGGGAGGTGGTGGTCACTTACTGCTGACTACAGAAGGATTGAGACCTATACAAGATGCCTTTCAGATGGCTAAATGTGAGATGAATCCCTAGGCATGCCAAATGGTCCCCTTGTCTCTTCTGTTTCTCAGAATTGCCAAAGCGCATTCCATGGAGCTGGAATGACACAGCACCAACCTCTGAGAATGGGGAGTCTGTGATGAGCCAAGAAGGCTCATTTCCCCCACCACAAAGACTTTATTGCTCATGGTTTCTCGAGAGCTGGAGATGGAGGATTATATCTGTTGTGATTCAAACCAGCAAAAGAGGCCAGCTGTGCTACAGAAGCTGAGTGAGGGCCAATCTGATCCACTGAGACTGGCAGAGAAAAGTTTTGACAGGTGAAAGAGAGCAGTCATTTTAATTAGGCAAAAACCTCTGGGAGATTTTCACAGTGCATCTCCCTCAAGCATTTCCAATGCCAGCGCTTACCCAAGGTTGATATCTGGCACCCCATGTGTTTCCAAGGAAGGTGCAGTACTGATGTACTGGGGATTCATGGTTCCCACTGGCTTCGTTCCAGCAAACTCCTTATGTCGGGTGTCTGGTCTGAGAACACACTTAACCAAGCAATGCACCTTATGCTCTTAACCCTTTGCTGCCTTGGATTGTTCTTCAGCCTCATTTGCTCCCTTTTATTACCCAGAAAAAAAAAATACCCAGAAGGCATTGTGGCCAAATTGCTGAAATTCAGTGAAGAAACTTTTCTATGTCTTTTCACACAGCACTTTTCTATACTTTTTTAACCTTACCTGAGGTCTTCTCATGTGGATAGGAATGGAGTTCATAACACTAATTAAACTCCCAGGACATAAATGGAACCTGAAGATGGGCTGTCAGCAATGTCAAACTGGTGTCTATAATCCCAGTCAAATGCATAGATTTGTCTCATTATTATTTTTTTTTCTACTGAATCTATTTCCTTTGCATTTCTCCTGAGAATTCAGTTTTTAGGGTATCTTTTCACACCTGAGGAGGCTGGAGACATTGATCTTTTAGCCTCACACCTTACAAGTCACTTTAGGCTCCCAGCAATTATACAGACTCTAGATGCAGCTGCTGAGCATCCCTCAAAGTAAAGTGTGCTGTGTCACCATTGCTTTGTTCTCCCAAGCCCAACTCATTTCCTAGAGGACAAGACACATTTCCCTCTGGCTGAAGGGAAAATGGTGGGGCAGGTTTTAAGTTTTGAAGCGGTAGGAGCTGTGGGTGGAAGAGCAGATTATAAGCAGAAGAAATGATCATGAATGCCTCAAAATTTTCTGTAGCTGAGTCATTCATGTCACTTATATTTCATAAACATTAGTCCAAACAGAATGTATTGCTAGAAATCAAACAGATGTATTGCTAGAAATGGAAAGTCACTCAGTGGTAACAAAATACACTTCAGGCTACTCATTTGTAAACTAATGAACTTTTATAAACTTAAAAGCTACATTAGGCATCTATTGAAGTATTAAGGAAGGAAGGAAACCAAGTCAGAGATGATAATATGTCTTTATTTCCTGTAAACCAGGTTCTATATGTGCCTGAGAATGTGGCAGAAGGAACCATGATATTGCCCAATTATAGTTTATAATGGAAAAGAAGTTAGATATAAAGACATTGCTTAACAGTCGAAGCAACAACACCATGAAATTGGGAGCCTGAAATACTAGAAACAGTTCATTTGCATCTCTCCTGGTCTCCTGTGAAGCTTGAAACAAAGGTGTGGTCCAGGAGGGAAGAGGGCCACAAAGACCACTTGGTGCTTCTTGTTGTCTCTGTGTTTTCTGGACTCTGCAGCTCTGCCAAGCCACACGTGCCATGTGATGATTTGCACAGCTGGCCTCTGTCTCACACTATTTTGGCTTCTTTCTCATCCCAGGACTTGCAGGTATAGCCTTAATTTGCAGCATCCTGAGGTGGGAGAGAAGCAGTGGCAGGGCAGCAGCTTTAAAGGACCTGGGCCGAAGACTGGGGTGTCCTCATATGATGATGTGGACTGTCCTCAGCCCCACGACCCAGTACAACACCACTCAGACTACTGTGAGTTAAAAGCTATGAGAGCTCTTGTTCATAAAAGATCAAGGAACTGAGACAACCCTCCAGTCTGAGACTGTTGCTCCTGCAGAGGCTTTCCCACAGAACCAGGACCCATTTCTACCTCACGCTCCTTCTTCAGCTTCAGGCAGTCAAAGGCAGCTTTTACAGTGTCTCAGAGTCTATTACTATGAAAAGGTGAATGAGAACAGAAGATATAAAAGGAAAAAAAAAAAAAAGAGTGGGCTGTTGGGAAACCCATGCCCCTACAGCAAGATGCCTTAATTTACAAGATTGATTGCTGTAGGTTTTTCTGAGGAAAAGTGCAAAAACTGGCTGATTAAGAAAAGGAACTAGGAGGAACAGTGTCCTGGTCATTTGCACAAGTGATACAAGCCAGTTCAGCATATTCTTCCCACAATTTCTTTTGTTTACTTGCTGGAGTTTGAAGTTTTGCTTATATATCCACATTTTAAGAAAACCTTAAAAATATACACAACTTTAATTTCAGTGTGTAACTTCAATCTCAGTAACTCAGCTTGGTCTCAAAGCCAACAAGCATGGTTCTCTGTAAAAGCAATCACATCCAAGTCTTGCATAGCCATGATTGTCAGAACTGAATGCCTGCTGTTGTTTTCCTGACTTCTTTAGGGCTTCCAATATGCACATAATGTTCTGGTACCCTGTTTAAGGGCTCCACTAAGTTTGGATCTGAAGTAAAGTCAGATGAAAAAGACTCCCTTGGTCAAAGCTGCTTGAAATGCCCAGGGAAGGGACTCCTTGTATTTCCCTCACTAGTAAAGTAGAGGCTGCTCATGGCCACATGCCTCTGAATGGTCTTCTGATGCCTGGAGCACAAAAAGCCCTCGGACTTGAAACACTAAATGAAGAAAGGTTAAGGGGAGCCTTAAATTTAAGGGAAGCCTTGCTTGATTTGAAAGCCTCACTTCAGTTTGGATATTAAGAGGTTTCCTTTTGACTTCTGGAGGGTACTTCTCTGCAGCAATGGAAAGGCCCTTCAGGGTTTTCTGGGAGCTTTTGTTCTTTTCAGATGCCTCTTGTCCCTTCACTTGTTTGTCATTTAGACAGCAGCCTCCAGGGAAATGACATACACAGCAACAGAGGATCTGCAGAGAGCAGCAAGGGAAAGTTCTCACAAGAAAATGCACATTCATTCTGATCTCTGATTTTCTACAGCATCTTGGTTGTTTCAAAGGTTTGTCTGGAGCCATGTGGGGAAATGCGCTTTTTGAAAATGTTATTCTGGCACAGATCTTTATGGTAAAGATTTTTCAGGGAGAAGAACAGACTAGTGATCTGAGAGGGCATGGGTAAAATGCTACCAGGGCAAGACAATGGTAGGGAAGAAGGTGATTTTCCTGCAAATGAAAGGGGAGCAAACTGTGGAAGAATGAAAAAAATGAGTGTAATTGTGCCACAGGAATGATCAGATGTTACATGAGCATCATGTGGGGAAAATTATCAGGATAGAGCAACCCATTAATTAAAGGCCCATGACTACTGTGGGAAATTTTACTGTATTATGATTTTTCTTATTAAAATCAGTAGTGCTTCCCAAGTCATTTAAACATCAGGGTTTTGAGATCCCTGCTCCGGAGAGCTCTGTCTGGTCTGAGGACTCTCCCTTTGAAATTCCCAGAGATAGTGGATGCTTGAATCTGCAATGTTTCCTGAGTGGGCAGCCAGAAAAAAAGGAAGCTGACAGGAAACCTGATTTTCCTCAGTTTGTTAGAAAACCCATACAGTCTCCTGGCACACTCTTACTTCATTAACTGGCAAAATGAAAAAAATAACTAATCTTCTGTTGAAAAACTTCTGGCCAGATTTTGGTGAAGGACATGAGGAAGAAGAGGTAGATAAGGCCTCTGAAAGGCCATTGGGCATGGGACTTGGCTGTTACCCAGCACATGATAAGATGAAATTAATAGAGAGTAACTTCTACTGTAAGGAATTGGGTCTGGTGCTCAGTATGCTGTCTCCCGGCTGCAGACAACTGCCCATGAAAGATTACTTCACTGGAGCCAGCCAAAATGTTTCTTTTCTCTTTGGGTTTGCCTCTCCAGAAAGGTTGTGCTAAGGTCGGGTTTTCTGCATCCTTGGGGAAGCTGGCACTTCAGAACAGCCAGAGGAGTATTTAGGACAGTGGTTTGCAGCCTGTGGGCTTTGGTCCCCTGGGGCACACTACTGTTTCCAAGGGACTGGTGAAAGCTGGCTCAGAATAGAAAGGTCAGTGCACTTGAAGCAATTTTTCAGGAGTCTGCAGCTCTGCTAGCAAACTGCAGGGAGCCAAAAGTTAGCACTCCAGAAATAGTCATGGAATTAAAGCATGGGCTTGATTCAAGCACTGAGGCTTGTGCATGTGCCTGCAACCCCAGAAGGTCTCATGTCTGAACCAGAGCTAGTCACTCCTCTCCACCACACATTGGTGCCCAATCCCCTAGCAAGACGACCTCCACATTTCTGGCCATGTCTCTGGGCACTTGGCTAGATAGAGGCTGAGCATGTCAATGCTCATTATTTGTTTCCTGAAAGCTCTCTGCCAGGGCTCATCAGCCTATGACATCCCAGTTTTTAATATTACTTCACACATATCACCCTGACCGGACTTTCAAAGAGCTCATCTCTGTCTCCTCAGCCAGGTTTTCACCAGACTTCCCGCTCACTGACATGGTGCACACCAAAGACCTAACTGCCATCCTTGTGCCTTAAGCATGAATCAAGAATTGCTATAACTCCAGGTACAACATCCAGAAAGTCATCTTTGGATCTTTAAAACCATGAGAGTCTCATCTGCAGTCAGACTACGGTTGACTGGATCATCAGGTATTGATAACTGAATGAGGTCCTCTAAGGACTTCAGCAAAGCCAATTGTTTTACCACTGATATCAGTAAAAGCAAAATTGAACTCTGCAGGATCATAGAATTATAGAATCATGGAATGGTTTGGGTTGGAAGGGACCATAAAGATCAACTAATTCCAATCCCTCTGCCATGAACTGGGACTAGACCAGGTTGCTCAGAGCCTCATCCAACCTGACCTTGAATGCTTCCAGGGGTAGGGCATCCACAACTTCTCTGGGAAACCTGTTCCAGTGAATTACCACCCTCACAGTAAACAATTTCTTCCTAATATGTAATCTAAACCTACTTTTTCTCAGTTTGAAGCCATTTCTCCTTGTCATTCCATGCCTTTGTAAATAGTCTCTATCTTTCTTGTAGGCTCCCTTCAGGTACTGGCAGTCCACAATTAGGTCACCCTGAAGCCTTCTCTTTTCCAGGCTGAACAAACCCAGTTCTCTCAGCCTTTCCTCACTGGAGAGGTGCTCCATCACTCTAATCATCTTGGGATGACCCTTTGGAGTCGCTCTGACAGGTCAATGTCCTTCCTGTGCTGGGGACCCCAGAGCTGGATGCAGAGCTCCAGGTGGGGTCTCACCCGAGTGGAGTAAAGTGGTGGAATCACCTCCCTCGCCCTGCTGACTGCACTGCTTTTGATGCAGCCCAGGATACAACTGGCTTTATGGGCTGTGAGCACACATTGCCAGGTCATGTCCAGCCTCTCATCCACCCAAGTCCTTCTCAGCAGGGCTGCTCTCAATCTGTTCATTCCCCAGCTTGTGTTGATACTGGTTGTTGCTCCAACCAAGGTGCAGCACCTTGCACCTGGTCCTGTTAAACTCCAGGAGGTTCCCATGGGCCGTCTTCTCAAGGTTTTCCAGGTTCCTCTGGATGGTATCCCATCCTTCTGGATCTGCTCTTGAAGAGCATAATGTGATTACTCAGTCTGTACAACACTTAGATCAGTCTTATTGAGACCTCTGATCAGCACTGTTATATAAATATTAAATAATAGCACTAAAAAGAAGGGAAAGAATTATTCAAATTGGACAGTAGCAATAAAACAAGAACTAATACATTAAAGCTGAAAAAATTAAATTTACATTATTTAATTCTGTAACTGTGTGATTTAACTCAGCAAATTGCTTAAGGGTCCATTTTGCATGAAAAGTGCTGTAAAAGCTGAGCTTTATTGTCTCACATTTATCTTGAGTGTTAAAAAGAGTTTTCAGAGACAGCAAGTACAACCAAAGAAAGGAAACTTTGCCTAGTGGAGGAGGTAGAATTTGGACAATAAGTCCATGCATCCTCTGTGCAGTGCAGGTGCACTAATGGCTATTTAAGATGATGATCTGGGTATGACTTCTGCCTTAGGAAGTCTCAACACATTCACTGATATATGTGGGCATCACAGCATTCTGTCTCTATTTCTTTTATTCTGTGCTTTCCCATTCAAGCACATTAGAAAAAGGAGGCTCCATCAGGCTCAGAATTGCTCAAAGCCAGTCCAGCTCTTCTTTCATTCCTCTGAGACATTTCTATATAGTGTGAAGCATGTGTTGGCTCTCTGAGAAGTTTCTTTCTTACATCTTCTACACTTACCTTGAAGAACAATTTGTGTCCTTTAGTGTGGGGAGTGATTGAGAGCATATGTGGGAATTAAAAGCATCAGCACCGGTAAAACTGGAAGCTGTAGCTCCAAGTGGGTGGCAGTAGCTGTGGTGCTCATCCTTTCCATCCAGAAATCACTGTCACAGGTAGATACACATCCCTAACAAACCTTACACTGTTTTGCTCACTCTGTGGGGAATGTATGCACAGCACTTTAATCTCATTTCCTTTGGTAAAATTCAGAGCTTCAGGTTTCCAAGCACTACTGGCCTTATGTAAGATTAAAAAATTCTGACTTCAAAGAGGTTAGAGATATGGCTTTTGGTTATTACCCTGTGTATTTCCCAGAAGGAGCACTGAGAGGGAAAAAATAAAGAAGATAAGCAGAGGGGGTAGGAAAGGCATACCACTTTTTTGTCTGTCTTTGTCCAGTGCCTAGCCAGGAAAAACCCTCATCTCTCAATTTACTGCAGCTTTGAAGTGTAATGATGTTAATAGTAAATAATAATGGGTTCAGTTTGTCTCTGCCTTTCCCCTGTGTAGTTTCTGGTACTGTGCTAAATTCGCTTAAGATGAGAGTAAAAAATTGTTCTGTCCAGGTGCAAATGATGTTCTGATACACAGAGTACAGGACTATTGCCACAAAATGATTCTTTATCCCAGGTAGAAATTGGGCACTCAGAATTGTGCCTAAGAATGCCTGTCCATTTCTGAAAGTTATTGACTAGCCTCTCTCTTTTACAATAATCATGACCTTCCTGTTTTCTGATCCAGAATGATTTTGGAATCCTGCAGGATCCTACATGCACTTTCAGTATATTATTCTGTCACTAGAGGACTGTGTGTGTGATCCAGCTCACAAACATCCATGATCTGTGAGACAAAGCTGAACCTCAAATGGTGTAGGATCTTTCAGTGTTTTGTATCCCTACAGCTGGTTTTAATAGATATCTCCTTCTTAATACAGTCTGATATTTCTATATTTTTCATGCTTTCATGAAATATAGGAAACTCATTGATTTATTAATATTCAGCAGCTAAAAATATCGCCTGTTTCTGGCTTAGCAGCAATGCTTCTTTCTCTACGTTAAAACATGAAGGACAAAAACACAAGCTTGCTGTATACATTTTAACTTCCATATACCAGAGTCAATATTTGCTTTCAGTATTTTGTTCCTCGGATGAGAAAATGGCAAATACATAAGTGTCTTTGAACAGACTACTGCTTTAAAGTAGGCTGGAATCAATAGACTCAATACAGAGCTAAAAAACCCAGTTTTGCTAATGGTAGTAAGATGACATTGCATTTCATGTTTCTTTTCACTTCATTATTGGTCCTTTATTTTTATTTCTTTAAAATAACTAAGATTTAAACCAAGACCAGTATCAGGATCTGGCTTTTTTAGCTGTTGTGTAGGTTCATGTTCTTCTCAAATCTCCCTCAGTTTTTGATAAAAGATCATTATAACCTCTTCAGTTAAGTCTTCCCTCCTTCTTAATAATGACAACAACAAAACCTACAATAATACAGGCATTGAGCCTTCAATCAGAATATATAGAAGACACTCCTCAAGTCATTTTGTTGGCCTTCCTTTTCCTATTCCTCTGTTGATCCTCCAGCTGAAGGATGATTCCAGTTTGTAAAAAGTCAACCCCTTGATATACACAAATGCCTTCATCTCTGCATGGGAGCTGGGATGGACACAAGGCTTGCCCCCCTCTGCCTCTGGCACAGAGGAGTTCTTCCCTGCCACAGCTTTGGCTGCTGCACGTTCTGTTTGCCTCTCTCCTCACTTTTCTCACATTTTTCATACTTCCCATTTTTCCTGTCTCTCCTGTTCTGTCATGCAGTGGCTTCACCTTCAGAAATCAGACTGAGAGTCAGGACATTGAGGAAGCATGGAGATGTTGGTCTCACACAACCTGCCAAATGGGGGGGGACCAACCCCAGCCAGCCCCCCTCCAGCATCATGTCTAACACTGCAGCTTAAGTAAATAGGGTTTGTTGAGGAATACCTTCAGTGCAGGTAGCTCGATGTGCAATTGCAGGGGAGCTGCAGGTTGAGCTCTTAGTGGTGAGAGCCCCAGGCAAGAGGCCATGAACTGCTGGCTCTTTGCACAACAAACGGCCTGGGGACATGTGGCCTATTCAGGTGACCTGACACTCAGAGACACAGGAGGACCCAGGACCCGGCTTAGACTGTGAGCAGACTAAAGCTCAGGGTTTCCTTTGTTCAGGTCCCCATCAGAGGCAGCAGCTTGAGATGTTACTTTGTTATTGCACCGTGATTAACTTAGGGATGGGGACGTCTGAGACACTGCTGTGGGAACCTGAGGTCAAGCGGGTAAGGAAATCCAGTCTGATTGTGTGTAGCTGTGAAGGGGCCCTGATCCCAGCTCAGGTGTTCTGAGTGTCACTGCCAGAGTGGTGCCTGGACGGTCAGACAGGGAAGTTTCCTTGACAGATTTAGGACTAGAGAGATGTTCTGCTAAGCTGTGCCTTATCATAACAGCCCCCTTCAGCCCAGAGTGCAATAATCATCTTGCTAATCACAGGATATCATCTTTCATTTTAGCAAACTGCACACGGCACCTCAGGAAATTTCCTCTGAATGAATAAAAAAAAAAAAAATCATTTCTAAATTACAAATTAAACAAATGACAATTAATTGAGCAAATAGCTAGTTCTGTTACTGCCTCCCTTCTTGCTGCCTGTGGACCTCCTCCAGCTCAGTCTTCCCTTCATTCCTTGCCTTGGGATCCAGCTTGTTCATCACAACCAGCTGCAGCTTCTGTCATTTCATTTTCATGCTAGTCCAAACATTTTCTATTTTCTTCACACAGCAGAAGCTTTCGTCTCCTTGCTCTCCTCCCTAGATGAAAGGGAGCATGACGATAAGGAAGGGTGAGGGGTCTGCAGAAGTTTTTCTCCAGACTATTGCTCATAAAGTTCCCACAAGATGTTTTATAGTCATGTGGCCTCCAAGAGGATACCTAATGCCTGCTGCTGGGTGCTATGTAATCAGTTCTCTTAGCTTGGTTCCTGCTGTGTATTTTGTCTCTGACGCCAAAGTGGAGTGGTGAGATCCTCCTTTGCGCCCAACCTCCCAAAAACTGCATATTCCCATCTTGCCAGTAACAGTGGGGAGCTTCTCAGAGTGGCCTGATGAAGGTGATGACTAACAGAGAGCAATAAGCAGAAATGGAGGTGGTGGGATTTCCTGAAAGCTTGAATGAAAGACACCACTTTAATCATGTTTGTTCAGCTGGAACCACAGGCTTGCTTCAGCCCTTGCTCGCTGTTTCAGTATCTTCTGGAGTTTGTGTCATTTTGAAGTTTTTGAGTTTCCAAGAGGTACGTTCCCTCTGAGCTTTTCCTTCTCTCAAAATTGATTCCAAGACCTTTCTACTAAACTTCATCTGAAGTTTCTAGGACAAACTATCTTGAGAATAAGATGCAGTTAAAAAACCCACACGGCAATGGAAAAAAAATCAGGATGCCACATTGGTGAAGTTTACATCTATTTGGAGACCCAGCTAGAGGCTGTATCAGATATTAAACCTTCACTCACATGCACCACCTTTGCTCCCTGGCGAAAATAGTGGTGTTTTGACAACAGCAAATGGTAAACAACAAGAAAAAAAAGCTAGTTTATTTTATTGTCGTCAGAGCAGTTATGGACAGAATTCATTCTGAGGAAGGAGAGAAATCTCATTCAGAGGTTTGTGTTAATTCCAAGTGAGCACATAAATCCAGTTTGGGGTTTGTACTTCACACAGCACTTTTCTCCTGAGATCAGATATTGGTAAATCTTGAACTGGAGCTTTGAATCCAGCTCAGATAGATTTTTGCAGAAATGTAATTGAAGCCAGAACACAGACACCCATGTGGGAAGGGAGAAGAGGTAGAGTTATAAATATAAAAAATAGAAAAGGAAGTAACTGACAAGGAAAACAGGGTATTATGGGATTCTGGAATCACACGAATG
>JAWWLV010000045.1:52554698-52605686 GCA_035041135.1 Platyrinchus mystaceus | reverse complement strand
GTGTCCTCTTTCACTTCCTTGTCTGGAGCAGACATGTTCCTATACCTCCGTTAAGGAGATGGCAATCAGTTTCTACACCAATTGTCTCATCACTGATGGTGTGTGCCATGCCATGCATTCTGCCACAGAGGGAGTATCACTGATGCATTGGCACATGCAATGCAAGTGTGAAGCCTTGAGTGCAGTGGCAAGCCCACAAAGGCACATGATGTGTGTTTCAACTGTGCAGATGGACAATCTTGGCCAACTGCTATGTTGATGCAATTCCTCCAATTTCAGTGCCATCACAATAAGAAAGAATTTAGCCCCAGTGTATCTGCATTTTAGGCAAATAGGGTCAAATAAGGATCTATTAGTCCCAATGAAAATTGATTGTATTCATACCTCCAGCTCCGCAAAAGAAAAGAATCCAGACGGAATAAATTCTTCAGAGCCAGAGGAAGCAGCAAGGCAGAACTGGGTTTCCTAGGCACTAGAAAGTGGCTTGTAAAATAGTGCTCAGAATTAGTAACACTGAGCTTTGACTATATTTGGAGGATGTGGACTGTTTTTTTCTAGTAGCTCAGCATTGGGCAAGTGCTTTTCATGGACATACATGGGCACATATAGACAAATGGCAAAGTTTGATTAAAAATCTTGGTTCTAGTTTCCTGGTGGATCAATAGAGTAGCTCTCCTAGCCTTTCCACTCTGCCTCTCCAAGGGTCAGCAGGAGACCAGCAGCAGGTGGGAGAACTTAGCGTTTCAAGAGAGTGCCATGATTTTTATCCACCATGTTGCCTAGTCTAGTCTGAGACTTAGAACCAAAGGACTCTACAGCTAAAAGGAGTGGAAAAAAAATCCAGAATTATAAAACAACCTCAGAACAACTAAACTGACTTATTTCAGGATTTGTAAAAATAAATAAATAATGTGTTCAGGGCTTTCAAGCTTTGCCATACTTCTCTCTACCGAGTGACTCGGTAGAGCTCAGCTACGAAGGAATTAAAAAAAACCACCAAACAACAAGTCCCAAGTCAGCAACCTCCAATTTCTCAAGAGATTGCTCCAAAGCTGTCACTGCTGCACTACACTTGACACTGTGGCCCAAGTCTGATTTGCTGGCTGTCCTATCGTGCTTAGAGGTTCGCTCAGCCACAGAAGAGAGCCGGGTGCCTCTCCCTTTCTTTCTTGAAGCCTTCCTGAGCACGGGGTCTGTGCAGGCAGAGGAGTGCCACCTGCACCCTTGGGGAGCCCAAAGATAGCTGTGAAGTCCCTGCAGTGGCCTGGGTCTAGCTGTCACTACTCTACAGGGTGCAGGCACAGTAATTACTAGAAAAAAAGAAAAGAGAGTGAATGTCTATGTTGGGTAGATGAAAACACATTTAGTGTGGAGGGGAGACCTCCCAAAAAGGCAGAGAAGATATCTGGGGCAGTTTCTGTTTCAGCCATCCAATGCATGACTTGGAAGTCCTGAATCACCGAGCCAGGGATGGTTTCACAGTGACTTTGTTTTTCTCACTTCCTTTCATTTCCACTGACAGACACTTTCATTCTTCAGACCAGCAATGAGATGAAGGACTGGGCAAAACAACACAGCAGCAGTCCCGGACAAATCCAGCAATCGCTTTCTATTGAATGCAAGTTTGTTTCCCCAACCCTTTTGTCTGTGTTTAAGATCCTTTTGGTGTTTGCTTTCCAGAAATATTATAGCAAAGCATCGTTGCCAGAATGAATGCTCATGAAAAATGAATGTTGAGACTGAATCTGCAAATATTCACTGAGAGTAAATTTCCCATTGTTCAAGCAATTGTAAAATTCATAATTTGCCCTGTATTTTGTTATATAAATTATACAATCAGGGCACAGTAACAATATGAAGTGAATTATGTATCTAACCAACACTGCATGCATTCCAAATATCCTCAACAAATTACTGGTGAATAATCTACAGGCTAAGAATTATTTGCTAGCAAAATGCATGAATCATTTCAAATAACAAAGACATTAGAGAAAATCCTTGTCTATTCCCAGAAAAATCTGTAAATAGAGTAAAAATGAAAAATAAATTATCCATTGTCCTTAACTCATTCAATCCAACTCTGTAATTGACCATTCATCTGATTAAAAAGCTGTCAAGGACAAGCCCGTGAGGATGGAGTACCTGGTGCAGATATCAGACTGTGACAAAATCAGTGCTTCATTTGGACGATCACATGGAGAGCAATATGCCAAAACCTAATTTTGGTGTGAAGAGCTTCCTGTAGGGAGAGAATCAGAGATCTTAGCAAAGATCTGCAAGGCTTCTTCAAGTTCTGCCTGGTGAAAGTAAGCCATGGTGAAAGTAAGACACTATTACATAGAAATCTTTGCAAATAGGCCCTTTGGGATCCCACTTCATCCTGGGTAAACCAGGTTTCATTCTTTGCTGAGCCACAGAGATATTATTTGAATCTCCAGTTGAGTTGGTGACTCAACACTAGGGTAAGGGGACAGAAGGTCTGAGTGCTGCTTCCCTCTCTACTTTGAAACATGACAATAACTTCACTGCTTGGTACTGTTTTTCTAGTTTCTCTTGAAACTGGAATTCAGATGGGCTAAGGGCTGTTTCCTGCTGTGGTGAAAAAGGCCACACACCAGGGCTGATTCTTACCTGAGCATCCTTAGACCAAAATACCAAAACAAGCTTCTTGTTTAGGTTCCTACAGTTAATGGACAGAGGCACCCCCAGAAGAAGATTGATCCCACCTTTCTATAACATGTGTCACAGAATGGGTTGGTTTGCTACTGTCTTTTATGCTGTAACCCTTTCAATAGGCACAGCATAGGTGCTTCAATTTTGGATGGCTAAAATCAGCTGAGATTAATTCCTTTCCCCGGATTCATATAGCACCTTGCACAATGCAGCCCAGATCTGCCTTGAGACCTAGACATTAGTACGGATTATAATACATAACCAATGAGAGAAAACTTAATTAAAAATTGCCCATGGGGACTGCCTTCTATTCTAGGTGTTCAAGGCTTCTAATTTAAAGAACAGAATGATTGAATCTTCCCATCACATCACTAAGGTGGATAATCACCCTTAAAATGTCTTCTAGCATGAAAATTCAGGCAGAGAAAGACAGAAAGTACAACAATAGAAACACAGGTGCTAATGCTGGCTTCACATCCCAACAGGCACACTTAGCAAAGATACAATAAGACTGGATAATAAAATAAGGTAGAGAAATGGCTTGTAAGAGGAAGATGACCTCTTGAAGAAGATTGAATATGTATTCAGAAGTGTTGTTCCACAAGAAAGGAAAGAAAGCTTGGTTTTGTGCTATTATGCTCACAGGCCAGTGACTCTTAAGGTAGCTCAGAAAACCCACAATAAGGTGTGGTCACTCGATTCCTATTCCTCTAACTGTGTGAGAATTACAGAGTTTGTGGCTCCTCCCTGAGATGAGCTCACTGCAGGTGCTGCCATACCATCCTAAAGGAAGTGTGGAGGTGCTCTGCTTTCTGGGTCCGCCTGGCAGAATCCACCACAGAACAGGGATGCCTCTAAGGGAGATGGAGATACCTGAGTCAGCACTGGACGTTGCTGTCAGTGTCCATGGCCATTTTCCAAGCACTCATTGGAAGCTGTGGCTGGCTGCCAGATTTGGAACTGTTATGTAGGAGAGCTCACTATTAGTCAGCCACTTTGGGCTGAGCTGATTTTTTCTTCCTTTAAAGGACAGTCCCACATTTCATGTCCACAGCACAAAATTATATCTGACATGTAATTTAAAGCCCAAGCCTTACTTCAGTAAATGGGATCAAACAGCAGGGCATTTCATTTGACAGAATGGATATTTCTAGTTTTAATATTACATTAACTTTTCCTCTCTGTGCCTCTCATGGATTTTTCATTCTCAGGCAGCAGTGCCTGACTTCTAACCAGTCATCACTTTGACTAGGTGTTCCCCAAGATTTCAGCAATTCCCTTGGGGTCAGAGAGGGTTCCTGGAGTGTTGATATCAATTCCCTGGTACTGTCCATACCTTCTTTCACTTGTACCTGATGAGAAACTTTGATCTTTGAGAGTTTGGAATGACCCCATCAGGCAGAGGTGATACAGGATTAAATTGCTGATAACCACAGCAGCTTAGCAGGCTGCTGGCCTCCAACTATTAGGTCCTTGAAAGAGGCCTACAATATCACCTCGGATCTGGCACTCCAGTAACACACTCCCAGTTTGTCAATTATCTTGATCTTTCATCTTCCTAGTTCAGCTTACAGTCAAATGCCAGTGTCTGCCTACACAGTAGGCAGTAGTCAACACACAGTACTGTAGACAAAACCTCACTCCCTTGTTTTCCCCTGTGACTCATGAGAATTTTGTTGTCACAAGGAGAGTGTCTAGTAGGAACGAACTTCTTATGGAGTTAAGTGTTAGCATCACAGTGCTAGCAAATGTGAGGTTTTATACTTACCAGAAGGTGATTAGCTATAACATGAATAATACAATACCTATCCTAGACACCCTGGATGACAACTCAAAGTAATCACTCCAGCATGATGAAGTAAAGTGCTCCAGCTAAATGCCTAAGTGCTACATAACAACAGTTTTTAATTAAAGCAACCAAATATATCTTTAATGTTGATTAAAAGAACTGTAGAGTTGAGAATGCTGTAATACATTTTATACATCAGATAAGGATTTATCTTTGGTCAGAGACAAAGAATGAAAAACTACCATGACAAGTGAATTTCCAGAACCCAATCACAGCTGAAATCAGGAGGGTTTTATGGAAACTGTATCAGAAAATTGAGGGACAGACCCCCAGAATCTGTGTAGACCTCCCCTACACTGCCAAATAACACTGGCTGAGTTACTTGACACTGCCAAGAGAGAGAAGGGGGACCTTCATGTTAATAAAAAAACAGCTCAAACAACACTGTATTTACACACATCAGATAAGTGCTAGCCAGCACTGTCTCAGACCCCTTAACATGACAGATTGAAATAATTTAATCATGTACTAGTAGTTGTTTTTCTATCAAGCCTTGTCACTGTATTTCAATGTCTGAAATGATAGAGTGTTTTCCATAGGACTTTGTTATTTTTGACAAAGAGTAATATCAGAAATAATGCGTTCTAACTGTTTCTGCCAAAAGAGGGAAAGAGAACAAAAGAATCAACACTTTCATATGCGTTTGTGGCTTTGTGGATGAAATTCATGCTCCAACTGGGTGGTGCAACATGAAAATACATCCTCTCTTGTAAGAAACCCACACAACCTTTCTGTCTTGCCAGCAACTCACCAACTCATCTGAAATGAATGCCACTTGAAATCATCACAGTAGGTTTCTTCAAATGATGTATCCTGCTGCACAAAGCTCATCCATCACATACTGCCTGCTCTTGCAGGCTTTTGAAGAGCTTCATCTCCAACAATATTTACAGTGAATCAAGTTTACTTGAGCATGGCTCAAATTTCTTTTATGTCTCCTTGTGTATTTTCCCTTTGCATCCTTGGACTGTCTGCTTCTTATGGAGGCTGACTTCTCTGCAATTCAAAACTGAGCCAGTCCTGTGGAAAACATTAGGCTCACTTTTAAGTAACCACTTTACAGATCTGAGCAGTAAAGCATGTGTTTCAGTCACCAGGCATTACTCTGGGTTCTGGATATTCCTATGTCCCCTGTGGTGAAGGCTGTGTTAATGCAGTTGGCTTGTCAGCTGTACTCAACAAGCTGGTTTGTTTAGTGCTTCTGCATTGTCCGTTCATGTTTTGAATGTCTCTGGCGTACCACGAATCCTACAGAAAACACATATTTAATCCAAATTAGTAAATTGTACCATGTTTAGTATCTTTGAATAACAGAATCATAGAATGGTTTGGGTTGCAAGGGACCTTAAAGATCATCCAGTTCAAACCTCCCTGCTGGGGGAAGGGACAACTTTCACCAGACCTCAGAGCCCCATCCAACCTGGCCTTGAACACTTCTAAGGATGGGAATTGTTAACTGGATGTTTAAATGCAAAAAAAAAAAAAAAAAAAGGGCATTAATTGCAATAATAATCCTTGATCCTTCAACATAACAGAGAGGAATTGCTCTCTCTATGGCAAAAACATCGGCTGACTTGACATCTAGCATTTTGGCAATTTGGTTTTTATCACCATTTATTTCTTCTTTTAGCTATGCAGCAGTTATTTTTATCCCTTCAGGTTTTCCAGGAAGGCAAGTCCCCTTGAAAATTCATGTCCCTACTTGCTTTGAAGAAAATGGGCTGTAATTAAGTAAAGTTGCATTACTTACAAAGTTGTCATTTGCAATTTCAAATACATAAAGCAAGGGAAATGCATCATTAAGGACATAAATCTTCTCATCTACCCACCTAATAAATAAACACATTATTCTTATCAGGTACAAAACACAGCACACTTCATCAAACTCCAGAAATGTAAACCTCCACCTGTTCTTTCAAGAGCGGCATTAAAATGAAGTACAAAGCTTTCCTTAAAAAAAAAAAAAAAAAAAAAAATCCCAAAATTCTGGATTCAGATTCTTACAATGGCATAAATCAGTACAGTTCTTTTGGCTTCAGAAATTGATTTGTTTTACATTTGTTGAAGATGGGACACATTATATGTGAAGTTTTTTGTTCCACTCCATAATTCTCTTTCCCCTTTGGAACAAATATTCTTTGACTCCCATGTGCTGTTGGATGCTAGGATCCTATTTCTAAATCAAAACTGATGTCCTCTGAAAGATGTGTTCTAGCTCAAACCTTAATTAATTCAGGGCAGTGTTAGGTGGTTGATCAGACTTCACCATCCTGGCTGAACTTTGATCTCAAAGCCATGCTGTGCTTGAGAAATACAAACAACATGTTTCAGAAACTCACTTGTAAAGCAGGTTATAGAAGACTTTTCTCCTGTGGTCCCAAATTGCTGAAAGACCTTAGCTTTGAGGAGAAACTCCTGAATCTGCCCACCACCTCAATCTCTGGAGCTTGACCAGAGGTCATGTCAAAGGGCAGGCTTGTAAACAGTGCGGGTGATGGGTGACCTTGGGAAGAGCTTTGGCTCCTGCTGGACTGACAGTGCTGCCATGTCAATAGGCAAAAGAGGCAAGGCTAATGCAAGCAACTGGACACTGTGGAGCTCAGTGTGATGGACAAATGATGGCTTCAGCTTTTGCCTCTCCTTCTGAAGCAAACTGTATGGAATTTAGGGACTTCATGCAGTTGCAGCATCCTAGTGGTTAGTGTAGGTTCCTCCTCTCTTTTCCCCATTGCCTTAGGAAAGCAGGAAATGCCATATTCTGTGCTTTTGGTATCAGCTGGAGTTATAAGACTTGCCTTCCACAGCTACAGCACAGAACCAGTCAGACTGACCCAACAATTTGTTCTCATTTACTGCTCTTTGATTCTTTGCATCCTTCCTTTCTTTCGGCTCTGTGAAAGCATTTCCCCTTGTGCAGTGGAAAGTCCTGTCCCCAGACGGAGACATCTGTGAGTTCTGTGGTTTCCACATGAGGGGACAGACAGGTGTGGTTGGTACCTGGAGAATACTGGGCCCAGACCTCTCTGACCAGATGACTGGTTTCAGAGTCCTTTGCCGACTGAGGATGTGACCCTGGCCAGCTGAGAGAGACATTATATGACCACCAAAGAAGCCACATTTCCAAAATGGAGCAGATATTTGTGATAAGTTCCCCAGAGATTTGATGGATGTATACCCCAGCTTTCTTGTGATAAATACAAATTGCTTGATGAAGAAACCTTTGGACAAATAGCAAAATATATTCTCAGACCCAGGCAGATCACAGCTAAGGAATTCACATAACAAATCAGAGACAGTGAAAGAACATGAAGACAGTAAAAAAAGAAATCAGCTACTATAATTTTTATCTCAGTAATAGATAATTACTGTATTTCTTAAATCCAACATCATAAAGTTTAGTTACTGAGTAGTCTGAGTCAGAACTCATAATTAAGATAGAATTCTAGTATTCTACAGTTAATCATAGAATATTAGAGGAAAGATCCTGAGAGGAACATCTTGCCTTCTTTCATGCCAGGATGTGGGTCTGTGAAAAAGTCAGGGGAGTCCTGTTAGAAAGATTTTGGGGTGACGCAGGGCAGCACAAGACTCTTAATAGTCTTCATAGATGCAAAGATTATTTGAGAGACTGAGATTCAGCTAATGATTAACTTCCCTGTAGGATGTGTTAGAGAGCTTTGATTAAGATATTCCCAGCAAAATCTCACCCTTACAGCAAATAAACCAAAAGTGTAGTCTGTGCTCTGGATTTGTAGACACTGACTAGGTTTCAGCTGATGACCCCTTATCCAGTCTGCATGCAGTTTGGAAATGAACCTAGCCCTTCACTCCTTTATTCCTCTTTGTTTTCCCTACCTCCTGAAAGCTGTTTGAACAATTTACAAACCAGGCTGACTGTGCTATTTTTAAGTCAGCATCATTTTGAGTTTCAGGTTTAAAGGGAATCAAAAAGCACAAAAATGGTGGACCTGTACTTAAAGAAAGATTCTAACAACACCTGGAGATTAAATCCATGGATATTTAGAGTGGTCTGGATGCTCATCAAAATGATGCCTTTTATTTTTATATTCATTATAAAAATAAATGAAAACAAAACAATAGGACAACTGTGTTTGCTGAATATTGTGGATTATAATGAGATCTGAGCAAATAAACTCCACTCCAAAACACATGGTAAGGAACAATAACCACAAAATCCTATAAAAGAGAGAAAACAACCACTGCAACTTCAGGTTTTATTTACACATGGGAAAGACAGACTTGCAAAGTCTCATTTAATTGGAATTTTGATAATTAATACAATGTGGCACCATCAGCAGTATCAGAGGAGACCAATGCAGGGTTGAGCTGATTAATGGAGTTGACTAGCCCATTGAGAGCTGAAAGTTGCCTGACAATTCAGGCCATTAATTAGCAACATGCCATATTTCCTCCCATTGGGCTCTGCTGCACTGAACTCACGAAAGCTTGCAACTCCTGCAAGTTTTTTTAGTATTTCTTCTAAGAAGTTTTCCTTCTTCATAAGATTATCCATGTCAAGTCATATCAAAAGCTGTACTGCCACTGAAAAGGTATCAATAGCAGGTCCCAAGGAGGGATTGTAACAAACACCTAAGTAAATAGTAATGGATGCTTAAAGTTTACACAGGCTGAGAAAGCAATGAGATCCTGGGAACTGGGAGCATATTCTGAGGAAACATCTCTAACTCATACAAAGAACCCCACTGCTTACTCACCCTTTCTGTGAAGAATCAGCTGCTGCAAACATGTCGCTTGCAATTTTCCTCTTTTAACCTCACAGAACGAGGGAATGGGAGACTGCTGTAATTAGGATGGTCATTTGTGGTTTTAACTTTCCATTCAGAAGTTTCCCATCAACTGAATGTCCCAAGAATCAGGAAGCTGCAAAACTGGCATAAAGCTCCCTTTGCATTGATTCAGTAGCTACATCAAAGACATAGACTGTTATTTATGAAAGTCACTGCAGTCATCCAAGAGTCTAAATCTATCACAGCAGAGCAACTGTGCATTAGCATCTTCTACAGGGTGATCCCAAGACATACAGGAAAATTACGATTTCCTGTTAGATTGCATAGGAAACTTCTATAACAATATGTAAATTATACTTGAAACTGCCAAGCATATTTTCATTGTCCCGACGGAGGAGACTGTCAAAAATAAACAAACAACACAAACAGACTGGAAGAGAGATTAAATTTTCTGGAAGAGGTCTGGAAACTGCTTACTTGATTTTCAAAACCAGCATAACACAAAGACTAGAAAATAATACAGAAAGAATGAAAATTAATTGGGCCCATATACCTTTTTGTACATGCACAGGATAAAGTTGTCTTGAAATCTTGCTCTACACATGTAGAACAATAAGCAATCTTTTCTATTTTGCAAGGCTGATGCATGCTTACACAAGCTGCAAATCAAACTAAAATTCTTCATAAACATGCTCTGAATGGACACTGATTTCAGCTGCATAAAGCACTGGAATTTAGAAAAAACAGCTTTTTCTTTCTAGAAAGTTCCTAAATTCCGCAAAACAATCAGCAGAACTGGTAGAGGGAAACGAAAACCAGTGGGAGGGATATGGAGAGGTGTAAAGGACAAGTCTGTCTATGAAAAAGGAAGCTGAAGAAAAGCCACTCAATCCAAAGTGCATCCTGTATGATGCCTTCAAAAGTGCCTTAATGAGAACAGAGATTCAGCAAACCTCCATAGGAACATTTCCCACAGAACTAGTTCTTCCTATTCTTCCTCTTCTGTCCCATGAAATATGCACAGGCATACAAAGCCCATGCTCCATGTTCAGAGGTGTTCAGAGCCATGATTGCTTTGTCAGGTGTAGCTGGTTTGTCTGCTGCAAACCCAACCTACTGCAAACCTTGTCTGCTGCTCCTTACCATGGCAGTGATCAGCGAGACGGTCCCAAGCCATTCAGAGCTGTGAGACCCCTGCATGTGCTACACAGACAGCAGCAGTCACGACCATAACATAAGAACCTTACAGTAGGAACTCTATGACTAGCCCCTGCCTGACTCCTGATTCAAGCAAAGACCCCAGAGCTGCAATCTCAATCCATCTTTGACAATTACTTTCCTCTGTCTGAATATGGCTCCCGTACTATTGATGATTTAATGGGATTTAGACTCATGAGTCACTTAATGGCTTATTTTCTAAGCTGTTTTAGGTGAAGGTAGGCACTTACTAGGTTTTGTAAAGCACTTAAAGAGACTAAGGGTGATTGCCATTGGGGTGTAAGCACTTCATTTGCACTTTTGAGAGCACCATTAGGCAATGGTGTGTATTTTTAGGTACATAAATACTGGGGGAATTTTGGTTTGGAATGCAGTTGAGCACATGGTTGATGGGAGATCATGTCAGCTGTAAGAAATTCACTGAATTTTCCTCTGCTTAGATAACCTGATACACTTCAAAACTTACTCATAATCCTCACGCAATTGGAAAAGAAATGCAGGCACCTGGCACCCACCACTTCCACAGCCCAATACCCTGTATATGCCTGATTACCCCTTTGTCTCTTTCTTTGTCGTTCTTTCACCTTTTAGAAAATGAGATCCACACAAACTGAAGGAATTTCAGCACCTTTTAATTCTTCACAAGCCTTTAAATGCGGAACACTCAATTTTAAAAATTCCCTTTCCTTCAACAATACTGAGCTTTTTACATGGTAGGTTGCTTCTCTAATAGTTGCAAAGCTCTTTGTGAGTTTAATAGCTCATTACTATTATATTACTATATGGGGAAACTGAGGCATAGAGATGACAGTAATGTGTACAACTTAATCAGACCAAAACTGAGAAAAACGCTCTGGATTTCCAGTCCAGAGTCCCTGGACTAAAATTTATTTAAGTTGATTTCATTAAATTCATCAGATAGTCTGACAGATGTCGTATACGACATGAACACACATTTTTTAAAAAGATAATTTTAGAAAGTATTTGTTGCTCAGGTTTCCAGTTTAAGACAGTAAAAGACACTTGCGAGCTTACTAAAGACAAAACCACGGTTAAAAAAATCTATCACAGTGCGGTATGGCTGTTTCAAGAAAAAAAGGAGACCGGCAGCAGCAGCTCCAGCATACAAAGACTGAAGTCCCTGATGAGGTCTTCTGCAACTATAGGTGTCTTCATTCCAAGCCAGGTGGGCTTTTAAGGCCAAGGAATACCAAGACACACCATAAAAGCAGCTGCTGGCCCTTGAGTGTATTTTATGGATAGACAGATTATGTACTGCATGAGGGATTGTAGGCTATGGATAGCAGAAAGGAAGCTATCAGAGAATTTTTTTGTTTGTTAGGAGGTTTTTTGTTTGTTTGTGGTTGGGTTTTTTTTAAGTTAAGGCAACTTCTGAAAGTTAATTGGTAGCTGAAAAACAGACTGATGTAGGGAGCCATAAGGATAAATTTTGTTTATGGCAATGATAATTCTCTGGTAGAGCAGGGAAAACCCTCTTAGATTTTAATTGAAAGTGAATTCTAAAATATATCTCACTTCTCTGCTTCTCTAATTCTTTGAAGAGAAAATATGAACTTCAAGCTGATGGTCTTCTCCACTGGAGTGAATAGAGAAATGAATGAGAAAACAAATGTGATTTCCATCATTTTTAGTGCACTACAAAATAATGATTTATAGAGAAGTGAAAGATGAGATGTTTGTAGTCTAGATAACTAGAATCCTGAAATAGCTGAGACGAGAGACTTTTGCAACAATTTTCCTCTGATAAGATAGAGATGCAAACAAATGGTTTGGGTTCAGGTCCCTGGGTGGGATTCAGTTTGTGAGTTCCATACAGCTGTGGATAATCAAAAACTGAAGAAGGTATTATAAACAACTATACCACACACGGTGTAGATTGATTTGTGGTGTCGTAAAGGAGGGAACAAGCAACAGCCTGAAGGGTAGGAACTACAGCCATAGGGTTGTTCCCTTCTTTGAGTTGTTTTTAATCCTGGTTTGCTCTTGGGATAAGATTTGAAGGCTAATATTAGGATATGCCTACAGTTGTGTCCCTACACAATAATTCTGGTTACGTGTGAACAGGTGCCACCAACTTTGGTAGGTCCAGGGGTCATAAGGAACTAGTTCCATACCATCTTTTGAAAATACACCTGCTTGCAGCAGATGTTGGTGCTTCTTTCTGCAGGAAGGCTGGGAGGTCAGGTATAGCCTGACCTCAGAAGTGCTGTGGGACACATTTAAATGTCCTAAGTGCAAAATTTCAATTGCAGCTCATTGTTTTGTCACTGAGTTATAAACACAAAAGGCCTGTCTGTAGAGAAGACGATTCTTGTATTTCCATACCTCTCTAGCAAAAGCAGAACTCGTCTGTCCTTCTGAGACCTCCTGTCTAGAATTAACCAAAGCTGTGAGAGCAAAAAAACCTCTCCTTATCAAAGTCAGTAGAAAACAGTAAGACAAATATTGCTGCTTCTAACTCATTCCTTGGGACTTATGGAAAGCTTGTCCTTATTTCCAGCCCTCACCCCTTTCTTGTGATTCTTGTGATCACAGGGGTTTTTTTGTTTGTTTGCTTGTTAGTTTGTTTGGTGTTTTGTTTTTTGGGTTTTTTTTTTAATATGGATCTCAATGGATGCTACAATGAAGACTGTCTGTGGCTTGTTGAAAGATGTGGATGTCATTGCTAAAGGATCAGAAACTGCAATAATGGTACCTTTAGAAAACCCTTGGTAAAGGTCACTGATCATTGTGCTTATTTGGATGGTATTAGCCAAACCATGCTTATGGCTATTTCTAGGGGTGACTGAACCTGAGAGCTAGCTGAAAGGCTTTATTCAATGTGTCATTTTCTGTGTTTGAAAAACAGCTTTTTCACTATTCTTTCTGTATGAGAGCACATTTTTCAACCCAGTGCTTCCCTGTTTTGGTGAGTGCAGGAGCCCACGCCACTGAACTAATGCCATTGAGGAAGCAGGGAGGAGGCACTCTTGAGTCTAGCTTTTCTCCTTAAAACCCCCTGTGACCTTCTCCATGGAATATTGAGTGATGAAAATGCTTGTCTTCTTGCTCCCTGCTTCCAAAGCTGTTCTTTGAAGGGGTGTTTCATGATTTTTTCCTCTCCTTTCCTCTCCTGAGTCACCTTGGGCCTAACAGTTTAGTCTTCCACGGAGACACAATGAGTATTTAAAAAAAAAACCAAAAACAAACAAACAAAAAAACAACAACAAAAAACAAAAAACAAATGGGCAAGGTCTGCCTGGAACATACTGGAATATATATGACTTCATTGAACATCTTCACCAACAGTAATGGGGAAAACTGCTCAGTTTGGCATGCAGTGTAGTGGGAACTGTATGAAGCTAAACCTGCAAACTCACAATCCTTCCTATTAGACCTGTCCTGATGCCCCACTAACTGGGTCTTCTAGACTCTTCTAGTGGAGAAACTAGATTATTCTTATCCTTGTGGGCTGACTTGCCTCTTTTTGGTGACAACTGCTGCAAGAGTCCAGTAAGTCCCTAAAGAAGACAGTGGTTCCTCTACAGTCTGTTAGCTCCTTGGGGTGCAGTTCAGTAGACAGCCATCTGCTCATACATAATTCACTCTTTTAAAAGCTGGAAGGGTTTCTGGCTTGTGTTGTTGCTGTAATTGGAAAGTGCAGTTACAATATGCATTGTTAAACTACTTCTGAAAGAGAGGAGAAAACTGTGCTGTATTTTTTTGCAGGTGAGGTGAGTTGGTTTGCACAACTTCTGGTGTGGGGAAAACCCTTCTGACAACAAACTATAGGGAAAAAAACCTGTAACAGATCCTCTAGGAAATGTTGAACCACATAGTTAATCTGAACCTAGCACCAAGGCTGTGTTCAGCATTTTTCCAGCTTTCCATTGTGTCAGTGAGGATTTGCCTCTCCCAGGATAGGCAGTATATTACAGACAGAATCACTGAACCTGCAGGGGTGCCCTTCTTCTCAAAAAGCCTCATAGATTTTAATTTGAAACAACATATCTCCTTCAATCCCTGTACTAGAGAAGAAGTACTACATGAGCACCTTGTCTTCCAGGATGACCATTCCCCTTCACAGATCTTTCTCCTTATTTGATTGTACTGTCACAAGGGACATATATTTTCCCTTTGTCACATTTTCTGCAACAGTAATACTGAAACTCAGGGGTGGATTATCGTTTACCTCATGTTGATCCTGCCTACTCTTGAGACACTAATCCTGTGGATGAGCATCTCAGTTATCTTTTCTTTAATCAAGTAGTGCTATTTTTAGCATGGACACCTTATATACTAAGGTAATGATAGTAGCTTTTTAATTTTTTTTTTTTGAACTGCACTGGTAGGGGCTTAGAGATTTAAGCTTTACTGCTGATAAGGAATCAAGGGCTGTTGTGGTGAGGAAGAAGTAAGGGGGAAAATTCAGGAATGGGTTTATGAACACAGAGAAAAATAATACAAGAGGATGAATCCTGAGGGGTTGTGGGGTTGAGTGGTTATTTTTCTGGAGGGAATATAGCTATTTAGACCCTGGAAAATTTGTAATCTCCTTTAAGTATAGAACAATGTAAGGGGTTGTAGGGAAAACTAGGAAGAGCGAAAGCAGATGGTTGTTGGAAAGAAAGTCTGGAAAAGGAGGGAGACATAAAATGAGAAAAGCAATAATAAAAGTAATAAAGGGACAGTACTTTTTCATCATTTTCTCTAAAATGCATGAGAATATGCATATTTTATGTCTCTGTGTGTGTGCAAAAGTCTGTGTATAGAGTAGTAAAGTGCATGTAAGTTTTCTGACACATCTGGAATACCTGCAGTGCTCTGGACCAGTAGGCAAAATAGATATTATAAGGTTTATTTAAATTAAAGAAAGATGAAGTTTGATGAATTAAATATGAAAATGAATAATACACATTGTGCAGTAGCCCTTGAATTTGCTCTGCTGATAAATGCAATTTATTTTGCATCCATTTATTTTTTCCTGTTATAGCTGCAGGTTTTTTATTCTTCATAACACAGAAACCACTGCAGGAATTGTCAGGAGATAGACTGGAGGCTTTTAACTGAGAAGAAAATTAGGAAACTGTAATCCTGCTATCTCAGTCTGTAACTGATTGCTACTACTACCTTAATTCCACTTAAATTTTTTAGCAACCAAAGAGACTGAAAGATGGCCACATCAGTGCCACAGTGCCATGTTATGAGGCAACTGATGTTTCTGGACTGTGACATTTGTATCAAAGTCAGCACTTCAGGATGACTGCTGATGGAAGAGATGTCACTGCATTTAACAATGCATATATTTCTCCTCCCTTAGTCATAAGGCTGGTTTAGTTCTAGTCTAGTATGTGTTTTTGGTCTTGGAGCTCTGTTCTGCAATGTGGAACTGAGATTCTTATGAATGCACCTGCTTTTTCCCGTGGCTCTGAAAATGGGCACATGAGCAGTGAATACTGAAGTGAAAGTTTCCTTTACATCTTTAACCTGCTATAATCATTCTCCTTCAAACAAATCAAAAAAAAAAATTGTCTGTACAGGCATTTGTGTCTTGTTTTGACATCACCAAAGCGGTGCAGGCAAAGATTTTGGTATTCATTTTTTAATTCTATATTCCTTTGACCTCAGACACAGGTCAAAGAGCTTCATTATTTTTTACAGTTCAGAATGTGTCAGTTGAAGGAAAAAAAAAGAAACCCAATCGCTGCAGGTTTTCTTCAAGTAAATCAAAAGCACTAGTAATTGCCTTTCATATTTTATTTCAGAAAAATAGTATATTCGTGACTCAGTATGATGCTGTAGACAAATTAATATTAAGGGAAACACAGAGCAAGCTACAAGAACACTGAGAGAAGAAAGCATCTGGGAAGAGCTTTTTCTTTCTGTAATGAAGAGAAAAAGATGGTAATGCCTTTAGATGAGGTTCCTAAACAGATGTGTGCAGAGCTGTATGCAAACTACTTCAAAGTAGGACACAGATGTTGCCTGAATAATTTTCCTAGCACTTTTTCATATACGTGCATGGCCAGCTAGGAGTTGCTGTAGTCATCACTGCCAGTGGTGATGTCAGAACAATTCAGTTTGGAAATTTCTGACTCCAAACTGAGACTGATATCCAGGAATGAAGGGGAATAATACTACTCTCTTTAAGGTAACATTGGGCCCATTACCTTTCGGTATATCGTATACTCATAAAAGGCAATCGCTTAAATACCAGCAAAGCCAGAAGCTTAGGAAGGATTGAGCTGTATCACCACTCTTAACATGAAGGCTTATCAGAGCAAATAATTCTATTCAAGTTTGGACTAAATTTCTCTGCATCTGCATTTCAACTCTGTATTTTTACAGACATGAATCATCTAGCTGAAAGTTATGTATCTCTGTATAAGCAGTGTGTCTTCCAAAAGAAGAGATTGGAAGCTTTTACAAGGAATTCAGTTTCCCAGTTGTTCCAAGGGAGTTTGTGTACGGAGGTGTGCATGTGTACGTAGTGATTACAAAGATGCTTTGAGCAGGATAAACTGCACAGAATGCACAACTTGATGCAAATATCAAGTGTGCTTTTTGCCTGCCCTCCCCCAATGTTTCTCTACACACTTCCATCTCGTAACTGTGATATTTGCTATTCATATCTGCAAAAAAGACATCCAAACAAATATTCTTCCCTCAGCAAAGACCCACACAGTACACCAAGACCATGGAAAAATAAAGCAATTTGGGTATGGAGGGGTTAAATATGGTATGGCATTTTTTTCACACACAAACATTTATTTAGAAAACATGTAGATGTGGCACTTAGGCACATGGTTTAGTGATAGATTTAGCAGCACTAGGTTAACTAGGTTTGCCTTGGAGATCATATCGCAGTGAGATGAGGGAGAGAAAGAGATGAGTAAAAGTAAGAAAACTCATGGGTTAAGATAAAGACAATAGGTAAAGCACAAGCTGCACATGCAAGCAAAGCAACACAAGGAATTCATTCACTGCTTCCCATTGGCAGGCAGGTTTTCAGCCATCCCCAGAAAGCAGGGCTCCAGGACACATAATGGTTACTTGGGAAGACAAACACCATCACTCCAAATGTCCCCCCCTTCTTTATTCTTTCACCAACTCTATTTGTTGACCATGATGCCATGTGGTATGGAATATCCTTTGGCTTAGTTGTAGTCAACTGTTCCAGTTGTGTCCTCTCCCAAGTTCTTGTGCACCCTCTGCCTCCTCGCTGATGAGGTGGAGTGAGGGGCAGAATAGGCCTTGACTCTGTGTAAGCACCACTCAGCAGTAACTAAAACATCCATTATCAACATCATTTCCAGCTCAAGTCCAAAATACAGCCTCATTCCAGATACCTTGAAGAAAATTAAACCAGAACAAATTGGTATCTGGACATATGACTTTACCTCTTAGTGTCAGAACATTCTCCCATTCCGCCAGCTGGTAGTTTTAGGTCATGATATAGCAACTCTTCTAATGACCCCGGTACAATGAACATATTTAAACTTTTTGCTAGAAGGCAGCGTATCCTCTCATTGAAATAGACTTGCATTTTTTCTCTGAATCTCTTTCAATTTGTCAACAGATAGTCACCAGAGTGTTCTTGAATAGTGGAAGTGACAGGCTGTGATTGCTAACTCTTTACATTGCTAAGCCTGGGACTTACCCTTGGGTTGTGTTGCATGTGCCTGAAGCCTCAGTATGTCTGTTTTGGCAGACAAATTGTTTCATCCTTCCTTTTATCATGCTGATGACTGATAAGAAAGAATGCATTTGGTTTACTGGCAGCTGTTTGCTTTTTGGATGAGCAAGGCTACTAAATTTAGTACCTTCTGGCACATTCTGAATTTGTTCCCATCCAGTGTAAGATAAATGAAATAGAACTGGTGATTTCAGTCTTGGATTTCTTTGACCTGAAGGCCTCACACTGTTGCAGTCATCTCTCAAAAGTTAATATCTTTTCAGTAAAAGGGTAATCTGACCACTTGAAGAAAGTGTCGAGACTTAATTTTACCACTTCTTCATTGCATTCCACTTAGAAAATGATAACTCAACAGAGCAAAAATGAAATTAGGTAAGAGTACCTGACTTATTTGTTCCATGAGAAAAGGTTTTTAATCTACTGGTTTAAACCTTTAGATTTTTTTCCACTTTTGAAGCAGCAATTGATTAACTCACTCTACATTCAAGGTTCAATAACAGCCACACAGACATGGATTGCATTATCCAATTTGAAGCATCTCTACCATCTTCACCAAGAGATGAGATACTCCGTCTTCCTATGAGACTGCTTCCAACCTCTACTTCTAGTGCAAAGAATCTGGCTAGAATCAGACCAACCAGTCCTGGAAACTAACAGCACAGGCCAGGGCTTTCCAGGGAATAACCTGCTTGACCATTTATTTTCATAGACAGCCATGCTCCAGACCTTGCAAATTTCTGAGCATACTTGAACACACCATTATAGATGTAGCCCTAAAATAACAGCAAGCAGAATTTCTTGAACAAAGTCTAGGCAGACAGAAAAGAAGCGGGAATGTTGACACTTCTTGCATGCTGAAGCATGTAATTTCTCGTTTGGGAAGTAGGGCATAAAAGCATTGAGCACCTTCATTCCACCTATGGAAAATTAGGGTACTGGGAGACTAAAAGCTGTGCTGGACAAGTTTCATGTGGCCCATGAAAGGCTTCAAGGTTCTTAGCATGTTTTCTTTCCCCTTTCTTACTCTTTCCATTCAAAAGAAAATAATTTATTTTTTGAATGAAGAAACACAACTAAACACAGCTATTAAAAATGGATTGACTCAGGCATGCTCTCTTTACAGTGTTAGAAATGGATGGTGCTCTAAAGTTCTGTAGCATATGAAAATCAAATTTCAAGACTTGAAAGTTTATCTTAGCTCCAGTTATAAGAAAGAAGCAGAAATATTTCAAGGTGCTTTGCAGAACTTCTGGGTAAAAAGTAAACACCTGCCACTTTAATCTTGATGCTTTAAAATTTTGCTCTCGAAGGAACCAACTCTACCCACAAATCTTCAGAGACAGACTCTCTTTATCCTTTTGATATCTTTGATCAGTCATGAAATACTGAAGAGCAACACCATCAGAATCCTTCTTGTTGGATGCCTAATTCTAGACTCTATTGAAATTAATATAAATTAATTGTTCGCCTCTAAAGTGGCTATCACATTCATTGGCAAAGACAGATGAAACTTGCATTGCTTATGTTTACAGTGCATTGTATAGGATAAAGTCTCACACACCTATACAAGAGAACTGCATTTGGGAAAAATGGGATGTGTTCCATTCCAATGGATCTCTCTGTAGTGCAATTTCTGACTTTTACAAAAGGAAAAAAAATGCTTTGATTCACTGAGTATGTAAGTAACTGTAAGTTATTCTCACAGCTGTAATGGTTATCTTGTTCCATTTCCATTCCATGTAAGATCAAGATAACAACCTTTTTATTTTATGCAGACCACTGAGCAATTGTTAAAGAGAAATGGTCTTTTGTTTGCCATCAGACTGACCAAGCTGAGAATCAAAGCTTACGGTGTGAAAACAAAAGGCTTTATGGACACATCACTATTCAGTCCTCTCCTTATGGTGCCAGGAAGCCTTTTAGCTGGATTTCAAGACCGACCAAGTGAGTTGAGTATTTTTAATTTTTTTCCTTTCCCTAGGGGAATCATGTATTTGGTAACCTGGTGGTCACATCAGAGTTTCAGTTTCAGATTCAAGTTGTATTTCAAACTTGTTACGACTTTGGGTCAGGAGGTTTCATCTCTTTTGTGCTAATGTTCCTTCTTCCTTAAGATGGGGAGCTGAAGGAGTACTTACCAAAATAAAGACTATTTACTGAGAATTAAGGCTAGCTAGTTAATGAACATTACTTTGGTATTTCACTTTTTAAAGCTACTGTTATTATTTTTGGTATCAGCAGGATATTGGGTGTCCAGTGTGCCTCATAAAACTGTCACATTTCTGGCCAACAAAACTTTTAGAGAAAAATGAAAGGTGATGACTTTGTTTTCACTAGGTAAAAAGAACGAAAATACTGTGACTTGCTGAATGAATAACAATATGGGAGCTGTCTTCATGAATGCAGAGCATTTTGAAAGTGCCTTTTCACCCTATTCCTCTCCGCTCAATAAACAAACTCTAGGACAAAAGTGGAACATATTTTGAACATATGACAATAGTTGTTTTCAAGTTTACATCTTAAATGGGGCTATTAGAAGAGATGCAAAGATTTATCTAGTTTGTCCTGAGTTTTACATTCATTTCTTTGGTGGATCATATGTGCTGTCAATAACCTCAGTTGAGAAAATGGATTTTTGTCTGGGAAGTGAAATGATTTCAAATTTTACTTTGACCTCATACAGTTACTTTATGCTTGACCACTGCTCAGTCAATTCTATTGAAGTGGAGTAATTGGGATTATGCTTGCCATTGAGAGTGAATAAGAGGAGGGGGAAACCATACCAGAGGGAAAGTGGGGCTCTAAGAGGAGAGGGTATAATCAGAAGATGATAACTTTCCAATATTTAAACATATATAAGTCTTATCTGAAAGTTAAAACTAATTTCTCTGCTAGATATATTTGAGCACCATAATCTGGAAGTGATTTTTATCTCAAGTGCATTTTGGATTTACCAGGTCGTCATGATTAACTGACAAGGGGTCAAGAAGCGGGGGAGTTGATTAGGGAGATTACCCAGAGAGAAGGAAGGGAAGGCTGAGGTGACTATTCAGTGAGATGGAAGAGTGTGTTTTATAGAGGCAATTTGTAACAATGGGTGCATATGAGAGATGCAGTAAGTGTGCTGTTGTTTTTCTACACATATGAGACTTATCTCCCTCCTGCTGTCTTTGGAAACAGTTTTGTAGGCAGGAATGAGACAAAAAATACTCTGTACATTACTTCAGCACACGAAGTTGGTTTTCTCCTTGATGGCATTGAAAGTTCATTACAAATTCAGCTTTCTACTCTCAGAGCATGCATAATTGAAATGACAAATCCACCACAAGTATTGGATATGAATAAGGTCTGGATAATGCTATACAATCCCCTTGGTTGCACAGTTGGCATAAGAAAACAGTGACTTCACTGCATGCTACAATTAGGGAAAATTTAATTTCTAAATCCAAGGTGGGCCAGGTAAGATTTGTACCATTTTACCAACGTTCCTCTTATACTTATTTCTTCTTTGCAGCCCTTGCATCTTGAAAGGTTTACTTGCCTTTGCATCTTGTAAGTAATTACTGGTAGAAATACATCATTTACCCAAATGGCTCAAGGGTGGCAATAAAATGGGGAAGGCACTTGTCAATAATTCCTAGTTACTTTGGACATTTTCTTTGGAAGAAAACCATGAAAGCAGAATGTAGCTGTAGATTTGAACTTTACAGCAAAGATTTGGAACTTATACCTCCTTTTCAGTCTATTTTTGTTAAGGATCAATTTTTCATGTGTGGGCTATATTTTTAGTTTTAATCTGCCAAGTCATGAATTGAATGGTTACAGTCTCAGCCTCTGCCCTCAGTTTTCCAGGTGTCTGTTCTTTGAAATGCTAGAAGACCTGTTGTTAGCAGGCAGAGACAAATACCTTACAAGGACCATAGCAAATGAGCACAGTAGCATACATGGACCATCTGTGTGGTTAATACTTGCTGGAGGAATAGACTGGGGATGAACAGCTTAAAAGGAGATTGGAGAACCTACTGCTGAATATAAACTTACAATCCTTTCAACTTATTCTACAACCCATAAGGAAAAAAGGTCAGTGTTTTAGAGTTGTCCTTTCAATTTGTGATCAGTTACAGAAGGAGATGGGAGAGGCCTGCATACTGTGAGAGAAATTATGGTGAAGATTTAAGCCTGTTCCTGTATTGAAAGCTGAACAGTTAGAACTGTTTCTATTAGGTGTTTCTATTGATAATGAGTGAGAGCACTTGTAAAGCAAAGCCCCCTTTCCGTATTACAACCTCCTCTGAATTTAACCCTCTTTTGAATTCTTTGTTCTGTAGCTATAGTTGCCTTGCTGAACACTTCAGTCCAACTCTGAAAATTTTGGGAGAATTCTTGCACCCCCTACCGAACTATAAATGAGCTAAAATGTAGGTCAGTCTAATTTGAAATGATGCCTGTATAAAAATTTGTTGCCTGCTGGATGAAACAACTGAAATGACTGCTTTCGCATAGATTCTGGATAGATTCTGAACTCCTGGATAGATTCTAACTGTACCTCCAATGCATTGTTTCAGATTTTTAAGTTAATTTTAATATATTTAGCATCCTATCTAATGCTTCCTCCAAGGGGACAGCACTAAAGAACTCCAATGTCCTTAACTCCAGCTATAAGATGAGCACTGATGTACTGCGAAAAACATCGCAGGACCATAATGAAGCAAATTGTGATGCAACGCTCTTTTCTCTCTAAGTTTAGATTTTTATGGGAAAAAAATATTTTAAAACGCTACCTTCCACCAACTTCCCATAGCCACAACAGAATAAATCATTCAAACAGGCAATAAATAGAAAGAACTAAAAAACTATTATTTTATTAAAGGATCTTTTCTAATTTCTCTCAGACAAAGGTATTAGGAAGAGATGGTAAGAAGAGAAGGCTATATGCTGACCTGAGGCTTTATTTATGCTTAGTTACGTGCCATTTGCCACAGAAATGGTGTCCCAAACTTCAAAAAGCTACGTCCCCATTGAGAAAAAATCGACCCCATCATTTGCATCTATGAACAATTTTTTTAGCAAAAACGTGGGGTTTTTATTTTCTCACACTCTCTATTCCTTCCCCAGATCTCCCAAACACACTTTCTGAAATGCTAATTCATATCCCCCAGCATGAATCTACCCTTCCTTTCTCACACTGTCTTGAGGCTCTTTGAACTAGTCTGGGCAGGACCTTGAGCAACCTGATCAAAGTTGACCCTGCTTTAAGTGGGGACTAGATCCGATGACCTCCAGAAGTCTCTTCAAATGTAAGTTATTCTGTGATTCTATTAACATTATTAATTAGACTGTGGTTTGGCATTTAGAGTAGCTTAACTAATGGTCACCTATGAGCATTGCAGGGAAACTCTGACTGCTGATTTGCATGCCACAGCTCAGCTTCCACCTTGCAACACTGGAACTTAGAAGTAAATCTTGCACCTTTTGAAGAATCAGCTCTTGGACTATTTCCATGAATCCAGAAATAAAATCTAGCTCAAAACTCAGCCCTTGCTGGTACTAGTACCAGTTCAGAAAGAGTGTTTCTGCACCCATTTTCTTCATGTTCTCTTCTTCACTGCAGATTGCTAGACACACTTCTGTATTTACAAAGGAGATAGGACACGTGTGAAAAATTTCTCCACTTTTCAAACCTGCCTGTAAAAGAGCCCACACCAGAAAGGTGTTGCTTTATCATGAGATGATTGTTCTAGCTCTGCTCTAAACAACTTTGAAAGCAGGCAATCTGTTGTATAGATTTCAAGTCTCCATGAGAAATCAGAGTGGGCTGTTGGCAATGGGACCAGACCTGCTTACACTGGTAAGCCACAGGCTGCTCATAAGGAGATGAAAGATGACTCTGATATGGAAGCATGGTATTGACTGCCAGTCCAGGGAGAGAAATCATTGCTTGGCCTCCTGCAGCTTTCCCATGTGCCACAAAAAGGAGCAGCATGCTGGTAAACCACTGTATTTTCTTATACTTTGGAGGAAGAAAACACTTTTAAGTCCATGCTTTGCTTCACACCTTATTTTCTCTTCTCCTAACTTAGTCACACTCCTTCTTTTTCCTGCTAAATCTAAAGGTCCTCCAGCTGTGGCTGGCACCCAGGTAGCTTCTATATGTATAGCAAGAGCTACAAGAAGATGTGAAGAATGCGAGATGATGTGAAGAGTGCAAGAAACCCTCAGGGATGGTGTCACCACATAGATCTGCCTGGAAGAAAAGCAAATATATTCATTCGTTGATCCACAAATGGGGTCTGAGAATTTTTCTCTGGTAACTGATACTCTTCAGACCAGATAAAGGGAGCACAGAGCACTCTGGCTAAACAGTGGAGAAAGCTTCTTCTCTGAAGCCATGCAGACTGTGACATAAGGCACACAGTGCCTTACAGCAAGAGCTGTGGTCACTGAAATGCTTCTTTCCAGAAGTAGTATTGCTTTAGACAGCCTACCTGGAAAAGCCTGCAGCTTGTGCCATCCCCTGAAATGTGACCTGGTTTTATGCTGCAGCGATGGCTGGCACAGGTCAAAACCATGTCAACATGTATTCTGAATTAAAACACTGGTAACAAAGTACAAGCACTTGCATTTGTGCCCTAACAGAATTAAATAATAGTTAACTAACAGGTGAACGTAACACACAACTTGCAATAAATAGAAATAAACATACAACAGGGCCCCTGGCCATATAAAAAAGGAAAAGAGAAACAAATCTGCTGCAGTTAAAATATAGTGCCATGTTTAAAGACTTCTTGTGGCTAAGGTTTTTACCCTCAGAGCTCTAAAAAGTTTACACCAGCCAGCTCTAATCTCTCCTGTTGCAGGCAGCTCAACCCTGCTTCATAGTTTTTTCCTGAATTACTAATCTTGACAAGATAGCTTTCCGAGGTCTGTTGTCACCAGCATTTTCTGCATGAGTAGCTCATTTGTGCTTGCTGTTAAATTTGTTCTATGTTGCAAAGGTGGCCTTGTGAGAAAAGAGAATATCCATAGACACAGACATGAACTATGGTGTTTTCTCGCCTTTAATACAAATGGATAAGACTATTGAAAGCCTCCTCTGAATAACCAGTTACCAGATGACTGTCAGTACCTGCAGCTAGATCACTGCTGGAACAAATCACAAAGATAAGTTGTTCTTGTTATGCAGAGAGGTAGTGAAGAAAGCTCAGGCTGACATGTTCTACCCTCAACAGCTCTAAATACTGGGTGCAGAAACTCCACTCTTGCAGTTAAGTGACCCATCCTACGGGGAAGAAACGATTTCAAGTCCTTATTTGCAACTCCAAGTCCTTATTTGCAACTCCAACCTTGATTCTACTGTTTGGATTGTAGGGAGTTAAATGACATTTGACCAGGTATGTGAGGGGCTGCTTATCTTGGCAGGGTATGTCTGTGATATCTAGGAAGGGGAGCTGTGTTGATCTGATTTTACTTTTTAAAACGGGGGGATAAGAAGACAGAAAATGGACCATCAGGCATATTCTTCATCTTATTCTGGGTTTTTTCAGGAGGAAATCTTTAGTGATGAAATGATGACCCCCCCAAGGCAGAAATGGAAAAAACTTGCTCGTGGATAGGCTGTATTGAACGGGATGAGTTGACAAGTTTTGGGATTTCATCTGTTTGTTGGGGTTTTTTTCCATTTTGTTGAGAAATGCCTTCTGTCGCCATTGTGGGAACTGAGCTGCTGAGAAGCAAGTATTTGAAATAAGGGTAATGGGGCATCAGAGTTTTTGCTGTGCTGGTTGAAGCTCTGAAGAAAGGCTAGAAATGAACACTTCATGGAGCAATTTCACTTGACCTCTTTGCTTGAGTACTTTGTGAATTCAGCTCAATTTCCTCCAGCCTTCACTATACTTTGTGGCATGGATATTTTCTCTCCCTCATGGCACAAAATAGGTCTTTTCTTACAAAAAGTTAATTGCCTAGGATCAAGTCAGTTGAAAAAAAATTCATGCTGAGAACAGGTAGCTTTTTCTCTCTTCTTTTCATCTAAGTTTGTTGAATTTTAAGTTGTGGCAAGTTTTGCTGTTGCACAGCAACACTCCACACACAAAACAGCCATGAATTCCAAACAATAATAATAAATCAGCAGTAAATCTAAATAATAGGTGACCAATGAGTTTACTTCATAGTAGAGGTTGCCTGTCTGGTTTTTCCCTGTCTCCCGCTGCTAATTCTTTATCATGCCATCTCACTTAGATTTTTTTAATCCTTTTTATTTTAGTATGGAATGGTATTGTGGAATAACATTAATATCCCCTCCTTAAGGGTGCACAGCAGCACCACCCTGGCACTCCAGAAAGCAAGTCACCTCAGAATGTGGTTTGAATCTTGATTAACATCAGATAGTTGGAAATACCAAGGACAGCTTGTCTGCAGCATGAGTAGGTGAGTGTCTCACATAGGCATCAGGACATTTGATCAGTCCATGCCTGCCTCTGGTTATGTTCCTGATCACTGCAGAGTACTTGCACACTTGATAAAATTACAAGCAATGTCAGAAGCCATCAGGAAATACTTAAAACCTTTGTCTCCTTCTAGAGGACTTGTGCATTTGGCTGTCTGACAATGACCTGAAGCCAGATAACTGTCACAGTCCATCTGCAGTGCACCAATGGGGGTCAAATAATTTCTTAGCCACTGATCCTTCACCAATGACCTCATATGACTTCTGCTCAGTAACAGTAAGCAGTAGTCCCACCCCCTTCCCAAATATGCACTTCCCAGTTCCCTCCTGAGCCTAGGTGTGAGATTAGGCTACATGCCTGGCATCTGCTGTGCTTCTCCTGATGGTATGGCCCAATGACCAGAACCTTGATTTATCCTTCTCTCTTCTTCTTTCATGGATTTTTTTCCTCTGATGCTGTATCTACATGTTCCTCAGAGCTGTTATGGTCACTACAGAAGCAGTATCTGTCCCTGTACAAGACAACCCCTTAACAAATCTGAGATAGCACTACCTCCACATGTTTTGGGGAGCTGGTTATATCACTCCAAGGGGATGAATATCACTTAATGTTCAAAATATTGCCTGTGCTTTTCTGCATTTGTTTCAGCTGACCGCATCTGACTAAATTCCTGAATAGTAATGCTGATGTTTCTCACTCACTTGGAAAAAAAAAGTGCCTTACAGAATACCCCTGAAGTATCAGTCACCTTTCTGTCTGTGATGGTCTTGCCTACACCAAATTACTCCATCACTAAGGGTAAAATTTTGACTCCCCAGAGCAACAGTCGCTCTCTAACACAGCTATGGGCTCACAAAACTGGGTCCAATGGTGATGAAAACATAGCACTATTCGTGGCTGAAGACCTCAGAATTGCCCCAGCACCTGTGAAAGGCTTTCACTGCTGGTTGTACTGTGTCCTAAGAACAATTCTGTTTTCACCAGTCAGAGTTTGCCTCACAGAACCAAAACCACAGCCAAAGCAGTCACAATGGCAAGGGCTTCCAGTATTTCTCTATGGCAGTGGAAGAGAGGCAGCATCAGTATTCTCAAGTGTTCTCCCAGAGTATCCGTTGTAGAATTAAGGCCACTGTTGTCATCCCTCATACTCCACCTGTGGCACTTTTATTGAACATTGAATGAACTAGAACCGGGGAGTTCAGACAGCAGCATTATGATGTCACTTGGAAATGCACAAGTAAAGGCAGAATAATGCTTCTTTAAATATGGGAAGCCTTATTACAGCTGACAGGAACATTAATATATCCCCATCATTTGCTTGAAATGCAAAAGGATAATATGGTGCTTCACAGATGGGCTCATAAGCAAGGAAGCAAAGGTTTGTGGGAGGGCTCCTATTTGTACAGTTTCAACACACATGCATGACAGGGACAGCCAGGCCTTCAGACCCACAGGCTTTCAGTCTGCATGTAGTGGAAGTTAGAAGCCTCAGCACTAACTGCATCAATCTGGTGATCCAGTTCTATTGTAGCAGACTCTTTGCTCAAGCAGAAGTACCCATATTTTCTAGAGGAATAACAGTAGTTACTTTAGAATACAATTATTACAAAAATCCCGACGGGTTGTGTTTGATGGTGAGAATAGCAAAGACTTTTGTCACTTCAGGCTTTTCTAGGCACTCGAGGCTTCTGTGACATTTTGACAAGGGACATAATGATGTTTGGATCCAGAAATTCAGCCTCTTCTCATCCTGAAATCATGTCCACACAAGAGGAATCTATAGCAAGAAGAGAAATGCATGTCAGCTCTCTTCCTTTGAACATCTAGTGGATGCAGAGGAAGATAAAATCAAGCATGTAGAAAATATTCTCATAAGGAATAGGGTCCTTTGAGTTCCCTTTTAGTACGAGGAACTGATGGATCTTTTCAAATCCATTAATTGATCTTTCTTTCATGGAAACCTCTTACACACTTGAAGGAAGCCACATCCAGTATGCTCGAGGCAATATTTTGTGGATTGAATACTAGGGATAGCACAGCAGAGGTAACCCCATATAAATGTCTGTCCTCCCAGCACCTATACATCTCATCAGCATTGAAAATCATGGATGCAGATGACAATTTAATATGGTAGGCAAACTGTTGCTTGTGGACATGCAAAGTCAAAGTCTTGAGCAGTTCCAAGGATGGAGCTCACATAAGGAAATCTATTCCAACATCTGACCACTCTCACTGTGAAGTTTTATTTCTTTCAGTCCAGCTGAATTTTCTCTTGTTGCAACTTGTTTCTTGTCCTTCTCCTGGGCACCTTTGAAAAAAGTCCAGCATAGGCTTCTCTACAATTTCATTTTTGTTAATGGAAGACTTCAAGTTGCCCTTCCTCTTCTCCCAGCTTAACAAACCAGAGTCTCTACACCCTTACCAACAAAGTGGTTACCCTTCACTGGCATGTGTTGCTGACTTGCCTTGTCCTTTCTGTCCATCAGAATCAAGCTCTTTTCTGCAAGGCTGCCACTGAGCCAGTCAATTCCCAGCCTGTGCTGTTGCATGGAGCTGTCATGTTCCAAATGCAGAATGAAGCATTTGCCTTTACTGAACTTCAGGAAACTTCTGTCTGGCCATTATTCCAGTTTATGGAAGTCCTTCTGAATGACAACTCTGTTGTCCAGTGTTTCAAGTAATCTACACAATTTGCCATCATCTGCAAACTCAGCAAGAATTCATTTGGACCCATTGCTGAGGTCATTAATGAAAATACTGCACAGCATCTACCCCATTACTGAACCTCAAGGATCATAGCTGGTAACTGACTGTCAAGTAGTTTTTGAACAGCTGACACCTAAACTGAACTCAGCAATCTGGGTGGTTGCTCACACAGTTTTTAAGTTGTTCATCCAAAACATATTTTTCTATAAAAAAAAAGAGTCAAGGTGAGCAACATATAGTTCTCTCCACTCATCCATAATCAGTTATATATCATCAGAGAAAGCAATCAGTTTTGTTGGGATAACTTGGTAAATTTGTGCTGGCTGTTCCCAGTGACCTTGTTCTTCTTATGTCTGGGCATGGTTTCCAGAATGGTTTACTCCATAATCTTTCCAGAGACTGTGGACAGACCTGCAGTTTTACGTATCTTTTCCCCCCTTTTCTTATAAAAAACAGATGTACTTCTTTTTGCAACCTGAAGGAACTTCTTTGATCACTGTGAAATTTCAAAAACTATAGAGAGTAGTCTGCTCAGCAACCTTGGAAGTATCCCATCAGAACCCACAGCCTGTGTAGGTTTACTTTGCTTTAGTGGTCCTTATCTCAGTCTTCCTCTGCTCTGGATGTTGCTCCTCTTCCTTCCTCCCCACACTCTGCCCTTGACCCAATTCTATGGGAAGTCTTATGGAAAAATTTGTCAGTAAAATGGGACTCTCCAGATACACTTACTGTTTCAATATCAGGCAAGTTTTGGCCTTCCACATCCTCTACACATGCTGCTCTTCTGTATTCTTTCTGGACTGTTTGTTCTTATTTTCACCTTGCAAATGTTTCCTTTTCTTGTTTAGGCTCAGTTGGAAATTCCCACTGCAGCCAGGCCACCCTCCTGCCACACTTGTTCATTTTCCTGAGGACTGGAGTGGATCATTTTTGATCTTTAGGAAGCTGCCTTGGAAGATCAGCCGCCTGTGCCGGAGTCCTTTGCCTTGGCATGCTGCCTCCCAGGCAGTGCTTACGTCAGCTCCCCGGACAAGCTGAAGTACGCTTTCATGCAGTGCAGGTTGGTAACGTCGCTGCTTGCCTTCATATCACTTGGGAACTTGCACGTTACACCTTGTTATCACCGCAGCTTTCATCGTAACACTGCTTTCTTTTTCCTGATCATTTGTTCTCTACCCATATTTTCTGCTGGCTTGTCCAACACATCCATGAATAAATTATCCCTAGCAATTCCAGAAACTCCTGAGTTGTTTGTGTACAGCAATGTTCTCCTCCAAGCATGTGCTGAGTTGCTCCCCAGCGAGTAAGTCCCTAGCCTGTATTGTTCCAAGAGGTTATTTCTCGCTTGATGCAGGACTTTGTTCTTACTGAATTTCATGAGGTCCCCACTGGCTTATTCCTCCAGCCTGCATAGTCCCTTCTGAAAAGCAAATGCTTTTGCTTCAGAAATACGTGCATTCCCACTCATATGGTGCAGGAATCCTCTACTAGCCATGGCTACTGCCTTCTTTCACACAGACACACATACCCTGCTTTCACCCTCCTTCCAAAACAGATGAAATGGAGATAATGATGAGGCAATTCCATATGTTCTGATTACATATGACCTCATAAGCACATTTTTTTCCTGAAAAAAAAAAATCCTCTTCAGACAATGAAATCTTGTTCTGGAACAAATAAGTAGTTATTTTATTAAAAAGTAGGACAGGGGATTTCATCTTAGGAATTTTTCATTGTTCAGATTTTCTGAGGGAAAAAGAAAAACAACAAAATGACAAGGAAAAAATAAAACAAAAGAAAAGCAATTGCTGTATTTCAAAGCCAGTGAAAATTAGACTTAGCCAAATGGAAATTATAATTCTTCTATTTCCCTGGTTACTCAGACATGTGTAATAGGCTTGGCAAAGTGTCAAGGAAAACAGGGTCCAAGCTGCAGTGTGTTTAGAAGAATCAAAAGGCTGCTTTGAAGAGAGGCAGATTTCAGCACAGCTCATAGGAGAGGAGTCTGAAGTTCATCTGCAGTTTACTCCTTACTAAGAGGATAGAGGAGGCAAAACACATACAATACAAAGACACTTTTCAGCTTTGAAAGGGAAACAGTGCAGTCTTGCTAGGCACACTTTGTTTCTTTTGATTTCACGTAGAGTGCTTTAAGCCAAAAGTACATGGCAAAATTAAAAGCATGAGCAGGATGACTAGCTTTAAAAGCTGTAAAATGTGGACTCGGGCAGGTCATGGTGAAACACAGAACATGCAATAGCACCCAAAATAGAAGTCAGAGAACACACCGTGAGGCCAGTTCTCTTGCAGAAGGTACCTGTCGGAAATGAAATTGGCAGAAGTTTCCAGGTCTTTCATAACACTTGCATACTCCAAGCATAGGGGCTGACAGGTCCAGAAAGTTAAAATATTTCACAATCTTTTTGAGAGAAACTCCAGGCTGAGAGCTTTGCCATCAAGAGAATCTGAGTCACAGGGCCTCATCACTGATGTAGCTTCATCTTCGAGAGTAGAGGGACAGTGTTTGAGTGGTCTGTCATAGAGAATCTTTCCACTATTTCCAAGATTAATTCACAATGGAATATCACTGCCTTTGTGCATGCTTCTCATGAAAGAGTGCTGTGAATGTCAAAAGGCACAGAAACGACCCAGTGTCAGGAAAAAACAAATTTACAAAATGGGAATCTTAAGGAGGTGAACAACTGTTTTTCCTGAGAACGCGAAGATCTAGAAATAGCTTTCCACTTGAGAAATCCCTGAATACCTTGTTGCACAAAACTGAAGTTTTCTTACTGGGGAAGGATAATGTTTTATCCAGTTACTCCACTCTCTTTCACATGCCATGGGATGACAGTGAGTCACTGTACGTTAGAAAAGGATATGTTCTTAGGATGATTGCATAAGGGTGTTCATGCGTATAAAGAACTTCTCATGATAATGTTAAATAGTAAGTAACATATGAAATAGATTAGCTTTGGAGGTTGAAAGTAACCTTGCCATTTTCTAGCAATGAGGTCAGCTAAACATTAAAGGAGCTTACAGGATAAAGAATTTGGATTGTCTTTGCTTGGGCTCTTTCGAGTCAGATTTGGTGCATTTCAGAAGTACGTTCTATTTGTTTGGGGTTTTTTTCTAATCCACCTTGAGGGGAGAAAAAAAACATTTCAGAGTATTTCAGAGGTCAGAATAATTGGTCAAGGGAGCAGTTCTTCAGTGCTTAGAGGATGGGAACTTAAGGTCCATTACACCTCATTTAGATTTGTTTTTAAAAGCCAGCTTAGAATCATTACTATGGGCATAGTCAGGAACTGATACAGTACAGTCCACATGGTGAAACAGTGACTTCTAGCTGGCCCTGAACAGAAGACACAGACTGGGACACAGACCACATCTGTAATGTTCTTCTTTGTCAGGCTCTATAACACCACATCCTGGACCTCTTTTTGTCCTGCTGTTTTCTAATGTCTTCTACTAGTTCAGTTATATCTTCTTCTTCTGACCCCGTGCACCTGGGACACTAACAAAACTGATTTGTTCAGTTCAAGTCCTCTATGGTATTTTAAGAAGGCAGTTCCTGACCACTGTTCTGTCAGAGGGAGGGAAAGAATTGCCATTAGAGTATGAAGAAAACTGTTGTCTTGGTATAAGAAAAATTGCAGGAGTTTGCAAATGATATGCTGAAAATTTACGAAGAGGAGAAAGGAGAAGGAAAACAGATACTGTCTTTCCATTTATACCCTCCTTCCCTTCATCTCATCCCTCCTCTTCCCCCTTTCTCCCTTTTGGGTTATTTGGTGTATAAACATCTTTTATTACGAACTTTGCTGAGAATGTTAAAGTTGTTCTTGTGTCTTGCTTGACACATAACAACCTTCCAACAGAAAAGACTGCAAAACTCACAGGAAACTGTAGGGGTATTTGGGCTTACCTTTACATTTAAAGTTGTGACCTCTGTTGTTGTAACATGTCATTTGTGAGTACCTTTATTTAATGAGCAGACAATTCATGTTTGGGCGTGACCTCAGAGGTGAAGTCCCATACAGAAGGTGTTATGCCGGTATGTTCTCAGTGTGTGAGAAGGGTATTAGCAACTGCAGCGAGGTTTCCTCAGACAAGAGGAAAGGTCACTTGTTCCTTACTGCCGGCACAAGAAACTGCTGCTACCTGGGAATCTGACGAGTCTGCTAAAATATGAATCAAAGCATAAGAAAAGCCACATGAACGTCCTTGAACAGTTTTGTGCTGTAGTCCCTTCACAAAATTCCAGTAGCTGAAAAGAAGCTTAATTGAACCACATCCCTAAAGAAGAAGAGAGATACCAGCACTGCAGGGCCTGCTGTGACCCAGCTACTCCTGGCTGTGCAATGGCATCCGGAGGATCTACCACTGAATCCCTGGCAATGTGTTTCAACCATAGGCTGAGTTTTTGTGAATTAGCACATACTGAAAAGTTGCTGAAATTAACTTTAATTCCATTGTGCCTTCCCTGTGTGAGCTCAGTTTGAGGTGAACAGGAAAACCAGCCTCTTAAACAGAAGAAAACTAAACAGAAAAATCTAGGACCTGTTTTTTTTTACAGAAGGCACCTTAACCTATCCTTACCTACCTTACATATCTCATTTCTTAAACTACATCCAGCCTCTCATTTGCATCCACTGCAAAGTACTCCTGAGGTAAAATCAAGCAGTTCTAGGTTTGATGTCACTAAGGGCCAGCTCTGGCTGCAGCCATACTGTGGTCCTAGCCACACTGCAGAGCACCTGCATGTAGCCCACCTGCCTGTGCTGGTATGTGACTGCACCACAGCATTTCATAGAAGACTCACACTGCAAACTTTGTCACTCCTGTGACAAGACACTACCCACTTATACTGAACTTACTTTTTTTTGGTCCTTCTGAAAATGCTCTATTTGCTCTTGGACCAGGTAGACTTTCCTGTGTTGCTTCCTTTTTGATCTGGGCAAAGGCAGGTGTCACCTGCCCAATACATCCATAGTGGGTGTCTGGATAATTTGTCTGCAGACAAGAACAAGACTTCTATCAAAAAACAGGGACCAGATCACTGAAATTAGGTGACACACAACCTTATTCTCCACTTCTTCCCATCCAGTTTATTCAGCACAAGTAACCTGCAAGAAAATATACTTTTACAAATGTTCCTGAATTTCATCTGTATTTTTAATAAGCAGGACTGCACCTCCATCTCCAAACCTTCATCCAGGTTTGCCAGCACGGAATATCCTGGCTCAGAGCAGATAATTCTGTGATAAGAAGTGAGGCAGAAAAATGCAAGGTGAATCTGAAGGAGGAGGAATCATTTGGGGGGCAGTAAACTATAATCCTCTTTGTTTGTGTATTTCTCAGATCCAAATTCCACATGTGCATAATTTGTGTCAATAGAAGGAGGCAGCCAGAGAAAAGAAGAAATAAATAATATACAGTAATAAACAGCAATGACTGCACATCTTAAATATCCTTCGTCATGCACACAGTCACAGAATGGATTTATTCAAGACCAATTCAAGGCCTAGCACAAATTCTTATTTATCACTCTGAGGGCTTTCCTCCCTCCCCCAGGCTGTAACAAAAGTCTGCTTGGTGGGGAACTGCTGTTTACATTCTACATGTGCTAGGCATCATGCTCTAAATCCATGCTTACACAAAAGAATCTTGACAGTCTGAAACCCTGAACTTGGTGTTTATCCTAAACACATACATGCAACTATTTACACTGGAGAAATCCTTTAGAAGACAATAGCCACAGGTAATGCTGAGCTTTAGAATGGATGGGCAAGGGAGAAGCTATAGAGTCTAAATGCCGTTTTCTACTGTAGTTTCTGAGTGCTATAAAAATGTTCAGTGTGTACTTGTAAGGAAATGTGCAATACTGTTCTGTAGTATACCTCAAGCTAGAAGAGCTAGAGGGCCATTAGAGCTGGTAACAGAGTGCTGTCTTGGCTGTAGACTTCTCTCCAGCTGAATTACCTAGTACTCTTCGATAGAATCACCACTTCAGGTACAATGTACAATTTTCATCTAGAGGTTTTCTGATCTTTTTTTAATTTTTTTTTTTTTAATTTTTGATTTCCTTCCTTCTCTCTCCCTAATGGAAAAAGACACATTTGTCTAAAATTAGTATATTGTCTGTGTATTTTCTTCCTTTCTTCCTGCTTAAAATCTGCATTGCCAAATTAGAACTGGCATAATCTAATTAAGACAGACATAAGAGAGAGAGAAAGATCAGAGAAATTCTAGATAAGAGTAACAGGAGGAGAATTGTGATTTTTTTTTTTTTTTAATTCCTGCTCAGGCATAATCTTAAAGACATGAAGCAACACACATGCCTACTCAAACAAGTTGTTAGCAAACTAATCGTGCATTACAAGACAGCAGAGCCACACTGTGCTCATTATACACTGTTTAAAGGTGGGTTTAGTGCAGTCAGAAAGCAAATCAAACATGGCTAAACATAAGGTTGTATGGGGAAGATTGCTTCTTTCCTTTTAAGAGGCATAGGAGAAGTTATTTGCTTTAGCATCAGTCTGTCTTTATGAAAGACTGCAATATAGAGCCTGAGGTGCCTAGCTGCTCAACTCAAAGGGGACTTTGAATAAGAGACTCCTTTCCTCAGTTCTCAAGAAAGGGAAGAAGGACTTTCTCAAGCCATCCATTCTTCTGCCTAGATAAAGTGGCAGGTAACAAAAAGGCAGATGGCCATGCTGGTAATGGATATTTGCCACAAAAAACCACAACTTTAAGGTGAACAGAAGTAGCAGATAGCTTGAAGAGTATATAAAGGGAGAACTTCCATCATTAAACACAGACTCAATTTGTATGGGAAGTGGAGAACTGGATTGGCTGTGCATATGGTTACATCACATATATGAATAGTTATGCTAAGAGACTGAAAGATAAGTATTTTATCTCAGAAGATACTTGTATTCTAATACACATAGCCTACATATATGGAAGACTCAAATAGATTTGTCCATTAACATCAGACTTCATGTCTGGCAGCTATTCTGCTCATTTCAACAAGACAAAATTAATTTTGTAGATTTGCATGACCTTGTTCTAAAACTACTTCAGTTATAAGAGGTTTTAGAATGTCTTTGGAGGAAAAAAATATAAATTATCATAGCTATTTTGCAAGAATTTGATAAATGAGATCCAGTCTTCACCATTCTAGGTAGCATTGTGCTCCTAAATGAGGATGTTCATATTCAAAGAGCTCAGCTTTAATCTAATAAACTCAGCCATGAAAGAAGTAGAAAGTTCACCATAAATTGTGGCTTGCTTAGATATCTTTCTATACATTCTTTCCTGTATGTGTGCTGCTTTTGTAGTATACACAGTGAAGGCTACAAAGATTCCAGTAAATGTTACTGTAAACTGTATGATAAGGTGTGATTTGTCCCTGTAAATGCAGGCATTTAATGCTTGTTTTAGACATTCTAGTGCATGAAAAGCTTACTGGGTTTTTTATTTATTTTAAGATCAGATTGTTCTCTATCTAGCTATTTATAGCTAGATAAAATATAGCTAAGTAAAAATATTGGAATATATAGGGTGCCTTTTACATAAGGTGCTCTGTGCAAACATCTGTGCTTACAAAGGCATTTGTATTCCCCTTTCCCTATACACCATGGACAAAGCATGTGCAAGAACTAGACATCTTACAATGTGGTTTCCCTGTCTATATATGCACTGATAGTCAGTCCAGGACCATGACTAATCTACATAGACCTTGTAAGAAACAGTGAGATGGGAAATGGACTGGAGATAAAATTGCTGGGGAGGGTGTGAGCAGGACTCTGTTCATCATGCCTCTGTGTTCCTTCACGGCCTTTTTGTGGTACCTCATCCCATGGGAGGAATTCCTCTCCCCTGGTTATGACAATGTGAGACTGGCCATTTAAAGCTACATCATGAAGGTCACTGTCTGCTTTCTTGTGTCTTCTCTAGAGAGGCTCCAACTGCCTAAGTATGAAAGCGTGGAAGGCAGACTGCCCTGAACCAATGCATGTGCAGCTTCCCATTTTACCTGGTGCTCCCTAGACCTGGGAAGTGCTTATGGCTTGGCAGACTGTTATGCAAGTGTAAGTACCCTGTACACAAATACCGGACTTGCTGTGTCCTGCACCACTGAACAGCATTCCACAGCCTCTGTCATTGTCACCACGCATTGAATAGAGTGCCATTAAAGTACTTATATTACGTATATATTTCCTTAGATAACAAAGAGAAACACTGCAGCAGTTTGTGTATTATTTCTTCCCTGAGAACAGGAGACAAAATCATTTTGTGGCAGCCTCCAGAGAGAGAGTAGAGTTCTTTCTAAGAAACCTGACAAGGGCATTGCTGCCCCACCTGATTCCCAGTCCTCAGCACAAACATGAGCGTGGACCAAGCACCAGTCCATTACAATGCTGTTCCACTACACAGCCCCTCATGATTGACGGTGGATATCTTACTTGTCAGTACAGATATTTAGAGAGCTCAAATGATTGATGTCCACGGCCTAAAAAGATTCAGTACATTTGTTTTGTCCATTACATTATTATCATTCAGAAGTTCCCAGCAGATTAACAATTTCAGTCAGAAAACAGGATATGTCCCATTTTCTCCTCTTCCCCCCAAATGAGTTTTTAGCATAACAATTTAAGTTGCACTAAAAAATAAAAATCAAAAAAAAAGAGCTAGGCTGCTGTTCAGTCTCTTCCATGCTGTCAGAGATCTATAAAGCTTTCTTTATAGACAAATGTGCAGTGTTAGTAAATGTGGAAGGAGCTTGTCATCATGGTTATCAACAGTCCTAGAAGTCCAAGTCAGCATCAGACTCAACAGTATGCCAACACATGGTAAGACTATTTTCCCTCACAGGACTTGGCCCATCATCACCATTATTCTTGCAACAGAAACCTCACCTATGTCATTTGCACCAGACTCCTGGAGTCTGTCTCAGGTGCTGGTCCATCTATAGATTTATTTTTCTACTGATGATCTCTGTGACTTTCAAGGCCTAAATAAAACTGTACTGGTAGCTCACTCTGAACATGCACATCTCCAGTTCTCTACAGCAGGCTCAGGCCCAGAAGGCAATGCTTCCAATCTCAGGTATCTTCATTCCAGTCCCAAGGTACAGTAAGTAAAGCCCAGTTTCTTTTTCCATCCTTCATTCTTTTCTCTTTGCAGAAGGTGCTGCCCAAACCTCTCCAGCTAAAGTTCTTCACCTTTGTAGAAACAAGTATACCTGCTCACTTGAGACAGTCATCCTGAATCAGTTCAGGCTGGAAGAGTAGCTTGTAGTGTGTCCTAGAGATAGTAACCACCATATTCTGGGTATGCTGCATGCAGCATAATTTGAGCCACTTTTTTGATCTGCAAGAGACAGAAGGGCTTGAGTTATTTATCTAACATGATGTATCTGCTCCAGCAATTTGATGGTGAACCTCTGTTCAACAGCATGAGTTTAAATTGTTTGCAATGAAACACAGTCTTTTCATGTGACTGACTCCTGTTTTTTTTCAATATAGCATGGTGATGGAAAAATCTGTCAAAATAGTAGCCTGTTGTAAAAGCCAAAAATCAGTTGATCTGTATTTAAATTTCAGGTTACAAAAGTGCACTTGGTGCTGTAGGTTGTCATGTGGTAATATCTGGTTTATAAAAATCCAGGCATTACAATTTTGAGACATCTATCAAACAGTTCAGAGTCATTAGATACTGCAGGTACTCTTGATGAGAGACAGTTTAAACAGTAACAGAAGCTTAACATAATATGGGATTTTTGGCATAAATGTTTCTTAAAAATGTTGTGCATATCCACTAAGGGAAGCATCTTTCCTGAGTGGTTGTGAGGGTAGGAGGTACCTCTGTAGTCATAAAAGATGGTCACTCCATTCTAGACAGGCATGTGAAAAAACATGAGCCTGCTCTTCCTGGAAAGGGGGCAGGTGTGAAAGGTTTGGTTTGGGGCAGAAGGGACCTAGAGATCAGGCAGCTACAGCAAGTGTAGTAGCTCACACAGCCAACACTTGTGGCAGGTGTTATGCAAATGTCTCAGGGGAGACTCCCAGGCTCCAGTGAGCACAAATGGTACCATGAAGATGCATTTTGAGAAACCTGGCCTAGTGGAAAGTGCCCCTGCCTGTGGCAGGGGGGTTGTAAGGAGATGAGCTTTAAGGTCTCTTCCAACCCGAACCATGATATGACTCTATGAATAGCTCAGTCACACAGCTTGGTCTCCTGAATAACCAGTCCCTCCTAAAAAACTAATGACCAAAAAAAAAAAAAAAAAAAAAAAAGCAGATGCCTAACAAACAGAACAAAATGTGTATGTTCTCTGCTAGAAACCTGAGTGGAGTGGGAGTACACACAGATGGGAGAAAATGTGTTTGCAGAGGACATAGGGAAACTCTGTAAAAACTGAAAGAGGAAACAGCCAAAATGCATGTGCATATTACTTTTCCTGCAGCTATTTCAAATGCTTCTTTCTTCACAGGGAAGGGGGAGGCTGTGCAGAAAATGAATTTTTCCCCCTGAAAGTTGGGGAGAGAATGAGGCTGCCACTGACTTCCATCCTCAGCTATGGAGTGTTATTGTGCCCAGGGCCAGGCAGCTGCTGCCTCCTGTTTCTAAATGGAAAGGAAGCAGTACTTGTATTTTTAAGGAGGATTTTGTCTGAAGCAAAATAGACTAGTTGAAAAACATACAAAAAGAGGTAAATGAGAAAGCTCTTCTTCACGTTGGAAGGAGAAGGAAAACCTCAGAGAGACAGCCAGCCAGCCAGCTGCAGCTCAATCTTGCTTTGAAAAGACTTACTAGGGCAGGAGAAACTGGGATCAGCTGGAACCAGGAAGGTTAAAAAAAATTTAAGGGAGCAGACTAAGCACTAATTACCTTTTGGGGAAGGGGAGGACCCATGTCCCATTTCTTCTCACTTTCAGTCATCCATGGGGCCTGCCCTTCTCTTTCGTCTGCTCGGAGGTTTGACTGAGTAGTGTCATCAGGATACCATGCTTGCCCTTACTGACCAGGTTAGCAGTCACCATGAACAAGTATCCATCCCTAAACATGCCATATGGCTCAGTACTGTTCTGTTTAAATTACTCTTACAAAATGTGCCAATTTCTGTGCTGTGTCACCTTGTGCTCTGTGTCCATGCTACAGAGGCTTTGAAGCACTCTAGGAATGGAACATCTGTGCCTTATCTAATGTTTTCTTCACTCCGTGGCTCATCTATCATTCCTGGTTCATCCACCTCTCACCCAGGACAGACATTGTTCTTTTCCTGCTCTCTTCAATTCTGCACCAACACAGACAGTGAAGTGTGACCCTGAGGTCATGGAAAACAGCTTTATAACACTGACCCTAAACCAGGAGTGTTCTGAGCTACCACAGGTTGTGACAAAATGCCATGAAGATCTTCATGATATGGTGCTGCAAGCAGATAATCAAATTGCAGCTTAAATTCACATCACCTCCCAGTGTGATTGAAGCTGACAAGACCATGACCAAGGAAATAGACCTTGTATTATTGACAGCATGAAAATGGTCAACAAGAGTATGTATTCACAAGGCTTAGAACTTTCCTGTATCCAACATAACCCCTTGTTTTTGTGGGTAGATTCTGCTCCCACAGAGGGGCAGGGGACATATTGGCCTGATACCTGGTGCCACCTTTTGCTGTGGGCTGCCAGTGGTGGGAAGTCCTGTGGCATGAGAGTGCTGAGGAAGGCATGGGAACACAAGGATCCAAGTGGTCACCGGTGAGCCTGGAGAAGGTTGGCCAGGTACTGGCATGTCTGTCTTGCACACAGCAGTGGAAATCGTGGAGAGGTTTCATTTAATGCACTGTAGCTTTTGGAGTACTTAGGAGCACTGGAGCATTTAGGAGCACTACCTCAGTTTCTCTCTTAGCAGCAGGGAAAGCTGTAAGCAGGGGAAAGACTCTTCATTTAAGAGAGTGTGCAGGGAAATGGTATCTACTATGGCTTGGTAAAAAGTAAACCAATAATCATTTAATGTCTGATGGTATAAAAGTTCAATTGCACAACCTTTTATTTTCTTATTTATCAGCACTGTTGAATGAGGAATCAAACTTTTCATTAATGCTATTTAATAAGCTAAACACAATGCAAACTCTTTAGAAAATGGTTTTATTTAAAATATTAATACCTTCTAGCAAAGTGGGCTGCCCTGATAATTAGCAAAATTGGTTTGTTGGCACATAAACCGTGCACCAACAGATGCCATTTATTTTCAAATCCAAGAAAAACAAGCCATTTCAAAACAGGACCAAATTTGCCTTTTCAGGCAGCTGGAGACAAGAGGATTTCTCACGTTTCCCTCTTTTACATGTTATTCATACACTTGTCCTAAGCAGGGAAGCTGGAAGTCTGATCACCTCCAAACCCTCTAAGAAGCTGGAGACTTGCCAGAGAACAATGGTTCCTTCTCCATTCTGCAAAGTTTGAGCTTCTCCCTGCCAAAGTGGTGTGTGTAGTGAGTTGAGAAGAGGTTGACCAAAATCAGCTAAAGCTGCTCTAAGGCAGCTTAAGTTAAGTGTGCTAGTCAGGTGTGTGTGAAACAGTCAACCTCATTGAGATCGACATCAGCTTCTCCATCCTCCTTTTCATCAATCAATCGTTTGTGGCCCATCACCATACAAGGTTTCCCTACCACTCTGTCTTGTTCTTAACATATTACAATGGTTTTCTATGAGTAGGAAAGATGGTTGTTCTTGCAAGGTCTTGCACATTGCACAACAATGCTGTAGACCAGTTTGGTAGTGTAAGAAATAGTGAGACAGATTTGGGATACTTAAATTGTTGTGAAAATTACTTGTCCTAAATACTAACATTGCTCCAAGTCTCTCTGTCTGTGAAAAAAAAAATATATGGAGGTCCTTCTGATAATATTTGAATACAAAATTATTTCTTTCCGGGAATTCTGCATTGAAAAAAAATTAAATATGGACGTCTACATAACTTGTTTCCTTTGAACTTTGATATTAAATATCTGCTAAAGGGGAGGAGGGCTATCTCATTTCTGCACTGGCAAAACCAGTATCTCTCCTTTCTTCCCTCTTTCATTTCTACGGCCTCTTGGCTGACCTCTGTTTGTCAGGCACAGAGGCTACAAATAGCAAAAGTTTGAAACAAATTTTAAGACACTGCTATGCCCTGCAGCTTCTCTTTAGCTCCTCTCTCAACAGGCTCCTGGAGGTGCTGCTGGATCAATGCCCTCACTGCCAGGGCTGTGGCTTCCTTTTGTGTTCTGGGCTGTGATAGCTCTAAAGAGAATGTGTGGAGACTGCCCCTACAGAGGCTAGGGCTACACATAAAGTGGCTTCAAAGTTTTAGGTCTCTTCCCAGTATGGGCTTCATCTCGATGGATTTGTGACCTCTCCTGCCAGACCAGCATCCACCTTCCTTTCTATTTCCTGGGTACTACCAACCTGTCAGCCTGACCTCAGGGCCTGGGAAGATCATGGAACACATCCTCCTAGAAGCTACACTAAGGCAAATAGAGAACAGGGAGGTGATTTGGGACAGCCAGCAAGGCTTTACCAGGGGCAAGACCTGCCTGACCAAATATAATGGTCTTCTGTGATGGAGTGACTACATCAGTGGGCAAGAGAAGGGCTATAGATGTCATCAATCTGCACTGCTGTAAGGCATTGAATATGGTCCCCCACAACATCCTTCTTTCTAAATTGGAGAGATATGGATTTGATGGAAGGACTGACTGTTCAGTGAATAAGAAATTGGCCGGATGGTTACATCCAGAGGGAATATTCAGCATCTTAATATCCAGATGGAGATCACTGACCAGTGGCGTCCCTCAGAGTACTGTTTATTATCTTCATCAATGACATAGACAGTGGGATCGAGTGGACCCTCAGTAAGTGTACAGATGACACCAAGCTGAGTGGTGAGGTTGACACATCTGAGGGACGGGATACCATGCAGAGGGATAAGCTTGAGAAGTGGGTCTGTGGGAAACTCATGAGGTTTAACAAGGACAAGGTCAAGGTCCTTCACCTGGGTTGTGGCAGTTCCCCATATGCATACATGTTGGGTGGTAAAAAGTTTGAGAACAGTCAAGTGGAGAAGGACTTGGTGTACTGCTGGATGAAAAACTGGACATGAGCTATCATTGTGTGCTCACAGCTGAGAAGGTCAACCATATTCTGGGCTGCATCAAAAGAAGCGTGAGCAGCAGGTGAAGGGAGGTGATTCTGCCCCTCTGCTCTGGTGAGATCCCACCTGGAGTGCTGCATCCAGCTCTGGGGTCCTCAGCACAGGAGAGACACAGACGTGTTGGAGTGAGCCCAGAGGAGGGCCATGAAGATGATTAGAGGGATGGAACACCTGTCCTATGATAACAGGCTGAGAGACCTGGTGTTCTTCAGCACGGAAAAGAAAAGGAATGTTATAGCAGGCTTCCAGTACTTAAAGAAGGCTTGTAAGAAAGCTGGGGATGAACTTTTTAGCAGACCTGTTGTGATAGGACAAGAGTTAATGTTTTTAAAGGAAAAGAAGGTAGATTTAGACTAGATATAGGGAAAAAGAATTTAACAATGAAGGTGGCAACACACTGGAACAAGTTGCCCAGAGAGATGGTGGATGCTCCGTCCTTGAAAACATTCCAGGTCAGGTTGGATGGGGCTCTGAGCAACTTGATCTAGTTGAAGATGTCCCTGATCATTGCAGAGAAGTTGGACTAGGTGACCTTTAATGGTCCCTTCCAACCCAAACCATTCTATGATTCTATTTAAACACACTCAGCGTTCCTCCAGTAGTGAAAATATTCCTTCCCTCCAGTATAAACATGAGCAACCCTGAAGACACTGTAGCATACAGCAGTGTCTGCAGAACAATCCACAGAAGGTTTAGACTACCCGTAGAGCAGTGGGCAAGCTTACATTGTGCCCTAAAGGAGACTTCATGGGGGTCCTCACTGTCTGTGTCACTGGCATGACCGCTACACATTTGACACAGGAGAGTTCATGGGTCAGAAGTGCAACAGCTGACACACTGGGAGATCTGCATTTAATTACTTGCTTCACAACTCAAACTAGTCATAGTATACCCATCTCATGCACTGTCTGGCAGAAGCACTCTGGTCACCAGAGTTTCCTCCTGCAGTATTCCTCTCTTTTTCCATATTAGAGTTGTGTACCATGACTTCATATTTCTTCCACCCAGCAAAATGGAGACAACTTCAGGTCACAGGAAGTCCTTTGACTATCATAATCTGCTATATCTCTAGCAACACCTTGACTCCTCATGACTGATTGGATAAAAAGAAATTCTTCTTGTCTCCAGCCATCCTGAACACACACCACTCTTTTTGCAGCTGCACTGGCTTTTCAAATCACCGTACTGACTTTTACAGAGGAAGCTCCCACAGGTCCCCATTCATTTCCTTATTTTTCTTCTGTGACCTTTTCCCAGTCCATCTCCTGGAATTCCTCTTCCTTCCTCTTCCCAATCTTCTCTCCAAATGACACTGGTCATCTCTCTGTGCCTAATTATGCTCAAACCGCGGCTGTTGCAAAAGCTTTTTCCCCTTGTATCTCCCACCATCTGGAGCAGTCCCTTTTCCCTGTTGTTCTTTCTGCCTCACTGCTTCTCTATCTATTTGAAAGTCTCATCTGAAAACATCTCTGTTCCCATGCCTATGCCTCTTAATTTCTCTCTCCCTCTGCTATTATGTATTATTTAACTTTGATAAGTACCTTGGGATACCATTCTATGAAACAAATTCTACTAAATAAAGCTGTACTCCACTGTCAGCAGAGCTCACCTAAACTGTTTGCTTTCCCACTTGGTCTTCAGTAAACAGTAGACCCCCACCCCTGCTGATAGCAAACAGTATTATGCTGATGACCACCCACCAATTGGAAACAGAAGGGCTGCAGAGCTGTCTGGCAGATTTGTTAGTAACACAGAAGCTGCTGTGAGCCAGAGCCCTTGAAGTGGAGCACACCTCAGCAGGAGGGGTAGGAGCAATCCCTGGGAAACTTGGGGGAAGGCAAGGGAGCAATGCAAAATGTTGTGAGATTGCAGAGCTTATTAATTATCAGGACTCAATCATTAGCTCTGCTTTTCTCAGATCTCATGTACACATGTAAATACTCAAGGCAGACAATTGGCACAAGGTGCAGATCTAAGACAAAAATAGCTGTAACAAAACTATCTAAGCATTGCTGCAAATAGGCTCAAAAAAGCAGATCTGTAACCTGCTCAGTTCAAAGGTTTTGAACCAGTCTTAGAGGTGCAAAAAGGGCAGCTTGATGCAGTTATGTGGAGAGTGGGGATTATTCCTTCCTTTGTGTTGATTCTCATCTGCTTTCCTTTTGCTGTGAACTATTAAAAAAAAAAGTAATAATAATTTTAAAAAAAGAACAAAAAATAGCAACAGATTATGTTTTTCAGTCCTCTGACACTTTGTGAGACAGATGACATTTATCAGTGGGCAGTTTGTAATAGCTTTCTCATACCAGTCCTGGATCCTAAAGCAATCTCTCCTGCATCTCCTATATTCTGCACACACTGTCTCAAGGCAGGGTGGACAGGACAATCGCACATTCTTCATCACAGTAACAGAAATTCTCAGTCCAAAACTTGCCTCAACCTCCGAGCATTGACTACTTTCCCGGGCTACCCTCTGTAGAAGGTAAAAGTGTAATGGCAGGACACATGTCAGGGACACTGAGAGAAAAAGGTGAGTTGCCTTTGGTTAAACCTAAGTCCTCTCTGGAAACTTCTGGTGAAGGGTAACACACATCAAAACAGGAGAGGTGGTGGTGCTGTATGGCTTATTGATTTAGTAAAAAATAGCCTACCCATGGGATCTGCAGACCAAGAGACATTCTGATAAACCGAATCGAAATTAATTCTGAATACTAACCACTCTTTTGAGAAAATAATAAACTTGTTTCTGAAAAAGTGAACAGTAAAAGAGGCTAAATTTATTGAATAAATAACTTGCTATGAATTATTCACTCAGCTTTAGTGCTTACAGCTATTACATTAAAATATTCCCCTATTTAACATATAATGCAAGCTAATAACAATTAAAGTCAGCAGTGGAGGAATGTTCTCAGCAAGCCACTCTGAGGATTGCTATGCAACTTTGCCACAGTGGAATGACCATTTATTAATTTGCAAACACGTGCAGCCTAATTGGCTATTTACAGCCATCAGCCAATCAAAGTGCTGGGATTCACATAGAGATAGTGCAGTTACTTTTCACTGTTGAGAAAATTCTATTTCTTCTGGCCCTGCAGGCTGCCCATGCCAGCCAGACCACTGCCTGACTGTAATTCTCCCAGCCGGATACAATTCCATCAGTCTCATCACACTTTCTTGTCTCCAAGCAGGGCAGATGAGCAGTCAGCTGACCTGAGGGCCACACTCCTTGAGTCCCATTCTACCAGATGAAAAATATTGTTGTGCAGAAAGAAGGCAAAAACACTACCTAAATAAAACTAGCTTGACTAGCTTGTTTATTTTTTGTGCCAGTTTCTGGAAATAGCGTGAGAGTGAGCAGAGCTGTGCTAGAGCAGCCAGGTGAGCATGTCTTTGTAAACACAGTGAGGTGTTCCCCACTTAGCTCAATTTCATTGTGTCCAGAGCTAACGAACACCAAGGTTGAAGGAATTTATTTCCTATAAAAATTTCAGCCTTCAGGTTCCAAGTTTATTTAGCTCAAGATGTGGTAATGACCAACTCATAAACAGGAACTATACCCTCTGGTACTGATCTACTTAATAGAAATTTATTGGGTAGCATCGACCATAATGATAACTAAAACAGATATATAGCCCCATTACATGAGGTTTAGTCTTCAACAGCCATGACTCTATCTAGCAGCTTTAGTGTAAGTTTTATCCCCCCTCTTCAGTACTTTACAGCCTTTTGTTCTTTCCTTCCTCTTCTCCAGATCCTGGTGCTTCCTGTGGTGATGTTACAACAGCACTTTAGGTAGCTGAAAATACAGCAATAATAAAAGTACCATGAATAAAGGGAACATAAGCTCTCACATCATCATTCTGGTTTCTTGCCTTGATCTCTTTAACTACTTCACATTCCCCTTGATGGGTACTCTTTTGCTTAGCAACCATCCTTCTCTTCAGAAGCAAAGAAAAAATACTTTTCTTGTTGATAGGCACAAAAAATATATAGATATAACAGTCAATTTGGACCACCTAATCTTGAGAAGAGCAACAAAGCAGTGACAAGGGAACTAGACCTTGGGAACAAAGATCAGTTCCTTATTAGTACAGCTTTGTGTGAAACAGAGTAATTAGATGCCTAAACACTTCTGAGGATCACAACCTTATTTTCTTTCCATTCATTTTTCAAACACAAATTATTTTCCCACATCTATAAGTGGATTGTGAGGATAAATACATGGAGATCATGAGATATTTGGTTACCGCAGTTAAGAAGATAAACTGATTGCTATGTGTGTTTTCTTATCCTGTTTTGTTTTTTTTGCGTTGTTGTGTTTTTTTTCCCAGTGCCTAATATTATGTCTTCAGCCAAGCTATGTAAGAGGAAAATAGATTTTTTTTTCTGTGAAAGCTTCATCCTAATTCTTTTCTTCTGTTTCATAACCTGAAATATATTTTTGAATCCCTTATAGTGTTCTCACTGTTGTACCTGGATGTTTTCCTAAGTCATATGGGTAACCACTTCTGTCTTTAGCTCCATCAGTTCTCATTAACATCCTGTGGCAATGAGATCTGTCAATCAGTTTGCTGTTTTACAGGAAAAAAGGCTTGGGGCTTAACAGTCTTAAATGTTTTGCCTTCCATATTTGCAAATTATGCTTTTGTCTTTGTACACAGACCTATCTTTGTATCTTCTTTAATTGGCATGTTGATATTTTGTTTAAATTAGTACAACCTACTTTAAGAAGACAACCTTTAACTTACATTTGCTTAGCTAATTTTATTTACAAATATGATGTTATTGCAAATTTTGAGCAAAGCTCTATTTTTATTCTGTTTACTCAGAGGAATTCCAGTCTTCCACTTGCACATAGATACTATTGGTTTCTGAGACAAGAAATATCTCAGGTCTGAGTACATCATTTTAGACAGAGCTTCTAGAACTAAACCTTATCCAGAGGGGATACACCATTAGTGAAAAGAGTTGTAATAGCTCCAGTAACATCTTCTAGCCCATACTTCACACCCTTTCATGTCTAGCTCTGTTTCTATAAATCACTGCTTTGTGGGGAGCAGAATTCTTCACTGGATCATCCACATTGACACTCAACTGCTCTCAGGTGGTTCTGTTTTATTTATCCATCAGCCTCTTCTGACCATCTGTGGGTTACCTGACTCTGATGCTGAGTGAACATATCCTTTCCCTCTCTGCAGCCTCCATTTGTAACAGGAGAGGATGAACAGGAGAACCTTGCTCGGCACACACGTGCCCTTTTCTCCCTCTGCAGGATTAATGCAAGAGGCAGCCACTGTTGGAGTTTGTCAGCTGTAGCTCTTTTGGAGCAAGAAAAATCAGTTAATTACATTGTTTGTACTAAGATCACCAAAGGAAAAAAAAAAACAAAACACCAAAACAAAACATCCAACAACACAAACCTGAACTCCTGCTCAAAAGGAGCATTAAGAGTCAAAAAATAGAGTTCATTAAAGCAAAGTAATATCCTAAATAAAGCTAATGTACTCTCTCCTGTTCCAATGAGCTTCATGAATAATGGATAAACAAAGCTTCATCTGCTTTAATTAATCTGGTTTCAAAATTAATTTGACCCAACACAAAATTAGCAGTCAATTTAGAGCTTTGGTTGCTCAACAGGTTCAGGCTACACAAAGAGAGTGGGTTAGCAGCAAGTGCTGCAAACAGCAAAGGGCAATATTTTATTCCCTGAAGTTAAATGCCTGGCTAATTAATACACAGCTAAGGTGGGGAATGCATTTCCCTTGCCAAAAGCTAACTTCCCTCTGATGTTTTATTTGTAAATTTGGACTCTTTGGCTCAGATCTTCTTGCCTGTTCCAGAAAATTCCTAAATTTCCTTTAATGGATATTTATCCTCTTTGGGAGTGTCTTGCATTGGTGCAGAACTGATGCTGCTGCCTTTTTTTTAACGCAGTGCCTTCTTCTGAAGCACAGAGTTGGCTCAGGGAGACAAAACTCTGCCTACCTGGTGTGTGACTCTTGCTTGGTGTGGCTTGTCCCTCCAGGTGGGAAAGTTGCTGACACACTAAGGCAACTGCCAGACTACTCTGATTTAAAATGTTTGTGAAACTTTCCTTCTCTTTCATCAGAGAATGTGACTTGGATCAGCTTTGGAACTCTACTCAGTTTCCATACTACTCAGCAAAATTCTTATGGCAGTCCTTCCCAGCAGCTGAGAGATCCTCTGGTAGAAAGATGGCTCAGCTTTTTCCCAGCAATGTCCCTGGCAGGGATGATCTAGGGAGACTGTAAATCCCCTAACTTTTCTTCTGTGTTTAAAGGATTCCCCATTCAAAGACGACTCATAGGTCTGCCTTTAGATTATCTTTGCCCCACAACACATGTAAAACTGTTTCTGTGGAATAAAAGACCAGTATAATAATAAAACATTGGTTCAGGCTTACTGAAATTGAGGATGTGAACTACCTAATGCTTAAAGAGCACTAGTGCTAAAAAGTTTCACACATTTGTCAAATTTGCATTACAACCAGTTTCTCAGCCAGTCACTGACAACACTGGCCTTGTGCTGATATATACGGTTAGTCTGTAAGAGTTAGAAAAAATAATTTCTACCTGCCTGTGTCATGCTCCAGTTGTCAGTATGCAGCTTGTAGGAGTTTTGCTTTGTGGTTTTATGCAGTGTAACCTTTGCTATTTGAGCTGTTGTCCCTGAGGAAAAGGGACTGATTGCATCCTTTAAATGCCTTCGTGCTGTCAGTCTCAATTTTTGGTTATAAAGTTTGGAGAAAAGCTGAAATTCACAGAAATTAATTGCTTTGGATTATTGGTGTCGTAAGTAAGCACACATGAATGAATTGCTATTGCAGATCTAAAAGAAATACTTTTAGATGATGAACCCCTGTTTACCCTGATGCTTCTGGGGAAGGATTTAAATGAGTGAGATAATATATACTGGGAACAATGGACCACAGTAATAAATCCATATTCCTTCAAAATTATTTTGCTGTAAGAGCATATGGTCCTTTTACAAAGAAAAAAAGGTGAGAATTTTCAATTTTTAAGAGTAATTGTCACAAAGAGTTAGGATCCTTCAAGGACTCGAGAAAGAAATATATTTGCACTAAAAAAACATGACAAACAAACTGCTTCTGACTCTTTTCTCCCAAGTAATTTGAGCAAGGAATAGTATGAAACAAGTCTGGAGGAAGGTGAAATGGCACTTAAGTGGACTGAGTTTGAACATCATTAAAGATCCCTTCCAAACCAAACGATGAAGGGAAGGGATACTAAGCAAATTTGCAGGTGATACAAAACTGGAAGGAGCTGTTGACTCCCTTGCAGGCAGGGAGGCCCTGCAGAGAGACTTCAACAAATTAGAGGGCTGGGCAATCACCAACCATAGGAAGTACAATATGTGCCAGATTTTGCACCTGGGATGGGGC
>JAWWLV010000045.1:52518184-52544201 GCA_035041135.1 Platyrinchus mystaceus | reverse complement strand
AGCCCTCTAATTTGTTGAGGTCTCTCTGCAGGGCCTCCCTGCCTTTGAGGGAGTCAACAGCTCCTCCCAGTTTTGTGCTTTCTTCAGACTTGCTTAGTATCCCTTCCAGTCCTGCATCCCAAGTCATTTATGAAGATGTTGAAGAGCACAGGGCTCAAGATGGAGCCCTATGGAACCCCACTTAGTGATAGGTCACCAGTCTGATGTTACCTCACTCACTGTTACCCTCTGTGCTTGGCCCATGAGCTAATTGCTCACCCACCACATGATGTGTTTCTCCAGCTGCGTGCTGGACACTTTGTCCAGAAGATCCTGTGAAAAACAGTATCAAAAGCCTTAGTGAAATCCAGAAAGATTACATCAATGGCTTCCCTTGATCAATTGGGTGGATTACCTTGTCAGAAAGGGAGTCAGGTTTGATAAGCAGGACTTTCCTCTCATGAAGCCGTGCTGGCTGCAACTAGTGACTATGTTGTATTTCAGGTGTGTTTTCAATACTTCCCAGAATAATCTTCTCCAAAACTTTACCAGGCACTGAAGTGAGACTGACAGGCCTGTAGTTTCCAGTGTCCTCCCTCTTACCCTTCTTGAAAATTGGGACAATGTTCATTGTCTTCCAGTCAGCTGTACCTCTCAGGATTCCCAAGACTGCTCCAAAATTGAAAGAGGCTTTGACCACCAAATTTACTCCAGTTTGAGAGACTGACTGGGTAATTTTTAGGTATCCCAAATCACTAACTATGCAATTCACCAGAGTGTCCTGGTTTCGCCTCAGATAATTTTCTTTCTGTAGCTGTCACAGTCCTATGATTTGGATTTAGGACGAGAATAATGCTAACACACTGATGTTTTAGCTGTTGCTAAGCAGTGTTTACACTAAGTCAAGGACTTCTCAGCTTCTCACACCACTCCACCAGTAAGTAGGATGGGGGGGCACAAGAAGCTAGGAGGAGATACAGCTGGGACAGCTGACCCAAACTGGCCGTACCATATGATGTCATGCTCACTGTATAAACTAGGGGCAAATTTGGCCAGGGGCTGCTGCTCAGGAACAGGCTGGACATAGGTTAGCAAGTGGGGAGCAATTACATTGTGCATCACTCTTTTTGTACATTCTAATAATTCTTTTAATTATCATCTTGTTTATCATCATCATCACTTCATTTTCTCTCCTATTATTCTGCCTTTATTTCGATCCACAAATTTTACTTTTTTTCTGTCCCACATCCCACAGGTGGAGCGGTGCAGTGATTGAGGGGAATGCTCCCCCTTTGCCCTTTCCCCCAGGGCCTCAGGATGCCTGAAGGAGACAAAGGGAGACCACAAGGAGCATGGCAAGAAAGAGGATTTATTGCTTTGGGTCAAGGAATTTATAGGTCTTTGTGGGATGTTAGCTACAGCCAATGAGAATCCAGAGATAACAACCAATGGAAACAGGGTGTATAAAGGAAACCAATGAGAAAACTTATACAAACTTTTAGGGACAGTTTCAGGCATACTGGGGATTTTGGGAGTCTCTGGGAAGGGGAAGGATGACTCAGGGAAAAAACAAAGGAATCCATTTTGTAACTTATTTACACAATAGAAAGAACTTCTGATTTTAAGGCACTTTGGTTAACTTCTTCATTTCCTTCATGAATCCACTTCTTACAGGATTTTTTCCATTCCTGAAACTGTTTGTCCTTTACCGCAGAGCGGAGAGTGAGCAAGTGGCTGTGTGGTGTTTAGCTGCCTGATGGGTTAAAACACAACACAGAAAAAGCCACTGAAGTGTAGGTTTAGAAAAGAGAACATCTCCATTGTTTTTACCATATCTACTGGAATGAGATTGTAGGCACAGTTTGAGTTCTTACATCTATTGCTACTTACAAACTCTGATAATAGCAATGATATTGTTGTTTATAATTCCTTTGACAGTCTTTTTTGAATGTGGACCAGTAAGATTTGTTATAAAAGTTATTTTTGAAAACATATTTTCTCTCTGAAATGGAAGTGTGTCTTTCTCCAATAAATGTACTTTTCAGTTCTCCAATTCAATTGTTCTTTATTATTGCTTGCACAAATGTTAAAACCATGGTCTAAATGTGAGCAGTAAATCTTATACTCAATTCTCTTAACTTTGGGATTGTTTTCTAGTTATAAGGAATGGCCACCTGGGAGGAGAAGAAGTTTAACTTAATCTACCTTTGGATAACACTCTACTGCTACATGTAATACAGATAGATCACAAAAAAACTCTGAGCTCTTTATACAGACCAAAAAATAGTTTGCATGAGATTCTTAGTCTGTTTTATACTATGTTCCCATTTTGCAGATGATTTACTGTTTCTGTTGCTGTGGGTTCTAGTAATTTCCTCCATAAAGGGTGTCTCTGTCATAGGAGGTGCTATATTAAACAGATGTCTTTTGTTGTTGTTGTTGTTGTTGTTTAAATGAGATCTCTTAGGCTCTCTAAGGCTTAGACTTAATTCCAACTTGAAGAGAAGCCTCTTCAGTCTACTTACTGTCTTCAGCAAGGTTTCAGTAGGGTAGGACCAGACCTGCCTTGCAATCTAACACACTCATCTGCAACCAAACCAGCACATCCCGGGCTTTCCGTTCCAGTTGGCAATATGCAAAATGCAGGACTATTGCCAGTTCCACCTGCTCCCTCCAGGGTTCCCAAATGCTATGCAGTAAGCACTTCACCTAGATTGACTTGCCTGTTTCTTTGTCACAGTGAGTTTAGGTTCATGAGGACATGAAGCACAACAAGTATCCTTGCTTGCTTTTTGTAAAGTTTGTTACGGTGCTTTCAGAAATCTCATGCACAAAACTGATTCCAATAGGTTTGGAAAAGAGCAATGCTGGAGCTGAAAGCAAATGGCAAATGACAACATATTGATTTAAATAGTATGGCTGTGTAGTGCTCTCACATGACTTTGATTTCCAGCAGGTATGAGAGGAGACGAGACTAACTCAATTTAAGATGGCATACTCATGAAATATGCACCAATCTCTTTAACACAATCTCATACCTCGTTTGTTAATGTCAGAAAACACCTGTGCAAACACTGGGCAACACAAATGGAAAGGCTGTGTCACAGGAACAGAGCTAGCAGTCTCCTGTGAGGTGCTGCTGAAAGCATAATGGGTATACTGACTCCTGTTCTGGACATCTTATTGAAGTAGATTCAGAATCTGTTTCCATGGGGATGCCCTGGGACTTTCTTATTATGCGAGTTAATCAAAATTATGTAATGGTATGAATTATAAAGTAGATTAATTTCTTCTGTCTTCAAACTCTCCCCCACTTAAAAAATAACATGCCAAAGGCCTGAGGGATATGATAACCATCTACTAGCTTATTGTGAATACTCTTTTTACAACTCCCTGCATGATGGGGCTCTAACCCATAACTGATGCCGCTATCTAATATAAACAAGCAAAAAAAAATTGCTTATTCCATATTTATAACTATTAGGTACTAACATAAGAAGAATTATCTACCACATTCAAGAAAGGTATGATTAGATGAAATGGGGCTGGATGATTCCCAAAATGTCCTAATATAATGATAGAGAACTGTTCTCTTATCAGTGAGCTTGATTACTCATCCCTCTCCTCGAGAAATGTGGAAGCATATGTTGGACATGGCTGCTGTGAATTTCCAGGAGGTTTTGGAAGTAGGATAAATGGACAAGTAGAAGACCATAGAGTACATAAACAGGCTGTGGCAGCTCTCAAGTCTTTAGGGTCCTTCAAAGGATAGTGCTTCCTCTGGAGTCACAGATATGGCTACTCCTCCTGACAGCGTATCCCTGCACTGCATAGTTCGAAAGAGGCCATTTTTCCTGCTCACATGTGCCAGACACTATGGATTCACCGAAATCAAGGGCCATGTATGGAGTCCTGGAAAGCAGAAGCCAGAGAAACTCTTCTGCTTCCCAGGCACCTTTGGTAGGATGCTTGAGTGTATTAGCAGGTAACAAAATGCTTTCTACTCGAGGCTCAGAGCAGAGGGAGAGCTGTGTCTAGGTGGCCTGAACAGTCTGCTTTGTTCTGCAGCCAGTTCTGCGTGCAAAGAGCTGTCATGCTTGAGCACAGCCACTGCCATCTGCTGCTGGGTGTGTATGTCCCATTTGCTGGTCTGGTGATCACTGATCACTGATCAGAAAACTTGGCCAGAGCATCTACTCAGGGGAGAAAGCCAAAAATGTTACACAGGCAGCCTATGTATACCTGTGCTTGAGCACAGCACTGTGAGACTGTCTAAGAGGTCAAAGCATGGCACTAGGCAGGGCTCCAGGTTATCATCTTATTTCTTTTTTTCTGTTGGTGGTTAATGATTGTCATAGCATGATGTGTTATAGATATGTGGAGTGCTGTTGGGTAAAAGGCAAGGGGGAGAAGCAGAATATTGTCTTGGATTTTGGCATCAGAAGCAACATTTTTAACACTTTGCAATTCATTCCTACTTTTAATTATACTCTCTGACCTTTTGATCCACCCACTGATCACAGAGACTCTTTTCAAGGCGCTGAGAAGTACACTGGCAGATCCACTCGGTCATCTGGAATCATAGTTGCCGACTCATGGAACAATGTGCTAAGCTCTGTGTATCACTGCAGGAGAAGAATAAAAGAGGAAGGATGATGTGAGGATGTCAGTCTCCTGCTGCCATGTATTCTTCCACTGCACGGGTGGAGCACAGGAGCTCAGACAGCTTAGTGTGAGATGTCTAATACCCCTTTGTGCATCAAATGATTAACATCCTGAAGCGATGGCACATAGCATTCCAGCCCACTTCTAAAAATATCAGCCCTGTAACTTCACTGTGCCTCAGTTTGCCCAGCTGAGAAAGGTAATGTGTCCATGGTGAAGTTTAATATATTCATTTTTTAAGTGCTTGGAGAGCTGCAGAAGAAAGTTCTTTTATTCTGTGAAGGCTCTGAATGATAGAATTACAGAGAATGTTATTTGATCTCCTAATCTCCTACTTAACTATAAAATTTCTTCTTGCAATTCCTACAGCAATTCCATAGCTACTTGATTATCTGGAGGATAGTTCTTAGAAAGGCTTTTGAGTGTGATTTAAAGTCTGCAGATCATCAGAGACTTCACTGTATTTCTTTTATAAAAAGTTTAGGGTTAAGCAGTTAATTAGTTAAGTGAAAAGTGGTTAAGGGTTAATTACCTTCATTTCATAATTCCTTAAAAATGTCTTCTTTCCAGTCTGATTTTTATTTCACCTCAGAAGTAAATTATCATGTATTAATTCTCAAAGTTTTTTTCTAAAAACTGTGTGGATATCAAAAGAGGCTATTTCTAGGTGACTAGAAATAGCTCACTTAAACAGGAAATAGGGGATTTTAATGTGCTAAAGCTCAAACATACATTATTGTACATGATAAAAATACCCCTGTTGCTTATGCTAGCTACTATACAATATAGTGAAATACTAACTAGTAAGTTGCCCATACACCTAAATAAGCCTGCAACACCTTATAATCAACACATCTCAAGCCACCAAACAGATCAATCATTTTAGTCCTCACCATAAGCAAATTCTTCTGCTTCACCAGCTTAGCACACTATGAGAAAACCTATCAAAGTCTGATATAGCTTGATGTACCCTGGGACATGTTTCTTTCAAAATATGTTCTACGCATTTAATAAACAACATATAAAGTCAACAATAGAAATTCAGCAGTGCATTTCCATTACAGCACAAAACAAGAAACAAGGGAAAGGCTGTGTGGGAGGTGTAAATAGTGAGTGATGGAGAATTATACACTACTGGATAACTGATCTGAACCTGTTAACTCTTTCTTTCAGACTTCTTCATATTTTGTTTTCCTGTTTTGTTTTGTTTTGTTTTGTTTTTTTTTTCTTGGAGAGGCAGCACTTTTGCAAAGACTATGCAACAATAGTCCCTGATTCTTTTTATTTGATTGCCAGGTTGTTTTTTTTAACACTAGTACTTTCATTTTTTACTTCTTTGGCTTTTACATTTTAGCATCTTTTTAGTTTTAGTGGTGTTTGGCATACACATCTAAATGAACAGCTGAAAAGTATTTGCAAGTGGAATATCCTCCTCCACTGAACGAAGCTATGAATCACTGGCTCCCTCAGGAGTAGTTGCTGAGCTGAGTTTCATCAATGGTGTAAATGTGTTATTTGCCTGTGTGACTGCTTTTCAGTGACAGCAACAGATTCTGGGTAAGCCTGCTGTAAAGATCAATGAATCAGGGGCACAGTCAATGGAGAATTTATCTTGAGTCCTGGCAGACCAGCAAGAAATAATTCAAAAAAGTCTAACAAAGAGCAGAGGGCCTCTTTTTTGGTTGTTGTTTAGTCAATATTTTTCTTCCTAGAGGCTTGAAACAGACAATCAATAGATTTGGTTTTGAGAGAAAGAAGAACTACCTGCATAGTGACTTCCCACCAAGTTTCGTGCAGAAATACTCCTGGCTGGGAAGCAGTGAGTGGATACAATCATGTTGAAAATAAGATGGTAGTTTGGAAGATGGAGTATCGCCATTAGCTTGGAGCAGTGAACAAGGCTGATGGTAATTTCTTCACTTCAGTCAATTTTTAAGTAAAACTCAAGTATTTTTCCTCAGTTCAAGGCAGATTGCTCAAAGTAGTTCCACATCTCTAATCTGATGTCAGATTTGGTGACTCCTAATGGTTTTATACAGATGCGTGATTTATGAACCTCTTCTCTGCTAATATTGTCCTTATATTGCTGTTCACTGCATAAAAACCATCACATTTTTATCATCTTTCAGGCCAAATACAAATTCCAGTCAGCAAGATTAAAGCAGCGATCAGAGTAGGGAATGAAATATGTAACATTGTGCATGACTTTAGTAACATTCCCAGACCTGTTCAAACAAATCACCTTTGGCTTCACAATTCAGTGTGTTCTTTCCAAAGGAGAAGTGTTCTTGGGTGACCCTTCCAACACATGAAGATAAAAAGGAGCCTTTTGCTGGGATCCTTACAGAGAGCCATGGCCAACAGGACTGGAATGAAGGTCTAAGAGGAGAAGCACCAGTAACAAAATGTGCCTTGACCAGGGTTCGGTGGCCATCATCTCCTCAGTTCAGTACACACTGTCCTGTTAAAGCCATGTGGGAAAGGCTTGTCTGCTTTCTGCTTGGAGGCAGTCATTGATATTTACCTTTCATATTTTTAAAGACACCACATTATCCATGATTTTAGAAGATGTACTGTGGAAAAATCATGGATTTAGAGATTTAGACATCTTGCACAGGAGACAAGGGATCTGAAGTGTGTGCTAGGGTAATAAAAAAGCAGAAAAAGAAGGAGCAACAGTAAAAGAACAACATTTGGTGCCTAGAAGTTTAAGTTAATAAAAGCACCAACTTGTCTGGGTTTTGGTGCCATTTAATATCTATATTAAAGTTTCCAATGAAATGCTAATATTTCCCTTCCATCTCTTCTAAGCATATCCCCCTCAGTAAATCAAGTTCTGTTAAGTAGCAAATACGATTTGAACAAAAGCTCTGAGAGACAGAATTTATATAAAGTTGACTCAATTTCTCAGTAATGGAGATGAAAAAGCACTCCACTGTCCTTTTGAAACATGCTAATGATGCTTACTTTTCTTTCCCCTGTATAAAAGCATTTAAGGCTATAAATCCTGGGAATCTTTAATGGAATCTTGAAAGATTTTCTTATGGCACACAGAAGAACACAGGAACTCCTTTCTTTTGGGGGCCTGGGTTTAAATCCACAGTTCTTGCAAAAGGTGCTTATCACTTAACATTTGCTTGTTTACTTTACAGCGATGAATACCCCAAATGGTACAACTTCCTGCTTTTTCTGAGAAATTCAGTTCTGGTGTAAGGAAGGAGTTGTGGACATCTCAATGGACAAGATGAACACAAGCCAGTTGTGTTTCCTCATGGAAAAGGCCAACCAGTAACTGGACTGCATTAGTGTCAAGGGAAGAGATTTTTCCACTCTGTTCAGCACTTGTGAGGGAATAAAGGGAATTTCAGTTACACACTAGGAAAAATAAATTCCTAGTGGAATGATAGTGGTCAAATGCAGGGACAGTGGCCTAGAAGACAGTGGGGTGTCTGAACAATTGTGGAACAGCAGAGACTGTGTTTAATGACACCCTGCTAGAAGTTCCCCACTTGCTGCCTTGCACCTTGTGTGCTTTCACAGGGTGTAGCTTGGTGCATTGTCTCCAAGGCTGAAAAGGCATGGTAAATTAGTGATGTCATCACAGGGGTTTGTTCATTCAATTCAAAACTGTGGGACAGGTGAAACTTTCCTGACACTTGCCTTCAATAGGTTTTTTTCTTCAGGAGCAGCTATTTTGATGGTATTGCCTTTTGTCTTTCCTTCCTATTTCCTTCCAAAAATGAATGCTAAGTTTGATTATTTTTTTATATAAGATGTGCCATCAGTTCAGTAGCATAAAGGAAGCATGCAGGAATACTCATGAGGAGTCTTTATACAACGGAAATCATCTTTATCTGCCCTCACCTGTTAGGAGGCTTTGTTTTTCCCTTTGGTTCCTTTTCCCCCTTGCATCTCAAACTTCTGCTTTTCAGTGCAAAAGTGCTTGGGAGATCTGACAGAGCTGTAGCACCCACAGCCAGCAAAGTGGTAGCTGTGGAAGGGAGGCTGCCCCTGCAGCAGTACAAATCCAGTAGACAGTACAGAATGCTTTGGAACCATGGGGAAGTCTGGCAACCCAATTGTACTGCGCAGCATCATAGGCACACCTGCATGACTTTCTGAAGAGGATACACAGCACTTGAAGTGAGCTACTGGCTCCCAGTCCCCTACTGTCACCCCTAGAAACTGATCATCTCAGTCTCTCCTTCTAAAATGTGTTCCAGCCATGGGGAGGGAGGGAAAATTCAAAGCCATAATCATAGCTGTGTCTCCTCCCTTTGACGAAATTCACATCAACTGAGCTCCATCCAAGCCTATTCCAATACTTAACTCCTAGTCCTCCATCTTGATGAGCTAGTACCCAGTGAGAGAGGTTGCTGAGCCCTCTTTCATCTTTCCACCTCTTTATAGGGAAAAGTCATAATTGGTGATTACACTCTGTTTGCTTAGAGATCAGCTTCCTTGCCCGGCCTCATTGCTAATTTGCATGCCATTTCTGCGCTGTGCCGCCACAGTGATATGGGTCTTGGCTTTCCTAGGGCCTGCATCCATCTTTATTCTGAGGATCTGCTAACAGCTGTCCCAAAGATGAAATAACCATTAGGATGCCATCGACTCCATTTTATGAATTCACTAAATGCTGTGGATAAAGATATAGATTTTATTGTCAGACTGCACAACAGGGCCCTCCCTGAGATATTGGAATTGATGCTGGCTGAATCTGAAAGGCTGGAGAAATAAGGAAACGTGGAAAGCATGTGGTGTTTGTTTCAAAGATGTGAAAGGAGACCCTGATGATAAATCATATGTTGAAACAAATGAGAGTTAGCGAAAGCAAACAAATTTGCTCTGATTTGCCTTCCATGGACCATATAGATCCTCTGTGATTCCTAAGGGGCCTAGAGGGTCTTTCTCTTGATTTCTTATCTTCACCCTAATAGCTCCCCCTTGTTGCTTGTCCTTATTTTGTTTAGGACAGATAGATATAAAAGGAAAGGTGGGGAAATATTGCATGCAATAAAATAAAAGAATAAAGAGGAAAGCATGGATAAAAAATAATCGGTTAAAATTGAAATCACCAAGAAGAATAATAAAAGACATTAAGTCACATACTAAAGTCAGGGTTCAAATGAGGAAAGTCTTGTGAATGACTGACAAATACAAGCTGCCTGTGACCCACCAGTGTGAGAGGAATAAACAGCTGTCATCTCAAGATGTATTGAGTCAAGATTAATACCAAGGACTATAACCTGGCAAAGCGTCCAGTTTTGGCTAGTTGTGATGAGGATGGATTCATTTAAATTAGAATAGCCACAGAAGCTGATTGCTAAAATACAGTGAGAACATCGAAGCCTTTTCCTGAATAAGACAGGAATCAAGCTTGGCTTATTTAGGTCTTATTTAGGGCTGATAGAGAATGTGATTGCTGCCCAGTAATACATCATGTGGATAAACATTGTAGGAAGGGAGACTACTGTCTGCTAAATCTAAAGGATATCAATACAAGACCAAACAGATTTAGAGGATGGTCTCTAGTCAACAGTGTGATGGAAAAAAGGAAAAAAACTCATCCCTTAAAGAAGTTGGTGCTTGATCATTCAATCTATAAAAAGGAATTATGGGCTGGTTGCAAGTGATGGATGCAGCATAGATTAAATAATGCAGGCGTCTCCTCTCTGTCCAGCTTCCTCTCTGCTAAGAAAATCCAAGAGAACAGGTGAGACTTCCTCTGCTCCTCATGTAACATTAGCTAGTTCCTTCAGCTTCCCCTCTGACAATGCAAACTACATGGGCCCATTGGCTTTCTTCAAGACTCCCAAACTTTGGTTTCTAACAAAAGTTTCACGCTGACTTTCTGATGCAAACCCTTTTGACCTGGAGCTCTGGGGGAAAGTCAAAGATGAAATGAGGTCCTATGGGTCTAACAGAATTCACTGGGATTAGTATTCTTTGTTTCAAGGAAGCGGGTATCAGAGCTGAATGCACACCAACTTGAAAATAATGAAAATGAGTAAGAGTACCATGTAAATCAAATGCACCATGATTTGTAGAGCCAACTCTTGCATACATTTGTGAGTACTCCATTATCTCCAAAAATTAAAGATACTGGTGAAGGTCAAGAATGTCTGTAAATTCAGTGTAAGTATTTCACAGAAAAGAAGAAAACACCTTATAGAAATGTGACCATCCCAATTTAATACATTTTAAAATTATTTAACCATCAATTCCAAACCCATGGAAATTGAGCTACAAGGCCCACAATTGCAAGCCTACAGACTAATTTAAACATTTAAGAGGGCATGTCTTATACTTTGTCCTTTCCAATGCAATAAGCAATAGATACTTGATCAATTCTATAGTCAAAATGGGAATATCTTTTTAATAACTATTAGACTGCTTTCTACTCTTCATCTCTCATCCATGCAAATATAAGTCTGCTGCTGTTTTTAAGGTATCTCCTGATTTGGACAGGAGAACAACATACAAAATTTCTAACAGAGTAGCCCATCTACCTTCAATATTTATAGGTTTTCCTGCCTCTGGATGGGATGATCTGATGTTTTGATGAATGGATGAAAAGGAAGCCTAGTTTCACTAGTTCAATAATATTTGCCTCCAGTGAAACCCTGTGAACTAACATTGTATCACAGCACATGGAAAATCACAACCAAATTTCTATCTTCAGTGAGAGCCAACCTAGAGAAAAACAATTTCTCTGGGATAGAAATGGTTTTCTAATGGACTGATCTCCACTAGAACACTGGTTTCCATTCCTATGTTTGTGGATTGTATAGCCAGCACTGCTTGACATACGAGAATAACAGGATGATTATGTTGTATAAACATGCCAGAAGAGCATGGTCCTCTGCCTCAAAGAATATGTTGTCAACAGGTTTTTCACTTTTGAGACACAGTTAACATTCTCTTTTCCATGCTCATTTGACAAAGTATAAGTATATACCATCTGAATTTCAGAAGGAGAGCTTTGCATGCACACTAATCATGAAGGGATAAAGACTGTGTTTCCCAAAAGTGACCTATGGGCTTTAGAAGCATTATGAAATCTGTATCCTCAAAACAGCTGCAAAATCCTGGGAGTCCCAAGAGCTGCAAGTATCCTGTCCTCTCTTATTACAGTTCAGTTGATGTGGATACTCTGGTGAAGGAAAAGTGTAACTGTGAATCATTATCCTCAAAGGAACAAGGAACTAAGTGTGTGTCTTCTAGTGAAATCTCCCTTATTACTCTCTCTAGATAAACATGGAACTCTCTGGACTATCCTTCTGGAGTTCTAACTACTCTTTCCTGCATTAGAGACTGAAATTAGGCTTCATGGTTGGGTACTTTTAAAAAGCTAAGCATTTTAAGTGCACATGCTATTGCAAGAACTCTGAGAAGGAAATCATCTTTCACAGGGATTATTTAAGGTTGATAAGAGGAGGGTGAAGTGCTGTGATTGGGAAGACTAGTTTCTGCAATGTCAATTCAGATAGATTATTACAGCACTTCTGCCATAGTAGGGGGATGTGCTTTGCATAGTGTACAGTCAAAGTGTTACCTAAATGGTTTTCAGCAGAGTTTAAAAACCTGAATTTTACAGTGGCTGGGGACTTGTGGTCTACATTCCTCATCATGGGGAGGGGAGACAGGAAGGGGCATAGCTAAGGAAGAGAGAGCTCTGGAGATGTGTGATTCCTACCAGCACCAGTGACTTGCTCTGTTTGCTGGAGCAGGCGGCCTTCCTCTGCCCATCATTATTGACCCTTCCAGAAACGGCACACATTGCCCTTGAGGAATGTCTGGGGCAGATCAGTAGGGCTAGAAGAGCTTTTGTCCAATATCAGTCAGGTGTGAAAGCAGTAGGAGTCTTCAGACATGTTATCTTACATTACAGTTTGTGAGAATGGGCAATTGGGCAAAGGGAAGAGCAATGGCTATCAGAGAACTAATAATAATAGCATCATCCATTGCTGGAGTCCAAGCTACCTGCACAAGGTAGACACATAAGAAATGTGAAATTTGCTGAAATGTGCTACTGAGCCTGACATAGGACACAGCAGAGAATCCAAGTAAAATTTCCACAGGCTTGTAAGAAATTTGGCATCTTTCATTCCAATGCTGATAGAAGTAGTTGCTTTTGTCTTTACCAAGGCAGATATTCTATCATTCTCAGGAGCTGGTCTTTTCAGAAGTATCGTTCACTCCTGTAGTACTTGCATTAAAATAGAAAGCACAGATTTCAATTATTCCATATGTTCTTTAACTATACAGTGTCAGGCAGGCAAAATTAATAAGGCATACAGTCCATTTCTTGGCAAAAACATCTCTTAAAAGAGGTGGCCAATCTCTAATAAAAAAAAAAAAAAGAAGGAGAAAATATGAAAAGTGTGACTGCCCTGCATATCCACACACAGCTGTGCAAGTGAATATTTTATTCCTCTTTCCACTAGGACCTTCCTTTTCATCAAATACAGCCCCCAGATACTTTCGTTACTCAGAGAGCTTCAATTTATTATGTTTGGTTTTTACTTTAAAAAATTGCAAGAAGCAAAATCATAAGAAGCAGCAATTAAATTATCTGTAAAGCCCCAGAAATGCCCAAAGCTTTAGCACCCTCCAGCAAATAGATGATGACTAATATGATCTCATCTATGTCATATTTAAGTTGCATGTCTTCATGCCAGTGAAGGCTCTTCTCACCTTCAGTATAGTGTGCAAAGGCAAGTGTACACACAGCAAGCTGTGCAAACCTTGTCAGCATATGCATCAGTGCTTTCAACCCTCACAAACACAAGATGTCCTTTGTATCCTTTCCTAAACCTCATAATTTATCCTGTAAGTCTGCCAATGGTGCTTGCTGCAGAACATGCCTCCATTTGTATCTTCTTCTCTGTTAAACACACATTTTTGAATGTGTTCACCTTATTCTAGAATGAAAATTGGTTGAACAAAAAAATAAAATTTGCTTGCAGATGTTATCCAGATTTAAGAATAGCACCCAGGGCCCTACTCATCTCCAGCAAGGAGGTTTTGTGGCCTGATGTTATTGACCTGGAGTTGCTGGTGAGTCATGAAACAGTTATGAAATTTTTGGCAGTAGGGAAATGTTTACCAGTTTTAGCCTAAGGGATTTCTAATGAAAAATTCATGTCTAAGTGCATTGCTTCTGTTTTTCTATCTTTGCCTTCTTTTAGAAGGCACATTTAGTGCTTGTCATTGGAATAATATCTATCCATCAGATCATCGTTATCCTTGCCTGTTCACTGCTTTTTCCCATTGAGTTTGTGCTTTTGTGGCATGCATGACTGGATTTTTCCCTGTATTTATACATTAGTGTAGCAGTCATCTTCAGGCTACTGGATTTCAACATTCTAATTATATTATTAATTTATACGTTTTAATTTAAAATTACTGCTTTGTGTGCTGTCCTGGATGTTTGCTTACAATCTGGATGCTTGCTTAAAATCCTAGATGTTTTAAATATGAAATATATAAACCCAGTGGTAAGTTTGAATTTCCTTAAATTTTCAAATGTCAGTCTGGGTGCTGGTCATGCTGATTTTAGCTTATGGAACATAGATCAGCCCAGTCTGATCTCCCTTTAGTAGGAAAATTGGAAGACTTTAAAAGGATTTAGACACAGTCTTGAAATGTTTAGGGTATTTTAAGAACAGTTCATTGACTAAAGATGTCATGGGAAGTTTGGGAATCCAGGTGTCAGTGACTGTCTGAATGCAGCACAGAGGCGGGTAGGACTGCTGTGTAATGAAAAAAAAATAGGAAGGAGAAAGAAGTGGAAGTTTTCTTAAGAATGAGACTTCTGCTGTCCTTTGGGGAGCAGGAGCTGGGACTGGGAATTGACAGTGCAAACTTTGTCTGTTCTGTGGGAAGCACTTAGGGAGGGACAGAACTGTTTACAGCGTTAAATTGAAATGTTCTCCAAAACCTTGCTCTGTCAGAAGTCTGTGTGGCGCTCAAGGATTTCTTCTTCTATAAGACACAGAGTGTTTTTTGCTCATCTGAGGGCTCTCTGAAACAGATGGTAAGTCACAATGTGCCATGTAAAATTAGAGAGGAAAACTGTCTCTAGAAAAGAATGTGCAAAGAAGGGAGGAAGGTCTTTATTAGTGCTGTTGTCCTTCTCCTTTTTACTGTAAACCTGTGTAGGCTTCTGGGGGAGGAGATGGAGTTACACAGCTCTGCATTCCTGATGACATGGAGGGCGAAGGAGCAGTTTGACTCTGGGACCTATTAATGCTAAAAATGATGTATCTTTCTAGAGTAGTATTGGCTTGGTGAACCAGAGCAGCTCTCCTCACACAAAAAGCACAACATTTGCTGAAGACTGCTGCTAGGGTTGGGCATTTTTGAGGCTTTGCTAACAAACAGAGTTACTGAGTGCACAGGTTGGGAATATCTCCTGGGGACCACAGCCAGGGCTCCAGAAGAGGCCAGTATAGACACAATAGACACAGTATATCTTCATGCAAGGACAAAGTCCTCAGTCTCCTACTTCCCATTTAAACTCTCCATGTAACTAGGCTTTACTTCCTCAAAACCAACAGAGCTTTGTACTCGGTGCCACACAGGTCTTTTTCTGTCCTCCACAGCCTGCCAGTGATGCTTTGGCTGGCCAAAGTAACCTTTGCTGGCCAAAGAGGTGTTTTGCTGCTTCGATTGGTCAATGTTTGTGCTTAGGCCTTTTGACATGTTCTAGCCAGGATGAAATGACCCTCTGCAGAGATATGAATTTGTTTTCTCCTCTATGGGCTATCCTTTTAGAGCAGACAGAAAAGGCACATAAAGCATAATATATGCAGTGTTTTAAAGAAGCTGCAAGAGAGGGAAATCAGCATCGAGGCTGGTTATAAACAACATATGGAAAATAAATCTCCATTAAGCAAGTTTGCAGAAGAGAGGGAGATAAGGGGGCAGCTAAGTCCAACAACAGGAAGGACCTAGCTCTAAATGCTCTCCTGGACAAGCTCATATAGACTAATTAGGTATCTCATGAGCTGGCTAAAATACAAGAGCTGGCACTTCTCTGTTAAGCCTAATAATAGAAATATATTTTCCTGCCTCTTCTAATGACTTAATACTGCAAGTCTGGGTTTACCTCAGGCTATAGTCTCCTACTCTTAGCCTTGAACCTAGCTGAGGGTAAGAGTGCCTGGAAAATCTCTGTGTGGTGGGCACAATTCTCCACTGAAAATGAAATGTTTAGTTTGGAAACTAGCCAGGGACATGGGATCACCAGGATATTGGTGGGAGAGACAGTAAAGGTAACAAATCATACCAGATATATCTTGCAGCTTCTATTATCTTGAGCTTTTTTGACAAGTGACAAGATGTTGTGGGAAGGAATTCAGGTAGTCACCAAAAACTCACTGGAGAGGATAAAAGAGACCTGCTAGCATGGAGGAACGCCTTCCCTCCTGCATATCCCTGCTGCATAGAGAAAAGCAATTAGCACAGGGAATTTGTCTTAATGCAGTTTTACATTTCAGTGTCCAATTTTGCCCAGGGAGGAAGTGCCTGGGGATTTCCAATACATCTGTTCTAACAGGGAGGGCAGAGGGAAATGACTTTAATTAAAGTAACAGGAGTACACTTTGAACCTTTACAATCTGATCAAACTGGAACAGAAGGACGAAAGTGGGGGGAGCCACAATGGAAGGTATTTATAAAATATAAATCATAAAGCAGAGAGGAGAGAACATAACAAATGGCAGGCCAGGTGCATCTTTCCTAAGTGGTGCTGAATTTAGCCCAAATCCCTCATGCTTTTTTTCCCCTTGGCCATCTGAACAGATGTCTGTAGCTCTCAGACAAATTATAAAATATGGAGGGAGGAATTCTGCTCAGTGCTGTTGCCTTGCGAGAAAGTCCCAGTTGCTGATTTTTACTGTCTTTGCTTCTACTGTTCAGGAACCAGAGGGGAAGAATGCAATGAGCAGCTGGGATTTGTAGGGGACAATGTGCTCTTCCATCAGCACATTTAGTCTTCTTTTGCCTTCTTGTTAACTTACCAGTGAGCTATCAGCTTTACCTCCCCTTTTGTTATTTTTGATATAGGTAGCAGGGAAAAAAGTAAATGCTCTTTTTCTTATGAGTGTCTTCATTTTCCTACTCCCCATGTTTACCATCCTAGGATGAAAGTTAGACCACAACTCACTAAAACACTTGAAGACAAGCTGATTTGCATGCAACATCTGTGGCTGATGCCTTCTCTAGGCTGCCTTTAGATGATTTCCTGCTCAGCACTTTCATTTTAGCCCCTTAAACTTCTCTTCAGTGGGTCCTGCCTTTTCCAAAGACCAGACTTGAAGATTTATTTGGAAGCTGGGATTCCAATGGCCATAAATGCATAGCCTCCCAATACCATTAAGCATCTACATCCCTTTGTAAAGCTGTACTTAAGTGAGTCCCTTTGTTTCCCTTCTGTCCCTACTTTCTCATGCCATTTCCAGCTTCACCATTTATGGCTGAAGGGACAAAGCCTTCAGGTCAAGGGGGAGTATATGATGATACAGTGTCACCAAGACAGGGACAACAGGGTTCACTGTCTGCAGAATGAGTGAGTGACTCCTGAACTGGGGCTTTGCAGAGCACTCAAAGCACCTTTTGCTGACTGGGGAAGGGGAGGGGGAAGAAAGACCATTCCATTCCGCAAGAGCAATTAAGGTCAGACATACAGGTGCTTTGCGCCCATGTGTAAACGCCTACAGATTTATTGATATACACAGGTTCCGAACCCAGTTAATAGCTCTGCTTAAAAGCAAAATTTTCCTGCACTCTATCCCTGTTCACAAGCACAGGAAACCACTGCAACTGCCTTGCAAGCTGTGCAATGACATGCTGGTGTCTTGCAGCCTTTGAATAGGAAAGACAATATCCGCACCTTTCACTTGCTACACACTTAACATGAGTTTTCCTTTCAGGATTTGAGAGCCACATATGGCAATGCATGCTGGAGCCCTTCCTTCTTATATTTCTGGAAGCCCTTATTTCAGTCCCGGGTAACAACAATGGCAGCTCTTCCACACACATATTCAACAGACTACATATACATATACACCAGACTACAAGAAGATACAACAATTCTTTCTCTTCTCAGCCTGGTATCTATGTCTGGCAGGCCATCTGGCAAGCATGTTGCAAGAAGAAAGAATCTTTTCTATATTACTACTTTTCTACTTCACCTTGACGAAAAACTAATCTTGAGCTCTTCATGATGTTCATCTCAAATGAGCTCTAGTCTATCCATTTCCGCAGTGAAGGATTTATTAAACAAAGAATGTAAAGGGGAGAACATAATAATGAAGGTTTAATTGTCAAACTCTTTACCTTGTTACTCTCCTGAACCCAAATGAAAACCAACAAAGGCACCTTCTATTAGAATTGCTAATTATTTTCTAGATAATTAGATGCAATTATTTCTAAAAGCACCTGATCTAAGTTAACAAGAGGAGATGGTGGGAGGGTGTGGAGAGAAGAAAGAAGTTTTTTAAAATGTTGAGATATGCAAAAAGCAGTAACAATAAGAAAATAAACTCACAGATTAGAAGATTTGCTAATGGTAGTAGTATAGAAAGTAGTAAGGTTGAAGAAGAGGCAGAATTCTACAAAAGGGATGCATATAGTTGAAATTTCAGCAGTTTATGTAGCAAACTAAAAGGAGCTGCATTTTGTCTGGTTTCCTATTAGAAGTTTATGTCACTGTGCTTTGTGTGAGTATCCTCTCCTCTTCCATTCTCCAACAAGTTCTGAATAAAATGTTGAATTTTAACCCATTGAGTCTGACAGAGGTGCCACCAAGTTTCACTGAAATAAGTCTGCTTCATATACAAGTGCATCTTCCATAGAGTCTGAGGCAGGGACCCTTTTTTGTCCGAAATCCCAAGCAATCCACACAGAATTGAGTCTTCATGGGACACCTGGCAAAAAGTTTCAGGTGGGCTTTGTACCTCCTTAAACACCAAAGTCAGCACCAAGGACAGATATCCTTACAGACATGATGTTGTACTTGCACCAGAGCTCCCAGAACACCCTGTTTTCTTCTCTCACAGTAGCAATCAGGAAAGAAGCACCAGCCCTCCTCCCTCTGCTCTGTGGCATGCAGTGTGACCAGGAGGTGTTGGCAGGTAATCAAAGGCCATGCTCCCCCACACGGGTGCTGTACTACTGCATTGCTGCTGCCAGAGCTGGAGACATCAGAGAAAGCTTGTGTGGCAGCAGGCTGGAGGCACATACTCTGTGTGGCTCTTCAGACATGCCTCAGGTCCGTGACTCTATTTTTATGGCAGCAAATCCCCTTCCACATCTTCTCCCTTCCATACTTGGATGTAGCTTTATAAGGACAGCTCTACAGATTTCCTCTTGAGCTTCCTACCCCTCAAAGGAAGACAAAAGAAACTAGAAATCTTTAGAGTATCTGGTAACAGGCCATCTCTCAGGGGGTATTGAATTATCAGTGCCATCCCTTACAGTGAAATCAACAAGCTACTCTGTATCTGTTTTAGACAGTACTTTATGGCCTTTTAAATCAACATGCTCTCAGATCTCTCTCAGCATCACCTATGGCACAAATTCTTTCTCTCCAATTTTCTGTAAGCTGCCATAATTAGATAGATTAGGGGAGTAAACAATCCATCATTTACCTTCTTAAATGTAGTAGATGAAACTGCTATACAGCATCACATCCCATTAAAAGCCTGCCTCACTGAACAGAAGCTATTTCACAGTGACAGAGGTCTTAATAACCGTGCCTAAAGGGAAGTTATTATTGGAAAGAAATATCAGGCATATAAGCCATGGCAAATGCCTGGACGATGTTAGGGCTGGAAATTCACATCATCAGGTTATGATCCAGGCCAGCAGGCAGCAGAGCAAATATGCTACTGGACTGCTGTGCATAATCTCAGAGTTCAGCATGTGTACCCCATGTACACCCCTGACTTATATCCTGCAGACATGCAGAAAAGAACTGAATTTCATTTCTGCCTGTAGTGCTTTTGCCATGTGCCTTTTCTTATTTATTAATTTTAACCCACAGCATGCCTCACTACCAGAGTCTCTGTGCAGTGCACAGCTTTGCCTTGCAGTCCTCTTTGTTCTGTGTGCAGATACTTTTGAGAAACATGCCTCCCAGTTTCTTTCCTTTGTGCTTTTTTTTTTTTTTGGCTTTCTAACATCAATATGAGGCTCAGTTCAATAGCACAGCCACGCAAAATTACCTAACCACTTCTTTGATGTGGTTGTCAGACAATTCATTCTTTAGAGAGGTGATTTCAGCTGACTGAGTTATACTAAGAGAGGTTGTAAAGATAACCCAAAACAAATATGCAAATTCCCTCTGCTGTTATTCATAGGATCCTCTTGTTCAATTGCTCCTTATTTTTACTACCTTATTCACTGAAGTACCAAATGTTTTCTGAATGTTAGTGTGAATGTTTACCTTTCGACTCCAACAGTCACCCAGCAAAATATTTTGTTGATTCTTCCATGCAAATATAGGTTTGTGGAACTTAAACTTTCAGGAAATGTATTGCTTTTGACAAATCTTTCTTTTGGAAAGAATTAAATCTAGGATTAAAGATATATTCATCAGGTGGGTGAGACAATCCAAATGCAGATCAGCTCAATAATCCCATTAGTTGCTCATTCATCTGGGATGTAACAGCTTCAAAATTCTGGTGAACCAAGCTGGACAGGGGCCTGAACTCCTCTACAAGAAGTGAAGACTTTGTGTAATCCAGGATGTGAATCCCTCTTTCTTCACTTAACCTCATATTTGTGTTTAAACAAAAAGAAATAAAGGTGTTTAAACAGAGGATAAAAATTCTCTATCACTCTCTAAAGATTAATTACCTTAAAATCCAGAGCATGAAATGCTTTCACTTCTCTTTCAGGCAATTTAAAAGCCTGTTTCCAACTCACTAAGCAGGTGCAGGCGGAGTCAAAGACCACTCAGCTTTATGCAGTCTTTTCCCCTATTGCGAACAGTACATGTAGAGCCTTGAGTTCCCCATCTTTGTGCTAAGTTCTGTAGAAAAACAGTGAGAGACTCTGTACCGAAGAGTTCAACATATTTTGTGAATACTCTGAATCAGCTCTCATGGCCACAAGGTCGCAAACACCACAAAATCTGAGACCCAGCCTTATATGTAAAATGGAGCTGGGTGTTGCTCCAAGTGGTTTGACAGGGAAAATGAAACATGAAGCTGCCCTTGGCATGTTTCTTGCTCAATACAGCTGACCATGGTCTGCCAACTTTGCACAAACTCCTTTGTGATCATAGGATCATAGAAAGGTTTGGGTTGGAGGCGACCTTAAAGATTATCTAGTTCCAACTGCCCTGCCACAGGCAGGGTCAGCTTCCACTAGACCAGGTTTCTCAGACCCCTATCCAACCTGGGCTTGAACACTTCCAGGGATAGAACATCCACGACTTCTCTGGGAAACTTCTTTCAGTGCCTCACTACTGTTTGAGTAAAAGTGATGAACAATTTAGACACAGTTATGGTGTTGTTCATCTACTATTAGTGAATAACAAGTACAGCTCCAGAATAAGGACTACTTTTTGCAAAAAAGGCTGAAGTTCATCACTTCATTTATGAGGTGAACCATTTATCCATGTGAGCTTCAAAAGAATGTATCTGTAGAACAGATCTAGGAATCTTAAAAATACGTTAGGACCCAGAAGCACCGTCAGATGTCTCAGTACTAGCACAGAGCAATGGAGTGACTGAAATATATTGTCTCCTAGTAGTTGTATTTCTAGAAAAATCAGACTTCTCCAAAAGCACCCACAGTTCTGGGCAGCATGAGGTTATGGCCTTCCTACTAATGTCATGTGGCATATTCTTTGCGTCCTGCACAGCATGTGGGTATAAGCATGGAAACCACTTCATCTGAAAGGGAAGAAATGGAGGGAAATGTGGAGCTGAGAAGGAAGGTTGAGAGCACTTTTCTCCATGCTACTATTTTCAGCACTGCTGAAGTTAATTTGTGTTTAGATATGAGCAGCTGTCGTCTCTGTGCCTTTTACATCTCCATAGAAGTCAATCATAAGCTGGCATACCCTCCTACTCTCCCCAGGTCTGGCTGCTTCTGGAAAACATTGTTTCAGCCTAAGCATTTCAGTTCTTAGTATTCATGATTTTAATGAGAACGCTCAGCAGTAATCTCATATCCTTTCTTTTGGACAGTTTTGCTTTGGCTCATCTAGTTTTGAATGTTGTGTTTTATAGGGATACTTTTAGTCAGTCTTTCAAATTAATATAATGATTTCTTTGAAACTCAAGTGTACTTGATATATTTATCAGGCCAAAATAAACATACAATGAGTTGTGAATTGCTGATGTAATGGACAAAGAAGCAATTTTAAGTCATACAGATGCCATACCAGAGTGAGCCCATATCCTAGATGAAGTAGAGGTAACACCAGCAGAGGGAAAGAAAAGTGACTGGGCAGCACATCAGATATGATGAAATCTCAGTGGGAGGGGAGTTTGTAGAACCTCCATGATAATTAGTTTGAGACTGGATGAGATAAAGTCTCCGACTCTTTCCAAGCTAGTTTTTACAGAGATTAACTTGCAGCAGGAATGAAGGCTGTGAATGTAGTCCAGCACCCTAAAGCAGCAACTAGATGCCTGGGTCTGGAAATATGCTGCTGCAGCCACTTCTCATCCCCAAAGGTCCAGGCATTCAGGTATTGACTCCAGACAGTTCGTTTTCACAAAATATATTGGCAATGCTTTCAGTTCACAAAACAGTTCCTTGTACTTTTCAGCATGGAGCCTGCCAGCATTCCCTTAAAATACACAGCATCCATCTTTCATGAGAGGGCTGGGATACAGTAAGATAATTTACCCTTCTGTAGTCTTTTTAATTTACCTGATTTTATTTTTCCAAACCACTTTTAAGACACAGAATAGTCACAAGGTAACTGTACTAACCAACTCAGTTGCCTGTAAGCAATATCTCTCCTGGAGCTTTTAGCACTTGTTTCATGAAGGGGAGAGGTACAAGGCAGAACATTTATCCTGTTTTTTTGGAAGCTAACATAGCGTATGAGGCTTCAGACAGATCTGCTATAAGGAAAAGTGATGTCAAGCTGGAGGGCCAAAGGACATGTCCCAGAGCACTGCCTCCAGCCTGCTCATACAGTATCAATGCAAAGCAAAAATGCAAGGCAAGACCTTGCATCTCAGGTGGCAATTCTGTGCCATTTGAGATTAACCCTGATAATCACAAGGGCTTTTTATTGGTGTCATGCCATTGGATTAAGGCTTTCTTTGGTTTTGTTTTAAAACCTAGGTCCTAAAGGAAGCCTTCAGGGATTCTTTGTCCCCTGCAGAACACTTACTTCTGAAGAGTTTGTTATAACCCATGTAAAATTCCTTCTCCATCCCTGTTCCTAAATTAAGGAAAGAGCAAATGGATGGGAAGCATTAAAGAGCACTTATAATATTTCCTTCTAAGCTGTGCACTTGTCTTATGCTGCTTAATGAATTTCTCCCGGGTTTCAGTGTTTCTTTTTTCTTTTTATATTATGGCTGTAAATTATATTAAAAAGTAAATCTTAAAGATGCACTCAGTGTGAAACAGAGCCATGAATCACTGTTCCCTCTACAGGCTGGCTCTCCATCTGCAGTCATGCCAATTCCTCTCGTTTCATACAGGCACAGCCCCTCTGTCCCACTTCACACCATCTGCACACAAAACCAGCTTGTTTGCAAAAGCAAGGGTAATTATTGGCCTAGATACAGATTGAACATCTATTGCTTGTATAGCAGAACCTATATTGTTTTTCCTAGAGAAGTGTCTCTTGGAAAATCAGGTGTCTAAAATAAAAGCAGACAGGTTGGCCAGGATGTCCAATGCAATCCCAGAAGTAGCAGCATTGTTGGCTCAGGGAGCACCCTTTCTGGTCCCTGGCACAAGAAACAGTGTCTGGAGATTCCGTGAAAGTGCTGGATGCTTCAAATGAAGGGTTTCAGAGAGCAGGTGTCTTGGCTTTGTCTCTCTGGAGTCACCTCACACAAAGGAGCTTCCCAGGGTATTAATCCACCAATTTTAGAGCAATATGACACCTGTTATGATGTATGAGGTGTCTGTAATGTCACCTGAATCAAGGCCAGTGTGTTTACCCAAATCCTGGAGTCTCATGTGCGAGTAGAACCTAGGTTCAAGCTCCAGCCTGACCACAGCATTCAACAACTGAGAGGAATATTTGTAACTGTCCTAGTCCTGTTCCATGGCAGGAAATCTCTTTCCTGACAGAAAGCTGGAAATAGAGGTGCAACAGTTTCAGGGAACTGCTAAGATGAGAGGAGGGTATCTGTTGTCCAGCTACAGAGAGACTTCAGGTTTGGGGGTGTGGCAGTTTTTTTTGCTTTTGATTGAAGGCACTTCTGGGCTGAAGAAGCACAGAAGGATCCAGTAGAAGCCCACTACTCTTTTCTGTGCTATCTCTGCATAATAGAGCTGTTTTAAAAAACCTCCTATGTCCTTTAATCCCTTCTAGTATAATAAATTTTAAAAGCAGAGGAGAGTCTTCTTTTTACAGAAGTCCTCAGGGTCCCATCCTCCCAAATCCTATTTTCTTTTCTACTTCGTTGTATAGATTGACAACCAACGTATTCCAACAATTGTCCTGAAAAATACTGGGACTTGTCATAATGGAAGTGCTTGAAGGCCTCTGTGCTATCATTTGTAAATATGTTGTGGGTGTATGTACGGGTGTGATGGGAGGGGAGCAGGGCAGGGATGCCTGTTCTCAGTGAGCTTGGAGTTCACAGCTTTGCAGACAGTTCAGGAAAGGCTCTGATGTTTGCCATGCTTCTCCTCTTGGAGACCAAGGTGATGGCTAGAAGTGTTCCTGTAAAATAAGGGGCAGGGATACAATACGGGAGGAAGGGAAATGTTGCCATTCCTTTGGGTTTTGTGTGCAGAGGGGTGGGTGAGTGTGTGTGTGTGTGTGTGTGTTTGGCTCCCCTTCCCCGCCCCTCCCCTTCTATCTCATTTCTTAAAAAACAGGCAGGAATTTGAGAGAGATAAAAGGATGTGGCTTGTCTTTCTACCCCTCCCCTTTCTGCACTGTAAATTCTTAAACAGGCCCAAGAGAGTAAATTGCTTTTTCAAGTTTTATCAACAAGAAGGCAGCGCAGAAGAGTTACAGTTCAGTGCTCAAAGATTGCGTTCATGTTTAGCATGAAGCTTTCAGACCAGACAATAAATAAATATATATATATAGGGAGGGGTGACTCCTGATGGTATAGAATTTGCATTTTGTGGATGCAATTCATCTCCCTGAAGCATTTCTAAGTTTCCAGTCTCATCTGAAGTAAATTGCCTTCTGTAGTCAGAGTTATAATAAGACCTACCCCAACTGGGACACAGGAGAGATGTGCTGGACCATGGAGAAAGCTCCTCTTAGTGCAAACTATTTCACAAGGCATTTTCTAAATATGACAATTTGGGCTTTTCAGATATGCACCATGTCACTGAAAAAATAGTTTTTTAAGCTTGATTTTTGCCATAGTTTCTCACTTTAGAAACATCAGATGCTATTTCACAAGTCCTAACTTACAATTAATAGCAAAAGTGAAGGATGGGGAACACTGAAAAGGGTGCTCATGTATGAACATGTATGTATGTACATACATGTACGTGTGTTAGTTTATGATAGAAAATCAAAGGAAATTAATGCTGACAGACAACATGAGAAAACAACAAGGAGAACCTTTTTCTTGAAAAATAAAATTGTGTATTCGCAACAATAGTTTTTGTCTATTCCATTCAAATTCATTAGGATTTAAACTACATTGTTCTTTCAGAAGAACTGACCTTCTTTTCAGAAAGTTCAAGAAAACAAGATGAGCCTTGGGAACAGATTTAGCCTCCTTATGGTAAAGCCTCATTTAGGGGGTGCAGCATGGCAATTCCTTTTTCTCTATCAAACTGGTTTGCCTCCCCACTAAAGTAGTAGAAAAGAACTTAGGAATTCCAAAGCAAAGAATAGCATTTCATCTCTTTGAAAGAAGACCTTTTTTCAATAAAAGAAACCTTGATATTTTTTGTACAACAGGTATGCTGTATTACCACCCACTCTTCCCCCAGCCTTTTGTGGGGTCATGTTCTCAATGCCCTGGTGAGATGGCAGTGCTAGGCACAGGCATGGTGGGGGTCAGCTTACTGCTCTGTGATGTCTCTGGCTATATGGTTTGTGGCTGAATACTCTTACTTCCTGCAGCACATTCCTTGAAGGCAATAGAAACTGATTTTCAGTAACAGGCAGTTAAGATTAATAAAGTTCTCACCACATGCTCCTGAAGCCATAGGTTTGGAATTACACTCCAAGAGC
>JAWWLV010000045.1:52484174-52508837 GCA_035041135.1 Platyrinchus mystaceus | reverse complement strand
GTGACCTTCTCTTAGATGGATGGCCTTAGGGGCTGACGAGCTCCATCTACCCGGGGGATTCGAACCTGTGGCCTTGGTGCTGAGAGCGCAGCATCTTAACCGCTAGGCCACCAGGGCGTCCCTGCCTTTGGACAGTAGCCTGCACATAATTGTCAGCATGGGGGAACACAAAAGAAGCTGTTGATTATAATGAAGTTTATTTGAAAGAGGGTTAGACCCTGAGATTAGTTCATTTGGTTAGAGCATGGTGCTAATAATGACAAGGTCATGGGTTTGATCCCTGTGTGGGCCGTTCACGTAAGAGTTGGACTTGATCCTTGTGGGTCCCTTCCAACTCAGAATATTCTGTAAAACCTGCAATAAGAAATATTTCTGTTTTTATTGGAGGAGTAATAAGAGGCAGTAACAGACCATTTGAGGAGTCAGGATGGCCTAGGATTGCGATCTGATTCCCACTTCAGCAGTGGCTCAGAGCTCTAAATTGGGCAGGATACTGCTGACTAGATAATTTTCCTCAAGCACTGTGAAGGAGCATGACATCACAGCACTAGGTACCTTGGTTAAGGAAGTGGCTCTGCAGCATCTGTAGGAACATGGTGGGAATGGAAACCTTCGTCCTTGTTTTGTGACAGATAAAGGATCTAACAAAACTCCAAGGTCCAGCTGATCTGCACCTTTATGAGACCATAAAATGGCTTCCTTACAAAGGAACACTGAGATGGTACACTTTCAGCAGTGCTGGGAAGATCCCTGTTGTGTGATTGGGAGGGAAAAATCAGTTTATTCAGGTAGATCCTGTAATTTTAGGAGGCAGGGGAAAATATTTCCTCCAAGCTCTGATCTTTGACCAAGGAAAAGATTCTTCAGTGTTTCCTTGAAATATTGTCTCGCCCGGGGTGCACTCTTTCCTGGGTGAGAGGGAAGATGAGGTCTCTGTCAGATACTGTTAGCAGGTTGTCCCAGGAAAGGGAACAAGGGAAGAGTGTGAAGAATCTAATAACCTTTATTGAAAAGAAAAGAAAAAGTAAATAAATTGTAAATTTATGGGCAAAGTTGTTCCTTGTAAGTCTTTCACAGACTGAAGTTGCATATGAGGTCTGTTAACACAGCTCATCTGCCCTTGGGCTCAGGATATAATGGGACTTGTTCAAATAGCCATTCCTCTCCACCTTTTGAATCAGTCTGTTTTCAGTTTGGCATCTAGAGGGTTTCTTTTTTGTATCAAGAAGCACCACAACGTCTTTTAAAAATCTGTCTGCAGCATTTTCTCACGTAGACAAGTTGGGGTCTCAGTTTATTGAGAGATGATGTGCTCCTGCTGTTTATTCCCTTCTTAATCCTCCAAGTGTGACATCAGTCATCTCCATGCAACTCACTGAGACTGCTCAGGCACAGGATTATCAGTGATACCAACTCCAGTGGGGAATACACAGCAGGAGCAGATATATGGTAGAGGCAAAGAGCGAGAAGACTGCTTTCATGCAAACATGACTCATAATAAGGTGTTTTTTGAAAGAGAAAAAGTGGAAGCAGCAAATATGCAAAATATAGAAAATGTACCTGATTTCCTGAAAAAAGGAATTGTCAGTGATCCTGGCAATTACAGTTCCATTAATTTAAATTCTGTCCTTGGGGTGAAAATGAAACAAATAAGAGAGACAGGAGGAGGAAAGAGAATCACTAAACAGCTGGAGATAGAATTTTAGCAATGTAATTTTAGTAACATGACAATGGGTCCTCAGCCCAGTTGGATCCTCCAGGCACTACTAAAGTACAAATAATAAAGGAATAAATCTTCACAAGCAGATATAAAAGGTTTTAAAAGAATTAAAGTAGTAGTGCCTACTGGAAATTCAGTTGGTATACTGCATTTTGGCTTTCCATAAAGTATTTCATATTGCATCTCCCATGAATGTACTTGAATAATTAATTGAGATTGGCTTCAGTAGGAGTACTGCCACGGGGTCTACAAATTGGCATAAAGAACATTAGCAAAAGGTAATGATAAATGGCAGTGTTTTAATTTGGGGGAGGTAGCTACTGGGGTGCCACAGGGATTGGCGTTATGTCCTATCTCATTTATCACCCTCATTAATTGGTCTGGAAGAAAAATAAACAGTGCATTAATGAAATTCACATTCAATGCTGAACTGGGGGGGAGCTTCAAATCCTAGTAGGGATGAATAAGAAGAAAAACCCAAAACGTGCAGAAAAAAAAGTGAGGTGCAAGGACAGAGAATAAATCTTTTTTTCTTTTTTTTCTTAAAGAAGTAATGCATCTTCTAGATCTTGCTTGGAATATTTTGTGGGAAATTATTGAGAAAGAATAGCTGTTATACATCTCAAGGACAGAAGATGCCATACTGCCCCTTTAATTTAATTCCCTTCACAATGCATGTCCCCCAAAAACTGAGTCTTATAAGAATTTAGGTATTCTAAGCTGTGTGAAAACTTGTCTCCTGAAAATACATCCAGTCTTGATTACACATCTCAGGTGATGAATTCTAACTGTACGTTAAAGGTTTAAAAGCAAACCTGAAAAACAAGAAGCAAATTGACTCAGGAGGATTGGTTTATTGACTATAACTGCAGCACTGTGTAATCAGTCATTAGGCAAAGTATTTTATTACCCATGTTGTGGTCACTTCTCCTGGTGTTTTCTTCTATCTCCTCTTTATAGAATCATAAAAATCATAGAATCAGCTGGGTTGGAAAGAACTTCTGAGATCATCAAGTCCAACCCTTGATCCAAAACCGCAGTGGTTAATAGACCATGGCACTAAGTGCCACATCCAGTCTCATGTGTGTTTAAACCTTAGCAAACCTGAAGGTTCTTTTTATATTTTTCCTCTGTTATTTTCTCATATTTTTCTTTTGTCTCTATCTTCTGTTTGTGATTCTCTTTTTTGATATGATCGGCAATTAGTGACCAAGAATTACCTTCCTGGACAGACCAATTACTTGACAGATTGCAATGCTGGCAAAGCCAGAAACATTTTCTGCTCTTTCAGCCCTAATAGAGAACTTCTTGTTAAATAGTGGTAGAAGCATAATAAGGCATATTTGTATTTTCCCTTTGATAGCTCTTCCTATAATATCAAACACATTTTGATGCTAAACTTAACACATGCTTGGGTTTTCAGTTCTGTGCCTTGGTAATTGAATGTTTTCAGTTAAGCATGATTCACAGATCTATTTCTTATTAGATGAAGTAATAAATAAGTTAATCAGAAAAAAATTCATAATGTGGTGTACAGCTTTTAAAAAAATTAAAATAGTTTTCATTTTCTGCACAGACACTTTGCATCATTGACTTTTTGGGATGGTGAGTGTATTACCACCAAATATTTGACTAAAGCAGAGAAGAAACAGTACCTTCCCAGAAACAGGCAGCATGTGCTCCTTGAGGGGTATAGCGCTAGTTTTTAGGGGGAATCCTGGTATAACGTATCCAGAGGAACTTTTCACCTGTTTCACAGCTCTCCAGCACGGAAACCTCCTTTCTCTTGGCTCTTGGACGGCAGTAGAATCACAGAATCATAAAGGTTGGAAGAGATGTTCAACATCATCTACTTCAACCGCAAACCCAGCACCACCATAATCACCTCTAAACCATAACCCCATGTGTCACATCCAGGTACCTCTTGAACACTTCTCAGACTTGATTATCCACCATCTACCTGGGCAGCTTATTGTAATGCCTAACCACTCTTTCAGTGAAATATTTTTGTTCTAATATCCAGTCTAAAACTCCCTTAGTGCAATCTGAGGCTGTTTCCTCTTGTCCTATCACTTGTTATCTGTGAGAGGAGGCTGACCTCCATCTGTCTACAACCTCCTTTCCGGTAGCTGTAGAGAGCAGTAAAGTCCTTCTTGAATTTCCTTTTCTCCAGACTAAACAACCCCAGCCCTTTCAGCCACTGCTCATAAGGCTTATGCTCCAGACCCTTCTCCAGCTTCATTTCCCTTCTCTGGACACACTCCAGCACCTCAGAGTCCTTCCTTGTTGTGACGGGCCCAAAACTGATTCAAGGTGTGGTCTCACCAGTGTTGAGTACAGAGGGACAATTACTGTCCTAGTCCTGCTGGCCACACTGTTTCTGACACAAGCCAGGATGCCATTGGCCTTCTTGGCCACCTGGGTACACTGCTGGCTCATGTTCAGCAGGCTGTCACACAGCACCCCAGAGTCCCTTTCTGCTGAGCAGCTCTCAAGCCACTCTTCCCCAAGCTTGTAGTGATGCGTGGGGCCATGGTAGGCAAACTAGCTAAAGATGCTCTGCATAAGAGCAAATGAACAAAGAAGTTTCTCCACACAGCTGCAAATGCAGATGGCATCTCCTGTGCTGTTCTGAGCACCGTATCACTGGAAAGATATTGAAAAGCTGGAGGGAGTTCAGAGAGGAGGCACAATTATTATTAGGTACTGGAAAGGCTTGATTGATATGGAAAGATTAAAAGAGCAAACTATGTACGTCTTGGCAAAGCAACAACCAAGAGGAGATATGATAATCACTTCCAAATAAATTCAAGGAAAATCCCAAGAGGAAGAGACTTGTGCAGGCTTAGTACAATGGGGCATTGCATAATAGGATGAACTTCAGAGAAGGAAAACTTGTGAAGTTTGAATGTTAAGAAAAACTTATTTTCCAGTAAGATGTGGAAGAAGCTCTCTGGAGAAACACTGCTCCAGGACTGCTTAAACTAGACTGGTTCTACTACAAGAAAACAGTTGAGGAGCTGTTCCACATTGATCAAAAGAGGGAACAGTGTCCTGAGTTCAGATGGCCTCTCCGTAAAGCCAGAGACCCTAAAATACTACTTGTTTTTGTGAGAGAGGCATCATCTTGTCTTTAAAGCTGTCGTGGCGTGTGTCATTCAGTGCTGCATGCACCAGCCTGCTCATTGTTTCAGTGGGGGGCTGTAAGAGAAATGCCACCTGTGACATGTGTTCAGCGGGTTTCCTTTATTAAAGTGTTGAGATACATGGACATATATCAAAGAAACATGAGGAAATGAAGGTGGCATTACCTAGTATGTTACGGAAAAACTATTGAATTTCTTGCCAAAGGAGGACCTTGATTGGAATATTGCAGTAAGGATGTTGGAAAAGTACCTGCTAGTGTCACAACCATTATCAGTGTTGAATTATTAACCATGTACAGTACACTGCCACCTACCAAAGATGTTGACTTGCCAACAGAGGCCAAGAGGGATGGGCTTCTTTTTTCATTTACACAGAACACTTCAGACCTGGCTGCATACAGGATTGTAAGGCTTCACCCATTCTGTCAGGTGCTGATCTCTGCAGAAGGAGAAGAACTTGAAGAGCAGAAAATAGCTTCTTAACAAAAGAATCTAGGATACACTAAATAAGACATTACTCACTAGGTCATATGTTCATTTCCTTAGATGCAATATCAGTAACACAGAACTCTCTAAACCGCCCTGCAGTAACTCTCCTAGTTATGCTTTTACCCCATGACAGATGTGAGGTAATTTACTTAGGGGTGGCCTTACAGGGGAATGGAGATATTGGTAGCCAACTCTGCTAGATCCTGGCACAGCTGAACTCAGCAGCCTGAGCATCCCAGTTTCCCTCTGTGCCTGAGCTCTCTCAGATTACCTCACATTTATTCAGAGATGAGTGCGGAAGCAACCAGTTACCTCTCTGTCATTTATTCAAGTGCCCATAACCCAACTAAACAACATATGTTCCCAGAGGAGACAAACATTTCCATTATCTTTCTGTTCCTTTATTCACCTGAATATTGACTCCATGTTTCTATTTCTTCGCCTTCCCTAGGCCTGTAGTATAGCTGTGGTGTTAGCAATTATTTATGGGAGAGCTGCTGATGCATGTGACAAGAAATAGTGCTAATGGTGATGTCTGTTAGCCTGTAAAATAGCTCCCCCAAGTAAACTGGTAGAAGTCTCATCACTTTGATGTTCTAAAACCAGACTGGACAAAGCACTGTAAAATATACTGCAGGGAACAATCTTGGAGTGGCAGCAAGATTAATAATGGATTGCTCTCTCATTCAGCCTAGAAAAAAGCCATGTGAGAGTATTCAGAATACTCCAGGGATGTGCTGGTTTGGTTTTTTTCAGGGGTCTCTGCTGGCAGTAGTCTTGTGCAAACACTATGCTAGATAATGTCTTTAGGGAGACAGAGAGGTAGGGAGAAAGTATGAGAGCATGATATGTTGCATATTTGGCCCTGGCCATTCTTTTTATAGGTCATTCCCTTTCCCTGCCCCTGTGCCCCTGTTATCACTCCCACATTTTTCCCCTTATTAAAACCTTTCTTGGCTCTTATCAGCTTCACATCCACCTAACAGTCTTGAAAATCCTGTGCTTTTCATCTTTTAGCGCCACTTCCCTACATGTTGTTGGAGTCACTGGTAAACCAGTGGTTGGCTACTGAGAAAAGGTTGATGTGCTCAACCCCAATAAACCACCGTGGTGATTTTGTACGGATTTGGCCAAGAATACACATCATGAAGAGATTAACAGTTCATAGACTTACATTACAGTGCTCACTTCAAACTAAGGAGCAAAGAACATGAAAGTCATAGTGATTAGTCTCTGCTAACCTGGCAGGGAATGATAGACTTGATAAGTGATGCTACTTTTCCACTTCATGTTATATTACTGTAGTGGGTTTCTGTGGCTGGGTTTTGTAGCAAGGAGTTACAGGGGTGGCTTCTGTTAGAAGCTGCTAGAAGCTTCCCCTGTCTGGTGGAGCCAAGAGTGGGTAGAGCCCTCCAGAAATCTTTGTTCGTGATGCCTAGCCATGATGATGACTTCTCACTCTTTTGCTCTGATCCTGTTAGTAACAAATTTAAGTAATATCCCCACTTTGAGTCTGTTTTGCCTGTGAAGGAAATCAGTAAGTGACCTCTCCCAGCTTTTATCTCAACTCATGAATCCTTAGCTGTTTTTTTTTTCTCGTAGGTCCAGTTGGAGAGGGGAGTGAGAGAGTGGCTTCAGTGGGTACCTGGCCTCTGGCCAGGGTCAATGCACTACAATTACACACCTTTAAATTAGGTTAAGATTAACCAGACAGGAGTAATCATCATAAAACACGTTTGTTTAGGCAGTGTCCTGCAGTAAAATAATGTTCTGAGCCAAAATGGAGAGTTCATTTAATTCCTACATCTACTTCTGAATAGCTGCACTTCAGATTGGAGTATTTTTCCCTTCCAATTTTTCCTGATGATCTCTTTTGAAAATGTACAGAGCAATGCAGCTTCTGCTGCTGCCTTTGCAACTCCATTCTGTACATCATGTTAGATTCAGTATAAGGACTTCTTTCCTGGGCAGTTTTTCACGAGTCAGACCTGTTTTCTTTTTTCTGACACCTGCTCACCCATCCAGACCTTTTTAAGGGACACTCCAGCCTACTTCTGTACATTAAATAGCCCTGTCTCAATAAATCCAGGAAAGGGGTTATTCTCCTCTACTCAACTCTCTTGAACTGCATCTGAGTACTATTTCCAGTTTTGGGGCAGAAAGATACAGACAAACTGGAGAAAGTTCAGTGGAGGACTACCTAGATGGTCAGGGGTTGCACAAGGAGAGGCTGAAGGAGCTGGACCTTTCAGCCAGGATGAGGTAAGACTGAGAGGATCTAATTCTTCTCCTCTACTACTACTACTACTACTACTACTACTGCAGATTTACTCTTCTTTGGCTAAAACACTGGCTGGATGTTCAAGCCCAAAGAGTGGAGATAAGTGAACTGAATCCAGGTGACAACCGGTCACTGCTGATGCTCCCCAGGGCTCAGTATTGGGGTCAGTTTGGACTAATATCTTTATCAGTAATTTGAATTGGATATTAGGGAAAATTTCTTCATCAAAAGGATTGTCAAGACTTCCCAGGAAAGTTATGGAGTCACCATCCCTGTAGGTATTTGTAAGACATGTAGATGTGGCACTTGGGGACATGGTTTAGTGGTGGACTTGGCAGTGCTGGGTTAACAGTTCAACTTGATGATCTTAAAGTTTTTTTCCAACCTGAATGATCCTATGATTCTATGATACTAAAGCGGGTGTGCAGCAAACAGAGAAGAGGCAAAAGTCACAATTTACAACAATAGAAATTTCAATTTATTTTAAGGAAAAATTTTTACCATAAATGTGGTGAAATCACTGCAAGAGTGACTCAGAGGGGCTGTTCAGTGGGAGATGTTCAGTGCTCAGGTAGATAAGATCCTTAGCAACCTCATCTAATTTTGTAGTTGGTCTCCCAGCAGTGCCCCTTCTGATCTAAATTGATCTATTATTTTCTGATTCTGCATTTTAAGATGTGGTTAGCTATTTTGGTATTTAGAGAAAAGCTCCAAAACATCTTTGAAAATGTGGGTCAGGCACAGCAGCCAGTGTAACTTGGGAAATCCTGGCTTGCAGTCTCTTCTATGTCTCAGTTCTTCACTTACTGCACTGTACACAAAGCTCAGTGCTGTTACGCTCCCCAGGTATCTGGAAGAGAGGAATTAGATTCAAATGCTTTCTACAGAAGAGAAATTCTAGGTAGGAATCCCACCCACACATACTTATTAGAAAATTTAAAACAGAATTTATTATTCTATTTTTTGGCTTGCTGACTTTTTCCCTGTCAAAATGGTTCTTGTTGATTCCACTGCATTCCTGAAGACAGAAAACAAAGTTGACAAACACCTGCCAGGCAGGCAGCTCTAGCACTGTCATTTGCATTTCCTCAGTGGGAAGTTGGAATTTGTTGTCAAACTTCAAATTTCTCATGACAAAATTTCAGTTATGCAAAAACTGTTTTTAGGCAGGACAGTCCTTAGCTAGCTAATAATAAGAATATAACCTTTTTCTTTTTTTGATTTTTCTTCCACTTAGCTCTTAAATGATTACAGCTCTTGTCATAAACTTATCAGACAATGTAACATAATAGATCTCCTGTCACGGCCAGAACATCTAGGTTTTCCCTTAATAGTATTATTTAATAATAATGGCTCAGGTGTTCAGTTGAAGCCAAGTGGAAGCTGCTGCTTATTTCAGCTGCGACCACAGTTTGCTCTGTGACTTAAGGAAAGCTTTTTTAAATTGTCATTTGTAAAATGAGAATACCCTTTTCTATCCAGAAGGAGAAATGACTTCTTAGCCTGGAAGGTCTGAGTCAGGTGCAGTTTGCAGCCCTGGCTGTTTCTGCCCTCTTCCTTCTCCTGATCTCATTTAATGGGAAGGCATCAGTCAGCTAGGAAAGATAATGCAGATAGGAAGGTAAGGTCAGATGATGAGAATTTATTTTGCTGATATTGGTGCTGCAACCCAACAGCTTGTTGACCGAGGGTCTTGCCCTTTGCTCTGTGGGGCCATTTGAATCCTGCTGAAAAAATTATTCTTCTCTCTTAGACCCCATGAAAACCAACTGCTGTTTCCCTACATCCTGGTCTCTGTTGCTTCATGCCTGATATTGGTGCAGCTGACAGTCACTTTTTTGCCTGTTGGAAAATGACTAAGACAACAGTCTCCCTCCTGTCACGAAGCTCAGGCAGTAGAAGTATTAATGACAAATTTCCCCCTGCTATAAGATAGCTCATGCCATCCAGATCTGACTCAGTTTCCAAGAATCCATCTCAGAATCATCTCAGCAAAACCCCAAGCTTAACCACAGTCTTTATAAACTCAACCTTGCTTCTCATCTTACTAGAGTAAGGCATGGAAATGTTCCTTGTGGTTGTGGAGGTAGGGGTGGGTGTGCTTCCCTTCTAAAGCCATTCTGCAGAAACCTTGTAGTGTTTGTATTTCCCTCGCCAAATCTACTTTCTATGGGAGCACTGAAATAGCCACAGGAAGGGAACGGGTCCTGGCACAGCCGTCTTAGGTCCACAAACAGAGTAGAAGGCTCCACCTGAAAGATCAGCATAGCTGGCTGAATGACAGAGTTGTCTGATATTTCAGAGACAAACCTGAGATTCCAGTTGAAATGCATTTGATGGCTGGAGTTCAGCCCCTATTAGGCAAGAGTCCACATTGTGAAGTGAACTAGATTTGCACCTGTTTTGTCCCAGCTGGCATCTCCTGCCTGAGAAAGGCCCACCACTGTGGTAAAAGTATTAGAACAATAAAAATACATCCTATTCAAAGAAGGCCTTGATCAAAGAGCTTTTTCATTTCCTTTCATTACTTTGCTTTCTTTTATTTTTCTTTCCCTGTCCCCTCTATTGTCTGATTATTCTAGACAACTGTGTCTGATGGCCTGGGGGAGTTAATTGTGGTCCTAAAAGTGCTCATGAGGCTGAAGCATATACAAGTCTCACATACATAATATGTGACTTATACACATATATAAGTCTCACAGTAAAGAGAGCATCTAAGCTAGTTAAGTATAGAATAGCTTTGTCTTTGTTTCCTCAGTCTCTTTCCAGTTGCTGATTTTTTTGTGTCTTCAGAGGTCACTTCAAGATATTCACCTGCTCCTGACAGTCCTCTCTCCCCACTCCCCTCCCACCCACTCCCACCCCTCCAGCAGCCCCTGTGTGGGACTTGGATGATTCGCATTCAATGCCATGCTTGACCATAAATTTTTTGTATACCATCACAGGGAGTTTTTGGGCCACTGCCACCTGTGTGTCAGCTTGCCATCTGTACAGTGGGAGAGTAATTCTGCTTGCTCTGTGTTTCTGTATGCAACTCCTAGGTCAAAGTCCTAGCTCCAGCTCTGAGCTGGGCTCACCTGGCTTGGCTCAGAAATAGATCACACCCCATACCTCACAGAAGGCTCCCATTTCCCTGTGCCCCCCTCTGTGGAGATACGCCCTGCGTGACTGGTTATCATGTTGGCACAACCAACCACAGCTCCTGATGGGCTTTATGGCACATATCACGTAGCTGATGCCCAGCACAGCTTTTCTTTTTCCTTAGTGCGGAGGTGTCTCCCCTACCCTGTCTCCAAACTGTTCATCTCACCCTGTTTCAGAAGCCTGCTCTGTGATCAAGGGAGCTTTGTGTCACATTTCACGGATGCCCAGTTGAGGCACCCAGGCTGGGATCATTGAAGAGAAAAACCTCCATTTGTTCTAAAGGCATCCCTCCAAATCTTGTCACAAGCAATCAGACAAGCTTGGCAGAAAGACCCCTTCTTTTTGTGTTATAAACAGAAAGAAATAATACATGATCTAAGCTCCTAACCATGCTTAAATTGTTCTATTCTGATATTTCTCTCAGTGCATATCATCAAAAAATATGTTAGTTAGAATATTTTTTTTCTCTCTGACTATCTTCCTGTCTTTTAATTATATCAGAATTAGGTGATTGTGGCTGTAGATTAGGTTTACCTGAAGAACATCCACTTTGATGACTGCATTTTCATACCTCATCATAAGCCTTTTGGCTTGGTAAAACATTAAAGTTTTGAAATTCAGTTCTCCAAAGGCAAGATATCCTGAAAAATTATGATGTGTCTGCAACAGCGACTCATTTGCACCTAGACACCCTCTAAATTTGAAGGTAATGTATTAACAAAAGCCTTTAAATGACATGTATAACAAGTGAATCTGGAAAACAGTTAATATGTTCGAACTACTGTGGTTAATATTGCTAACTTATTATTTGTCTGATGCTTGAGCAATTCCATACCACAACCTGAAGACCAGATTATTGACAGAAACTAAAAGAACTTGCCCTGGGTTGTCAGTGAAGCTAGAGCAAGTTGACCCTGGCTGGACACCAGGTGTCTGCCAAGGCTGCTCTATCGCTCACCTCCTCACCTGGGCAGGAGAGAGAAAATGAAATGAAAGGCTTGTGGTTTGAGATAAAGACAGGGAGAGATCACTCACCGGTTATCATCACAGGCAAAGCAGACTGCACTTGGGAAAATTAATTTAATTTATTACCAGTCACAATCAGAGTAGCGTAATGAGAAACAAAACCAAATCTTTAAACACCTTCTCCCCACCCCCACTCCTTCCTGCATTCAACTTCACTTCCCATTTTTTCTACCTCCTCCTCCTCCTCAGTAGCACAGAAAGTTGAGGCATGGAGTCTATTGTCAGTTCATCACAATTAGTCTCTGTCACTCCTTCTTCCTCAAAGGGAGGACTCCTCACACTCTTCCCCTGCTCCAGCGTGTGGTCCCTCAAACAGGAGACAGTCCTCCATGAATTTCTTCAACATCGATCCTTCCCATGGGCTGCAGTTCTTCATGAACTGCTCCAAAGTGGGTCCCTTCCAGGGGGTGCAGTCCTTCAGGAATAAGTTCCTCCAGCATGGGTCCCACATAGGGTCACAAGTCCTGCCAGCAGACCTGCTCCAGCGTGGGTTTCTCTCTCCATGGGGCAACAGGTCCTGCCAGGAGCCAGTGTGGGCTTCCCACACCCTCCTTCGGAATCCTCCTGCTCTGGTGTGGGGTCCTCCAGGGGCTGCAGGTGGATTTCTCTTCCACCACGGATCTCCATGGGCTGCAGAGGCACAGCTGCGTCACCATGGCCTGCACCACAGGCTGCAGAGGAACCTCTGCTCCAGCACGTGGAGCACCTCCTACCCCTCTCTCTCCACTGACCTTGGTATCTGCAGATTTTTTCCTCTCCATATTCTCACTCCTCCTGCTGCAGTTTCTGTCGCACAGGGTTTTTTTCCCCCTTCTTAACTCTGTTTTTCCAGAGGCATTACTACTCCTGCTGATGGGCTCAGCCCTGGCCAGCGGTGTGTCCGTCTTGTAGCCATGTGGCATTGGCTCTGCTGGACATAAGGGAAGCTTCTACAATTTCTCTGATAAGCCACACCTATAGCCCTCTCTTCTCTACCAGAACTTGGCCACACAAAAGCCAATACAGAAGTTTATAAAATCTGTGTCAGACATAGAATAAACCCTGAAAAGTAGTAATATTCTAACAAAACATGATAGCATACTGCTTACTATAAAAATACTAAAATTAAAAGTTCTGGATGGTTGGTGGCCTGCTATGTGCATTGGTGACAGAAGAACATATTCTACCACCCTTTTGTTAGAAAGATACCACAAAACTGGTCAGGAGGGAGAGAAGAAATACAAAATGTAATTCAAAGACTAGGGGTGGCGAAAGAATGAAAGAGCCTGCTGCCATTCAGAGAAAGACTTAAGGAGCTCAATCTGTTTCAGTTAATCAAAAATAAGATTGAAAAGTGGTGTGGCTACAGGGTATAATTACCCACATGGGGAGAAAATACTGGCTACAAAAGGGACCTTTAATCTAGCAGAGAGAGACATAAAAAGAACTAATTACCAGAAGGTGAAGCCCAGCAAATCTAACATAGTAATGGGGCACAACTTCTTAGGAGCACAGATGATTAATCACTGGAACAAAATACCCAGAGAAACGGTGGGTTCTCCATCTCAGTAGTCAAGTTGAATGCCGCTCTATAAGACCTGTTTTCAGCATGAGATATCAGACTTCATAAGGACACTTCTAGTGGAAAACTATGGCCTGTTTTGCACCAGACGACCGCTTCTTTCATCTCACATCCACTTTGCCTCAAAGACCTTCAACCCTACATCAATAATGGTACTTTCTCACCTTAACTTTGCCACTTTTTCTGCTGCTTAATCTATGGCCAGTTCTTTGAGTAATGCTTGGATGACAAGCCTTTGTTGATTCTGATCTTCATGCTTTCCTTGGTCTGGACATCTGCCTTATTTTCCCCACAGCATACTGTGACATGTCTCCACTTTCCTTCTTATAGCCTGCTCTGTTTCTTTGCGTGCATCCCTGCAAAAGCTGCCTGTGTTACCAAAGAGCTGAAGGAAACAGGGCAAGAAGCCCCAGGACAAAATCTGTCACTCTCTGCTCTCACATTCAGAAGAATGTCCTGCCTACAGTGGCATCTACACTCTGAGGAACATGCAGATCCAGAAAAGGCTTCCCAGGCAGAGTTCTCCCTGTGCTACCACACACTTAACAGTCTCTGGCCTTTGGCAAGTGTCTGCTCTGCCTCCTCCTTCCCACCCCAGCAGTTGGACTCAAGGCACAAGAGTCAGTCTTGCCACCAACCCACACACACTCTGCTTCTCTGATAATATATTTCCTGCCACAGTTGGAGCATCTGTAACCTGCAGAGTCTGTGCCAGTCTGCAGACAAAAGGTTTCACAGACCTGATACAGTTTTGTTTTAAAGGGCTTTGAGGGGGGCTCCATTGGTGAAGCTCATTGGCCAAGGGTGGGGCAAAGCTTCAGAGTCCCACCAGAATCCTCACTAAATGTGGGCAACCAACTCACATGAATTTCTAAAGTTTCTCTTTTTTTCATCTTCTGTTTTCAAGGCAACTTTATCTCTTCTTTCCAGGAGTAGACATGGCTAATCCAATCCATGCGTTTATCAGTATTGGCATAGATTTTTAGAAGAAACCATACCTGGGCCTCAGTTTACGGTTGCCACTCAATTCCAGACAGGACAAAAGGCTGCCTTCTGTACAGCTGGAGCCTCAGTAGGCATGCAGAGCTCCTGCTGTAGTCCTTTCTCTACCTCTCCCATAGCCTCTGACATCAATTCAAAGTCTCATTTTTCAAAGAAGCTGAAGGATTGAATCCCTGCTCCATGAAGGACCAAATTTCAATCTGTGTCCTCCAGTGACAGCTGGGCTCCTCTGAGCCAATGCCTCTGGGAATTGACAACAAAACAGCTCAGATGAAAGGGAAGTCTCTGTGGAAATTGCACTCCCAAGCCTGGGAGTCTCTAAGGGATGTCACTATGCTTTCCTTGGAGGCAACTTTATTGCGATCACTGACAATGACAACACAAAAACCTTTATTCTCCCCTCATGCCTTCATTCCCTCAAAAGACAACAGCCATTTATGTGCAGTCCTGACCCCAAAAAGGAAACTGCAAGAGGAACCCTGAAGTCTGTGTGGAAATTAGTTACTTTTTTCACATGAAAAAATGGTTGGAGGCTGCAGTAATGGATGCAATATAAAACACTACATATAAGCAGGAGAACTTGACCCTGACTTTCTAGGTCAGCTGTCAAAGAAATAAACCTAATTTCTTGCACCCTTTAAATGAGTGCTGAATAAGGGAATTGCACAGATGACGACTGTAGACTGTAGATTCAGATGAAGTCTAACCCACCCGACCCCAAACTAATTCTAACCTCAAATGCTGTTCCAGAAGCTTCCAAAAGTACTGTCACTAGACCTGGATCATTACCATCGCCCCAAGAAGAACTATGTAAGACGTTGCAAGTGAAGGGTTTAAGTAGAAGCCTGGGATCCTCCTGTGTCTTTCCTATCAACAAGATGCCTGAGCTTACACCTTTTTTTTCCCCCTCTGGTGTTAGAAGGAGTAGAGGAAGCCATGAAAGAGCAGTAATTCAATATAATACATATACATGAGCGTATATATATATTTATAAAGACAGTTAAAAACAGAGAATTAAGAAACCGCAAATCTATGAGCCAATTACAACCGACTTTTTTGTCCTTCCACCTTTTTCCATTTATAGTGCAAAATAGGTCTTTAGCTCCAATTCCAAAAGAGTCATTGCAGTTATTCCCTCTAGAAGAGAATCACTGTTTACTGCTTGCATTCTCACTTCAAATTCAAAATATAAAATTGCAAACATAGAAGAACCATGGTTAAAAATGGTGTCTCCCTTTTACTCAGAACGGCATACCTGGAAGTGTTTATTGCCATGTAAAAACTGATTTGTGTGCTTCCTACTGAATTTTCGGTGGTAAAAAAAAAAAAAAAAAAAAAAAAATCTATTATTTCTGAAGCCTTTGTAGATGATATTTATATCTCCACAGTTATATGGTATGAAGTAAGGCCACAAACCCAAACATTCTATCACACAATCACTGCATGTTGACATATAGCGAAGGGGAGGCTGTGGTGATGAAAAACTGAGAGATACCAAAAAAGAACTATCTTTGTAATAGGTGCAACATCACTGGTGATGTCAGCAGCCAAATACTGGTGATAATCTACTGGAAGTTACTAGAAATCAAGTATCAGAAAGTATAAAATTACATTAGGATCATGCTTGCAGATGCATTCAGGGTAACACACTGATATATTTGCCATGCTAACAACACTAGTCAATTAACAAAGCTTCCAGGCCAGACTAACAACTGAAAAAAGAGATGCTAATCCAGTTTCTGAAGTGCAGCAGAGCACAAAGCGTGGGCTCACTCCATATGTTCTCTCCCTCTTGAAGAGTAAATCTAAGTGTTGCTTTTGCATGTTTAATGACAGTTTCCTACAACTCACTGAGCCTAAGAAATATTGGAGGAGCTATGAGAGATTAAATTCAACTGGAGCGAGGCCAACTCATCTCACCATTCTTCAAAGTTGGTGAAAAATGTGCACTGGTAAAAGGTGCAGGTAGTAAGTTCCCTAGAACCAAATGAAGCTGACACCTCGCTTAAAGTCTGCTCCAAGGAGCCAGTCCCACATGTGGTCATGCCTCAATCACTGCCAGTTCACCCTCTCATCTCCTGAACACTTGTTTGTGGCCCCCACACTAGACTCAGCCTCACCCTGATCTCTCTACAAAGAGATTAAGTCTTTTACAAAGCAAACAAATAACTCGAGGCTATGAATCATGAGGCTATTATTCCTTGCAGGATTCCTCTTCTAATCCAGAGCAGAAACCTTCTAATGATGCCATCAGCTGCAAGAAAGGAAGCTTGAGTCATCATAGCCCCTGGATAAAATTATATGTGTGCAGTACACAATTGCCTCTTTATTCAGATAAGCAGGTGTTGTTATCAGTGAGCCCTCTGACTGCCTGTAATAAGGCAAAATCGGTTTAATACTTACCCCCACTGCCAGCTGAGAGCCAATGTGCTGTAATGCACCCAATCTTTTCCTTCCACTTAAGTACTGAGAGAGTGATCACAAATAGCCCTTTACAAATTATGAAAAATTTGCCTTATTTGTGCCCAACACAGTCCTATCATGCACTTATTCCGTCTCCACAGACCCGCCCCCATCTCCCACTCTCCCTTCCTAGAAGCTGCTGTGAAAGTCAGGAATGTGACAGCTCACACATGGCTCTCCATGCTCAGCTCTGCCTATGTCTCTACAGGCCAGATTCCAGAGAGGTCATAGCAGCTGCAGCACTGAACTTCTGGGCTGGTATCCTCAGACTAGCATCTGAAACCTGTGCTAAGGGCCCATGAACACTATGGCTCCTGGGAAGAGGGGGTGACTATGTCAGAGCAGTCTGAATAAGATACTGATCAATGTAGTGAGCATGTGGCTATGCCAGGTTTAGCACTTGGGGTGTCCTGTCTTTTGGGAGAGTAGGAGGGCTCTCCCCAGCATTAAAGGAAGGTGTTCCCATTCCTGCTTTACAAGGATGGAGAGAAGAAGATTTGGCCCTGTCCAGTGATGGATTTGGAGCATTCTCTTCCCAGTGGAAAACCAAGTTTACTTCCCTGCCTTGTAAAGACAGACTCATACCTATCCTTCTCAACATTCAAGTTGCTTAACAGCCTGCCCATTTTTTAGGTTTTCTCAAATGTTATCCAGCATGGGCCACGAGGCAGATGGCAATGGTCAATCATCAGGTCAGATGAAAGTACAAGTACTACTGCTCTCTACTCCACTGATTAGAGAATTTGCCTGGGTGGGCAGGATGTCTTACCTTAAAGAGTTGTTGAAACGTAAGGTAACAGTTTCCCAAAGCAGAGCTTATTCAATAAGCTCTTCAACAGTGCTCTGTTAAGCACATCCTTTTACTACCTACTTGTCAATGTCTGTTGCTAACATCTCCACATCCTTTTGCAGATGCCTGCAAGAGTTGCTCAAAAACTGGAAGGCAGTGCCCAGTAGAAAGAGCATCCCAGACTTTTTCCTGCAGTGGGCAGCTTCCCTATCACTTTTAATAGCTGTGGGATTGGACCCCTTTTTGTTACTCTTTTAACCAGGCTTGCCAGAAAGCTCACTGTTCCAGTTTCAGAGTAGGAATTGCAAATGTTCATCTCTTGATCAACTGCCAAATACTTCTTCAAGAACAAGGAGAGGGATGGCTGTTTATTGAAGCCAGCCTGTATCCTGAACCAGAGCTTTCCAGCTCCCACATTTTAGATTGCACCCTGTTCAGAGTGCAGCAAACAGCAGCGATAAATTACAGTAATCTATGAAGTTCAATCACCAAAAAAAGATCAGAATAAAATTCAGGAGTATTTTTCTTCCCTGTTCAGTACATAATCCCTATAGATCACAGCAGTAGGAGAGAAGTGTGTACACCCTGAGAAGAGTGCTTCTTTTGCTGGAAGTCTGGGTCCTTCAAACATATTTTGAGTTGTCGAAGCATTTGAAATGTAGCCAGGTCATTATGCACTGAAATTAGTTACAGGGTATGTCACTAACAAAAAAAGAGGCATATAACCCTATTTTATAAAGACCTGCTCCCCACACAGGCTATATACATTGTGGTCATTCTGTTAGAACTGCTCAGAGAATGCAAAGTTAAGTATTTCTACAGATCTTTCCAAGATCAGCACTGTAAGGCATAATTAGGAAATAAAAAAAAAAAAGAAAAAAGAAAAAGCCTTTACAGTGTGTGGTTGGTATGTGATTTTCAAATATCTATATCTCAGCTAAAGAAAAATCAATTTCCTTCACAATAAGGCTGGGCATTGTGACCTAGGCACAGCTATTTCCACGGCAAATCAATTTTCAACTGTCAGCCATTTCGCCCATAAGAGTTGTTGAAAAGGGTTACAAGATACAATGGGAGAAATGCATTCTGCTTTTCATTCTCACTTGAAAATACTTTTCTGAACACTTTGCATGTAAACTTTTTGAAACTATTCACCAAGCATGGCAAATTTTAGCCTAGAAGGTGGGTATTTCAAGCTACAACTACTGGAAAATACATCTTTTAAATAAAAAACATTTTGCCATCTTAAATATAGAGATAGTTGTTACTTAGTTTAATACATGGTACTGTGGTCTTCTAAATATAGAAATAACACATCATTATGCATATAGTACCTTGATTCTAGGCTTTTAAAATTTCTAAAATGATAAAAAGTGGCCAAATAAAAGTCACACAGTATAAAGGAACTTAACAAAACCTCAGGGGTTTTTTTCCATTCACTTTTGAAGCACAAGAAGCATATAGGTACTAGCATTTGCAGGTGTTGGAAGAAGCAGTAAGCATTGGCTTACCTGGCTTTACAGTGAGATCATTCTGCTATAATCTCGCAAGTATTTTAAAGTGATAAATGTAAAGGATTTTTCTCATGGCTTTTTCTGCACTAAACAAGAGACCCCATCATCACAAACTATGTTCTTCAACTCAGACCCAGGTCACTGCTGTGTTGCAAGAGCTTCTTTGAAAGATCAAGCCTAACAAGAAAGCAAAAATCCAGTGCCCTTAACTCCAAGAGGAAAGCTACCATTTCATTTCTCAGGAAAACAACCACAACCACTACAGAAAACAAATATTCATCCTTACACTGAACTACATCTGGTTAGTGCTCAAATTGAATTAAATATTTTTTGTTTTGTTTTGTGCTGCATTGTTCTAGCTAAAATATTTTCTTTAGTCACAAGACTTAATTTACAACTGCTGAAGTCAGTGGAAAACCTCCAGGCAACTGAATGGGAAGTGGTCAATCTTATAGAGAACACTTGGGGTAACAGGGCAAACAGTGCAAAATGTCAGCAATATGTGGACAGGTATGTTGGTTACGCACGCCACAGCCACAGTTAATCACAGTGGGATTTGGCTCACTGTGGTATCCCGAGGTTATATCTGTGTGTCTGTATACATGTAGCTGAACATGCCTCTTAGCCCTCTCGTTTCATGATAGCTCCCCTATTTCAAGCTGATGTTGTGCCTGCTGCCTGCTATGAACCCACGCAGCATTCGGTAGGAACTATTTCTTAATTTTTTTATGGAAGACACAGTGTGATTCCTTTTGGCAGCAGATCTGTTCCGTAAGAAGGCTTGGTCCTTGAAACACAGGATGGCCACTTTCCAAAACCAAACACAAACTCTGATTTTTCAGCCAAGACCAAAGCAGGTATGAAAAAACAACTGAAATGTCAGCAAGCTTAAGAGACTTTCGAATGACCAGTGAGCACACAGTACCAGAGGATATAATTCTAAATCTGATCGTGAGAAACACAACTTGCCTTCATTTCTTTTGTATGTCAGGAGAGAAATGCTGCCTCCTTTGCTGAAATGTGTAACTCCACCTGGAACTGCCAAAGATTTTCTCTGTTGTTTTTTGGTTCCCTGATGTCTCCAAATAAATTTGTCCTGTAATGTCAAAAAGAATGTAATTCTTGGCCATTTGCACAGTACGTGCACTGGCCTGAATTTCAAATTCATGAAGATAATGTGAAATACAGGAGCTGACACAGTAGAGCTTCAGTCTGCCTAGTCCACTGTCCTACCTCTGACAGCTGAACGCACAGTTGTAGCTAAAGGGACAATCCCAGTCCTGCCCTTACCTCAGAACCATTGCACCTTTCTTCCAACACTGCCCCAAAGCTTTCATAGGCACCAGGGATCTCAGACCCTGCCTGTATGGGAGGTGCATCCCTCATTTTTGTTATGAAAACCGTGGTCTTTCAGAATCACTGCTAGGTGACAGAATGGCAGGGAAAATGCCTCTTGAAAACAGGAATTCCCAACCAAATGAAAAGATGTCACACTGCACCACCTTAGGCAGATATCATGGTAGCAGCTGCAGCAGTACAGCTTCTGGTAGCCTTTTTTTCCTTCCCTCTACACTTTGTAGTGCTTTGGAGTGGTTTAGTGCCCCTGTTGTCATTTGGGAGTATGAGGACTTTAGGATGTGGCAGACTTTGCAAGGATGCAAAGTGACATTCAAGTCAGATCTAGCCCTAGGGCAGAGAAGCAGAAAGTCAATTCACACAAATATTATTGAGTGATTTTCATATATTTGTTGTTCTTAGTCCTTTTTATTATTATTTTATTTTAATTTTTACTTTCTTGCTGGTATAATTGATCCTTTGGAAATTAAAAAAGAAAGATTCAGAAAATTCATTCTGGGTAATAATGAATAACAGCTTTTGGGACAATTGCACAAAAAGTGCCTGAATTAGGACAAAATATAAATTTGTAGGTGCACACAGAGAAAAAGGATAAGGAGGATGGAAATTATAAAGTAGCATTTATGATTTATGAAAAGTTCTTCATTTTACTGCTAATCATAATGGACTCCTACTGCTTATAACCTTGTTGTAATCAAAGGGTTATGTTCATTTCTTGCACAGTTATGTGCACATAACTCCTATTGCAGCTAGTAAGTGTTATGTGCTTGCTGTGAGGGGCAAAGAGGTGCCACACAATTAAGTAATTTACTATAGCTACATGAGAAATGATAAAAATTACCTAGAATCTTATAAATATAGATAACATTGCCCATTCTTAATTTTAAAAAGGACGTAGAGCATTGGCCTTTTGGCTTTTTGCTTGGGGGAAGACAGAAATGGTCGCAGGCAGTGGAGGCAGTGGGAGGACAGGTTTCCATGGATGGTCAAGCTCTCTGCAGGTCTCCATCCAGCCTTGCTATGTGCTGTAAGGAGACTGCTTAACCACTTTCCAATAAAGCTTCCCATGGGCACATGCAGGGCTGGGTAAAGACTATCCACTTCACCATGCCTGAAGCTCTGGAAGAACTGGATCTTGGTGGGACTAGACACCATGATGAGAATATCATGGCCAGCAACTTTGAAGAAACAGTAGAGATGTCTGCATTGACCAGCAGGAAATTTATATCACCTTTTCAAGGTACTAAGGAACCTGCAAGTAATTGTCTTCCATATCTTGTTTTGGTATATTTAAGACGTGATTCATTGGTCATGCTCTGACATCAGAGTTCAAACCAGGGGAAGAGTGTCCAACCAGTGAAGTTATTTTATGTTCCCCTTCTGGGAAAGGTATGTCCAGATCCATCTCGGACAGTGTAGCCACAACTACAGGTAAACTGGAAAAGGACCATATTTATGTGTAAATAGTGTCATTTTGGCCATATCATTTCAATTTTTTTTGGCAGGCCAATATGAACTTTCAATATTAAAAGCCAAAATGGTGTATCTTAGCTATTAGTCTAGAGCTAAAAGTTATTTTGACAGTGCTTAATGAAAACATTTCCATCATGTTGATGGAGATAATTTCGTATCAAATGATGTAGATGAAATTGATGCATCTTAAAAAGCTCTTTGGTTTTGCTAAATTATTATTTTCTAAAAGACAACTGAAGTAATGTTCTTCAGGCCTAGGGAATATTTCCCAAACTTTTGCATTTCCCTAAAGGAAATAATATAAAAATAAAGTAATGAATAGTTCACAAACCTCAATAAGGACTGTGAACTTACATATTGTAGATAACAACAAAATAACTCATCACAGTACAATTCACTGTGTGTAGAAGTGTTTCAGGGACCACTATCTTGGGCTGCTACATTTCACACAGTCCCAGGATGTGCTGAAATGGATATTCTTGAATACAGAATTCACAGGGCACCTTAGGAAAACAAGGCTAATGCAGAAATCAGGGTGGGGGAGGAAAGCAAGCTGGTTGCAAAGCTGAATTCTTCAAAAATATTGTGTCATTTTGAGTTTAGACAATATAATTTGGAAGAAAAGGAATCTCTGTATTGATGGAAGTCACAGCAGAACTACCCTTTCCCCTACTTCACCTTAGAAATCATCATCATTGTCTTCTCAAGTGAGATACACCATTTGATGAAGGAGCTAAAGCAGCCAGATCTTCAACGATTACACAGCACACAGAAGTTCATGAATGTTACAATATGGAAATAAGGACAGATATCCAAATCCCTATATAGGTAACAATGGCCCAACTCCAGCTGCTTGAAGATGCTGTCATGCAGTGTTTGCTAATAATACTAATGTCTTAAAAAGGTGACATGACAAAATAGTAGCACCCGGGCAAGAGACACCCCAGTTTTCTAATCCCTTCCCTTGGGGAGCTGTGCCCAGTGGTGCATGAGGCATCCTAGCAACTTTCTCATAAAGTGAAGCTCAACTGCAGAGAAGATGGGAATCCCCATCCAAGTCTGTGGACCAGGCTGCAGAGCTCAGGGTGTAGGAGGAAGTGCAGTCAGTGAGAAACCAAATGAAGAAAGTATTAACTAAAGTCACCTTGCTCTCAGCAAGGACAGGTCATAATCCTCCCTGAATCCCTGTGGGAACATAAGAGTTTAAATAATGAATCTCACAGTCTCCTTTGTGAGGCACAGTAATGTGACACCTCTTTCTCCCTTCAACTTGTCCTCTGCAGCTGTTTGATTCCCAAGGAATGGCAGTGAACTTTCAGACTTTTCCACAGTACATAGAGGGGGAGGGAGCATCCACCAAGGAGTTTTTCTTGCATTTTCAGACATCCTGCCCCAGTCAATGATGCAGTTGTAGAGACTGTTAGAAAGTGCCAGCATTCTGCCCAAGAGCTTGTAGCATTCAGAGAGACGAGCGAAATCTGGGCTTTCTCTCAGTTTCAGCACTCTCTAGATTAGAAATTAAAGAGGTGATATTTGTGTTAATTTATCTCATAACCTGAGGAAGGATTTAAACAATTTGAAACCTCAGACAACTTCAGAGAGAGATTCTGCAATTGTGCTACTGGGCACAGGTATGCCTCATAACCCTGGAGAAGACAGTGTAAAGGTTTATAGTAACAAGTAGCATTTTTATGCATAGAAATGCTGAATTTAATTTCCCCTACCCTTAAAATGGCATGGCACCTTAAGGTGAAAGCAAATACTAGTTTTGCACAATTTTTGCTTGCTGTTACATCAGGGACAGACTTATAGGGAGAAAGGTTGATGGGGCTATAGCTCTGCTTACAGCTTGTACTGGATGCCATGTATTCTCTTAGCCTCAGACTGGGGAGTGGCTTCTCCTCTTTCCCCACTTTTTTAGGTTGTGGTAGCATCCCACTCAAATCCACACTACTAAAATTTGTGAAAAGACCTTTCTGCAAATGAGAACAAATGAGAACAAAAAAACCTACATTTTCTTAGATCAGTCCCTCATTTGTTTTGTTTTGCAACCAACAGTGAACAAAATTATTTCTATGGTTACAGCTGTGTTCCAGAGTTCATCTGGAAACTTTCTGGAGAAGGATTAGAAAGTAGAAACGATCTTCTTGTGGTCAGTAGAACCTGAATGTTCCAGGGTGACTCAAAGGCTTTTGTCCCCCATTGTATGAAATAGTGAGTGGTTCTTTAAGAAACTTCAGTAAATTATATCCTCAAAACAAGATGTTCTGCTGTCTGTGTACAACATTACTAATTTCCTTTGTCCAAGAATAAAAAGCATTAAGCAGTGGTATGAAGGATTCCTACAGTATCCCTCCTTTATGACTCATGTCCGCCCATCTTCACAATCTTTTATTTTGGACTCACCGTTTGAAGTCTATTTTTCTCTTCCCTTTCCAGAAAATATTCACACTCATAATGGCTTGATTTGCTTGGACAAATTTATCTAATTCACTGTAATTAGAAACATGGTAAACTTCTACTCTTGTACAAAGCATGAAAGGCAGGAAGTGATTATTTCTATTGGTAGGTTTCTGTGCAGCATTTCAGACAAAACATTCCTGCTCTTAATAGCTTGAATGTCTCAAAAGAAATCCATGGTAACTTGATCAACAGTGTCTGAATCTTTTCACAGGCTGGATGGTTTTCAAGAAATAAT
>JAWWLV010000045.1:52473005-52484074 GCA_035041135.1 Platyrinchus mystaceus | reverse complement strand
TCTCAAAAGAAATCCATGGTAACTTGATCAACAGTGTCTGAATCTTTTCACAGGCTGGATGGTTTTCAAGAAATAATGATATTTGAATCATCTTTCTTAATGAAGAAGAGAACATCAGTAAAAATTGCCAGTTCTGTTGCTTAGACACTCAAAGTTGGCACTGGCTTCACATTAGGGTTGTTCACTTGGTGACTGCAGGAAGCTAAGGACCTAGTCCAAGAAAGTAATGAGGTACGTGGGCCTAAATACAAGCCTGAAGGTTATTTTTTAGACTATCTCATGTTCAGTGCCACAATCCTGCTCCAAATACCTTGCAGAAACAGTGTGGGAAAACCAGAAGGGAAGGGAGATGGGTTTTGCAAACAGTTTTGACAAACAAATCCCAGTGTGGAACAGTTGACATCACACAGCACCTACAGTGGTTGTCTCCCAAGCAAATCCAGGGTATGCAAACCATTTACATCAGTCTCCTTAGATGTCTGGAGGATCCGAAAGTACAAAGCCATTGAACTGCGCTACATTGGACCACTGTAACTGGCACTTCTGTGCATGATAAGCCTACTGAAGCAGGGATCCTCATACTAGTTCTGTTTTTCTTCCTACAATATCTGTGACAATCAGTCTAAAATCACACAGTTAAAATTATCTCTGCATCCACTGAGAGGTGTGAAGTGGGAACTACAGACAGACGTGGAGCACAGGAATTATGTAAACCCAACTTCACCCTTTGCCAGAGTCTGGTCAAGTTGTTCAGGCACCCATAGACCATCCCCAGGCATGATGGCATCTGTAGCCAATCTGTGGGCACAGAGGGGACTCATTTCTCTCCAGTTTCTCAGAAGCAATGACTGTTTGCTTTGCCCTGTCTGCAAGTCTTCTAGTCTGAGAAAGTAAGAAACTTTGGCTTAAAGAAATGGGGTCTGGCCACAGGAACCGCAGATCGCAAGATTCCCAGATTGAGGAAGATCTGTGAAAATTTTTAGGAGCTTACGGCTCTATAGACACCCAGTTAAGCCTGTACATACACAAGAAGGAGGATGCAAAGGTTTGGATGCAGTAAGCTAGACACACCTCAGTTTGTGGGAACAGTCTTAAAAAAGAAATTGTTTTATTTTATTTCAAGTTAATCATGTGCATATTTCTCATCCGTATCCCATGGTCAGACTAGAATATTGGAAACCTTTTTTTTTTCTCCTTCAGCTGCATTCCTATTCTTTGCAGAGGCAAAATCGCTCATGAATCTTAAACAGCTTTTGCATGGAATCAGCTCAACTAATGAAAAAACAGAGAAGATTGCCATAATCTCCTGAATCTAAGGAGTAATATAGAGCACTGATTCCATCAGGATGAGGAAGAAAGGAAGACATGAGAAAATGGCCAGGTGCATTATGAATCTTTTTTTTCAATATATTTCTTTAAAAAATTTGTGGGGGGGAGAGGTGACAGTATTTTAACAATACCATTATTTAATATCATCCTTCTCCTCATTACTTATGGACAGGCTGATGCTGAGATTTAGCACAGGAAACAGTTTTAAGAATCCATATATTCTTGGCTACAGTTCATGCCCTCAGACTGTGCCAGAACGCCAGCTGAATATTAAATATCTAACCTACCTATGCATTTTTAATGCACGCTTTACCATCATATTGAAATAACACTGAGTGCTAATAGCAACCCTTTTTCTTTTTTTAAACAAGTAAAAGGCAGTACCCAGAAACTGTACTGAAACAGTAGGTGTAGCCAAAACCAATATACACTGCAGAAACACATGCTTTCTTCCCTGAGACAGTGTGCCATTCACAATAAATTGATGAAATCAGATGTGACCACACTCGTGAATAAGGTTTGCTGGACTGGGAGCTCTTTATTTAGAAGGCTTAGAGAGGTCTGCAATTTATCCTAGTGCTGCCCTTCTGTATGCCCTCAGCTATGCCACTTCAGTTTTCTTTGTGACTGAGGGCAAGATGAGTGATGGCTCTTCTCCCTCTGCTCCACAGACTTGCTGTGGAGATGGAAGCCACACCAGCCTGGCAGCTCTCTCACACCAATCTGGGCCAGAGGAGGGACTCTGGTAGAGCCCAGCACCACACCTGTGAGGCTTCTTTTGCATCTGGGTCTTGTTCTAGGGTCTCTGCACACTACTGTCAATGGAAAAAATTCAGTGATTGACCATTTTAAAAATAAGGTATATAAGGTTTGAGATCTGGAGAGAATGAGAGGGATGTTCCTAAACTATGAAATCTTCAGGATTTTGAAATGGTGTCTTCCAATTTTTGAAGTATTTCTGGAACAAACATACTAGGGTTTCATTACTGCTCAAGTCTGTGATTCATTAACCTTTTCTCATGAAAACATTAAAAACTCATTGCAAGGGGAAGAACTAGAGATCAGCTGCTACATAAGAAAATTTAAAAAAAAAAAATAAAAGAAAAGGGAGAGAATCTATATTCCTGGAAAAGATTACACAAAGGCTATTTGCCTCCTTCTTGCCTTCCTAAAACATACAGTTTAAAGGTTTCTAAGGATTCTTTCTTCTATGTTGCCTTCTGCAATATTCTGCTTTGCTTTTGCCTGCTGTTAATCTAAGACATGCTTACTCTGGTAGTCAGGACCCAGTTCTGAGAAGTGATGCTTCCTCACTGGCAGAAGGTCTTTCTTCAATAGAAAAGGATGAAACCCTGGCTAGACAAAGCAGTTACAGCTCTGCAGAAGTTCACTAATGATCTAAAGTGGGATCCCTATTCGATAATCCAGCACCAATTAGAAATATTTATGCTTCTAATGCAAATACTGTTTCTGGAGTTTGCTTACTCATTCTGTCATGAGACACCTGAAAAGCATGGGTGCTCTGTTGCATTCCAAAGGCAAACAGTATCACGTTTATTTTCCTCGGGGAAATTAAGTTCTCCTCTCATTTCTTTACCTCAAGGTGTCAAAACACCATCTTAATTTCCTATTTCAGTTGCTGAAGAGCAGGCAAGGTGAACTTATGCTCCTGATGTTTCAGTCATGTTTTTTTCTGGGAACATGATATGTATTTTGTCTTTGTTTCCTCTGTCAAAACTGGTACCATGGACACATTGTGGCAGGAAGAAGTACCTCACTTGCCTAAAGAACAAGCACCTACTTCGCAGCATCAGCTAAAGTCAGTTGAAATGAATCCCACTTGTAGTCACTGATGCTTTCTGGGTAGCTCAAAGATACCTGTTATAAACTGCTCATGCTGTGCCAGCAGTCTTGCTTCAGTCTTGCTTCAAGCAATGCAACACCTTGCACAGTGAGACGTGACCCAGCTAAAGGCAGAAGTGATTTTCCTGTTCTTGAAATCAATGAATTCTGCCACTGATTTTCCTTAGGACCAAAATATTTCTTTATCTTCAGGATAATGATATAAGTATGGCCTTGATGGTTAAAAGCAAAGGCCTGTGCAGCCCAACAGATAAAAAAAAAAAAAAACAAACCACACACACACCAAAAAAAAAACAAGCGGAAGCAAGGTTGGGATAGTGATTATCCCCGTGCTTTTCCAGCAGATAGAAAGTGTGTTATTACCCGAGCTTGTGCTTGTGTTTACATCACTTGAAAAATACAACCTTTTTTTGACCTAATGCCAACAGTTTATTTAATTGTTTTAATTTAATTTCATGTGGCCTTTCAAAATTTTCTCTGACAATGACTTCTACAGTCTTGTTGTCTCTTGAAAACTTATGGTGCTTCTTTTAAACCAACTGTCTAATAAATTGTTCCCTCCCTCCACTAAGCCTTGTCATTTTCTTTCTGAAATTTCTAGGTCTATATTTTCCACACCTACCTCTTACTTTTTTTTATTATGCCAGAAGACCAGAACTGCAGGTAGCATATAAGATGTGAGCACAGCATTGATTTGCATGGTAACAAAAAGTATGTTTTCATTATGTTATCTATTTCTTTCCTAATAATTTCTAATATTCCATTTGTCTTTTTGACCACTGCTAGCTTTGAGCGGATCGTTTTTGAGGAATTATGTGTAATGATTCCCGAATCTGTTTTCTGAGTGGTAATACCTCATTTAGAGTCCATCGCTGTGAATGTATAGTTAAGGTTGTTTTCCTCCATGTGTATTACTTTGCATTTATTGACACGGAATTTCATCTGCCATTTTATTACCCAATCATTCAGTTTCTTGAGCTCCTTCTTCAAGCCTTCACAAACAGTTTTAGCTGTGACTGTTGTAAATAATGTGGTGTCAGCAGCTGGATGTGCCAATTCCCTATCAAGCTTTTTTCCAAGGAGAGTATTTAGAGGCATGCAGTGCCTGTGGGACCACACCAACAAACCTTCCTCTTCTGTGAAACTGCCTCTACTTTCTAAGTTCCCTAAACTGACAGTCTCGAAACTGCCCAGTATCTCAGGGGTACTTAGGCTGTGTGACTTTACCCTGCTCCTTGTGGAGACTTATGCCCATCCATAACTTCTTTCTGTACTAAAACTCCCCTTCCCAAAGCCAGGCCTCCTAATCCCACGGCCAGAGGGAAGAGGCGAGACGAATAGTTATAGTTTGCTTCCCGTGCTGGATCGGCAGAGCACCTCGTCTTGCCCCGCCGCGGGTTCAGCCCTTGGCGACCGCCGAGCTCCCGGTGCCCCGGACGGGCGCGGCTGGAGCATCCCAGCCCATCGGGAAGGCTCCGGGCCGGCCGTGCGCCCGGCTCCCTCTGGCGGCGACCGCCCTGCACGGTCCCAAACCCCCGCTCACTCCATCAACCATTCCCTGCTGCACTCGTTGTCACAGACAGACCTTCCTAAGCCATGGCACTGTCACAGCCCTCTAGAATTTATGTGCGTCCCAGCAACAGTGGGAGACGAATGCTTTTACAGAGGAAAAAAAAAAAAAACAAAAACTACAACGACCAAAATTCCTGTTTACTGTTCTGTTCACATCTTCTCCGAAGGGAGGTGAAAGAAGAAAAATTAACTGAAGGACTTGAAGAGGTATAGCTAGTGAACAGGGAGCCCAGAACCCTGCCAGGGTAGTACATTTCAGCTGAGAACCTACCATAACTCAGAGCTCAGTGCTTTTGTTAGCATGCTGCTAACTGCTGGCAGACCAGCCGTGTGTGCTGTACAGTGCAGACTCAGAAACTCTGAGAAAGAAGTAGTTTTCTAGCTAACTCTTCACTTGCTCAGAATGAGGGAACTGAGAATGGGGAGGTTCATTTCCCTCACCCGTGGCAACACTGTGTGTTGATACAAAAGCCAGTACTCTTAAAAAAACCCTACTTCCTCAGGCTCATGCCACAGAACAAGATCAAGTAGCCTGTTTGGGAGCCTGTGTTAACTGAGACAGTTACACAGGACTTAGAAGCAGGATCATAGTACAGCAAAGTTCAGCACAATTCTACCTGAAGGAGGCAGCATGTTTGAAACCAGCCTATGCATCTCTGAACTGCACAGTGTTAACATATCCTGATGCACCTAAAAGGAAGGTAAGATACAAATGCTTAAAGTACAGCCATGGTTTAGCTCATCTCAATACAGCCCAATTCCACCAAGAGGAGCATGAAGACATAAAAGATTTTTGTAACATTTTTTTTTAAGATCACTGGATTAATTGGATACTTCTCATATTACCCAGACAAGTGTCTCCTTCTATACCTTTACAGTACCCAGCACAAGGAAGTTCTTTGGTGTTAAAGAGAGGGGAACTGCAAACTCTGTCTAGTGCCTTGAGAAGTCCAGCTGGAAGTTACATTTTGGAGAATTAAACAAGCACAGAATGCAAAGTCAGTGAATAATAGGACTATGGCATCAACAGTAGTAGAAAATTCCATAAGATTGGAGAAAGTTTACAAGCTTACAGCTTACAGCCTTTACTTATGACTGCAGACTGTTGGTCTGAAAGACACATGCTCGGACTGCAAGGAAGGGACCCACTGCAAGACTGAATGCAGCCATAACGTGCAAGAAGGCCTGTGAAGACACAGAGCCATTCCCGTTTTCTCTGACCTAGCATGTGTACTATTTGGCCTAGGTGAAACTTCAGGTGCCAAAAGATGCATTAAATCAGCCTTGACCAGAGAGCTTTGTAACAGTTGCAATTGTAAGCCAAAAAGCAAAAACTCCACCAGATCAACATTCCAGGCCAACCAACACATGAATCAGGTGCATAGCACAATTTGTAAATGGCTTTACTCCTTTTGTCTGTGCTCCTCCAAAAGCACCCATTGCACTGTGTTAGTGTGATCCAAAACCTAGTGCTTTTCTCGGCCATGAACTAAGTCTATACAAGGAATGCAGGAAGGCCATTAACCTTATTTCCTCCACATGCAAAGGTCTCTAGGGCACTTGAAGTCCAGCACTTGCGCTGTGGTCAGAGGATACTCAGCCAGCACACCAGGTAGGTAAATTTGACTGCCTGGATCATAAAATTATATAGAATGGTTTAGGCTGGGGGAGATCTCAAAGATCATCTAGTTCCAACCCACCTGCTATGGACAGGGACACCTTCACCTAGACCAAGTTCCTCAATTCCCCATCCAGCTTGGCTTGTTATTAAAAACAAACAAACAAAACCAACCAAAACCAAACAAACCAAAGAAAAACAAACAAATTAAAACAAAACAAAAAGACAAAAAAAAACCCAACTTGATATCATTCTCTTTCTCTCTCAGGAAGCAAATGAAAACACTCTCAAACTGCACTTTCCACAGTTTCCTCACAGACACAAGCTTGTGCAAACTCTCTCTCTTTCTCTGTGTCTTTAAACCATTCTCTATGTATTTGGACTTCTAAAATGTCACCAGGAAGATTTATCAACAATTCACTGTGGAAACAATAGTGGAAGGAGAAGCTGACCATTAGCACTAAAAAGCAACTGCAAATTGGGCAGGCATGAACCAGGTTAAGCAACCAGCTTGTACATGAGATTTAAGATGTTGTTTTTCCATCTTTCTCTCTGCTGCAGCTGCAAATAGAAGAAATATGCAACTTGGATTAATATTTGCTATTAAAAAAGTGGAGTCTTGCAGGGTCCACACACTAAGGACAGTTGCACTCTCTTTGGATTGAAGTATTCTGAATTTGACTAGCCCAGTTACAAATGGTGAAAAGTTCTTAGTCGAAAGATTTTTGTGGAAGGCAGAGATTGCACTTTTTTAGAGTGAAGCAGGGAATAAAAAAGATTATGCTGAAGCTCTTTTTGATGTTCTCTATGTCCATTATCCAGGCTGGATATTAATTGTGCAGAATAACCTGTGGATGCTCTTCATAAACCACAGTGCTATTTTCACATCCAAAGAGGACACCAACAGAGTGCTGCAGCATCCCAAGTGGGATGTTGCTGTTGGATGTGGTCAGGAACATGTCTGCACTGACACAGTCCCTCACTTCATCCTTTTTTCTACTGCATCCTCCTTCACACTAGTTCAAATGCATTCAGTACCAGCTGTCTTAATCCTTTCTGTGAATTGTGTTATGCCATCTGTGCCACTATTACCTTGCATTATCAACAGAAAAAAAGTCCTTGGCTATGTATGACTGTGTTTATGTTCGTGTGTGCAATTTTTTTTACTGCTGTGTAGCTGTGATGTATTAAGGTGGAGCCAACTGAATATTTAGACATTTAGCTTGTTATGCCTGAGGTGGATTTTTATTGGAATGTGATATTTCTATTATATTCCATAATCCCCAAGTCCAATATATGCATCTTCAGAAGTCTTGAATTCAAAATACTGTCTCAGAAAATTAATATTGCAGATACATTTGGTAGTTCTAACACTTTTGTATTTACAGGAAAACACAGACATGCCACAAGCTTGTTCCAACCACAATTTCAGTCAAAGAAACATTTTATTTGACTTTTATGGGAGTCAAGTTGGGTTCATAAATTTTTTTAATCATTTAAGTGAAGCCATATAACTTCAGGTATAAGCAGGAGGATGCTTTAATGCAGCATTCACATTACTTGGCACTAGGGTTTGGGTTTATATAGTACAATTTCTAAATAACCAATGCCAGAGTATGAAGTGGAGCCTAGACATACTTGCCATGTCACTGGTGTTAGTCAAGTAACATTACACGTATTGATAACTGAGCACTGATTTAAATGTGACAGATGTGGAGATGTAAAAATAATGTGAGTTTGCACTCCATTTTCTTAATAGTTTATCAAAGGAGTAATAGAAACTTACTCTTTAAAATAGAGTGTGATGGGCAATAATAAGCTGATTCTTAACCTCATTTTCACCTCTACCATTAGTGTACTACCATGTAAACAAAATTTAGGAAGTATTTACCAAAAAATACCCTGCCAAAGCCGGCAGTGACTGTCTTGTGTATTCACCTAAACTTGTCACCAGTACAGGGATGGCAATTAGTATGTAGTCTGCAAGAAAGTTCCTGTGGATAAAGCACAAGGCTGTACCCGCCTTTGCAGATCCAGAGGAACAAATCTACATGATGCTCAGGACAGATTAATGCACAGGCCTGTGCCTGGGGCTCCAGCTCTGCTTTGATGTCAACAACATTTGTGTTTTCCTTACTAAGAAATGCTCTTAGCCCTCCTGGCCATATAGGAAAGCTGGAAATGACAACCTGCATGTCACGGATAGAGCAACATCTGCTTGAATCTGCTGTCAGCGTCCAGTAGAGGGAAGGGCTGTACCTAAAGCTAAAAGGAAATTACAGGGACTTTTTTTTCCTAAATAAATAAAGAAGACAGAAAATATTTTTCATTTTTAAAAATTCAGCTTTCATGGACTCCATAAAAAGAGCACTGACAATCTGAAAGTGTTTTCATTTTTCAAAACTTACTCCTTACACAACTAAATGGAATATTTTAGACAAGTGGTCTAAACTGCAAATAAGTTTCAGTATTTAGTCAGAAAGGAAACTAACTGTCCTGTTAGATTACCACTAGTGTAGACAGGGGTGGGGGGAGAGAGACAGACCCTGCACCAGCTGCCCCTAACAACCCTCACCGATCCATGACCAGATTTCTCTTTGGCTGTGCAGGGGGTTCCTCAGTACCTTGTTTTCATCACACACAGGTCAGCCGCTCTGCACTATGTTGATGTGTGGTCGGGGTAAATTTTCATTTTCTCCTCAGAGTAGGCTGCAGAATTATTCACTGGATCAGAGAATAGCATTACTTTTGTAGCCCTTTTCAGTGCCTCACCAGTGACTGACAGCTCAGCACCAAAGGCGGTTTAATGAGCCAGGAGTAAACCACATGGAGGGGTGATCTATCTAAAGGCTCTTGTCTCCTCCTTTCTGGCCTGAAAAAATTCCCTTTCTTCCTCCTCAGAAGTTGTCTGAACCAGACAATCCTCATCTGCTGCCTCCTCCTTCTCTTTCTCCATCTGTGTCAGTGCGCCACGATTTGTGTCATAGCCAGTGTGGGTTTAGTAGATACTGGGACTTGCAGTGGGCCAAAATGAGCACAGGGAAGGGGGTTAGAGGCTGCAGCTGAGGAAGGAGTTCATACAAATGAGTCACTTTTCATTCATCAGTCTTGCCTGTGAGAAAGATCATCCCACCTTCTACAGGAGTCTGCCCATCTATAAAAGCTTTTAGTATGTCTTAATGCAACTGCCTCTTAACGTATGAGCAGAAGCAATCTCAAGTCTGGCATTGACTTAGCTTTCCAGTCCTTGACTCTGCAGCCTCAGCTAATAACGTTCTTTAGACGGACTTTCTAGTATGCAATTTTATGGATAAAAAGCAGACAGTGCACTTGAAAAGAGACCAGGTGGGCACACCACTACAGAAGTCTTGCTTTCCTATGACAAACTGCAAGGGAAAAAATAAAAAAGCCCAGCTATATAGCCCAAACAATTTTCATAGCCTGTGTCAGTGGCACATCAGAAAATACAGAAATATATTTAAAATGTCTGTGGTTATAAAAACATGAGATGGCTTCTTGCAGAAAATTTATTTGAAACGTGAAACTGGCTATGTTAGATGTCACTCAGAGGAACCAAACCAGGGCTTTTCTGCCCAAAAGGCATAGGCAGCTTTAGTAGCTGGAGCTAATTTTTGGCTCAAGTTTGTGTAGTTCATGGGCTACATCACAGAAGTATCTGCAGTCAGTTGCAGGTCAGAAGTGTCCATTTCTCTGAAGTCTGAGTTCTTGTGCCACTACATGAATGGAAATACCATGATTCAAAGAGCAACTTCAGAAGAAAAAACACCCAAACCATGCTTTTGCCCTGTAATAGGACAATTTATTGTGGTATGGGACTCAATTTCCCAGCAGAACCCCATGTGCCCATGTAGCTTTGGAGATGTCTTGCCCCTTGCCAAACCCTGATGGTGACTTGCTGCTGCCCTCCAAAGATCCTCTAATCCCTTAAGTCACAAGAACCTCTTTCTAATCCTGCCTCTGCCACTTCAGCACTTGGTCTTTCTCTGGAGGGATGCAGCAAGGAAGCTCTTAATGGGTCCCCATGGGACATCACAGGGAAGCCCAGGAGTGAGGAAAAACACCAGGCACATAATTCATGACCTGCCTCAGGCAAAAGGGGGCAAACAACAACAGCAGCAACAACAACAAAAAGCTTTTCTCTCTAGTGTGGATTAATAGGAGTTCCCACTGGAGCCCATTAAACAAAACAAAATGCTGAAAGCCTAGGAATATTGTAGACTTCATCATTTTCTCAGGATCCCCAGGGATAGGACAGGGAAAGTTGCAATGCTACCGAAGTGGAGGGAAGGAGCCTGGGAGATACAAGAACTCTGCCAGGCAAGAGGGGCTCGTACCTGCTCAGTAAGTGGATGAATGTCTCCTTTGTGTGCCTGCAGGTGATATTTTTCCTTCTCTAGTCTGTACACGGATATCTTGTGCTCTCTCAAGATTTTGCAGGGCCTCAGTGAACTGTTTGCTTGCTTTGCCATTCTGCCATCTGGCCAGCTTGACACGACTGTCCCTGGAAGAGGGTGAAATTTTGATGTATTGTCTAAATTTGGAAGTGACATTTTCCCCAGGTTTTGTAAGCAGAACTAATGAATTGCTACAATGCAATCTCTTTTACTCTCTCTTCATGGAGTTTAAGCTGAATTTTAGCACTGACGAAGATGATGTGTTGACAGGA
>JAWWLV010000045.1:52462078-52472177 GCA_035041135.1 Platyrinchus mystaceus | reverse complement strand
ATTCTATTCTATTCTATTCTATTCTATTCTATTCTATTCTATTCTATTCTATTCCATTCCATTCCATTCCATTCTATTCTATTCTATTCTATTCTATTCTATTCTATTCTATTCTATTCTATTCTAATTTCTGTAATTCTTTCCCACCCTGCAAAGCTGCAGAAACCCATATATGGGAAAAATCAAGCTTGTTCTTGGCTTGTAAATCATGGGCTTTACAGTGTCAAGTAACTGAAGGAGAATCTTTGCATGCAAATCAGGTGAATAAGAATACCACTTTCTATTCTGTGACATCATTTTATCACAGAGATTATTCGACTTAAAGATGAGGATGTAAGACAATTCTTGCTTCCCTACCTGGGCAGCTGCAGCCCCGGAGTTCTATCCCACAGAACATGCTGCCCTCTCCTGCTTGGCTTTGAGAGGCAGAAATGGTTCAAGCAGTGATTCTCTAATGCTGGCTCTGTCAGCCTGAACATTGAATTAATTAGTGGTAACTAAAGTACTGTTTCACAATGCTGTTTGCTAAGCTTGTCTTTATGGAGATGTCATTATGGAAGGTGTTGATGGGTTAAAATCCATGCAGTGTTGGAGCCAGCTGGGAACTTCATAACACAGTAATGTTTTTTTCTTGTGGAAATCAGAGCAATTTTAGAGAAAGGTAAACTTGTATACACCGTGACCATCCCAGACAGCTAAAAACCCTCTTACACATGCAGTATAGAGTTTCTTTATTCCCACATAAATTATCTATGTAGTAATTGCTTTCCAGGATACCTCACAGACTGGACTGCTGAATTTGAGAAAAATAGCTACAGGAATCAAGGAAAAAGCTTTGGAAAAAGTGGGTTTAACAATATAATATAACTATGCCTCCTGTCAATCAGGACAGACAGAAGACCTAGGAAAAACATACATCATAGAACTTTTCCTAACTGTTTTTTTTGGCAAACAGCTGATTTTCCAGTTGCATCTATGAAACCAGGAAACTGAGTCAGGGGAAAACATATGCATTTGCTCTGCTCACACAGAGCACTGCACCAGCAGCCTGCTGCTAATTAAAAAAAAAAAAAAAAAAAAAATTATTCATGTTCTTGAAACATGTTGTTCCAATAGTGTTTAAAAGATAATTTTTCCTTGTTTGAGATTACTACTTTATTTAAAAATAAATTAATTATGGTGGAAAAATAATTGAAAATTCAAAAGCAAGACAAAACATTTTATTATGATCAAAACGGAATGTTTTTATTGAACTGAGGCTAATGAACTAAAAAACCCCAAACTTCTCTTTTGAGTCCTTGAGAGTTTGACTTTTTGTTCTGGTTTGGTGTGGGAGAATCTCTTAAAACTTCAAAATCTGCCCAGCATGAGAAGGCTACTTCCCATGAAACTATACCCAGGCAACACTGAGAATTCAGTCTTCTCAGGAATGAGACAACTGACAGCTCCACCCCATTTGTATAACACGAGTATTTTCCATACAGCCAACTCACTGATGGTCAGCTAAACCTCACTGGCTTCTGCCTGAGTGCTATGCTCACTTGGTCTCTCTGTGCTTTTTTTCCCACATAAACATGTGGAAAAAGCAGTTCCAGTGCACATGAGCTTAATTACAGAGGGGGGGGGGAGAAAGTCAGTATCACACTCCCAAACTATGCACTGCATAGTCAGTTTGGGGGTGGGGGATGTGTGTACTGTACTCCACATATCTAACTTTTAGATAATTTTAATTTAAATTTATTTTATTTTAATTTAAATATAGGGAGAGGAGTGCACCCTGAGGGATGCTAGGAACAATTCTCTCAGGCATTTACCTGAGGATAGCTTGCATTGCCCATTTGGAAGTGCCAGTCTCCTCCTCACTGGGAAATGAGACAGCTTGCCATGGCACGGTTTCAAAGATTATCTTCTGCTGGGCATGTCCATAATGGAATATGCAGTGAAGACCTAATTCTCTAATAGCTGGTACCACTGCAAAACAACAGCAGTTCAGCATAGCACTAGTGATTCCGAGGAGGATTCAGTGCCTTCTCCACATCTGGGTGATGATGAACCATTCTGGGTCATGGGAAGTTCATTTTCATGCATTAGTGTGGACATTTATTCGCTACCAAACTACATCCAATTTGAAATAATGAGCAACAGGTCATGGACTTTGTTTTACTCTGTTATTGATTCCTGGGTCTTTCCCCCCTTTTTTCCCGGAGAATTGTTTTTATTCTGTACATAAGGACTTTAGCCTTCTTCAGTAGGTGGGGAAAGAATTGTTGTTCTCCCCACGTTTGCAAGTATGGACTTCATTAAGCACATCCCTCTTTATTTTTAACTTTCCATCAGCCAAACAGTACAAGAATCAAGGCTACTTTATAGCCATGCTGGACAGTTCTCCATGGCAATTGCTGCTCAGAGAGGCCTGAATTGTTATGAAAAGGACAACCTTTGATCTCTCCAGCCCTTCCCACATATAACAGCTCCTGCTCTGTTCGAAGAAAATGCTCCCCATCATGGATTAACTAAAGATTTTCTATAGAAGAACCTCTACAAAGGGCGTGAGGGGCCCAGCAGGGGAGAAGAAGCATTATGAAGTACAAGAATGGATTAAACACAGGATGAAGTTGCTAAAAAACACCTCCAAAGTATGAAATCAATGACCTGGGCTCAAACTGTTTGTGTCCTTCCTCTCCTGCAATCCTGCTGCTGCTGGTATTATTTTTGGCTTGGGAGAAATATTTTTCTGAGTCCATTTCACCTTGATGGATTATGATGCCATTTTAAATGTCAATTGATAATAACTGTGCCATAAGAAAATCATAATAAATGTTATCAGTTTAAGCCTACAGTATCCCTTTTATTAATATTTCTAATTTATGAGGTTATTGAGAAATCTGCAGAGACAACAGGGCTAATAAATCTGAAGTGAAAGGGACTCCAAGAGCAGGCTGCGTGGGCTTTATGTTAGATCACTGCCAGCTGTCGAACTTTGAGAAGACCAGAGCAGTTCAGATGTCACTGGGGAGATTGTTAGAGTCCAGTAAGGCATAAAGGATGGAAGACAACCTACAGGGTCATGAGGATCCAGAGGTGCTGTGGGCAATTTGCAGCTGCACCATCACTGGCAACTGCTGGTGTCTCTGACTGCCCAAGCTCATTGACTTGCTCTGAACAGCTGACTGAGCACAAGCCCTCGGAGATGAGGTGTTGTGAGCTGCAGCATCCATGCTGTGCATAAACACTGGACAGCTCTGTCCATTTGAGAATGGGAGGTGTTTCAGAGGCACCAGGTGGAATATCATCCTGTTATTGTCTTCATCTAGTGGAAGAGACCAGTGGGGCAGGAATGATCCTGCTCCGTGACTGACAGCGTAAACACAGTTCTTCAAATTTGAGATAGGCAATATAGGACAGAAAACTCCGAAGTATTGATCCCAAGTTAATTTCAAGTCTACACATCCAGGGTTTTTCACTTTCTGAAAGTACCCCATATTTTAAAAATCTCAGAGGCTTTGTGGACATCTAGGTTTCCTTGGCACAGAGAGGATAAGCTGATAAAATCAACACAGCATGATTTTGTTCTAGACAGCTCCCTTCTGCTGTACAGAGTTGCCTTCAGAGCTCAGCAATCTCAGAGGAAGATGTGTTTCCTGCCTCAAGGAATTTATAGACTAAATTAGATGGGTAGCACAATAATTGTAACAAATGAGAATCATCTGCATTTCCAGGTCAAGCAAGAAATATAAAAAAATCCCCAAACTACCCTGCAAAAGCTGTCATATTAGAACTTGGCAGATAAATAACTTCTTCATACTCTGGTAATTTAAAAGTAAATAATTTCTTGTTTTGAACATAAATAATTTGTTACATTTCAGCAACTCAATCATTTGAAAAAGGGGGTCAGCTGAACTATTTTAATTTGCAAAATGTTCATTTGCATTTCAAGCGTCTATTTTTTGCCACTCGTCTTTATTTTAACATAGTACAAAGCAAAGAAATTCCAAACTAGCAGTCATTCTAATGAAATAGTGTTTATCACTATTTTTCTATTTTTGTATTAAAAATACTAAAACGTTCAAGTCTTTTGGTAATACTTAAACATTTTGATATCAAAACTACATTTTTTTTCTGGAGAAACTTCTGTACACAAAATATGGGATTTCTGCAACCTTACACTGCTGCTTTCAAATCCCCTTTCAAGAATTTATCTTGTTTATTTATCCTGTTTCCTACTTTAGTGCTTGTTTTGTCTTCCCATATAGAAAGAGAAAAATATATTTCTTGGTTGGCATTGCCTTCACTTTTAATAAAAAAGAACAATATAATAAGACAGAACAAAAATAAAGCCTTCACAAGGATGCTTTCAAGTTGTAAATTTGCATGTGAGCATCTAATTTAAACACACAGAGAAAATCAACTTGTCGCTGCGAGCAGCAGGGAGGTTTAAAGTTGCAGACTGAGACAGAATAGTTATACAAACATGCACAATTTGATTTTGTGACATGGGACTACAGGGTTGTCTCAGCAGGTGCCTGCCCAGAGCAAGCTGGTGGCAGTGGAGACAGGCAGCGCACACCCTCTGAATCTGGGAATATGCTGGCTTCGCTTGCTATGTGTTGCCAATGTGACCATTAAATAAAAGCATTTCACTGAGATGAAAACTTGGGGTCTGCCTGTCTCGGCTCTCTTTACTTCAGAAATTTTTCAACATGAAAGCACATGTATTTCTGCCAGAAGGCTAACTTTCTTCCTTTGAAAACAGTGTCTGTTTAACACAGCAAAAGTGGAGCTGGGGCAAGGACAAGGGATAGGAGGTCTATTTTTTTGCCCTGGGACTCTCTAGGCTAATTTACGCAGCTAATTTACCCAAAGGTATGAGTCATCTCATTAGGAGTGCTGAGACCTATCAGACTTTCCTGCCAAATCCTCCTCCTCCTCCTCCTCCTCCTCTCCCTGCAGCCGGAAATTAGCCCCTTGAACATGTAAGTTTTAATAACAAACCAAATCCAAAACTTTCTACTGCAAAGGAAAATGTGGCCTTGCTTAATTTAACAACTGAAACAGACAAATCCATGGGCTTCACTCTTGCACCTTTGGAAAAGTGGACAGCAGGAAGACTTAAGAAACAGAGGTCCCTAGAGCTAGTTTTCCTGTGCCTGAAACTTCCAGGTAAAAGCATAGTAAACATCAGGGAGTTCAGACATTGTCATATATACTAAATTAATACACTGAAGGCTGGGTCAAGGACTCTCAAGACATCTGAGAAGTAAGATTTGAAGCCCTTGCTCTATAGGAGGCCAGTAAAACCAAGAAGAGTGGTTCCCTTTTTAGTGCCTCAGGCAAACGCAGTGGGGAAAGTAAGGCATTTGCAAGAGAATATACCTGGTTTCTCCTTGTGCTTTTTAACGGGCTTTGAATCAATAATCAAGGTAAAGGGGGAATCAAGGAAAAAAGGGGAGCCCTATTATTAAATAGGTAGTTTTAATCCAGGATGTAGATTCAGAGCACCTTTCTTTCCTTCCCCTCTGCATACATATAGCATGCTTACCTATTCTCATCCCATAAGTTACCTACTCTCTCATTCTGCCTAAGCATTCCCTCTTTGTGTGCCCAGCCAGGATTATAGACATCAGCAGCAAAGCTGGAGAGAACAAAGATTGGCCAAAGAGGCATTGGTCAAAAGAAGAAGGTGCTCCCTGCTTAATGGAGAGGGCCACAAGACCTTTTGCACCCACACAAACAGCTGCCACGTCATTACACAACCAGGAAGGCACAGGATGCCCCTTTATAAAAACGGCAGAGGATGCAAAAGGAACAAAGAAAAACACTTCCCACTCTACCCCACGAGTGTCATCATTTTGAAAGACGCTCGCTTGTCTACCCTGTCACCTGGGGAGAAGCTTGATTAATAAAATCAGATAATTAAATATTCTTCATCACGACTGGCTGCACCATTTTTAACCTCTTCCATTGTTCTTTTTCCCACCACCCCCACTGTTTTTCCAGTATCTTGAATCTGGAAAAAGCTGAAAGCCTTTCATCTTATCAGGTGTGGTTTATTGCCCCCTGGTTACACAGTAATTTTGGTCTCCACTCCATGAAAAGGTCATATGATGGGATATCAGCTCAAGAATTGTCAGTTCACTGGACAAATAAGGCAGGGCCTGCCAATACAATTATAAGAGCCTGATAAGGAAGGTGCAGAGGAGAACCAGCAGGAGAGAAAGAAACAACTTCAGCAATTTAAAAGGTGAGGGGCAATTCCCAAAGAAGGCAAAAAAGCCCCTGGGGGGAGGGAGAGGGAAAGAACAGCAGTGTATCTAACCACACATTCTTCTCAAAATAAAAATTAATGAGAAAATAGAAGTGGCTCAGGAGAGGAATCGCTGGTATTCACCCGCATTAACCAGGAAATCTTCTCCCCCTGCAGTGGATGCCTAATTGGGAGGCATAAGCAACTGGTGGGATGATTATCAAGCTGGCTTGCCTCATAGCTCAGGATGGAAATAAAATAACATTTTATCTGCATAAGTGGGAGGTAGAGGGCACTAACTCTGATTCCTACACATGTTGCAAGGGCCATCTCTTTTTCTCTTTTTGACTGATAAGACTGGATGATGGTGAAAAGCACCTGCTTGGAAAGTTCAAAGGGTTTCCAAAGTAGAAGAAAAGAGAATCTGAACCAAAGCTGATGGTTGGGAGAGATGGCTGGAGAATAACCTGGGAATTGCTGGTGAAGGAGGTTTTCATATGTGACACCTAGTCATATGCAAGAGAAGTTTACAGGTTATCTTTCTCTCTAGTAAGTGACACAAGCAATAAATATTTGTCATGCCAATTATTTCTTAACTTTATCATGGTACAAATCCAGTGGGCTTTTTGCAGGTTTCAGCCTGAAAGCGTAAAAGGAAGATAACTGCCCACAGACAGGATTTACCAGCAAGAAGCAATCCCTCCCAGGGCATTTTTCATCTGGGTCTGCAAGGAGCATATCTCCTCCTGGAATGGCCATGCGATTGTTCAGAGCTCCGTAAATCTGGGTGGCAGGGGGAATGCTTGGCAGTGGGTGGGGTTGGTAGGACTTTTAACCCCCACTTCTAATGCTGTCTTCCCCAGACACAGGAGCACAGGTCTTGGTTCCAGGCTGATTAGCAGAGAGGAGCAGGCGCATGTGCTTACTTGTGGGTCGCCTTTGTTTCTCCTCCCAGTGCTCTGGCAGGTCATCCAGACATGGGTGGGGAGAGACACACGCCATCCTAGCTGCATGTTCCTCAGGGTGCTCTGAGAGCCAGGAGAGCAGGAGAGGACTCTCTGTCCCACAGCCACTTTGGAAGGAATATGATGGACCCCCAGGTGTGTGCTGGACAGGGGAAGCCCAGCCTGTCCTTTTCCATTGAGGAAATCTTGAAGAAACCTTCTGCCAGCACTGCCCTAAGCAGTGAAACCAGGAAGAGAAGGAACTACACTGAGAGACCTCCATCCCTAAAAGCAGGGTCACCTCTGGCTGTTGGTAAGTACCAGTTATAACACTTAATGAAAATTCTCCTTTCTTACTGACCTCTAGAGCTGTCACATTTGATTATGTAGAATTTTTATTTTTTAGCTTTTGTAGGAACCTGGAATTTCCCTAATCAGGTACAAATCATTCGTTACATATACAGAAATAATATTTAAAAAATGATTTGCCTTCAACCTCACAGTAGACTGGGCTCTGTGGTTTTGTGCATTGTAAAGCCCCACTGTCATTGGAGAGGTGAGTATACAACCTGAACAACTATTGCAGGTAGCTGTCTTCAGTAACAGGGAGAAGTGCTTGCTGTAAACAAATACAACATCCTCGTGTCTTTCCCTTTAAAAAAACAATACTCATGTTATTAAAAAAAATAGACAAATAAATGCCTGTCATAGGGAAGGATAAGTATTCAAACTCAGGAAACTAGCCTAAAACTGCTGAAACTTAACGGAATTTTTGGAATTTCATTTATATCAAGAGTTGACTGTTTTCTGGAATTACAGCCAAATCTCATATCAGCACCCTTTTCTGATAAATCTGACCACTCATCCCAAGCAGGAGAAATAGTCTGTAAGGGTAATGGTAGCTAAGCAGTTTTAGAACTCAGTTGCTGGAAAAAGAAAAGGGAAAGCATATATGGTTAATCATTTCTGCTTATCGTCATGGACACTAGGTTCTTTCATGAACTAAATAAAAGCAGCTAGTAGAAAACTTTCATGACTTTGATCTGAGCAAAGCAGCAAGTGCATTAGCCTTTTTGACTTCAGTTTTCTCAGTTTAGTTACACTGGCCTTGAGTGAACTTTTACCCCCACTGAAATAGTCAAAAAGAGAGATAGTCTCTTTTTTTTCCTTAAACAAAGACTGATGCCCAACATTTTCTGGATTTAATATTTATTCTTCTTTTTTAATCTACACCTTCCATGAAAAGGATATGTTTTATGTATACAAACACATCCACTTAAATGAAAAATGACCTGTAGTTTTTGCAGAAAATTTTCACTCACCTCTCACTCAACTGCTTTCAACAAAGCTTAATGCTACACTTTATTTTCTGTAATACAGGTCTTTTCATGGCTCAGCACCCCATTTCCCAGGACACTGGATGAACCACCCATTAGTAAGGGAGAGAGTCTTTTTTCAAAAACCTGGCAGTCCAACTAACCATTATCTATTCACATAGTTTCATCTCCTTTTATGTCTAAACTGGATACTGACGTGGACTGGAAAACAAACAAGACCTAAGTGGGAAAGGAAACTCACTAGTGTAACATTAGTTGGACTAGAGCTCCCGCACACTGCCATGCTTTGCACAAGATTTTTTTGTTCACCTCTAACACAGGATAACTTCACTTGCTCTGTACAGACTTGTCTCTTGACCATGGGATAGTCAGCCCACCATATATCTCACAGCTGGGGAAGCCCCAGGCATTGGGGCTGAGTATCTGACTGCTGCCTTTGTGCCAGTAACTGCAGCTTTCCATGGAAAACTATGTATGGGGAAAAGGGATAGCATGCTGCTGATTTTTCACAGAACCATAGGGTAATTGAGGTTGGATGGAACCTCTCAAGGTCATCTGAGGTACAATCTCCTGCTCAAAGAAAGGGCTGTTTCAAAGATAGACGAGACTATTGAAGGCCAGGGCAAGTGTTGCTTGGCTGTTTCACCACTGGTACTGTTGGAGGACTGGAGTGCTTAGAGGCTTCCTAAAGCTGCCTTTGAAGACTGGAACTGGAAAACTGGTCCTGATACAATCAAGATATTGGTATTTTGTAGGGGTGAACAAGGACAAGCTGATGCTGCTGCAAATGCAGTGGGCTTGTGTGCCAAAGGAGCACAGGTGACACATTTTAAAAGGGGAGAAATGCTGGTGTGTGTTCTGGTAGTGAGTTTTTGTGATCTTAAAGTCCTTTCTTGAGGGCCCATGGCAGTCACTTTATGCCACTGGATCCAAAGTGAGATAGATAACACCACCGAAAATTAAGTCAGTGCTTGTTCATAACAGGGAACTTTAATTTTAACTGCATGAGACTCTTCTGTTGGAACAGAGAAGCACAGCAGAGACAGGACATTTTATATTGCCTGTTTCACAATCAATATGTTGAAGCCCAGTTCCACTGCATGTCTTGGCTAAGCGTGCCGCTCCAAGCACGAAGTCTGACAAATCTGTATGCAGGATATGCTGGGTTCCTAGGATTGTATTACTGCCTTCCAGTGCAGCCTTAACCCAAATGGCTCCACTTGAGCATACAAGTCAGTTTTTCACTGTACAAGCAACATAGGCAGAACCAACAGGCCTTGCCTTTAACTTTGCTTTGTCACCTAGATAGAGACTTAGCTGTACCAAGAGAATATAATGACTCTTCTCACTCCTGCTAGAAAGCAAGGTTGGATTAAAATACTGAAAACAATGTAAAATGTTAACTAATGAAAACGGTATACACACTTGAAGATTTACTTGACTGTTGCTGGACGTGAGAAAACATGAAAGATGTAGAAATCTTCAAAAATATACTTCGCTTTTGCAATTGATCAAGGATGTTTAAAAAAGAGAATGAAAGAGAAACTTTTTCACTGTTTGTTTCTTACTAACAC
>JAWWLV010000045.1:52443471-52459814 GCA_035041135.1 Platyrinchus mystaceus | reverse complement strand
TGCAGTTTTCTCTGAAGCATTTGGCTTCCCAGTTGCAGTATTAGCATATGGGGAGTTCACTGTACAAGCACAACTACTGGACGACCTGGAGCTCCAGTTGTTGAAGCCTACTGAAATCTTTGAAAGACTCTTACCAAGTTAAAAAAACAATTAATGAACAAGGAGACATTTTAGTATGCAGTCTATGCTTTTCCTCTCATTCTTTTATCAGAACACCTAGAAGGGAAAACCATGGCCTTTGCAAATAAACACCTAGCAAGGGCTGATCTCCTCCCTAGTTCCAACTCTTTCATATAAACCAGAGAAGAATATCAGGCCTATTTGAGAAAAAAAATCATTCTTCTGAAATTCCTAGGAACATGATTTAAATGTACTTGAAAGTACATCTGAAATAATGTTTTACCAGTGAGGTTTCGCATGCAGGAGGTCCTTTATCAAGTCAGGGAGAGCTTGGGATGAGAAATTAACAGTAAAAGCAGTAACAGATACAGTAATTTTGTCATTCTGTCTGTGTTATGCTCCATTATGTTAAGGATATGCAAATTAATAAGAATACAACCACTGCTTCACACAGAAATATCAATATTGTGATTGTTCACTTTTAGTAGCACTCCACCCAGCTTTATCTCAAAAGAGGAAACAACTGAAGGAATCTAACTGAACAGATACCACCTGGCCAATACTAATAAATTACCCCACCTATTACAAGGAAAAACAATACACCTGATACACCTGGGGGGGGTGGGGGGGAAAGCAAGGCTTAAATGAAACTTATGTCATCTGAAATAACCTACTGCTTCCAAAGTGAAACCCTACTATCTTGCCTGAAATTTTCCATCCTTTTCTATACAACTATTCAAGCCAAAAAGACCATTTTGAGCTACAAGTCAAAGTCATTTCTACACATGACAGCAACAAATATCTCACATTGTGCTAGGCTGAAATGTTATTGCCATCTCTGGAAAAAAAAAACGAAACAAAATGAAACAAAACAACGTTCCCAGAGGGAAGTTTTACCCCATATAAGTTCATAGGTATTTTTCAGAGCTCCCTGCCTAAAGAGCCATGACTTCCAACAATCTCCTTAGCTGGTCAGGACAACAAGCACCAGAGAAGGTTGCAATGAAAACTTGACTAGGTGTTAGGGATCCTAACTCTCAGCTATGTGTTTTAAATTCAGTAATATCTACCTTCAATCTTTATCTCCAGAAAACTTCCTTGATTTATTCATCCCCTCTTTAAGGTTCATGCCATTCTAATTTACTTCTTCAGTCTCAAACAACAGATTGTCCAACTCCTTTTCTCCAATTTACAAAGATATCAGCACTTTCCCATCTGCCCAGAACTGTCTTCCATTCTCTCCCTGCTCCCCCTATTTTAGTCTGTAATTACTCTATCCATGCTCTTACATAAACATAAATTGTGCTCTTACCCCTCTCACTGGGGTATGTGAGCATCTCAGAGAAAAATTTTGGGGAGGGAAGTTGTATATGAAAGATGAAGACATGTGAAAAGTCTTCTATACTTTAGAAAATGCTAATGTTATTCTTTGAAAGCTTTAATAACTCCTCATAAGAGCACCTTGCTTTCGTAGCCCTACATTTTTCATTACTGCAGGATATAAGCATCATCAATTCTGTAACATTTTAATTTTCACAGCATCACATTTAGCAAAGGAGTGCAAGTAGCCCTTAATTTAGGGATGGGGGACTGAGATAGAAGTCCTGGGCTAAGAACCTATGCCAACACTGATACCGTCTGAGCTCTTGAGAAAGTCATTTAACCCCAGCCCCATGCTAGTGACCACTCCCAGGTCTATCCTTCTCCTTAATCCCATAAATATTGTTCAAAACCGCACCAATTTTCTCATGAGAAAACTCAAATTTAGTTGATACTAAAGGTATTAAATTAATCCCATTTTGCACAATATGCCTCAAACACAGCAGTGGAGCTCATACCAGATTTTTAAGGTCTGCATGGCTGGACACATGTAATTGTGTTTAGAAGGTTACTCAAAGATTGGTGATAATTTGAATAGATAACATTTGAACAACCATCCTGTATTTACATGAGGCTTTGGCTAATTTTCAGAGCTCTTATATAACTTTGTTTTCTTCATGTTGGTGTCAACCCTCTATAAAATTCCACACTGTGGCTGAAGAAAGGTTGTGGCTTCTTTGACCAATTTCCTAACCACTCAGGGTCAGGTGTCCTAGGACATGTCATCACTGGTTACTGCTGAGGTTACCTTAGAGATTGTTTATAACATTCATGCTCAAATCTAAGTTAACATTACAGCTGCATTTCATGAAAATGGGCCAATATGTACTTCTCTTGTTTGTCCTGTCAACGAGTGTGCAGTTGCTTTCATGAAGATGAGTTGGCTGTCAGTACCTTCCCAATATCACCAGTGTCACCTGTCACAAAGGCAGATGGGAAATGTTGAGATCCTGGGCAAAGACTGCCTTTAGAATTGTCCAATGCCTAAATAGAATTGTCCAATGCCTAAATCAGAGCAGCAGGCAGCCCAGAAGGAGAAGAACGGACAGATGGACCTGAATCGGGGAAGACACTGACCTCTAGCCTATTCATTGGCCCATTTTCCTATAGGGTAGATGCACCTACAGGGACATTTAAGGAAGGACCATATTTTTAAAAGCATCTGGCATTCAGCAAATTCCATAGCGATCTTGCTGTCAGATTGTCAGAGCAGCTCCATATCTATGGTACTTCTGAGTTCTTCAGGAAAAGCCACTAAATTAGATACTGACAGAAAAGCTGAAGTTTCTTGATCATTTGGTCATGTCATCTTATTTCTACAGTCCTTTTTAAAACTCTCCCATGAGGACCATTGGAAGTTTCAAGGTGGAAGGAAGCAGAGATCAGGCTAGATTCGGTGGTCAAATTCAGCAGGATCCTGTCCCTGCAACATGGGGTAATCTTGGCATTGATGCGCAGAAGGATTAAAGCCATTTTAAATATGATGGGGCTAGAACAGTACAATATCTAGGTCACTTTCTTCACACAAACTAGAAGCTGTGCTGAATAGTGGTTGTTTCACTCAAAGCTGTCTTCTGCTGTGTCCTTCACAGATTCCAGCAGAAGGAGTCAGTTAGATTGTGACTTACCTTCAGCCAGAATGCTTCTCCCCACCACATGTGCTACACCCATGGCCAGAGCAAAGAGAGTGCAGGCAACTCACTGCAGAAGACCTAAAGGCAGCCCAGTGTCCCTCCTGGGTGAGGACATAGGACGTGAACACCTGGAAGGCAAAAGAAAACATGAGGAAGAGGAAGATCAGCTGTGTGATTTCCCGGTGGACCATCCACTTCATGGTGAGTGCCTTTATATCCAAACTTTCTCCTAGAGTACCCAAAACCCACAACTGTTGCCTTACAATTATGTACATGGCAATACCTAACAAGGACATCACAGAATGTTTGCACTGGCTGAGTCACAGTAGATGGTCGTAGCTCCTGGATGATTCATAGGGATGGTGACTCTTCACTCTTGCCATCAAAAACTTGGAGAGCCACCCTTTGAGCTAAAGATCTAGCTCAGGCCTGCCAGCCCTACCAATGTTAGTGATAGGGACTGCTTTGGGTGTTTATTGCCCTCCTGCTTGGGGTGGCAATCTACTGAGTTACCATGTTGGGCAGCCTTACTCCCAGGGTTGTGCAACGCCCGTTTCCTGGTAAATGTGCATTGCACAACATAGGGAGAGAGGCTGCTGAATATGCCTAGTCAGCTCAATGTGTTCTGTACACCTTGGACCCACTGTACGGGTGATGGAGAGGTCATCAGCACGCACACAGGCAAACTGGTGATGTGCATAGATCTGGCAGGATGTGTCAGGCACAATTTTCAAACTTGGCCATGTCGGTAGATCTGCAAATTTATTAGCTATAAGCACTGGTAAACAGTCTATCTTTCAACCAAAGGACGGGACAGTACAAATACTCTTTTCCACTATGTTGCACAGAGACTTTAGGCTAAGCAGGATACATGGTACCTGAACAGGACAAGTTCCTAACATTCAGACAGTAATTTAATAGTAGCATGTGACAAAAATTGCTATAAGTTCTTTAAGTTTGAGGAAACGTAAATACAGATGTCTATACTACATTCCAGAAAACAGGTTTTCAGTAGCAGCAGAAAGGTGTTTCCTGCACAATTTGTTATTATTTACTCCAGAACAAAAAAAAAAAAAAAAAAAAAGGAGTTTCATTTAAGTCAATTGAAAAATACTAATGGGCTCGTGTTACCACAGATGCAGCAGGGATTCATCTGACTTCCCGGAGATCCACACATCATCCTTGGTCCATACTCTGCAAGCTGGCAGTGGAAACAATTCTTTCTGTGAAATATGTTTGAAAAAAAACCCTTGTTTTTGCTGCCGCTGCTAAGGGTTACATTGGTCTTGTGACAAGCTGCTGTCACCTCCTCCTCCTCCTCCTGCACAAAATGGCCATCACTCTTGATGCAGAGAGAAGCCTTGTAAGATAACTGGATATTTAAGCCTCCCTCTGCCCTGTAAACTGCACACAGCTGAAGGCAGCAGGGCAAAATCCTGTTTCCTCCTCACAGAAGAGCCAGGGCTGTATGTATCGGACACTCAGAGTTGCCTCTGAGTATAAAAATAGCATATTTTATGTGTGAGGGAGTCCCCAGCAACGAGGATCACACCAGAGCTGGGAGGTGGCTGTACCAACTTGGCACTTAGCCTCATTGACCAGCACCGTGGTCTGTATCAGCCTCATCAGTAAAGCAGGGGAAGAAGCATGTAATTATCTGCACAAAACTGAGCCAAGATGAGCAGACCCTTTCAATGACAACTTATATTTCAAAGGCATTTTAAACAAAATCCATCTGTTCCCTGGTGGCAGTGGGGTTTTGAAACCAAGCAGAGGTTTAATGATCTGCCATTTTCTAGGCTACTGGTTCCTGCAGTTATCGAGCCTTTGATACAAACTGGCTGACGAAGGAGGGACGATCCTAAAGCACTGGATTGGCATTTTCCCTGCAGTGCACAGACATTGATGTTTCAGATCCTGTTCATGCACTGTCATTCTTAGCAGAGAGCTGGAGGCCTGGGTTTAGTGCTGGTCTTTCCAGCATCTTAAGCTTCAACCTTCTTCTTCCACTTTACATTAGGGGAAAATGTTGGTGGATCTTTTTCTCTTGCCTCTGGCTGTGGCTGGTGTCACCTTTCCCTGACGAAATCAGTAGCAGCACCAGCAGGAAGGGTAGACTGCATCACCCCTGGAAGCAGTCTGTAATCCTCACAGCTCAAGCTGATAGCAAATTAATTTCTCTTTACATGTCTATCGACTCTGGAGTGCTTCAGAGGCACTTTTGACATGGTAGCTAGAGATTGGTTAAGGGTCTTCTGACAAGACACCTGGGCAGTGCCAAATGCCCATAGCATATGTCATGGAGGTGTCCCTAGGATCTCCCTCACACCCACACTGAGGATGCCTACAACCACCCAGGGGAACGGCATCAGCCTCAGCAGCAGGAGACCTTTCTGATGGGAAAGACATCAGAAGCCCTTGGCGGGTGATCCCTCACCTCCCTCTCTCAGCCTGCTACCTCTCAGTCTATCTATATAAAGCACCTACATAGTTTGTGAGGAAGGGCACTGGGCTCCATCTAGGTATGCACATCTGTTTAATTGTCAAGGAACAGAAGAAATCAGGAACATCATACAATCACCTTGGATGCAGGAAGACTGGGCTTTGGTGCTTTTTTGGATAGGGTGAGAAAAGTGAGGCAGAGGCTATGACAGTAGCCCCCTCCACGGGCAGGTGGTCTGAGATAACAAGAGCACCCTGACTGTGACCCAGAGCATGAATTTGGAGCATATTTCCAGGAAACACTGTAACAATGAAGTGTCCCTAAAAATTTGCTTTTCCCACAAAAATGGCTTCTGCCACTAAGCGGTTTAGAAATGCAGTGTCATTTAAGCTAAATAGATTTATGCCCTTATCACAAACCCTTTGCAGGAGGCAATACCTCTTGTACTTTGAACTTAGAGACTGCACTGTAAGCAAAAAAACAGAGAAGAGTCCTCATATACTAGAGACATGCTGACAGTGGCGTTTGGTTTTGCTAAGCCCTCATTTGAATTTGGGAGCCTTCATTCTCAGCATGGGGTGTTTTCACCTGTGTGGCTTTCTTCATGAAGAGCTCAGCAGAACCTTTTCAGAAAACCTGGATTCTTGGGAAACAGCATTGATAAAACCTGTTTTAGAAGGAGATCATTGTAAGGGAGGTCTTACTTTGAGATGTCAGTACAGACTCAGCTTGGGCCAGCTCTCTATGAGATGAGTAATTGCAGCCACTCTGCTATGTGCAACCACCATCGCTGCCAAAGCAGGGGAAACTCTTGTGGCTGTCGCTCAGCATCTCAACAACATGTAAACACCCAAATCCTGAGCTCCCACTTTCCTTTTAATTAGTTCTCTTTTCTTGCTCTGACACCCTTGGGACTTGACCAGTTCACAACAGTCAAGCACTGGAGGCTGAGAGGACAACATAACCCCATGCCTGCCTGACCTGTGGCAGTTCCTGAAGGAGACTGCCATGTCCAAGATCCCCGCCTAGTTCAGATCCTTGTGGGCAATTATTTTGCAATGTCTTTTACACATACTGGGTCTGATTGCATACATCTGTCTCCGCGTGTGTGTGTGTGCACTGTAAATATTTACATCCAAAGGCAATGGGTCAGTGTGCCCAATATTGCACATGGGTAATGATTCCAGTCTTTTGCTCAAGCAAGGGAGCAGTCAGTGCCTTGGAGAACCCAGATAGCAGCATCCCTTTAAGACACTGCTGGTTATCTGGTCTTGTGGGATATCTTCTCTGGGTAATAATTCGAGGACAGGATAGATCATGCTTCAATAAACAGAACTGGCTCCTAATTCCACCAGAAACTGAGGGGTTCTGGCTGTGAAGCCCAGGTGGTTCAGGGACTCGTGTTATTTCCTGCAGCTCATGTCTTCATTATTCGCTGTAAAGGAGGCTGCCATAGTAAGTCAACGTCACCTAAATATTTCCACAGTAGAAATCCTCTGCACAATGCTGACTGGGAGCTCAGGGATCTTTATATTAATCTAATTGTTTTATTACTATGATAACATCTGTGATCCCAAAGCATATTGACAAATTCTGATGGCAATTATCATAAAGACAATGGAAAGTATAGAGATAATCTCAGTTCTGGAGAATTTTCAGTGTAAATCATGTTCCCTCTGTACTGATGCCAGTTGCAGACATCCTTAGCTTAGTGTTCATGTTTTCTCTGAAGTCATAAATTCACTTGTACTCTTCGTTTGTGGACAGTATGGTCAAATCCGTGTACCCCTGTGAAACAGCATGGTTTATCTCTCACAGAACAGTCTTTTCCCTAATATGCTGACTTATCTTAATGCATTTTTGAAACACCCAAGAGACAGTGAAGCACTGCATAATCACAGTCCCAGATAAATATCAGCTGCCCAGAATATGCCAATGGGACTGTGAGAAAGGGCACAAGAATCCGAGTGTCCTGCAGAACAAAAATAAGCATTCTAAATGAAAAGGAAAAGCTGGAGAAAAAAAATAAATGCCTATATATATAGTTTGGCTGCCATTAGCTGTCTTACCAGTCTTTTGTTTATCTGTGTGAATAGTCCCTGCAGCCCTGTGTCTCTGAAGTGCAGTGTTCCTCTATATACATTTAGAAATGCCCCAGACCATTGACCTTGTTTTGGTGGGTTTACCTGAGGCATTGTTGAAGGCTAGTCCTTTTTCTTTCTCCCTCTTTGAAGATTGACTGTTTATAATGATACCCTGGATATTAAATGAAAGGCACAAAACCTGAGTTCTTTAATCCTGCCCCTCAGACTTAAAAGTCTCACTGATACAAGTAAGCACTGAATAAAGCAAAGCTGTTAGTAGTTGGGGGACCATCATAAATTTCATTCATGTTGTTTCTTCATGGTTTTGGGGTTTGGACTTTTATTTAGTTAAAGCAAATGTTAGCATTCAATGCTTTCCTCATGCAGGCCCTTCTTTCCTGGGAATTTTGAATCCAAAGGGTACCTTATACAGGACTCAGAGGTTAATTTGTTCCTGCTGGTCAAATCTGTGTAACGTGACCACTTGTAAAGTTGATGGCACATCTTGATAAGTTTATTTCAAAGGTCTTAATGAGTACTTGGCTTCTCTTAAATTGTCCTAGAACTTTTCATTACATCCCCAGGATATGGTACTTTTAATCACTGTTCTTTGAAATTGAGGGCAGGTGTTCTGCTCACTGTATTAGCAAGCCATTTATGCTTAAAGGGGAAACAGCAGAAACTACATACCAAAATAATGATGGAGTTATGCTTTCTTGGAGGGAGTACAGACTCAGGCAGGGATGTAAGTAAGCATGCCTGATTGATGTCTAGATGTTTGCAGGTACAAAGAACCCCAAAGACCAGGAATAAAGTAGAAAACAGGCTGTCTGTGAAACCTGTAATAAGCTCAGCTTTCTCCCTGGGCAAATGGCTAGTTTCTCAGAAAGGTGTTGGACCAGACAGTGCGGGAAGAGTGGTGGAGAACCTGTTTTTCTTGTTGAGAACCATCATTGGTTTGGGCTGGCCACTGCTTTTAAGATGAAGTCCGACTATGGCTAAACATTCACTTAAAGTACGTGTCAAGTTTGAGATTTAGCAGAATGGGGAATGTACACATGCACGTACCCCAAATCTACTTTGGCTTGAAGGATTTCATGAAGTTGCAGGCTTTTTAGCCTAGATACAGACCTGATGGTTGGACTCAATGATCTTAGAGGTCTTTTCCAACCTTAATGATTCAATGATTCTCTGATATTCAGGTGATGGAAACACACCCCTGTCAGCCGAGACCCCTCAAGCCACGGCCTGCAGCTTCATCCTTCAGATATTCTGCTGACCACTGGCTGTGTCAGAGTTATGCATAACACCATTTCAGGCAGCAGGACTTGTAAACGCTGTCATCACTTTGCTGGCAGATGAGAAAGGTTAAATTCATCAGGGGCTCAGGCTGCTGGTGAGCACGATCCTCCACAACAAACTGTTCGCATGAATGGTTTCATACATACTGTTTACTCCTTGCCAACTCTTCTGACAAGCAGACTAAGAAACTCCCTTGGCCACCACTGTACAGTTTGCCTAAACAGATTTCTGGCCTGATATTTTTAGCATTCCTGCTCACACTACCTGAAGTCTGTACCTCTCTGCATTTCGGTTTTGCTGTCGAGTGATTAAGGCACTGCACTCAGCACCAAGGTGGAAGCAACTTTCTGTCAAGGAGTTGTGGACTGCAGGAAGGAAGTCAAGACTTTAAAAGCTCAAGTTGTGCTTTTCTGTCTTAACTTGGGAAATGCCTGAACAGTCAGCAGCTGGATGCTAAATGCTGCATTTCACTAGCAGGAGGCTTTATCTGGAGCACGTTGTACATATCCAATTAGGATCAGTCTCTCTGGCTATGCCAGTGCTTCTCAACAAAGCCTGAAAAACCTCTTTAATAAAGATTAGCCACACTGCAATTCTCCCACCTAAATATTACAGCACAAGCTCTTTTGAAAGCCATAAGCCACCTCTTTATCCAGGAGAGGGACTGCTATGGGCACTTCTCTGAACACAGACAACGACATTTTGTCCTGATGCCATCAGCACTGTGTAATAACCCTTTGATAGAGTTGCAACTGTGGGCTTTTTTCCATGGGGCTGTCTGTCACAGGCAGAATGTCACCACAAGAGAACCACATTCAGAAAAGCCACAAGAAGGAACTGGCTGGGAGACCCATATATATAATTGAAAAGAAGAGAGAGGAACATCTTTCTAAAAGGCAAAGAAGGAGAAAACAAAACTTAACTGGATATAATGAGGATCTTTTTCAACATGCCTGAGTTTGCTTCTGAGAAACAAGTGATTCAGTCAACTTTGTTACACAGAAAAAATGTATTTCTGAGGATATGTAGCTAGAGCCACTTGCTTGCTTATGTAACTGTTTTCTCCTTGTCAAAGAAGCAAAATCTTTGTATCTGGCTATTCCATACCGTGAGAGAGTGTCTGTCCAGAAATGACAGAGGATTGCAGGAAGATAAACTGACCCCACCAGTTTTCACCTACCTAGATTACCTCCTCCAAAGCAAATATGTGCCAGCACTGACTTCCAGCCTTTCTCCTGTGTTTTTAATTCCTTATCCCTACAGTGTATGTACCCATGTAATGAGACCAAGTAGGCTTGAAAGTCTTACCCTGCTAAAGGGGTAAGTGCAAATGGGGAATGCAATTGCAGAGATAGCATTTTTCTAGGTGGTTCAGATATTCAGGGCAGCTCAGAAACAGCAGTGCAGGGTGTACCATTGGCTATTTGCCTACTACAGATTATAGCCCAGAAGAAATTTGTCCCAAGTATGGCATTGCTGAAGCTGAACAGCTTCTACTTAGCAAACTGTAAATGTGAGCAAACATATTCAAGCATTAGCATTCAGTATTGATTTGCACATACTTCTGATATCTTGAAACTGTGTTATACAGGATAGTGAAAATAAGCCATTATATGCTAAGCTAAAACTGTGTATATAAGCAATTGCAAATCAGACTCATTGAGCTGTGCATAGTATTAAAGACCTAAACTCCCTTACTTTTTTAGGGAAGAAATGATAAGGTGGTTTTACTCCACGTGGGTATTTGTAGTCAGAAATCACATAAAAATGTAAGTTGGGTGAGACGTCTGGAGGCCACCTTGTCCAACCCCAAATACATGCAGAGCCAGCTTAAATCAGATTGCTTAGGTCTTTGTCCACTCACGTTTAGAATATCTCCAAGGACTGAGACTTCATAGCTTCTCCAGGCCCACATCAGACTATCTTCATGATGAAAACTTTTTTTTCCTAATATGTAATCAGAATTTTCCTTTCTGCAACTTGTAGCCATTGACCTCATCCTTCCACTCTGCACCTTCAAGACGAATCTCTGTTTCTACAAAGTTCAAATGTCCCAACTTGCTCCAAGTCTGACCTGGTAATAAAGCAGATCTGTAGAGGACAAATGAGCCTGTTTCTGAATTTAAAGGAGCTATACTGCTTTATCAGCTTGGAGAATCTGGCCCTTCCAATGTCAACAGCAAGGCAATGTATAGACAGCTGTATCTCTAAGCATCTGAAAATGCTGACATATTTAGCTGCCTGGTATTTTCAGGCTTGGTTTCAGCAGTCAGCTAACCTGCAAATGACTTTCACAGAGCATAAAAGCACACTTGAATATCCCCAGCTTTTACATAAAAAATAGCTCAGGAAACTCAGACAGAATCTTATTTCCCCAGGGACTCTATAGCCACATTTGAAAAGCCAATGTTACACTTCCAACACTTTCTAGTCTTATATCTTCCACCCACATTCTTTATTAGACTGTAATTCTGAATGCTGTTGTTTGCTATGGGATCTCTAAGCTAAGGTCCCAAGGCAAAGGGAAGTATCACAGCTACAGTCAGAGAAAGTTTCATCTTGCAAGAGAAAATGTTAACACAGAGTCCCAGATTTTTTGTATTTATTAATAGTTCAAAAAAAATGGAATGACTGATTACTTACAGAAAAAATGCACTTTTCTGGATTTCCTACTGGAAAAAGCTTTGATTAATTCACAGGTTTATATTTTGTTAGCAATTTAATTTCATTTCTAAGTTGAAATCAAAGCTTGTCCTTCAGTCTCTACTGGCCCATAACTGACCTCATGTTTCTGTATTTTGTTCAATCTGATGAATTTTGGCTTTGAAAAATCTGGTTTCAGTAGGACTGACACTTCTGAGCACTGTGTAGACCCTTCCCTTATGTAAGAGTCTTGTCTGTAAAACAGTTCACCTTTCAAGAAGGAAAAATGTGAAGGATATCAGAGTGAATTGATAGGGAGTTTCTTTTGTCCATCACCAAGTTATTTGGGTCATTTTTATACCAAAGAAACTGATTTGAGACACCAGAAACTCAGGAGCCAGTTCTCTCTCAAGCCATGCTCTCTAGTCCTGGACACTTCTTAGGTGGTAGTGGCACAGAGTATAGAAAGCCATTATCTGACAGACGCCTTGCCCATCCCATTTTCAGCAGCTTAAAATACTGTGTGGTTCAAGGCAATGGATCTGTCTCTCAAGAACCACAAGGTGTCCTAGCTCAGCTAAAAGTTGCTTCCCAAATTTACACCAGCTGTGCACAGCCTTTGTCTTCTCATTCTCATATACTCTTTGTAGCAAAGATTTTGCAGCTCCTGAACTCGTGATCTTCACTACTGACTTTATTCCATACCTGAGCCCTGCAGACATGGTATTGCATTGTTTGTGACAGCTGATTTCTTGAATCTGTCTAGGTCGATTAATCCAATAAACTCTGTACCAAGTGTCCTGCCAGCACCCACGACTTCCTAAGCTAACAGCTAAGGAAAGACACCCACATTGTCATCTCTGTCTCTGGTGTGCATGAACATACTCTATAGGAAAAGGTCCTGCAGGAAGCATGGTCCTAATAATGTAAACCACTACATTCTGTCTCAGGTAGTCTCTGGCTTGAGTACTAAAAAGTCTTGCCTTAGCTTTGATTCCCCATTATGAAGAGGAAGTGATAGCTGTCATCATATGGGCTCACAGAAAAGAACTAATGGTTGCTTTTTGCATGGCGCCTGTCACAATGAGGTCTGATCCAGCTAGTCTTTGGCATTTACTTCAATCCCTTCATGATTCAGTTCAGTCACCCCAATTCTTTTAACCAAGTCTGGTTAATGTATGAGACAGAAGGGTTTATACTGGACTAAATCATTATTTTTTTGTATTCTGATAGAATACTAAACCACACCATTTTATTATCATTTGATGTGACATCTTATGTTTTAAAATGGAGACAGTTTCTTTCTTGCTTTGCACAGTCATGAAATTATAATCCAGTTCATTAATCTAATATGGGGCAGGAGGTTAATTTTTTTCTCATTCAGAAACCTTCTAGGATGTAGCCAGGTTTGTTCTCTTTCTTCCAAAGGTTTTCTGATTGCTAGAAGGTACACAGATTGCCTGGGCATACAAAACCTGGCAGGGCAAGAACCCTGCCAGCATCCCTGATGGTTTTGTACAGTTGGGACCACAGGGACAAGGAGCTTGGTCACAGTTTGAGCTTGGATTTCTTGCTTCATTCTGGGAATGCTGGAGATAGACTGCAGCTTCTCCCAGGTTTGTAGAGCCAGTCTTCTACCCTGGATAGAGGCAGGAACCCAGCTCAGTGTTCAGGGAGACATACAGGACATCTCAGGGAGGCATACAGGACATCTCAGCGATGCATCAAATTTCTGAGACTGTGTCAAACTTCACTTGTTGTGGGTATCTGCTACATGAATTGCCCTGTAGTACATCAGTGTAGATACCATAAATTGTATTGATACAAATATGGCAGAGAGATTCACTACTGTATGATAGAATATAATATGTTTGACAAAATATCATCTTGGTACTCAGTCTTACCTCTCTGGAGTATCTCCCTGGAGGATACGGAGGCCAGTCCCCACACAGATGTGTGAGGTGAAAATCTTCCAGACAAGAAATACCATTACGAACTGTGAACCCTGTCATATCTACAGGGGATGTAGTGTCCTGAGATTCACATTGTCAGCACTGATATTTCCCTTTTATTGGATGTAGCAATAAACGCCCCTTACAGACACCTTTTGGGAAGGTTGAAGTAGATGTGATCAGGGCTTCTTAGGAGACAGTGCCCATTCATACCTTCAGCATAAATACACAAAAATATTTCTCATTTCAAATCTCTGCTCCAGTAGTGCCAGTAAGATTCAATGTAAATAACATTTTTCTCTTGGGGCTGAAGCAAGTGCTGCAGTTTAATGAGTAGTACTTCGATAGTCTGGTGGAAAGCCTAATGATGTGGATTTAACTGTGTTGGACATCAGCTTTATTAGGCTGTTTCTGAGACAAGGTAGTATTTACAGTGTTTATGATAAATGACAATCCTCAGTTATTCTTGCATGACTGGTTTCCTTTCAACGTACCCAAAAGGTTTAGAAAAGATGAAATATTCATAGTGGTATCCTGTCCCAGACTCTTTCCTACCAAGTCAATGGACAGAATTCTTATTCCTTGTTTTCTGTGTCAACAGAGTCACAATGAGATTTTGATTAGAGATGAAAAATGCCATTTTCTGTTTGGCACAGAGCCCAATTTATATTAGCCAAGGCATTTAGTTACCTTTTCACAGTTTTAGCCCTCAAAAGGAAAAGCATATGCTAATGGATGAACAAAAAGGGAGGGGAAAAAAACGACAAAGTCTCTTTGAGGGACTGCTGTTTAACTGTTCCCATTAGGAACGATATGCATCTAGTTACATAGTATGAATTGGTAGTTGTCATCAGACCGTGGAAGACCAAAAGCAGTTATTCAAAGTAGTCATTTTTTCGAGCAACATGGTTTAATTGACAATTACTTCAGGTCACTGAATAGCAAACTCATCATAGCCACTAATGATATCAGAATTTTTATGCTCCTGTCAGGCTGCAGTTTTCCAAGCTCAGTAGAAAAACCCCTGTGCCCTGTGACTCACTGCACTTAGGGCATGGCTTTTTGTGCTGGCCATTCATTGTCAGGTGGAAGATACTCCACTCATGCATTAGAGAGGATTCCAGCCTTGGGACAAGACTGAACTCCACATTCTGCAGATCAGCTGCCTTAGACCCCACTTCTGCTGCTCTTTTCCCCTCCTCCTTGAAAGACATCAGCCCTTCAGCGTCATTTCAGAGCAACTTAGACCTTATTCTAACTTACACCAAGTGTCACACAGAGTTCATGATCTAAATGAAATACCTGGTGTAGGAGGGCATTTTCAAAACTGTATAGGAGTGCTGAGGGAAGTCTTTAGTGTGGTCACACCACAGCAAGTGAAGGAATGGAGCAGTCTATGAGTCCCTCTAGGAATTCACAGCACCCAAATTTCCCCATGGGTTTTAAGGCCTTGTTCTTAAGGTTAAGTTATTACGGTTAAGCTTGTTTAGAAAGTCCACACACCACAATGGTATAGTCAGAAAAATACCTTTTCTTCATAACTGCAAAGTTAAACTTCTAGCTACCCCTATTCCTGAAGGAATGGTATGGGAAGAGAACAGCAGTCAGTCAGCCTGTAATGGTTGACTTCCCTCCACAGCATTCACATATTTTGGCAACTCCTTGATCTTGCTGGGAGGAGAAAATTCATCCAAATTGGTAAAGTGACAATGGAATAAAATAATATCTCAGAGCTGGAGGAAAGCTTGGTAAGATCAGTATGACAGGAAAAGGTAAGGATGGGTGATTGAGCACTGGAACAGGTTGCCCAGAGAGACTGTGGAGTCTCCCCCATAAAGAACCATCAGTGTAATCTTATGCAATGTGCTCTTTGAATTTCTTGTAGTCCTGTAGGCTGTTCCTGTAAAAAGCAATACACCTTTCCTTGTTTTCACAGTTGAGAGGAAAGGGAAACGGAGAATCCGGACAACGTTCACAGCTGAGCAGCTCCAGGAACTGGAGAGGATCTTCCAAGTGACTCACTACCCGGATGTCCATATTCGCAATCAACTGGCAGCAAAGATAAACCTCCCAGAAGCCAGAGTTCAGGTATAATGTGTCTCCAAAAGGCTATGTTCACTGCAGCAATTCATTATTCAGAGTACATTCTTAATAGTTTATGCCTGGGTGACAATGCTAATGAATTATGTGACCTCTCTCTTATCTTACAGACAAGGCCAGTATCACTGTTCTCCTTTTACAAACATAGAAGAAGTATTTGTCACCCAGCTGTGACTAACCAAATGGGATTAATCAAAGGGTTAACAGGAGCTCTAAGCACACTAAATGCATAGCAAATAGGAGTTACAGATGGTTATGAGCAACCTGTTGGACTCTGTAGCAACAGAGCGGCCATTTATGAAAATATTTATTAATCATTTATCAACTGTTTATGGGATAATATTCATCCAGTACAAACTGTCATCCACATCCATCTTCCACAGGGTCTCAAAAAAAGTGAAAATAGCTGCCCAAATGAAAATGCTTTCTTAGTGTTCTGTATTTTGATATCACAGGCTATAAATGCCCGGGTTGTAATTTCAGTGCACAGAAAGTAATCCAGTTTCCCTCAGTTGTAATATAGTCCTTGCTGACTGAGCTAAAAATTGACCCCAGATGTTTACTGCATACGAGATCTGAAACATTAAAATATATTAAATCTGCGACATAAAAATATACGAAATCTACGACATTAAACTATACATACCCCTGTGTATTGGCATTTGGTGCTGTTTATCAGGCACTG
>JAWWLV010000045.1:52417437-52443371 GCA_035041135.1 Platyrinchus mystaceus | reverse complement strand
AAAAATATACGAAATCTACGACATTAAACTATACATACCCCTGTGTATTGGCATTTGGTGCTGTTTATCAGGCACTGTTGAGATGATTTTTGCACAAGGCAGTTTCTTGCCGTAATTGTAGAATCATTGGTGCACTTCTATGCACATATCCCACTCTAACAATCAAAGTTCAACACGAAGCAGTTTATTGACTATGACATGCCTGGGGCTGTTGACTAACCATGATGATATTCCTTCATAGTTAGGTGACAGAGGGAATTGGAACTGCATAGCCACAATATGCCTATTAGCGATATCAATGCACCAACAATGCATTTCCAATGGCATAAAGCACAAGCTGGGCTACTAGGCAGTTTTCCCAACAGAACAATGAATCACATGAAAGAACAGGGCACTTTTCTGTTTAAAAAAATTATTTATAATTTGTATGGGGAAAAATAAAAACTAGTTGTTATGGGAAACATCAACCTGGGATGTCAATGAAGGAAGTAAAAAGACCCACATGTATGAATTGCAGACGACAAATACCCAATTCAGATAGGGTTGCACGTGACACAGGAAATTCTGGGTTTGACTTCATCATAGCTGCTAAAGGGAAATCAGCCATGGAACTGAAAATTAACAGTAACTTAGGTGCAAGTTACAAGTTGTTATAATTTTGATTGATTGCATTTGTCACATATAAACCAAATAGCATGCTGAGAATTCACATGGGTTCTTGGTACTTTGCAATAATAGTTTTGACAGCTAAAGCAACATAAGTCAAATCCCCTCAGAAAGATAATTTAACTGGGGAAAAAAATATGAGCAACAATAGGGTAACCAAATAAAATATTTTATAACTGTGAAAAAGCTTGTATCCTCCAACCAATAAAAAAAATATGATTGCTGTGAAACAGCTTAAGTGAATAGATGAAATTATATCACTGCATGTGTGCATGCCTACATGCAGGAGAAAATGAAGAATGCTGGATGAGTAAACATTAGAAACAAGAAATTAAAAAAAAATCAATAAGCAAAGCAGGAGGATACAGGACAAAGTTTTGGTCAGAAGAATTCTAGCTCAAAAACTCAATAAAAGTTGATTAAGAACAAAAAAACAAAACCAAAAGTAATCAGTTATATTGATCTATTACTTTATCAAAACACTAGGACTGTCAAGGATGGCATAAATAGGAAAATGTTCAGTCATAATTTCTGCTCTATCCTTGTAAATATGTCAGCTAAGGTGGTAACACTTTTCTAAAGGACAATGTTGAACAGCAGCTGCTACAGACAGATATTTTTAAGTCTAGACATCTAAGTGACTTACCTCCAATAGTTCTTAAGAAGCTGCTTGAGAAGCACTTTGGATCATCAGTGTTGATATTAAATCAGTCCTGGAGCACAAGGGACATTCCAAGGGCCTTGAAGAAATGTAATGTTGTGTCAGTACTTAGAAGGTAAACAGGACAACCTGTCAGCCAAAAACTGATTTTTTGCAAAACTGTAAGAAAGATGATACGAGTCTCTATTGATGAACAGTTAAAGAAAGGGTAACATATTTAACGCTTATCAACACTGGCTTATGGAAAAAAACAGATACTGTCAAACTCATAGTTACATGATAAGATTATTAGTGGCAATTTTAAACTGAAAGAAGGTAGATTTAGCTTGTGTATAAGGAAGAAATTCTTTATGGTGAGATTTGCAAGACACTGGAATGGGTTGCCCAGAGAAGTTCTGGGAATTGTTCAAAGTCAGGTTGGATGGGGCTTTTAGCAGCCTGGTCTAGTGCAAGATGTCCCTGCCCACAGCAGAAGGGTTGGAATGAAAGATCATCTTTAGAAGGACCCTTCCAATTCAAACCACTCTATGGTTCTATGAGTCTATGTATTTGGTTTATAAAAGTAATTGATGTCATTGATGACATGGCACTGTACAGACCTTGCCTTGGTCCTACAACCTACTTGGATTAAGAAAACAGAGCAGATCAAATGGCATGTGCTAGTAGGCAAAAAACTAGGTCTGCAGCAGGTGTCCCATGGCAACATTTCAAAGGTGGTATGTCATAGGAACCACTTACTGACACAAAGGTGAATTTGAACTACATTATTAGTAAAACAAATAGAGGCCATTCCTACAACATGGGGCACACCACCCTCCCTCTGCACTCTATTTTAGTCCTTATTTCCTTGGACAACCTGCTGACCACTTAGAGAGTAGATGAGTTTTTTGTGAAATCTCTGTCAGGATTAAGGAGGCACTTGCCCCTGGTGTGACTTTTGTGAATACACATGGGAATATTGTGCTCTATCTCAGTGCCATAGCTCAGGAACACTGGTAAAGCGGGCATTTAGAAACCATTTTAGGGGTGTGTTGCAGAGTTAGTTGGGCAGAAAAGAGCAGTTTGGTCTTAGAACTACTGAAAGCTTTGCCTTTATTTAAAAAATGTAAGTCCATAAAGTGAGACCTTTACACTGTGTGCAGACTTTAGGAGGAGCACTTCAGAGGGTGAATGTTGTCTTCAGGCCCCCATTTCCCTCAATCACTTTATCAGTGTTAAATGGTGCTATTCCACCATGTTACTCCTGCATGGTAGAAAGAAAGTGGAGGAGTTAATATAGCCGTTCTCAAACACATGCAAACCCAGATAAATAAAACTGTCATTTCAGTGACCTCAGGTATTGCTAACTATCAGCAATACAGCAGAGAGCTCCTGGCATTCCCATTACTTCCTGGGCAAGAGATGCAGAAATAATTGAGCTGCTCATTATTTGATTTAAAATACACACGTATTTACATCCAGTTGCATCTGACTTTGATCACTAACAGGTTGCATTCATGTGAACCACTTGCTTACATTCAAACAGCCAGTCCCTCAGCCAGATAGAAACTACAGTGGAAGTGGAATTCAACTTTTCAGAACAATGCAGAATGGTGCATTACTGCAGCTTCACAATAAATACATGTATGTCTCTGCCAGAAGTCAGACTGATCAAATCAGCTAATAGATGAAAGAAAATCTCCTGAGAAAATTATTTGTTTGTCTTTCAGGCAAAAGAGATGACAGACAACATACTCGGATTGCTGAGTGATACCCCTGGGTCTTTTGCTTAGTTCCCTTCTGTGAATTTCAAAATGCTACCAGTTAAATATAGGAAGAATCTTGTTACTACATCTCCACTGGTGGCACGTTTTTATTGCTGCCCAGCAAAGCATCTAGGTAGATCTTTTCTCAGTCTATTCATGTGGAAACAGGGCAAAATAGCCCTGTCATGCAACATATCACACCTCCTAGTGAAAAATAGGAAAACAGAATGCCATGTGCCTTGACTGCTGTATAGCTTTGACCACAGAAGGATCTACTTTCCCAGGAGAGCCCTGTAGGCGCTGCAACACTGTCTTTCCTTGGTTAGAGTGATTCTAGATCTTCTGTGAGCTGTGGTAGAAAAGACTCTGTCATGATAGTCCAGAGATTCCATGTGCTATGCAGAGTGTGAAAGGTGCTGTGTCAAACCCACTGTATTTCTTTAGATTCAACCCCTGGTTCTGCTGAGCTGGATGTCAATGTTTTCTGATACTCAGAGAATAGGTAAAGTATGTGAGTTGTATATGGCTGTGAGCAGTTTCTCCTTCATATTCTGTTAATTTCTGTGCCTTTTCTTTCTTACGTCTATCCAGATTTGGTTCCAGAATCAGCGAGCAAAGTGGAGGAAACATGAAAAATTTGGCAACTTTGGTGGCCTTCAGCATCTGACAGAAGTTGATTTCATTCCTGCTCCCAAGTCAGATTTCACAGTAAGTATTGAAAACTATTTATAAAGCCACTGAGGGAGAGACAGCTATGCTTCACCAGGTAATCACTTCATATGGGACTATCCCAGAGAAGGAGGACTGGAAAAGACAAAAAGGGCAATATGATGACAAAAAATCCCAGCAAATATGGTCAAATAACTTATTTCTTCATAATATTAAACTTGTTTTGTAAATATGCTGTGAGGTGTCTCTTACAAGGTGGTCCTTCCCCATTTTGCTTCTAAATCACTTCTCCATAAATCATTAATTCAAAAGGTCTTTACCATCAGAAATTTCCTGAACAGGAGAAAATAAGGCATTTGCAGCCACAAAGCCATGTTTCTTTACAGACAGTATCTCTTTACAACATCCAGCCTTGTCAGGCTGACTACCACTTTTTGCCCTTGACCCTTGCCATGTCCAGGACCATTAATATTATCTGGCTGGCACACAGGCTCTTTTCCTGACAGGAGCTTTTTCATGGCTAGAAAAAAGGGTATTTTGCTTTGCTCTCTGGGTGACAACACACCACAGGGGTTTAGGAAGTCTACTCTTCTAAACTTTTCTTCTTCATTACTGAGCACCAGGGAAACAAATAATGTTGATTGTAAATTGTATCATCTAAATAAAAGTCCATATTGATTCACGTGAAACTACATTTTTTTCTTGAAAGGCTCCTAGCTTGATGCCAAGAAAGCTCTCTGCTTCTTTTCCTGCTATGGGATACTACTCACCACTGCAAGGACAGCTGACAACTGCCTGGCTGCCCAGCACGCTCTCCTTCTCTCCCCACCACATGGAGCTGCTGCCCTTCCCAAAACCATACTTGGTCTTCAATGTCCTCCCCCCTTATGGCTCACCACTACCCCACAAGTTGGAAAGGAGCAGGATCTGTGCCAGCTCCACATAGAGGAGGACACGGGGGAGTGGGGGACTTTGGGGGCATGCCTTCCTCCCCCACATCCATTTTGGAGGTGTGCGATTCCTCTCCTCAAACAAACCTGCTGGGATGATGGGTGGCTGTGGCGCAAGGTCAGCGTGCTGCAGGAGTGCTGCCAAGATTTGCTGCAACCTAGAGAATGTGGGCAAGAGCCACCAAAGACCAGGAAGGAGCTCCTCATCTGCCTGAGGAGCAGCACACTCCGAAGAAACCCAACCATTCAACTGAGCACCTCTCCCCATGGGGACAGTGCACCAAGCAGCCCTGCAAAAGGACTGGGGTTTTACTCAGCCGTGAGACAGCGTTGGATGACCCTATTGCACTGATGATGGCTTGGGGAAGGAAAGACGCCTGTGATAAAATGTGCATAGACCCAGGGTCCAGCCAAAAGGGCTTTTCTCTGCAGGTTTGGGTCGCTTCCCTCATACATTCTAGTCCTCATGCACTGGAGGTTGCAAGGAACATGTTTAGGTCAAAAATCAAACTTTCAAGATACTTTTTTTTTTTTTCCAAGCAGTTAATGAGGGAGGAGAGTGGGTTTGATTTGCTGTCTGTGTTTTTGACTTGAATAAAAGGGCACAAACACAATTTGAGCTGAAATATGACAGTCTGAGCTCTGGATTTGGTAACGTGAGTCTCTGGGGGCAAGAGAATTCTTCAGCTGGTTAATTAAAATGCTTATGAGGAAGCCTCTCATTTTTTGACCTGAATTAAGAAAGCTCCAAAACCTCATCAGAAACAATAACAAAAAGAGACAGCCTGAGTTTAATCTGCTAGCCTTAATAGGATGATATGACCCCACAGTTTAGTTTAATTGTAGATAAATAATAGGATCAGTCTGCCCACTTACAAAATGTCTCTATGCCTTATTATTTGCATAATACTCATCTCCTTCTAGCATATGGTGCTTTTTTCTCCCCTGCTTATTCAGGGTCCAATCCTTCTGCTAATACCTCCACTGACTTTCACAGGAAGCACTGTTGGAAAGTACGGGTTGCACCATTTTCTGTCTTGCAGCCACAGCACAAACTAAACACTGACAGGGGAAGCTACTGAACAAAGCCATTAAAATGTGGTCTTCTTCACAGGAATATCATTTGTAAGGGTGGTCATTCATGACAGGTCCAAGAGAAAACCAAACTATGACCCAGTAGTCTGCTGGGCAGGCTGTCCTGTGCACATGGGAGTGTAGGTGTGTTAATGACTCTGAATAGGTTGCTTACTTTAGAAAGCCCTCCAGCCAGATTGCAGCTGTCAGGTCTAATGCCTTTCTATGGCCATTAACAGTTACATAGTGGGTTGCAGATTTCTTCTTGTCTGTATGGTATCAACCTTCCAAGTACTTCAGGTCTGGAAGACCTGTAAGCTACGAAGTAGCGGACCATTGCACGGGAAAAGGTAACTCCTACTCTGTATGAGTTTCATTTCTTCAGGCCACAACTGCTCAGCAGAACTCAGATATATTTTGTCCTTCTTTTTATAGGTCTTACACAAGACCTTTTTCCCATACCTACTTAGATCTGGACTCTATGTCATCTTCATCCCTGTCACTTAATCTGTCATCTGAAGGACAGTCAAGTCAGATACAGGGCTAAAGTTCAGCTCCAACGAAGAGTTTAAGCATCTAACTGATTAAAATCAACACAAATCTGTTGCAGTGTTCACCTCCTGCAACTTTAGATGACTGCATTGTAGCTACATACACCTGAATAAAGGACCTTGGGCTGGCTTTTAAGAAGAAAAAGTGATCACACTAAGGTTCCTAAGTTAGATGCAGTCTGCACATTAGTGCAGTTTCTGGGATGTGAATTGGCCCTATGCAGTGATTATGTGGAAACAGACACGGGAATGGTAATGATCTAAAGCTAAGGGGGCATGACTCTTTACACAACAGACCAGGGATGCAAGCCAGCACCTGCATTGTGACAGCTTATCCTGTGGGAATATTTGTGTAGCCTGGAGGAGGATTCTGAGATGATCACCTGAGCATTTTCCTTGGTCAGGATATGGAGTGTTTTAATTTCACCAGACTTTTAATAAAAATCAATAGTTTTCCAGAGTTATTGCCTACTTTCTGTCCACTCCCATGTCTGTCTGACAATGCCACAGGCAGGGTTCCTACACATCATGACAGCTGCCCAGAATATGATGTTTCATGCCTCTGAAGTCCCCTAGAAGCCCTGTTTTGGATGAGAGAGGTGAGAAGGAGAGCTTAATTAACTTCATATTGAAAAATCAAAGTCTTAGAATTCCTTTTTTGCTAGCAGATTCAATATTTGGAGGGTTTGTTTTGATGCACAACAATTTTGCTTGGGCTTTTTTGTTTGTTTATGAAATTTCAAAATTTCCCACTGGAAAGCAAATCTAGGTTTCAGGATATGTGTAGCACCTTCTTCCATATGCAGCTAGTCAAAACCTAGCAAAATTTAATACTATTGCCATGTTTTTCACCAATTTTGTAATTTTATTCTGAAGTGAAGCCAGAACAAATTAAGATGGAGTGGGGCAGTTTCTGGGATTGGCACCTTGTTATACCCCAACACCTCCTAGTCTTTAGGTTTTCATCATATCTCATCTAATAGTGGCATCTTTCACTTACTCTGCGCCCCCTACCTATCCTCCAGGAAAGAAGTAAGAAAGTCCACTTCTTTCATGGCTGTGTTGGTCCTTAGGATATTACTTTCACATTGTTTTATCCTCTGATGTTTCCAGAAAATGCCAGGTTGGGCACACCAGTCTTTGGGGCATCCTAAACTCCACAACCCTTCAGATGTATAGGATTGATTTGGGAAAATGTATCTTAAACCCAGCAAAGGTTTGCTTGAGGAACAGGTCACCTAAGGAACCTGATCACACACTAGCAAATCCTGAGTATAGAAACGTAGTCATAGTTTCATCCTAACTTCAGAGTAATAGTCTGTGCTTTTCCCTGAGCAAGAGGCTGGAAAAAAAAAGGAATCAGATTTCTCACTGCTGGCATATGACTCCAGCTGTACTGCCTTGGAGTGAACTGGTCCATCAGATCTCCCACCATGTGTTACACTTGTCCCAGCCAGAAACACCGTGACCACCTCTTAGCAGTCTCATCCTACTTCTGAAAAAAAATGTGGGGTTATCGTCTCTGTTCAAAGGGCTTGGCAGAGAATTCAGTTCAGGCTCAAATACAGTCATGATAACACTTTGTTGCCTCAGCGAATCTGAATCACTTCCCAAAAGAAGTGGCAATGAGAGGTGACAGCATGGAGCTACGTGGTCCCTATCCATGGACATCCTGGAAGGCTGTTGCCACAGTCTGCTGAACCAGGTCATATTAGTTTAAGAGCTTCATGGAAACGAGTGACGGGAGAGCCCCGTCTTGTCCCAGTACCTGATAAAAATGAGAGGTCGTTATTTGTGGCAGATGCTTAGAGGTTTTTCCTCACCTGATTTCAAATGACAGGGTTTACAGTCCCCTTGGGGGAGACCCCTCTGAAGTCTCACAGCTTCCCATGACATTCCACTTACATTTGCCATATGACAGTTTTAACCTTTAATCTTCCCTAAAACCCCTTGTGACCTGAACAATTTCTCCCCCTGGCTTACAGCCCTGATTTCCATTTTCACACTGACTTTTCAGCAAAAGACAGTAAGAGAGCCCAGGGGCATCTAGAAAGCTTTATGTTATGTTATGTTATGTTATGTTATGTTATGTTATGTTATGTTATGTTATGTTATGTTATGTTATGTTATGTTACCTTACATTATGGTTGCTGCTGTTGTTCTGTTGAGGATGGCTAGAAAAAAGAGCTGGAGTTTGGAGGGGGTTGTTTACTTTTAGAGGTTTCTGTTTTGTTTCTTTTTTTTCTTTTAACCCCTGTGATTGCCACATATTCTGATCACAGCCAGAAAGAGAGCATGCAGAGAGGGTGCTGCCTGCTCTGCAATTCCAAACAGGTATACATTAGACCTTGGGTCAAAAAAAGCTGTGATTTAAAGCAGCCAAACATCTGGTTCTTCATGCTTTTTGACCAAGCTCTCTGTGCTCTTCCTACTCTGTGCTCTGACCTGACTCTACTAAGCGATTGCAAAATGTCCTTCCTCTGCTATCTCACACCTCACTTTAGCCTGGACTATAGGTCTCACCTAAGGGCCTACTTCTATTTTCTTGCTCTGCTCCCTTTTTGCCCCTGGGTAGTTTGGTTTACTTTGGTTGTGAGAAAACACTATCAATTCTAGCTCAGGGACCAAATGAGCCCATGTTTGTACATCTCAGGGAGATCAAAGCAAAAGACTGGGTGAAAGTAAGAGTTTAATTCAAAATATAATTGTCCTTGAATTAATTCAGGTGGGCTTTTATCCATCCAGGAGAGTTTGGCTCTTCCAAGAAGGACTCTTGTGACACTTCCTCCCTTCTTCTGTCCTCATGCAAACCTCTTCTCTTCCTGGCACAGCTTCACCCCTCCTCCAGGACATGTTCTTGCTTTTGCTGAAAGCCATCATTTACAATGTCTTTCCAAAGATACCTGCACATAATAATTTTGTTTTCAAGTGGCTAACACTAAAAACTCCCCCCCTGATCTCCTGAAGCTCAAAAGAATGGAGAGGGTGGGAAGGGAAAATGCCTTTAATTTCAGCTCCTCAGAGCTGGAGATTCTGAAAGGACTCTGGAGTTCGATCAAAAATGAACTTGGTGTCAAAGTCACAAGGTGGGTTTAGATTAAATGCTTCAAAAGGAAACTCAAACAGATTTTGTTTTTAATCAGCTCCAGAAAAAAGAATAATCTATGTCACAAAGCAGCAAAGCAGCAAATAATTCACTACTCCAACAGCCATTATATATATATATATATATATATATATGTATAAAAAATAATGTCATGGGCATTTCAAGGAGAGAATGTCCCCTCATGGGATAGCTTGCATTGGCACTGCAATCCTTTCTGGAACCAGCATATCAAACAGTACATGTCAGCCACCTGAACAATCTGCAGCCTCTTTAAGAATTAAAGAGTACCAGCCAGCAACCACGTGCCAGGAATTTGTAGTAGTTGCCCCTTTTTCTGCATTTTGAAACTCTCATAGTCACGTTCTTTGCCATTGCATTCTTCGTCTTTGTCACACAGCTGATGCTGAGCTTACAGCACAGAAATTCACCGAAGCCTTCATCATCTTTGATTAAATATAGATGCTGCTATTTACAGCCTTACAGACCCCAGACCTTGTCAGCTTTTAATGGTTTTGAATGCTTCCATAGCAGAAAAGAACCATTTTGTCTGTTCTCAACAATAGGAAAAGCCAATTTAACACTTTTTTTTCTTCTCTGCAGGAAGCACATTTCTGACTCTATGATGGTAGCCTTTGCTTTGTTTGTGACTATTGAAGCTAGGAAAACTTTTAGAACTCTCAGCAATATCAACCTTGTCTGTCACTAATTTTCCACTCTCTAAGCCTTGCTGTTCCCTACCTCTTTTCTTTTGTCTGCCCCATGCATTAATAGGACTACTGCCACTGCTACTTTTGCTTTATTCCCTCACCTAATCTCTTTTTTCTAGTCTGAACTTAGGGCTGTCCCATACAATGCTGTCAGGATTTCCCAAGCAGGAATAGGTGCACCCTGTTTCTAGGGGCACCTGGCAGGGCAAAACACCTGCTCACTGCCATGAAATGCTTGCTGGTGTAGAGACCTACCCAGGAGGGACTTTCTCCTTCATTTGCCTGCAGCAGGAGCAGATAAGTGTCTGGTGTTCAGAGTCTATTATATGAATCTCAAGATTATCTTTGTTATAGTTAAGGAAAAGCAGGTTCCCAACAAGGGGTCTTAAATTTGAGCCTGCATTGCCAGTGTTTGAGGAATCTTTTATTGACGGCATTTTACAGCACTCCTCAGTGCAATCCCCCTGCTCTCAGGCCCTTTGTACTTTAACAAATTTTAACTTTCAAAATTTGACATTTCTCTGTGTTATCTGTCTGCCTTAGGCCAATGCCTTAAATCTAAGCAATTCAGTCCCTGAGGCTGGTGAAATGGCACTTTTTATTCATAGTGACAAAATTTAGATACGCTTTTGAGAACAGCACTTGGAGCAGGAGCTTGAAATCTGGCATAGAGGTGGCCTTTTCTACTAATGTTGCTCTTTGCCGTAATTGTCACCAACTACTGTCATCTGGCCAAAGTATAAGTCTTTGAAAAGTACTGGTTTGCACAGGTTTATTCTGTGTCCTTCAGATTATAGCAATTACATTCCTTGTGGAGTCGATGCTCCATAGGGGTTCTTATTGTGATGGTTCAACATGAATTCCTCCCACAAGTTCAGTTTTTGGCTTGCTGTGAACGACACATGACCCATACTCTCATGAAAGCCACCAAGGCCCTTTTTCCCTGATTTCTGAATGCCCCACCACCTCAATCACAGGATCAGGTTGCTGAAGCAAGCCTAATAGTGGAGGAACATTCCCTAGGGAAGGCTGGATGGCAGGGAAGGGTTGTGGCTGGAGAGGGAAAATAGGACAAGGACTGACACAGGCCGAAGAGCCTGGCTGGGTGAGGAGGCTCAGCTGGGGAGCCAGGGAGGTGTGACTGGAGTAGATGCCAGCGGGTTCATGGAGCCGGGATGGGTGGATAGCAGTGAATGCACAGGAACAAAGAGCTGATCTGAGGCAAGGTGAGGGTCAGATTTGGCTCTGCCTTTTCCTATGGGATGCTCAGCTTGTGGCTTAAACTGCAGGTTTCACTTATGCAAGGTGCCTTTTCCACGTCTGGCTTGGCTGGATCACACTATAGCACTGTTGGCACTGTCTGCCTGCAAAAATAAAACCCCCAAAATCCGACAGTGATGTGCCAAGCTCAGGAGTGCTCCCAGCTTTTGCCAGCCTGTGCCTCAGTTCTTGTCTGTAAAATAGGGAATGCTTACCTGGCAGGATGTGAGTCTATGGGGCTCAGACATCCCCAAGGTGGAGGCTGTGAACAGTTTTACCACCAGAAGAGGCAGCAGCTAAGGGGGCTGGAAAGCTCACAATTAATAAAAAAGAGAATAAACAAGTTCTACCAAAGGCTGTTTTTCAGTGAGTCCTTCCATCCTGTGCATCCAATGAAATCTGACCCTGCAGGTTAAAAAGCATGATGCAATCATTAAATTAAGGACACTGACACAATGCAAACATGGAAGGGGACAGAGCCGAGAATTCACTCCACCATTTTGAAGTTTCCTACCCTATTCAGTGCCCAATTTAGCTACCTTGAAGGCTTTCTATTTACTCAGCTTTTGCCTGTGGTGTTGTGTGGACCATCACCGGAGAGAGGTGTATGGTGAGGAGGGCAAGAATCCTTTGTGCCATGCAGAACAGAAAGCTATAAACTTACATTAACTGATGGAAAAAACCTGACCAGACTAAGAGGCATTTTATTACCTAATCATATGTTACTAAGAGGCAGCAATAGAATAATATATAGATAGCCATATCTGATGAGTGTTTGTGTGTTTGTAAATGTGGGTGTATATGTGAGTGTGCATTTCTTGAATTAAATTGACCAAAAGATAAATTCCACTGATAAAACTGCTTATTTCGTAGAAAGCAGGAGCAAAAGAACACAAAAACAGACACACTGGATCAAACTCCAAATGAACACCCAGCCCAGTACCGGTGAGTACTCAGATGATCAGCACTGGAAGTTCTGAGCATATGCTATTCCACGTTGATGTTGAGTCGTGTTTATCAGGTTATTCCTGTGCATTTGTCCAGTCAAGAAAATAACCCAACATCCCGCCATTTCTCAATAGCAGTCTCTCTGTCCTTGGCATCATCTTGTGATGTGAAGTTGCAAGAGCTGTGTCAAGTGAGACAGTTGTGGTGTCTTCCCAGCCACCACAAACCCTTCAGGACCAAGACTTTCCATTTCCTCCTCTGTGCAAAATATTTAATCCCAGTCTTCTTGCTGTGCCTATTTCAGAACAAAATAAGTCATAATTTCACCTCATCCTGTACAAGCACATGCCTTCCTGAGTACTCACAAGTCTACTCAATTTCACCTAGACTCTGTGAGAACTGACTGACTGAGGTGGATGCAAGGTGTCTTATGCAAAAAGTGGATCCACTTTCAACCCCCAAATATCCAAAATGGTCCCCAGGCATCACGAGTCTTTGCTGATTCTTGAAACCCACAAACTACACATGAAACAAGCAATTTCCTATGAACAGCCATTAAATATGTAGAGTGCTATGTGGCAAGCACTGCCTTCTTATCTATATCTTGTAAAAATCCACTGTTTAGCTCTCTGTACCTAGTGGCTAGGAATGGCTCCAGGAAGAATGGTGGGTCTGGCTGTGGGAGTCTGGTTCAGTCCCTGTTGTTATCAACAGGAAAATATCAGTCATCTTTGGCAGAACCAGAGATCGGTGTATGCTGGAAAAAAAACACCTCTAATGCACCTACTCACTGAAGAAAACTTCAGCCAGAGTCCCGCTGATGTTGCACAGGGAGTTGCTCAAGTGCAGACCAGCATTAGCACGGCATTCCAGGACTTAATATCATTCCGGGCGATTTATTGCTTTCCAACATCAAAGCTGCTGTCCTTACAAAAACAATAGCATGTGGTAGAGTCTTATATTTTCTGTGTCTAGCTGAGCTACCTTAGAAAAGCTGCTTCAATAAAGTTAAACTTGTACTCTTGTTAAAATGAACAATAGTGCTGAAGGAGCTATGAAAATTCATACCTCCTCTTCTGGGAAGCCAAATCTTCTCAGTTCTTGTAGGATCTGTTGCAGCACACAGCACTAGCCCAGGAAATGTCTTATTGCACTGTCACACAATAACTGCTTCTTACTCAGTATAAGTATTTATTAGAACCAAAATTCATCTTATGCCTTCATCCTCCATGGGGAGGATGTGATCAGGGAGAATAAACCCAGTTCTGCTTCTCCCAGCAGACCACTAGATCCTGCTTGGGCTCTTTGATTTTTGCTCTCCTTCTAGCTCCACAGCCTATGCATTCCTGCCTGCACCATGATGCAGCCTGAAAAGGGATTACCCTCTTCCCCCATACCAGAGCTGTGCATCCCATCTTCCTCAAGGCAGAGAAAACTTAGGGTGCACATCCTGGCTAACAGAAGCTGTGATCAACAGACGTCAGGTCCAGCTGTGCCTTTTCACCTGGGAATTGAAGCAGTGGCAAAGATCACACCCTCAGAGCTGATGGTGGCAAATACTCTCATCACTGCTGACTGTTCCCACCTCTGAGAAGGATTGTGTTTAAGTGGCAGGGAGGGGATGGTCCTGCTCTGCACTGGGGCACTCTCACCTGGAATATTGTGTGCAGTTTTGGGTATGCAATATAGGAAAGATATTAAGCTGTTATGGAGTGTCCAAAGAAGGGCAACAAAGATGGTGAAGGGCCTTGAGGGGGAAGCCATATGAGGAGCAGCTGAGGGCACTTGGTCTGTTCAGCCTGGAGGAGACTGAGGGGAGACCTCAGCACAGTCTACAACTTCCTCGTGAGGGAAGAGGAGGAGCAGGCACTGATCTCTTGTCTGTGGTGACTGGTAACAAGACCAAAGGGAGTGACCTGCATTTGTGTCCAGGGAGACTTAGGTTGGATATTAGAAAAAGGTTCCTCACCCAGAGGGTGGCTGGGCACTGGAACAGGCTCACCAGGGAAGTGGTCACAGCACCAAGCCTGACAGATTTCAACAAGCATTTGGACAGTGCTCTCAGGCACATGGTGTGATTCTTGGGGATAGTCCTGTGCAGGACTATGGGTTGGACACGATGATCTTTATGGGTCCCTTCCAACTCAGTATGTTCTGTGATTCTATAAATCTCTCCAGAGGGTCTATAGGGAGATTGACTAATTCAGACAGCCAAGATGTGGCCACAAAACTATGGCTATACAAATGCCTACCTATATCGTCCATGATCTGGATACTGTCCTTAATATACATATCTTAACAATATTTATCTTCTTTAGAAGGCTGTCCTCACCATCCAGCATGGTAAATAAGGGATATAGCACTATGTATTTTCATTCAGAGTCACAGAACGCCTGGTCCTGAATCATATGTAAAAAAAAAGAGGGGGGAAAATATTTTTAAAAATATTAAAAATCAGGTGAGGATAGCTTAATTAAAAGATAAACACAAATGAAATCACAACAATCAATGTTATTTCAACTCTAATTGAATGTTATTGTCAGCAAAGCTGCTGTTGTTTTTCCCTTCCTCCCAGAATGAGAAGCCCTGGAAAGGAAATTTCCCTCACCAAATCTCACATTCAGTTGAATTAGTCTGGGAATCTTTTTAATAAAATAAAATAAGAATAGAAGAAAAGCAACCTTGACAGAAATTTTAATTCCAGCCAAGACCCTTAAACCAACCACTCTGTGCCAGACAGTTCAGTGACAGAATTGGAGGGTGTCAGCACTAATCATCTGCCCCTGTTTTCTGAGGGTAAATTTGGCATCTGTCTCCAAGCTGGAGAGGAGAGGCCCTGGAGTCCTCCAAGGAATTGGATTGTAATTCTGATGTGATGGCATCAGCTAATTAGCAGCTCTAACAAACCTCACCTCCAGCCCCTCTCTGGATTTTTCTCCAATTATGGCTAAGAGTGAAGCCTGCAAGAAGGGGAGGTGAGGTGGGGGGAGTTGTCCATAGTTATTGAAGGTTACACAGCTGCCAAGAATAAAAATGACTGCAGTATTTAATGACATTCCTGTTTAATTCTGACAAACAGGAGCATTAACATCCTGCAAATAGGGACAAATTAACATGGAGGATACTGAACAGAGACAAGCCCCAAAGCCCCTTCTCTGGCCCTTTGCACAAAACTAAATTTTCCCATTATCACCATTAGGGACTTGGCAGCCTTTGAACATGATTACTCCTTTACATATGGGTGTGACTATAAATATGTAATTTCCTTGAGGTTCTCCTTTATTAAAATTCTTAACTTCAGAAGTCTTCTTGCTGCACTCTTTTCTCATACATATCATACAAAATAGCAAATACTATTTACCACTTCTATGCTAGAGGCAGAAAACACTTTAATTGTTGCTGTCCTCAAAAGAGTTTTCAGTTATGCTCAGAAAGTTTGGGTGTGTTTTTAATCCCTCAGTGGCATTGGAAAATTCTCCCACTGAAACCAGTGTAGTCCATTTTTCATTGAAATCACAGCACTTCCCAACTGCCATAAAATGACGTTATTTTAGAAACGCCATAAACTCACACAGAATTTTACAAACACCATAAACGTGGCCATGCAAAGAGTGAAAAATGTTCAAAGTGTGGTTCCATCTCTCCCAAATAACTGTGACACCCCTGTCACAGTACAAAGCTTTGGAACAGTTATATTGCCACACATAGCAATGTAAAGCACAGATGATGACACAAAAAAATGCTCAGTGCTGACACTTAAAAGAGCAGCTGTAAAAAATAGCAGTCCATGATAAAAAGCACAGCATCAGCCAATGACTTTATGCAAAATATTATTTACTGTACAAACATACTGGGCTGCAAAATATAGCTAATAAAATAAGTGATTTCCCTGCCTGCTGCTTCCAGAATCACTCACAGTCTCCAGTAGGCACAGTTCCCTAGGGGTGATGGAAAGTATTTTTTAGCAGGTGACAAGAAACTCTTGATGAATTTTTTTTCTGTTTTGCTGGCAGTCAAGAGCCACCCTTGATAATCTGATTTTAACTCACTAAACTCATTACAATGTCCCAGTGTAAAAAAAAAAAAAATAAAAAAATTTAAAAGCAGTCATTTAGTTGCTAAATAAATCAAACAGATTACATCTCCGGGGGACAGAATCTGTTATTCCAGATCCAAAATAGCCAAATGGCATGCCAACATTTCTATGCAGCATGAAGCACTGGCACTAGTCATGCCAAGTGTCACCTCACAGTAAGCTGGCAAGGTATGCTTAGTTTTCACCAGTGTAGAGCAATAACCTGGTGAGACACCACCAGCTTCAGCCTGCAAACTACTTGGGCATGCTATCCCAGGAGCTGCACCTCACCAAAGACACCCTACCCTTGGTGGGGAGGAGCAGGGGGAGAATTCCCAGGTAGTCCACAGACAGGTGGAGAATTCCCAGGTAGCCCACAGACAGGTGGAGAATTCCCAGGTAGCCCACAGAGGGCTGCCTGGACACTATCCGTGCATGCCTGTGTCACACACACATCCTTTCTTACTCCCCTCCCACGTGTTCTTGGACTGAATAAAATCTCTCCCTGCATGGGCTATCAGTTTTGAGATATATGTGCCAATAAAGTTTGACTTGAAAAAATTCTGGGAAGGTTAGGAAGGCCTCAGAGTTTCTTTATTGACAATGATGAGTTTTTCTACCTAAATAGAAGATGAGAAGGAAACCTTCCGGTGGTGTCCAGATAGCCGTAACTTCTGAGCAAAAATCAAGTACTTTTCCTTGGCTGATGCCAAGAGATCTTGCTTCTTCTTAACAGGTTTGTTTTCACCCTGTTCAAGGAAGCCTTTCACCAGAGAGTCAAGCTCTAGACTGGGAGAGGGAGTGGTGGGCATGTCAGAAAGAGTTTCTCCTCACCAGAAACTACAGAAAGGCAGTGTGCATCCACCAAGAGATGCTACGGAAACTTGGAAGCATTTTACACAATTTATATTCTGAGTTCCTTTCGCATCTGGTATCACTCTGGTACCACTATATGGGCAAGAATCCCTGAAAATGGGGGACAGCATTTGCCAAGTGCCTGGGCTCCCCAAAGAGGCACAGGAGGTCTGGATAGAGACTACCTCCCATTGCTCTGTGCCTTCTTACACAGCACTGCTTCAGCTCAGCTTTTCTCCACAGAGAGCTGCTGCACCTAAGAAAATAATCAGAGAATCATAGAATGGCTTTGGTTGGAAGAGACCTTAAAGATCATCTAGTCCCAACCTCTCTGCCATGGGCAGGGACACCTTCCACTAGACCAGGTTGCTCAGAGCCCCATCTAGCCTACACTTCCAGGGATGGGGCATCCACTGTTTCTCTGGGTAATAGTCAAAGTATCTGAAACAGGTTTAGGTGCTTTTGGGGTCTCCTACAAAGGTCACAGAATTTCCCTGCTGCAAATTAGCATTTCAGGCCAAGTCTCCTGGGAGCACTGAGAAGTTAGCATAGAACAAGGGGACATTAAAGCAAGTTTATGGCTTGAGAAATATAAGCAGAAGCAAAGCAATGTCCTTTCTGGATAGTCTTTCTTAAACAAACTCCATTTTGCCCACTTGGGGGTTTCTTTGTTGGCTGTTTTTTTTATTTTTCCCTCTCCTCATTTTAAAACGCTGACACATTGACAGATGTTTCCCATATATTTCCACCCTATGGTATATTAAATCTTGCTGCTGAAACAGCTACAAGTCCTTTCAAGGGATTATTTTTTTCACTGTTACACCTGGGTCATCTAGAAATCTAAGGGGAAAAAGAAACGTTCTCCACTGGCTCTGTGATTAAAATGATTTATCTTGCCACATCTCACAGCATCACAGTGAGCAGAATGCCACCACCCTGTGTGCATGCAAACTCCCACACAAATCTCTGCTAATGGCTTCTTTTTCCCAAGGAGGAATGGCTTCAAAATCCCAGAGTTCTCTTCTGAGGCTGGAAAAATACCCGACACTCAAAGGCAAACTCATATGGAAGCAACACGTTAGGTGGAGACTATATTAAAAACTCAAAGCAACATTGTTCTCTCTTATTAGTTGGGCAGTGTAAAGGCAGTGCCTGGGCTGATGACAGAAGGAATGTGTTCATTAACCGAAGGCATCACTGCTGCCTTCCTATTGCTGAGCTCTGCAACTTCCATCTGGAATCAATGCTGCTTCAGTAACAGAGTTTAATCTAAGGATTGTCCCATTTATCCTAATATAGACTAATGATTTATCTTACTTTTTTACATCATTTTTTTCCTTTGTGGCAAAATAGAACTAAAAATCCTAATAACTTTACCACTTTCTCTGAGGAATGGTTGCATTGCCCACTGTAGTGGCAATGCTCACATGCCAATCAAAAATGCCATGGAGAAATAATACAAAACCACAGTCTTACAAGTGATGGAATTTTCCTTTGCAAAAGAAATATTTTACCATGTGTTGCCCCACATCTTGAGTTTTCTGCCATGTGAAGGGCTGTTCAGTTTGGTATTTGCCCCTCAGTATAAGCAGAAATTTTATGCAATACATCTGTCTCCTCACACACCAGGAAACACATGCCAAACACAGAGTCATCCTAGCTCTTGACATATGTTGTTCCTAAATATCTCATATGGTGAGGCAAAATGCATAGAGGGGACTGACAGTCATCAGGGATGTGTGGTGCGAGGTCACGCACCCTGAGTACTGCCAGGAACAGCATTATGTGTGACACACACCCCACCAGTCCTTTTTTACATTCCCTGAGCAGCACCACTTACAAGATGTGACCCTTCCTTAGAGCCTTGCTTTTCACCTGCCACTTCTTGCCATTTCCCTATAGCGAAAGAGGTCACACACAGGTCAGTGCATGGAACTGGACAGCTAGTTGCCTCTCTGCTTCCTCAGGAGATGTCTGCTCCTGTAGCTGACAGCACTACCCTGCTCTGCTCATTAGTTGAGAAAATGGGGAACAGGAAGCTCATTTCATCAAATTTCTCATGGCACAGGCTTTTCTATCTGGGACCAGCTCAGGAGAATCCCAGCTCCCCCATCAGCCCAGCTGGCAGAGCAGGTGCTAAGGAGAAAGTGCAATTTAACAATCACTTGAACATACCACACACACTCTACACAAAGCTGCACTTAAAGCTCCTCAGCAGTGCCAGGGTACTGGAAAATAAAGGTTGCAAAATATAAACAATGTAGATTTCCACAGAGGCTGGGGTCCGTGGCCAAGCTGGAGGGAGTGCCTGGTGTCCATGTCCTGCCCCTGAAGGAAAGCGCCTCCCAAACCCTCTGAGAAGCACCAGCCTGTTAAAAAGCTGAAGAACACCAGTTAGCCACATATACTGGAAACAGGTATCTGATTGTCTAGGCAGGCCAGCAGCCTTTGCATTTACTTTTTTTTAATCAGCCACCTCTACATGACCCTAGTTCTGCACTGTACATGTGGGATGGGAGCAGAGAGACCTTCCTGCTGTCTGTATGAGACAATCAAGACATTTAGCAGCAATTAGCCTCCCAACCAGCTTATCTCATTTACAATTACAAACTACAGTTCCTAACAGCTTTGGAGTTCCAAGACATTATTTGAGGGAGGTCATAACCTGGTCCGGGTGTTGGTGGTGCTGAAATGGAGCCTAGAGCTAAATAAGGGAAAATAAAGTGGCCCATAAAAAGGTTTAACTCTCAAGTACCACAGTGGAATAGACTGCTATGCCATTTCAGGGACACGGGTGAAACACTACCACTCTTTCTAGACCAAGTAACAACTTGGTTAGTTCAACTTAGCATGAACAACTAACCAACTTTTCCAACTTCTGCTTTTGGGTCGACACAATAAGAAAAGTTTTGTTGTTTTCCTTAATAAAGAAAGGGGTAATTTTTTCAATTACCTTCGAAAAAGCACTAAATTCTTAGCATTTGCTATAAATGTGATGTTATTTGCATTCATCTACCTAGTACTTTTAACTTATCAGTATACCAGGACCCCTGAAGGTGCTGTGGCTGGCACTCAATTTCACATATTAGATACAACTTCAGGTTCTTTCAGCAAGTCAGGCAAAGGCATGGATTGCATTTTAGTTGTTCTAAACCACCTCATGCAGAGTCTTTCCTGATTACTAATTTTTGTAGGTTAAACTGACCCATTGCAAATTGCTTCCTCGGGAATCCACCACAGAGAGTCCTGGAGATGAGGGGATTAGGTATATGCTCTCCCACCCATAACGCTTTCTTGTTTTCTCCTTGGCAGTCTGTTGTCCCTCTTCTTTGACATCTGTCAGGCTAGGAATTAAAGCCCCACCAAGTCCTAACACCAGTGTCAGTAGTCCCAGTGTGCATCACTGATCTCCACCTGCAGGTTCTGATGCCCACAGCAATAAGAGTTACTGCTGGGCAGGTAAGGTCTGATCTCTTGTGCTGTCAACAGCTTGCTCACTGACTCATGGTATCCTAGGGGACAATGAGGATGTGGAATGAAATTCTGCAATTGTTAATCTGCTTCAGTCGATGCTAAATTTGTTCTATAAACGTGTCCTGACTGCATGAGCCTCTGTGCGTGCGGTGCTTCTTCTTGGCTATTTATGAAGCTGGACAAACTGTTTTGTCCCATTTGCCTTATGCAGTGGTGCCAGGAAGTGGAGCTCTTCACCTTGGGAAATGAGTCTACCTGGACATCCCAGGGGGATGAAAATTTTGGATGGTTTTGCTTGTCTTCTTCTCCCAGGATTCAGTCTCAGGGCATCTGACTGCACTGACAAATCTTGTAGTCAGCTGTAAGACTTTACTGAAAGAGTGTAAAGGCATGTAGAAGAGGGCAAAACCACAGGTGGATAATTAACGTCAGTAAGCAAGTAATTATGGGGTTAACCAGATCCCTGACAAATGCAGGATCGGGTACTCTGCTGCTTTGCAAGGTCACAGTTCTGTCAGGACACAGTTCTGTCAGTACCAGCATGGTTCAGTCCACTTGAACCCTGAAAAATGGGCTTGGGAACTTTTCCCAGTAAACTGTCCTTTCTAGATTTACCCTGCTGCACCAGAAGCCCAGCCCATCAATCCCACATCCCAGTCAGGCAGTGATTCTTGATCTATGAGTCTCTCAGCTGGTGATCCTCTTCAAACAAGGTTCAAAGGTGTTGCAGCCAAGAGCATTGGCATGTAATGAAGGACAGCAGATGGAGGGAGGGATCAAGACCTTCCAGGCAGCCAAAATGCTGACTTTCCCTGCGTTCCAAAGAACTAGCCTTTCAAGCTTGCTCTGTGTCTAGCACCATTTCTTTGCAGACAAGACTGCATAAACTCTTAGAAGAGGTCTCTGTTGGGTGCAGCACAGGGGCAATCCACAGAGATGTCCTTTTTTTCCAGCCAGTGACCCTGTGCTTACTTTCTGACCTGCCCTTGAGGAAATGGCTGGGCAGAAAAAGAGCAAAACACACCAGGAGTTAGGACTAAAGGAAGAAAGAAACAGCACAGAGCATAAGAAAGAAAGATAAAAGACAGAGGGAGTGAAGCAGGCAAAAAAAGTAAAACTGCTAATGTGTTTACTGCCACCAGAACTAAAGCTTTCTCTGATGTTTTTTCAAACAAAACCCTGAAAGAACAGCCTGGCCACATGAGAAAGCAAGAAAAACAGGGATACCATCCTCATTCTGGCCAGTGAAAAGTTTCAGCACTTTTCTAAGCCTCTGTCTAACCATGGTGTCCCCTAAACCCCCTTGGTAGCCCATCAGAAAGCTTCTCTGAGCAGCTCGTTCCCTGCTGCCATGTTAATGCAGAGGACAGCATGGGAAACAATGATGCATTTGTATGCTCTGAAGAACTAATTGGCTGTTTGCTGGGGGATTAGTTGTTTGGCTGCCTGTTTCAGCACACCAGGCATCCCAGGGTGTGGAAATATCACAACAACAAAATGGCAGCCTGTTTCAATAAGAGCATGGATCGTTTAGATATGTTTTATGCACACTATTACTACAAGGAACCTCTTATATTCTCAGGAAAAACATGAGTGTTTGATTGGTCTGGAGGAAGTGATGATATTTCTTCAGATATGCCAGTAACAGGGGCTTGTTTGGGAGCACAGCCTTGATTCTCTGGAAGTAGTTTAGATTGCCAAAGTTAATGAAGTTAAAAAGTGCCAAAGACCATGAAATGCTAAAGTTCTTGTGTTGCATGTATCATAGCTATCTCCTTTCTGCTAGCTTGCTGAAGAAATTGAGTCCTTTTTTACTGAGAGAAGGTACAATCTGTTTAGTACATCTCACACCTTCTAATAATTTGTTTTAGAAAAAATAATTACGAAATCAAGCATAGGGCAAAGTTATCTTCTTATCCAGTGAGCAACCTTATAGCACATTATCTGCCTCCATCATTAGGGCAAAGTTCAGGTGGGATGTTAAGTATTGCAGCAGCAGAAGCAGAGCTAACAATGGCTATGGGGTTCCTACCTCATTCCTGTCTCAATGCTTTTGGGCTGGCATGACACGGCATGAGGGACCTGAAGTTTAGAGTCAGCCACCTGACATGCTTCATGTGATTCCTGGGGTGTACATTTTAGGTGCTTTCACTCTTACACCAATAAACAAAAGACTCGATCTCTTAAGGACAGAGCACGTGTTTTATGCTTTGGCATGGTGAAGACATTTAGCAAAGTTGTTGCCCAACCTGGAATAGCTACATGTAGTAAGCAGTAGTCACTAGAAAGTGCTGCTTGCTAGAAATGGCAGAAACTGCAATATAAGCAATACACGTGTGAGCATTTTAATGACAATAGCATCTAAGTCTTCTTGGACGGGCCAATAAAAATAGTGCCCAGGCCTGCTTGTACCAGGAATTTTTTTCCAGGTAATGCCAGTGGTTTCCACCTGTGATTTATCATGTGTATTATGTTTCAAGTACAAAGTTTATTCCCTCTTCATGGGGCTGGAGTGGCACTGTACAGAAATTGGATTCTTGTTGACTCTGCAGTGACCTTTTCAGCCTGTCCTCACTTCTACCCACTGAATAACTTGACCTGTAGAAAGTATGCTCAAAAAGTAATAAAGCTGAACAAGCCACCTACTCAAAAATACAAGTGGAGGGCTGAGAGTAGTTCTGGGCTTTTGTTACTAGTACCATGTCAATAGGGGATTTGCTGTTTGTCATAGGAAACTGCCAGGATACATATTTAGACGCTGAACTTCTGAACTTCTCCTTTCACCTGTATTTGAACCCTGCTAAATGATTTTACAACTATTATTGCTTTATAACCCATGACTGTAAATTCTTCCATTAGATTTTATTACTTAAGGATAAAAATGTGTGCCTGAGGTTTGTATTTATATTTAATAATATGTCTATGAGCTCACACACGAAGTGACTGATAGATAAGATAGAAGGGAGAAAACGGCGGTTTACATCTGAGAACTGCAGCATTCCTCACTGAGAGCCTGTGAAAGGGCTGCAGCGGGGAGATGTGAGACACCCATCCCCTAGTCACCTCCTCAAAAGGACCGCAGAGACCTGGGATCCTTAATCCTGGTAAAGGAAGGAAATACCAATTTTTTCCAACCTCAAGCAGTAAGAAAATTATTATTATGACCCTATAAAATCTCTGTAATGTTTAAAAGTATCATTTATAACATGAGTCTCTTGTGTTTTTTCCCTTTTCTGAGGCTGTAGGGCTAACAATTTTTAGCTTTTCTTGTTCATCTGAAGGGCTAGTCTTTCTCTTCATTTCTAACAAGATTATGCTACAATAGCAGGACTTTTATGAGGAAAAGAAAGAAATAACCACTGTAAACAACTATGATAAAAATTATGGGAGCCAATATCGTCAAGTCCTCAGTGCCTATATCTTCTATTTGCACTCACTGTCTCTTATATGATGAACACTGGAGGGACAAATCTGTTTCCTTCCTCTGCTTTCTTTATTCCAGCTCACTTTTTGTGGGTTGTTTCCAATCAAAAATATCAAGAAAACATGGAGTTTTCTAGCAGGCTCTGGCTAGGGAGTCCTCAGAGTGCTGAAGCCCAGGCAGGAATTCTCTTTCTCCTGCTCCGTCACTCGGCAGGGAGTCAAAACCTTGCAGGGTACAGATGGGAGCCCCAGGCAGGAGAGGCAAAGGTGGCTGCATGAAGCACACTGCATGTTGGAGCCACAGACAAAAAAGCAGGGTGTGCAGGGAGACCACAAGTGACGGACAGTCTAAGAGGCAGACAGCCAGACACACAACAGGCTGAGCCTTTGCTCATCTGACAGTGATTGTGCTGCTGCTGGGACAGGGCTAGTTTTGTATCAGGACAGCTTGACACCTTTTAAAAGCCTCCATTTTGCCTCCTTAAAAAGATGTCTGCAGGGGCTCCAGCCAAAAATACCCACTTCCACTGACTGAAGATCAAATGTCCTCCAAAGGTCTCAAAGGGCTCACTTGGGAGGGAGGTCTAAAGCACAGAGAAGCTCAGCTTCAGCCTGAGAAATAGGTAGCTGTGAAAGGGAAGGGAGGAGGGTTTCTGCTGTTCCCAGAATAGTTCTCTTATTTCTGCCAACACTTCTTTAAGATAAAATCAGGTTGAATAAAAGAAAAGGGTTTTCATACAAGGCTTAAAAGAGAAGTGCAACTCCAAGAGAGTAGGGAAGCTCCACTCTCTGCTGGACAAAACACTTAAGAAAGGACAGGAGTCTGGATGGACACTGAAAGTTTGGAGAGTGATTCAGGGTATTTCAAATTCATCAGCATGGCTCCTGTTTCAGATGATACAGAACTTGTATTTCACAGTTGTGCTCCCTGTTTCTCCACCTCATCTGTCTCCATTACTCAGTTGTTCCAAGTAAAACTCTAAAGGTTTGGCTCTGCAAAATGAAGAATTGGTTTGCAAGGTCCCAAAAGACAAGAAATGTGCATTGATAGCATTTTTTAAATGGTATTATCACTCTGCTTTAACAAAGTTTAAGGCAATTAACTCCCTAAGAGCCTCAGGTGGCTGATTTCCCCAATTACTCAGCCAGAGGGAATGTCATTGCAACTGCAGCAATTAATTAATTAACTCACACCAATTGATTGGAAGAGTCACTCCATTATTAAGCTCTTGCTTCAGTCTCTTGTCACTTTTCTGACACTGCTGGGAGTTTTTCTAAGGATTTCTTAGGGTTTTGCTTCAGTCTAAAGGCAGACTCCTTTTAACAGTTACAGTCAAAGCAGTATGTCAAATATTTTCTTTTACAAGCACGAAAAAGCATCGGCACACATATTAGGTGGCCACTAGGTATGCTCAGATAATTTGACTAAGTACTTAGAAATTGGAAAAAGATGACTGTTGGGCTGCTTGTCCAGTTGGGATTGATGCAATCCACCTGTGATTTCTCACCGTCGCATAGCAGCCCAGGGAACAAAACAATGGCATCGTGGTCAGATTCAGCCCTGCTACTGGAGGTATTGCTTCCTGCAGACAGAGATTTCATCTGAGATAAAAGGGTGGAGAGACAGAGCTCTCCATCCACTGCTGTTTGGAAAGCATGGAGAGACAAGTTGGTCAGATGTGCCAGTTTGGGTGGCAAGGACATCAGTTTTCCCTCAGGGGTCAGCAGAAGGAGGGAGCCTTTGCCTCCAAGCTCCTCACTCCTCTCCCC
>JAWWLV010000045.1:52378770-52417337 GCA_035041135.1 Platyrinchus mystaceus | reverse complement strand
TGGGCAAGGGCTACTGGGGACAAAAATACAGTGCCCTTTCACTGGCTTTGGGTTTGCAGGTTTTTTTGCAAGCATGCAAACAAAACTGTTTCCCTCCAAATTTTCTGCAGACAGGCATATTTTGTATGTGGATGGCATGACTGGAGAACCCATGCAGTCTTGTACCACCTGCTTCTCCTCATATGGCAGCTGGAGCCTGCCTCAGGATCAGGCAGCACTGCAAGAAACCTGAGCAATCACTGTTCACCATCTCCCCTTCTTCCCCACACAGCTTCACACTTCACTTCCACACCACACCTTCGCTTCCCCCACGCCCTCCTGTTGACAGTGAAAGACATGGACAGGGTTCATCATGGTCTCATGGAGGCCATGTCCTCCTGCAGTCACCAGGCTGTCTGCAGTGACCCTGGCAACAAGAAGATCTTGTGGGCTGACCCAGTGTTGTGCCTTGGCATGCAGCTGTGATGCTGACAGTGGTTGTGATGTTGAGGACTTCCTATACTCCTTCACAATCTGTGCATCCCACAGCAGTCTGCCCTAATGGTACTGGTTACCTCCATCTGAGCCTGCTCTCTGTTTTCATTTCTCTAGCCAAGAAGTGCTGATGGTACATAGCCTATAGCAGACGATTCTCTGTGAGTTCTGCTCTTGGCACAGCCAGGAGCTAGGAACCACTTCTGTGTCCCAAAGCACAGACATAGCCTCAATCTACCTCTGCTGTAGTTCTCTGTCCATAAACTAGGAACCTTACTTACATCCTCTGTGCCGGTCCAAGAAGTCATGTGTGAGTAGGAAGGACTGAGCCAGTCTTAAGGAGGCTGTCTCAGGAAGATGCCTAATGATGTCAGCCCCAGACTTCACACAGAGTATTTGTGATCAGTCTGATGCTAAAGCTGTGGCAGTAATGATTCACAGCAGGGTTTAATCCAGGCTGCTTCATTGCCATTCCATGAAACTGTGTTAAGTTACTTGCAGCTTAAGTCTTTCCTTGTAGACAGCACCAGGGACCAATTAGTCCTTCAAAATGTAATATATTGGTAAGTGCTGAGCTCCTTACTTATGACTGACTCGGTCCTGACTGATACATGGAAGTCTCTTCCACAGCAACAGCATCAGGCACTAGCTAAGGTTGCACTGACTGTTGCAGACGATGGTCCCCACTTCAAAAGCCAGTTCAGACTTCCTTGATTCCCTCCTTCCTCAGTTGTCCACATGGTCACTAAGTCTCCAGATGGGCCAGTCTGCATTTTTGTGTCTTTTCCTAGTAAGAATACCAAGCCTGTGTGAATAAAGCTGACCTGCAGCACAGGAACAGCATATGAGCCATTGTCACGTGGAAGCAGTGACATAAATTACTTAAAATAACGTCAGCCTGGGAATCCCCATCTCTGGCAGTTGTTATGTGTCCTTGAACATATATATCTCTACTTCTCTTGACATGGTTTATCTCAAGTTTATGCTATGTCTCTTTTATCCTCAAGCTCTTTAGGGTGAGAACTGTCTCCAGCTTTGGACTTGTAAAGCTCCTAATGCAGCTTTGATCTTGTCCAAATTCTTGAAGCACTCTAAGTAATAATAATCTATTCATGGATCTGTACAAACATTAATAATTTTTCTCTGTCCTTTACAGAAGAATGGCTGCCAGAGGAGGGTTACACTGCCCACTTTGAGGTAGGGTTATATTTCAGGATATTATCATTACACTTAATTGATCACTCCTTCAGCACCAAAAAAAAAGAACCCCTGCTCTTTTAATATAACTCATTGTATTTATAATACTTGCAAACCTGTTTGCTGCATTGTCAAAAGCTATATTTAATTTTTATCTTTCTATATTATAATAGAACTTAAGAAGATCCATTACAGAGCATGATTCCTGTGCTGCTGCATGAGCACAGGAAAAAAAAAAAAAAAAAAAGCAGTCTTTGCCCCAGAGTGAGATAGAAATGGTTATAAAAACAGTGATAATTCATTCTTCTAACACTTTTGTGAAGTAAGCAAATATGATTATCAACCTCATTTTACAGATGGGGAAGTATGTCACAGAAAGGTTAAGTGATTTATCTAATATCATGAAGCATGCCAGTGACAAGAAAAGACTAGAACTCTTGATCCCAGACCCAGACACAGTTTTCTAGTCTATAAAGCAGGTCTTTAGCAGCAAAACCAGAAATGGGGACCAGAGTTACTGAAACAACTTTTTAAAAAATGTCCATCTATTTTTGACAGAGAAAACCATGAAAGAAGAATTTCCCAACATTATTTTAATCTTTTGTCAATAATTTAAGTACCTGAGCTGAGAAATCTTGCATTTCCAAAAACTGTTCTCAAACAAACCCGCATTTCCCCAAGTGCTGCTTCTCTTTCATTACTCTGTTTTCCTCATTTCAAAACATCACTTCTAGAAGTATTTACCTGAAGTAGCTAGTGTTAAACCAGATTTGTGTTTCTTGCTTTTTCCTGGACAGACCCAAGCAGCCACGTGTGCTGTGAGAAGCATTTCTGAGATTTGTCCCCAGATGGGGCCAGCCAGACTCAGTACCCAGGGCAAGCCTAGTCCCTTCCTTGTGTCCAATGTGATGTCCTGCATGGAGGAGGGGGACCCTTTCCCACTGCTGCCACAAGTATTCTGGGAAAGGGACAAGCTGGTGCTGAGCTCTGCAGTAATATTCCTTTGGTGGGACTGCTTGAGGATCCTGTTTGAGGTTTAGGGCCCGTGAGCAGTGGGCTCCAGAGCAGCATGCTCACACCTCTTCAGGCAGCCATGTCCTTTCCAGCTTGGTGCTGAGCTGTGCAGTAGCTCCTGTCCCTGCAAACAGGCTGTGCATCCTCAGCCTTAGGTGTACCACCACGACCTAGGACGGTTATTTGTGCCTCCTTTTTCTTTGAAGCTGGCTGTCATCCTACATTCAGCTGGCAGCAAAGCTGCAGATGCTCTCCTCCAGCTTCAGGCCACAAAGAAATGTTTGTCTGTTTTCTGAAACATTATTAATATTTAACTTGCCCAAAGTAAGATTCCAGCTGGCAGATGTGAAACCTCAGGTGTGGCCATGGCAAGGCACTCCATCCAGCTTCTCAGCAGAATGAGGGCAGGCACTAGCCTTGAGGTGCCACCATGCTCTTCCTGCAAGCTTACAGCTCCCTGTCCAGCTGGAGAAATTTCTCTGGGAAATGGAGTCCAGAAAAGTCTCCTCTGCCACGTCCCCCAAAGGGCATCATAGCTTATTCCCTCTTTACCTTTTCACCTCTGCTTGCCCTGTTTGTAATGTGGAGTTTATGATGTAATTATATCTCACACAGCTGAAATTGTCCCCTTATCACCAGACTGATTACACTTAACAAGGCATAAACTCCCTCTCTCGTTCTCTGCCAGGAGTCCAATTTTAAGCTCTAATTGTTTTATAGGCCTTTTGCACTCAGGAGAAAGAAAAAAAAAGAGGAAAAAAAAAGAAAAATTGGTTGCCATTTACACATGTTGTGTAAGGCACATTTCTCACCCTCCTATCCACACAAAAACCTCTTGGGGATTGCCGAAATGACCAACAACCCAACAGCTTATACGCCTCAGTGCTTTCCTAATGATTGCTAGAAGCCTCAGCTTTTCTCCATCTCAAGGGCAAACTATTTCTTAGAGGTGAGCAGGAAAGCCCCTTTCCAGGGCAAGAGTTTCTACTCAGGGTCATCAGCAGCTGCCTGATGGCACACAGGGCTGGTGGCAAGCTGGAGGGCACCGAGATCTGCTCAGACCTCTGCTTACAAGGACTCAGCAAGGGCACTTTATCTTGAGCTAAGGGAAGGTATGCCGGGAGTTGTTGTGGCCCAGCTGGGACAAGCTGAGTGATTTATGGATCACTATGAGAGTGGCCATGGAATTTCACAAATAGCAGTTAGGTTATGCACTGGGCAGCCCTGACATCATTGCAGAGCGTTCTCCCTTTGGTGCATTTTCCTGCTTCCCATTTTCCTCTTTGGAAAGGAAAGGCCCACAGAGGCAACTTTCCCAGCATTTAAGGACCAGGATCACAACCTATCAAGCTGCCCATGCTCTTTTTTGATAGTAGTTCTGCTCCCAGACTGCATCCACTGGTGGCAAGTGGTGTGCAGATTTCTAGGATAAGTTTTTGGTCTTTTTGTGCATGTACAGCACCTGGTACAGTAAGAGTCTTGCTACATGAAGAAAGATACTGCTGAAATACAAGAGAATAGGAGGTGACCCAATACTAAGAAAAAGAACTTGTGTAAGAATTAGGTGGACCATCAAAATAAGGAGCTGAGAGACATCTGCGGGGAGTACATTAATGGCATTTTCAGACTACAGAAGTCCCTGCTGATGGCTTTCTCTGTCTCATCTGGCTCTCCTCCAGGTCTTTTGGCTGCTGGAGCTGACTTATTCCACAATATCTCTTTTTTTTTTTACCCTCCCTCATTCCCCAAACTCACTCAGCCCTAGGGATCTTTAGTGCCCTATTTGCAGTCCAGGCAAATGCTCTTCCATAAAATCCCAGCCAGATGTCCAGCTGATGAACAAATCACATAGCTCAATTGATTCCTGTGGAGCTATAACAATTTATAGCAGCTGAGGCTCTGGTCCTATAAACTGCAATGAGCTTGGAAGGGAACTGCAAAGGGTTGCATACACCACAGGTTAAGGATGTATATTGGTCTGTGGGGAACTGGGAAAGGTTTTGGAGATAAATGCTCTGAAGCAAAGCTAAGGAGCACAAGCAAAGCAAGTGGACTGCCAAACAAGGAATACAGGAGCCCTGTGGTCTAGGAGTGATGGGAAACGATTGAGCACATCATGCTGGCTTGCTTTCCTGACACACTTGCTGAAATTATTGTGATGGAGAAAGGAAATGCACCAGATGCAGTTCTTCCCACCTTGGTAAGGTGGGAATTTTGTAGAGCAACTTGTGAATTCTTACAGTGGCAAAACAAATTCACAAGGGCATAGATGTGGACATGACAAAGCATGAATGCTGGCTGCACGCCATGCCTGGCACTGTGTGCCCAGTAAGGGGACCATCAGGAGGGGTGTTGCAGCAAGACTGTTATTGTTCCATTGTTTATTCTGGTTTTATTAATATCTTCATTAGGGATCTGGAATAGTTTGGAGGAAAGAGCAGAGAGGATGTGAGAGTTTGCTTTCAAAGGCAGCCAAGGAGGAGAAATAACAAACTGGGAAATGGAGAAATTGAAACAACGGGAAGAAATTACCCAAATGAAACATTAAGCTTGGTAAAAAAAAATAAATAAATAAAATTATCTGAGGAGATCAGGGAGGGAGGAGGAAAATATCCCAAACCACAGGTGCTTAATGGGAACAAGAGAGATGCAACACTGGAACACTAAGGGCTATAATAGAGGGAAAACTGCATATGACTTTGGCAAGACAGTGCAACCTCCTCGTTTGTGCACCAAAGCACTGTATACATTATGCAGCATCAAACCATGTTCTTCTTTCTCTATGGATGTCACACTTAAATTATTGTTTTCTGTTTAGGACACTTCAATACTCTAAAGCTATTGATACAGTAATATATAATTGATTACCAGAATAGAGACACCTAATTACAAGAAAAGGTGGAAAGAGCAGAGTTTGTATCAGTTCACCAAACAATGAATAAAAATAGTAGGATAATTGCTGACAGTAATTCTGTAGACAGAAAGAGGGACAGCAAAATTATTGAAAGGAAGAGAAACATAAGAAAGGATAAAGAAATAAATTAATTTTTAAAGTCTTAGAAAACTTCACCAGGCAATGATAGTGTGCTGCTTGGTGTAACAGGTTTCCCCAAGGAAAAGCAGTGCATCTTTATGACCTGGGATACTGTAAGGTGCCATAAATCACTAAGAGGGTTTTGTAGGCAGCAGAGCACAGGAAAATATTGATGGTTGCTTTTGCTAAGTTTTCCTGATGTTTTGCAGACATTTATCTAGGCTTGTGAGGTTTTTTGCTTGATGCAGACTATCCAAACTTTCTTCAAATGCTACTCAGGAGGTGGCATGAGCTTATTCTTGTTAGACATTCTGCAAGTGGCATCTTCCAAACCCCAAACCCAGGCTCACCAGGCCTGCCTTTTCCCCATCAGCCTTGAACCTGCTGAACTGTTGCCTTCTTCAGGATCATTACAGTTTCCTAAGCCATCACTTAGAGGAAAAGGGGCAGGACATCCCACTTTTCTTTCAATTGCAAAAGACAGCAGAGGGTTAAAGTGAAAGTGGAATGATTGAGAGAAGCTGGCTTTATTTTCCCCTTCCTACTCCCTGCTCTCCTCTTCATTTTGCTATTACAAGAGGCCAGAAGGACAGAAAAGCCTATATATTTCTTTCACTTCAGTTGATATGATCTGTCCCCAAGGGATTCCTCCCCTTTATATTACCACAGTTCCCAGGCCCTTCTTCCTCTGAGGTTTCCTTTCCCATTATTCCTCAATTATTGTGTCTGATAAAAAAAATCAATTATTCCATTCAGTCTTCTCCAGACAGCTCCAATTCTGAAAGGAAACGACATGCTTAACCTGTTATCAGTGTGTGCTAGGCACTGATGCTAAGGAGAAATCTCTTAAACCAGCCCAGGAATCTGGAGCCGCACAGATACATACCCTGTTTCACAGGGGATTGCATGCTTTTGTAGCAGGGAGATTTATTTTTTCAAATGCAGTGATCTGAACTTCAAGCAGGAAATATGAGCTACATTTCCTTTTCTCTTCATCTTTTCTCCCCCCACCCACCACTTTTTTTCCATCTTTGTCTGGAAATTCAGTAGCAACCAGGTGCTTTGTCACAGGCAGAGTGGGGAACTCGGCATAAACTTAGCATTAATTCTGGCACTCTGGTAGCTCTGACTTGCTGCCAAGAGAAACAAATTAAGCCCCATTGTGCTAATAGGACTGTGGGTACAGCACACAATCTAATATGCAATAGCACTGTCATCAGAGAAATGGGAGAATCCTCAGGGCCATTTTAAGGATGTGCTAGTGCCTCAATGTCCAGGTTCCATCTTTGATGTTGTCTTTGAAGAATACCTGGGACAACAGCAAACATATCCACAGCCAGCATTGCAAATAAGTAGCAAATAATTAGTATATAGCCACAAAACACAAAATGTAGCTCTATCTTGACTCTTTATAAAGCATAAATAAGTGCTTTTTTTAAATCTCTAACTCTCATTTTGCATTTCTAAAAATGTACAGAATACTTAGAGCACCAGAAGCTGTAGCGTGTTGTCCTACACAGGCTCTGTGGCCCAGAACTATCTTCCCACAAAGCCTGCCCTGCACTCTGTCACTCACTGAGGCAAGTGGCTTAATGTGACCCAAATCCTTGAGGTCACAGAAGAGCATCAAGTCACCCATGTATTGCAGACACCTCTTTGCTGTATCATGGAAATAGTGGAGCAGAGACCTCTGCTTCCCATCAACAATCTGATCAGTCATGCAGTGCCTCACATATGGCTCATAGTTTTGCAGGTGTATAATATTGCATGTGATCATTGCCTGTTGCACACATGTCCATTTACATTGCCAGTGAGGGCCCATCAGGCTACTGAGAGTGCTGCAGGAGGACACCAGTTAGAAGATAAACTACCTCACCTTACTTCAACACTAGCCTGGTCTGTGGAACTCAGTCCTGTGTACGACACCTGACAGCTGCTGTGACTGCCAATAAGCATTTCCTCTTGCTTTTCCCACTATATCACTTTTTTAGGCACTGCTCATCTCTTATTTCATCAGCCTGTTGACCATGACACTGACTTGGAGACATCCTGGTCGCAGAGGTAGCTGTACTGTTCCCTTTCCAAAGGACAGTGTCCTGGTTTCAGCTGAGATAGAGTCAATTTTCTTCCTAGTAAGTGGTACAGTGCTGTATTTTGGCTTTAGTATGAGAGTAATGTTGATACCACACTGATTTTCTAATTGTTGCCAAGTAGTGCTTACTGTAAGTCAAAGATTTTTCAGTTTCCCAAGATCTGACAGTGAGGAGCTGCACAAGCAATTCAGGGGGAGCACGACCAGGACAGCTGATCTGAACTAGCTAAAGAAGTATTCCATACCACAGAACATCCTGCTTAGTATATAAACTGGGGCGAGTTGGCCAAGAGGGGCTGATCACTGCTCAGGGAAGGTCCATGCTTCGATCAGCAGGTGGTGAACAATTGGGTTGTGCATCACCTGTTTCTCTTGGGGTTTATTCCTCTCTCCTTTTCATTACAATTATTACTGTTATTATTAATATTTATTAGTAGTATTATTATTTTTTCCCCAGTTATTAAATTGTTCTTATCTCAACCCACTAGGTTTATCTTTTCTTTCTGATTCTCCACCCCACCTGGGGAGGGGTATGCAAAGGGTTGCATGGTGCCCAGCTGCCAGCTGGCGTTAAATCACTATACCAATTTTGTCTCAGGTGTGGTGTCACCTGCCAGGCAGCACAGCCAAAACCCTCTGAAGGCAGCAGACAAGATATTTTTTAAGTTGGATCTGAGACCTTGGGCCCAGGAGGCACTGGTGGGTGTTTGCTGGTGTTAGCTGAAATGCAGCTGTAATGTGAGATTGGAAACTTAGCAGAAGGCTCAGGGACAAACATTTGGACTACAAAATGAATCACTTCAAATTTCCAGGGAGAAAGACCTAAAAGAGCCCCACCTACCCACCACTTTTTATTGGGAGCGTGAGTTTCACAAATCAGTAATCATTTGCAACCATAACCTGCAGGGAATATTTCCTTCAGATACAGCCATCCATAAAGATTTTGCATTAAGAGACAAGGATATTTGCAAGCACCATCTTATTTTGAAAGCTGTCAAAACATCAACAGCAGATGCATTTAGTCAGAAAACTAAGCTTTCAAACAGCTGCCTAGCATCTCCAGCCCCTTGCACTGGATTTCTCTAAAGATACAGTTCAAACTGTGCAGCTGTAGGCCTGACTTTGTAGACTTTCTATGTTCTCTCACTACGGCCTTTAACTAGAAACATTTATTTTTATGAGGAAAAGCATTTCACAGGGTTTAAGCAGACAAGCTACAATTGAGTAGCCCCACAGAAAGAGGCATCATTACAATCACATCATCAACAGACCGTGATGGTACCTCAGAAGCCAAGGCTGCGCCCTGTGCTAATGCTGCCCGGTGTACAAAGCCAGCCTTTTAGCTTCACTACTTTGGCCATGTCTTACTGCTGTTCTGGGGATTCCCCCTTAGTTGTGTTTCTGCCCTTTAGGTCCTGAAGTGACAGATGTTGCAAGTAGCAGAAAAGCAGGAGAGGGAAGGAAGACCAACAGACCCAGAGAGACTGTGTTCTGAAACGAAAAAGAAATCAGTTCCCCCCTTGGATGAAAAATGCAAGGGAATGTGGAATGGGGAAAAAAATAAGTGATTTGCAGCAGATATGTAAAGAGAGGGAGGAAAATTCAGAACTCAGTGAAACTGAGTGAGGCTAGGCAGTGACACATAATAAATTCATATGCAAGCTGGCCATGAATTAGGACAATGACAAAAAGCTGGAGGAACCTTGCCTCCACAGCCAGGACATGGCTGTTGCAAAGGCAAGGAGTCACTGATATCAAATGCAGACTTGTTCTCTCCTCCTGCCTCCCTTGCCAGTGCTGGCAGTGGGACAGGACTGAGCACCAGTGCTGGGACAGGCTCTGGTGAAAACCTTGTGCAGCAGCAGTGGGCAAAGCAGTTTTGCTCTGTCTGTAGTGATCTGCCTGGGCTGGAAAAAGGAGACCTCTTAGCCTGAGATCACCGGCTAGCTCAGGAGGATGAAGGTAGCTGCCTGGCTTGCAAAAACCAGAGCTGACAACCAGCAGTTTACAGCTCTTGCATCAGCAGGTCACCTTCTTCATGTCCCTGAGGTGTTGCAGGAAATAATAGCCCTTTCCAGCCAGGCAACACCCAGAGCTGAGGGGTTATATTCTGCTTTTAGCATCTTACAGACAGAAACATGTGCCCAAAGTAAACAGAGTTCAGAGGAGAGCAGTAAAATATGATGAAAGGGGCAGAAGAATTTATTTACAAGGGAAAAATTAAAGAATATATGTTTATCTTGTCTCAACGGTGACTGTAAGGAGATTAGCAGATAACTGAAAAAGCTTGAAAGGATGCAGTCAACAAAGAGGGATATGAGGGGTGGAGAGGGAGGGGAAGGGGCACCGCTGCTTGACCAAGAGGCTTTCACTGGTAGTAGCAGACGGAGAATAACTCAGACTGAGAATCTCCACTAGACATGACTACAAACCCAGAAAAGGCAACCACTGGCCCTGTCTGACACAGATGAGCTGCTGTCGTCCCCATCTGGTGTGGGAGATTGCCATGCCCATACCACCTCTGAACAAGGGTGTCCCCTCCCAACAGAGGAAGAGAGTCATTCATCCTCTAAATTGACACTATGGGCAATTCCTGTAAAGCCACTAACTTCACCAGAACTTCATCAGGGATTCATCCTGTGAGGTGAAGGTAGTAAGATAATGTTGCAGCAGTAAAATACATCCCTCTTCTGACTGTGCCAATACTAGCAATGTTACAGTTGTCATCCCACTGCAGAAATGGCTTGTTGAGACTCCTGGACTCCAGGGAAAGTTGCCCAGAACATGTTTCTGGAGGAGCATCATGTGGCATTCTGGGTTAGCTGGCCCCAGTGCAAGGTGCTACAACTGATGCCATGTGTCTACAAGCCTGCCTTTAGCATATGATAAAGCAGTTTGCCCAGATGTAAGAATAACAATACAAAAGCTGTTCCACAGATTTGCTTACCCTGCTGCATATTCAACTATTGTATACGCCAGAGGACATGGAGATATATTCCACTTTTTCCCAGTCGCCTCTATTGCTGGACCTACTAACTGGCAACGAGAAGCAATTCCGAATGTAGATACTGCTCATTTCAACTTGCTGCTTGTTGGCAAGAACAAGCAAGCAAGCAGGCAAAAGCATGCTAGATACCACTTTCCACAGGTGCTTCTCCACAAGCTGATGTCCAATGGAGCGTGGAAGTAACGACCGTGACCCTTCCACCCTCCTCTGCTTGATGATGCTCCCAGATTTCAGTCCAGCTGAACAGCAAATAAAAATATAACAGTGGGAGAGGACTGCTACACTCACTTTGTACACACTTTCCAGTCACATCACAGCTCTCACAGTACAGCAGAGGTGTTTGTGATTCTGCCCATTGTATTATATATCCTCTCTCCTTTTGAAAAAGCATGTGGTTGTTTGAGAACACTGAGCTGGAAACAGGGTATTTATGGATAGTGGGGCCAATATATAACAGGTGTAGCCCAGGTTATCCCTCACCCATAGCTGGCATCCAGCACCCTGCTCTGGTCTCTGCCACTTCAGACATCCAGTTCTGGATGAGGGAGGACCTTTTGGCAGATCCCTTCTGTTGTACACTAAGATATCTCCAGGCAGCTATAGCTGGCAATGTCCTTTCCCAGCTCAAGTGCTGTGGCATCATTCAGCATTGATGGAAGCGGAGAAGTTACCCAGAGCAATGACTCTGGAAGCCATCCAGAAGGCCATAAGAGACAAGAGCTCATGTTTCACTGAAATTGTAGTATCTATCTGCCCATCCAGAGGGCTTTAAGATGCAAGAACATCTCCACAGGAAATGCAACATATGTACAGTGCAAAGCACATGATATATGAGAAACTCTGAGGAATACTGGCAGCTAGTCCTACACTCAGGAAAAGTATTAGTATTTATTCACTGAACAGGAGACACAGAGAGAGAGATAAAGAATGAGCATCAGCAGATCAGACAAGGTTTTCTTTCCACATAATATATCCCCAAAACACTGTGCATCAAAGCACTAGGCAAAGTGTCTCTTCTCTGGATATATGACTGATTCGTTCCTCCAGAGCACAACACAAAATCCAGAGAACATATACTTCCATAAAAGACAAGAGCATCACTTCACAAAACCTATAGTATCCATCCAGCTCAAGCATAGTCCAAGCATGCCACTTCATATCCCCTATATGACTGGCTTTGGCATAGAAGATATGTGGGACTGGTCAGAAGTCCCTCGAACACCCTGAGTCCAAGTGCTCCTCAGTTTCTGGGAAATACCTCATTCTGTATCTATAACATTCCTTGAGCAAACCTGATGTTCAATCCATCTCTGGACACGTTCCCTCTCTCAGTGTTGATAACAGCAAGCAAAGTTACAAATTTTGCTGAACTTCCTACTCTTTCTCCACTTGTGGGAGCCTGGCATGAAAACTCATTCCTGCACCTCTGTTTTGAGGGGTGGATGAGACAGGCAAAGGCATCTCCTCCTCCCAGTCGGAGCTCCAGCCAGAGCCCTTGGTGGCAGTGGTGAGCATCACTGGTTGCCTGGCCCTGCAGAGCTCAGCACAAGTAAATCCCTGCACCAGGAGGGAGTAAGGCAGCTGCTCAGAAAAGCCTGCAGACAGCAAAGCTTTGTCTAATGTCCAAAGGGCAAACAGAGCACAGCATGTGAGAACAAGATTTTAAAATAAGATGGCCATTGCCTGCCTGTCCAGTCGGTAAGCCTGAGCAGGTCTCTCTTACCTGTCATCTGTCTCTCAATCCTAAGCAAAGATGTGCTGTGAAAACCAAGGTCCCTTAGCCCCTGTACTTTGACTTGCTGCCTAAAATCCCTGAGTGTGCTCTGTGGGGGGTTGGAGCCAGATGCTTAAATACTGCCATGCCATGAGTGTGCCTGCCTCTGTTTCACCTCTGTCTCTCCAGGCAGTGCTGGTCCCAATAGGCTTGGTGCGATCACGCTGTAAAACAGCCCCATAACCAGGTCAACTCACAGCAGCCGCCAAAGCCCACTTACAGCTCCAACCCAGCCCACGCAGCTCCCTATCCCCCAGCAGCACTAAGCAAACAGCCTTGTGTTTTAATCTGATTTGGTGCTTAGAAAGAGCGCTGCAGGGAGAGGGAGCCCTTAGCTAGCGCCTCCCTGGGGCAGATGATTTGAGCAGTCTGGGTTGCACTGCTGGGAGTGGTTTTGTCCAGAGCAGTGAGCAGGGAAAGGGGTGGGCTGCAGAACACTATGGGCAGCAGTGCCTTCCTTGTTGCCTGATAGGGGTTTCACAGTGTCCAAAGCAAAGTCAGTGAGGGGATCCACAGCCTTCACCCTTCAGTGTCTGCACAGAATTACCGATCCCCAGATATGAGAAATCTCAGCAGCTTCTGGGTCCCAGAGGAACCAAGAGGTGAGCAAGAGATTGGTGAGTTCCCCTCCTCCACCTGTTTGGCATCCCCCCAAGGAAGAGCTGAGGCACATTGCTAGAGAGCTCGTATTTCCTTTCCTGTATTGTGCCTACACACTGGAAACAAAAAAAGGTCAAAACAGGGAAAAGAGGGATCCCACAGCACCAGACAGACAGAGGGGGAGAGATGCTCCCCAAAGCCAGGCAGAAGCTCAGGAGCTGGCTCTTTCATTTCTAGCAGAAGAGGAACAGCTGTCTTCCCACCTGTTCCTCTTAAGCATAACTCCTGGATTTCAGTTTCTGAAGCTGTCAGCCTGTTATTAGTTAAAATGCATTCCTGTTGCAACTGCACAAAACACCAGCATTTTAAGCCAGCACTGGTTTAAGAGAGCCATTTTAACCGCATTAATTTATACCTGGAAGGAAAGCAGTCAGCTTCTAAAGCATAAATTTCTCTGGAAGTAAGGCTTTGATAATAAGGGAAATGAAACTGATGCAAACTCTCAGAGATTGCTGCACTAGGAGGGGTCAGATCAGTTCTCACCACCTGTGAATCCAGCACATCAGATTCTTTTTTCATAATTTGTATTTGTTAATTACTGGTAAAACAGCATCATGTGTTCAAACAAACTCACATCTTCCCAGCCTGTCTTTGCATCTTATTAGATCCAGCAGTGAAGTCATCATGCTAAATTTGTGCCTTCCTGTTTATTTCCACTGCACCAGATTGCAAGGAGCTGTAGACTGTGTGTTCCTTATAAATAATGATAGCACTTTGCATTTATATAACCTTCCATCTGTGGATCAAAGAACTCACAAAGCAAGGTTTGATGTTCACATTTTATTATCATCTTCACTTCTTGCATGGGGAGAGAGGAAGCACAGAGTGAAAGGCTCCCATTCACAAGCTAGCTTCATTGACTAGGGAACAGCTCCCTTTGAGTCCCTGATTTTATAAGCCCAGGATGATTTTAAAGCCCCTAAGGCCACACCTGAAATGAAGGGGTAGCTGCAGGTACCAAGGACTCTTTTGACTCTGGGCTTACCAGAAGCCCAACATGTTGCTGCCTATACGGTTTATCCAACCTGGAGAAGACGAGGGAGTGTCCACATTGTTTCTGTGGGCTGACACCAGGAAAGCAGGAGCAAGACAACTGTGCTAGTCAGGATGCTGGCCACAGTGTGTAGGGCTGTGTCTCAGAGGGGCTTGGGGAGATGGATAACTGCTTAGTTTTAGTCTGCTCAGGGCATGAACCCTCAGAGAAAGGAGCAAAGAAGACAGGACAGAGGCTCATTAAATGGCTTTACTCCAGGAAGACTTTCAGTGAGAGTAAGCAGTGGAGCAGTCTCTACAGAATTAGGTGTTAGAAGTCGAATACCAAGAACAAGAACAGACAGACACAGCAAAAACATGCTCCTCAAGAGCAGGCCTGGTGTGACCACTCAGTCAAGTTCGTGTAGCATTTCTGGCTGTCACCTCTGTCCCTGCATGCACAAAATCATTTCTGAGTCAGCAATCACCCTCTATTCCAATGGCTTTTCATCACTGCCAAGTTGTTTCCTCCCTCCACTACACACAGCTTAAAGTCACAATGTCAGGATATAGCCCCTGAAGTGCCTGGAAACCGCTCAAGGTGCTATTTTTGTGTGTGTGTGTGTGTCAGTTTAATTCTTACATGTCCTAATGCACAAGGGAGGGCCAGGGTGGGCAAGGAGGGGAGTGGAGATGTTCTGCAAAATATGAGCTGTGATTTTTAAGTCTCTGAATGGAATGTCAAGGAGAAAGGAGCAAACCAGTTGGCAGAGGAAACTGCTTTTAGTTTAAGTACTTGCTTTCATGCTGGTTGCTTTAAGTTCCCTTTAAAGAAATCTTGTGTTGCTCTCTCTCCCTGCACTTTTAGACATTGCTTTTCGCTTTGAAAATCTACAATACAGGGATTCTGAGCAGCTCTTCCTTTATCTACTGGTTGGAGACACATGCCAAACAAATACTCTGTATCCCCTGATGTGTTCTTATCCATCAGAGAACAAGCTTGGCTTTAGGCAGCATGAAATTGATTCTGAATTTAGTATTGTTTCTTCCTTCTTGCCTTCTTACCACCTGGCCCTGAGCAGCCCCACTCTCATACACATGCACATTGAGGCACACACTTTCTCTTCATGGCATGGAGTTACCTCATAAGAGTCAGAGTTTAAATATGGCTCAGGGAAATGCAGAGATGAAGAGCTTTCAGGCAGCTAATCTGTGCATGGGACCTCCATGCAATAGCCTTAAATAAGAAAAATGGCACTTCTGGGCAAGGCTGTATTAAGTCAAGAATAATACTTTAAACTAGCTTTCTCAGAATGTGTAAAACCGCCAGATATGTTGCATATGTGTCAGCACACTAATCCACATTTTCTTCCCATGACCCAGTATTCTACAGTCCATAAATGGGATGACAAATCCCATATGCTCCTAAAGCAGCCAACCCTGGTCAGGAGTTTTAAGGGATATGCCCAGCTATTAATTTTTCAGAAATTTCTGCTCCAGAATTTTGAATGTTCTATGTATTTTTAAATAAATTATTCTTGCTGTTCAATCAAAAGCAGTCATCAACCCTCTTTTACTCAATTAAGCCAGAATTCATTTGTGACTGTGTTCTTGTATTCTCCACTTGATAAGCAGTCATCTTTTTGTGATCTTTTATGAAGGTATTGAATCAAAATTCTTTTAAAACAGAGGAAATTTTACTTTCTGTGACTTATCTGGACATTGCTAAGGTCCAGCATTAGACACACATGCTGGGGCCTTCGTGTCTTTCTGTAGTGCTGTATTGCTTTCACTTTTCTGACGCCCCTCACACCAGCCCTCTCTAAAAGTACCCTGATGCTGAGCACATTGGCCTTAACAGTCCAGGAAAGGGCTGAGGACACCATGTCAGCACATAGCAAGCTTATTCTCCCTCCTCCCCTCCAAGCATTTTCCCAAAATGTTTTGATTCCACCTGAGAGAGATGCAAAAGAAACAGTGAGAAGAGCACACACTGCTAGCCCACATGACAGACCTCAGCATTCTTTGGCATCACAAATCGTTTTTATTAACCATTTGTAATTGATTTTATTCTTATGAATGGAAACCTTGGCTGGGGAAATGCAGGTGTTAGGTACCATAATAAATAAAAGACAAGAAATACTCAAAGGCTGTAGCTAGACTACTCTTCCAGAGCAATTCTGGGACTGGCCAGAAGCCAGCTATGCAGGCGTGGCTCATAAGCAATACTGATGTCTGTGGAGGCTCTTCCTTCTCCTTCCGTGCACCACCATCAGTCCCAGGACATACTCTCTCTCTGCTTGTAAAATCCCCCTGTCCTAACTCAAGGTAACAACAGAGACAAGAGGCCATGCCAATGGTGATGAAGGCTGGGCACTTCCATACTGCTCTCAGTCAGCAGTGCAAGGCAGCAGCACATCACACCCCCGGCAGCTCAGCCCCTGGTCAGATACACCTCAACAAAGGCAACAAAACAATTACAAAGAACAACAAAGAAAGGAAGAGGGAGGGAGGCAGGGGAGCTGGCAGCAGCTCCCTGAGGACAATGTGATTCTGTAAGTCTCAACAACACCAATCGAGAACCGCAGATTTTAATTTTCACTGTAATTAACTTTATCCAAACAAGCAGCGAGCTGACTGGCTTTCTTTGGGAGTCTTCTGGCAATTTAATGTGTCTTTAAAATGACTTGGCACTCCTAGAGGAAGAGGAGAGGGAGCAGAAGATTGATGCAGTGTCAAGCATTTACTCCCACTAATGAAAAGGGATTGCCAAGGCCGTTTGATCATATATTGTACCCTATTCACTAGGTGCTACTCAAACAGGAGCACTGCTGTAACCACAGCGTTCTCAAAACTGTCAGCAAAATAACCTACTTTCCAACACATGTGTAGCATGTAGTGCAAAGCGAATGGCACAGGTATTTAAAATTACATCTGCAGCATGTAGAAAGGTAATGCAGCATGAAATCAGTCTCGCTCAGACTGAAGTAATGAAATGACAGTCTCTGCATTTCTGGGCAGGCTTTGGCTCTGGGATTTGCATGATGTCCTCACAAACACTGCATATGTTGGAACACAGGGGCTGGTGCAACAAAGGCCTCTCTGTTCATTCAGCCCCTTTTTCTTGAGAAGGGAATGGGTTGCACCCCTTGCTAAATGACTTGCTGTAGCTGCCTTGGTCGTCTCAGAGGTCCTCCCAGAGCCTGGAGTGGAGCTGAGAGCTCCAGGACAGAGTGTAAATGGGTGCTTGATATAACTTTATGGCAACCATTGGCCATAGGTATATGAGTTAAAAGGCATGTATTTCTTGGCAGTTCTTAATTTCTTAGAGGTTTTCAGAGATCCTTAACCCTTCCTTGTGAATAGCATGGGAACTTTGATCATCTAAATGTGATAAATGTTCTTAAGTTATTTAAATAACTGCTCTTTTTTCCTGCACGTTTCTTTGCTGCTCTAGCAGACTTCATGGAAAAAAGACGTGATGAATACCTGTGGACAAGCATGTTTATTTATGCTGGGAGCTCTGCATGGAATCAGCAGGCCAGGGTTAGGTTTTGACTTCTATCGGCCTTGTAGGTGCTAACAGCAAGGTGTCATGAGGTTGCACATCATGGCATAGGTGGGGCAGGACTGGCAGTTCAGGAGGAGCAGGCATGCACACCAGTGCCTTGGTGTGCAATAACATCCTTTCAATGTAGTTAAGATTTGTTTCTTAACACTCTTGCAACAGCCTCAGAGCTGCTGGATCACACAGTCCATTACTATCTGATGCATTTCTCCCCTGGAGATGCCCCAGTGTTGTCTGCTCTTTAAAGGGGATTACATCATGGAAGATGCTGCCTTTTGAATGAAATTTAGTGTACGTGAGGTCAGGATCTTAAGGAAGATCCTGCAGTACCTCCTTCTGGTACCAAAACATCATCCCCAGCATAACGATCATGCACCAGCTGCCTGGGCTCTTGTTGTTTCTGTTGAACCTGGTTTTTATTCTTCTCCGATGACGGTGTACAGGTCAACCCTCACGGCGTTTCAGCTCAAGCAAGCCCAGTTTTAGGGCATGACCTGACTACAGCAAGCCATGCCCTCAGGGGCAAGGTTTGTGTTGGAAATATAAGCTGCTCTTTTTTCCAGGGCTGGAATGAGACTTTCCATGAATGTGGTGCTTTCCTACAACAATCCAAACAGAAGGGAGATGGACTGACCAGGAGAGCGAAAGGGTCACTGGATACAGCTATACTGGCAAATCAGGGTTTGGGAATATCATAAAATCATAGAACCATTAGGGCTGGAAAAAACCTCTAAGATTATCAAGTCAAATTTTCAAGCTGGCATCACCACCATGTTCACCCCTAAATCACGTCCTCAAGTGACATATCCACAAGTTTTTTGAACACTCATAGGGATGGTGACTTCATCACTTCCCTGGGGAGCTTGTTCCAGTGCTTAACAACCCTTTCTGTGAAGAAATTTTGCCTAATGTCTAATCCAAACTTTCCCTGGAGCAACTTGAGGACATTTCCTCTTGTCCTGTCACTTGTTAACAGGGACAAAAGATTGATCTCCACCTCAGTACAACTTCCTTTCAGGTAATTGCAGAGAGTGATAATGTCCCCCTGAGCCTCCTCTTCCTCAGGCTAAACAGCCTCAGCTGCTCCTCATAAGGCTTGTTCTCCAGACCCTTCATCAGTTTCATTGCCCTTGTTTGGACAGTCCCTATGCCAAGTGCCATGGAGCAGCCTGCAGCTGCCTGATGCTCTGCCCACATTCAGAGAAGGGGAGCTGTATGCAAACCGCCTCTGGGAAATGGTCTGTGAAACGATCCAGTTCCCCAACCATGCCCAGTAATCCCATAGGCAAACATGGAGCTGGCACAGGCCAGCAGTGTGCCTGAGAAGCCTCCAACAGGATAGCCAGTAATAGCCAATATCCAAGAGTGTTTCTGCGCACTGTTTGGTTTACTACTCTAATTGTAGGTACTATGTCCCACTCTGCTTAAACCTTATTTCATCATAAATAACTTTACTGATTATTCCACCTTCTCCCAAAGCTTTAGGAATAAACAAGCCAATTCACCACCTGTTATGAGGACTGCTAGACCTTCAATGATTAACATTTAAAAAATGTAATGGAGTGTGGCTAAGATGCAGTAATGCATGATCAAATACACCAGAAAAGCAGGAACTGAGGAGGCGAGAGAAGCTACCAGGACATTAAACCCGCCGTGTACTCGGCTGCATCAATCATGATACAGTTGGGTGGGCGGTGCTGTATTCCTGTGTTTCAATGTAACTTTCCCAAGAGCACAACTGATGCCGAGCACCAGGGGGGAGGAGAAACCTCAATCCCACCGAAGTCAGTGGCAAGCCTCTAGGTACATGTGTCAGGTGTCTCTGAATGCCCTGTTTGGCTCCTTCCTTCCAGCCAGCTGCCTATAACATGACTCTCAGCACCTGCACTGGGCTGCTTCAGCTACTTGGAGAGAGTTTCTAGGATGCTCAAATTGCTTAAACCTGGAAGAATTATCTTTGAAGCTGGTGGGATCCTGACGGCTTCAGGTTTAAAAAGGGAGTATTCCTTTGTATGGGTCCACATATCACTCACTCTCCCTAAATCCACATTCCTCATTCCCTAATACAAGCGGCCAAGGGACACATATGCTCATCTGTACTGAGAGCTTCACGGTGGGAAGTCAGGCCTCTTTATTGCTCAATAACATCTTATTTAGCAGCAAGCTCTGCTGAGTTCAGGGGCTTTATCCCAGGGTAAATCACTAATTAAAAACAACATGAATATAGGGAAATGTAGCCCCGTTGCTCCACTCTATTTTACAGTTTATTAACTTAGCTTTGTTTTGTAGTCAAATCTAAGGATTAACTCTTTTTGTTTTTCTGCTTTTAGGTGTTTTTTTTGCTTAAAAATAGAGCATTTATTGAGAAATCATTGACTGAACATAGCCTTATGCTCCTGTGAGAATCTGATAACAAGATGAATGCCTCAGCTGCTTTGAAATGGACAGATCAATATTACAATATGAAAGTGAGAAAATTATTTAGGATTAGAGGTGGCATGCTTGGTTTTGTTCTCACACAGGACGTAAATCAGGCATTATACCACCAGAGTCAATGCCAGTGCCCTGGGGTAAATCTATTAACACAATCCTGAATCAATCCAAATAATTTTCCAGGTTGTGGAAAGTGAGGACTGATGGTTAGGTGGGACAAAATAACAAATGAAATAATGTATGGGTCTAATAAAGACTGTTGAAAGAAAAAGTCCAACTTCCACTAGCTTGAAAGAGAGATGCTCTGGATTTCTTCTGCGAGAAGGGGAGAGGGTGATGGAATGGGTTTGTGCATTTATTCCTCAAATGAGCTGAAGTGCAGCACCACTGTAAGTGCATGTAAAACAACTAAAGTTCCATGGGGGGGAAAAAGGAATTTCTGTTTCATTAGAAATTCTCTAATTTATCCCAAAGGTAGAAAGAGCAGGTATCAAAGTCTAGATACCCTAAAGGAGTAATTTGGACGAATCCTGTCTTTGGCCTGAGGAGCTGGCACGTTGTCTTGGGCAAGTAGCTTCTGTTGTTTCTAAATAACTCTCTCCACAACAGCCTTAATTGTTACTTCCAGGAGGAAAAGGTTGGTGACCCCTCAACATTACCCAAGTCTGCAACTGTGCCATCTGCTGTGGTACCAGCAACACACTCCCTGATTTCCAAAGCACTTGTTCAGTTCATCCTACTTACAGTACAATCTTTTTTTAAGCTTCCTGGCACCAGATTTTTACCTAGCATCATTGCCCTCCTTCGGTTATTATGTTTTTACCCTCCAGCATGCAACATGAGCTCCAGTGCCGCAGCATCTGGAAGCCTGTCTGTAAAGACAATCAATCCCCTTTCCTTCTGCAGACAAGCAAGAGCCGTGCCAGGATTAAACTGTTCATTTAAGAGCGATCAAGTTTACATGTGTTGTGCTTTCTTTTATTTTACTAAAGGAAACACATGAGTGAGTGATTAAAGCAGACACTTGGGTTGCTGCAATTCATTGAGATTGCTGTTGTTTGCTTTGATGAGATTCCAGTCTGCAGCAAATTTCCTCCCCATGATTAGCCTGGTGTGGAATACACAATGCTTGCTCCACTGGAATAGGACCTGGGGAGAGCAAAGGCAGCATTTTTATGCACTGATGTGCTTGATTATTTATTGCAGTATCATCTCTGTGGGATAGCACAGGTTAACAGAGGGGTTGCAGCTGATCCATGCCAGAGCTACTTCCACGTCCTTCATCAGGCATTACAGAACGATCCCAAGTGGGGAGACAGTGTTGGTTTTAACCAAACTGATCCCCGCTCTGCACCCCATACGCAGTTTGTGGCAATGTTTAACACTATTTGATAGCCACAAATTCTCACTGGACAAAAACTACAAGGGATTAACTGTGATAATGTGTGGCTGCCCGCTATGCTTCTCTCCCTCGGTCAACATTTTTTTGTCTGCTGTCACAGTTTTCATATCACGCAGAGCTTTCGTTGAGGAGAGAAGGGGGACCCAGGGAGAAAGCTCACATCCCAGGTGAGAGAGAGGACATAGCCTTCCTCTTTGTGTCCCTATAGCTTCAGGCTTGGGTGGCAACCTGAGTTCAGACACCTTCCCTGCCATGCAACAGTGCTGATAGGAAGCCACACAAAGCTGCTAGCAGAGTTACTGAAGGCACATGTGAGGGGGCTTACACTGCAAGCGCCTTCACCCCTTTTTACATCTCCCAGGAACATTGCCACTGCGTCTTCATCAGCACAGCAGGAAACCTAACCAAACCTAAGGCACATGGGGATATCCAAGCCCTGAATGGGGTTTGGTCTGCTCCTGGCATCAGGGCAGCCCCACTAACTCCTTTTCAAGTTACTCCCACTCTTTTTCTCCGAAGGTGACTTTGGGATGCAGCTGGATCTCTTCTGCTCTTGGAATAGATCCAGTGGGCACTTGCTCCTGCTGCCTGCACCAGCCATGCCTGGAGTGCCCCAGGGATGAAGGCTCACCACTCACCACAGCTGTCAACACACCCTGCAGAGAAGGAAGCCATCCAGCGCTTGTCTGCCTGCTTCCCCTGCTTGCCACTTGTTACCTGTTTCTCAGCAAGATCTTAGACTGGGTTTTGCAAGAGCAAATTTTTGGGTCACTTCCTCAGCATTAGTTGCTTCTACTCCCATTTGATCACACTCAGCATCCTCTTTATCCTCCATCCTGGAGTTTTATCTCTTGACATTATTTCTGTCATAGACTGAAATAGTATTGTTGCCCTCCTACAAGCACTTGTGTCCTTCTTTGGCTTTAGGCTAACATTGCCTACCACATGCCCAGTCTGCTGATGTACCCTTTTGCCCACCATAAAACAGCTGCTAGCACAAAGTCACGGGTCTCTAGAAGCTCTGGCAAGTGGAAGTCACACCAACCCTCAGCATCCCAGAACCCCCTGGCTCTCCTGGGAGCACTGCATACTTGGAATATAGCAGAGCAGTTTTCTGGCTATCCAGATGGTTGGCTGGAGCCAGGTACTCTCTTTCTCGTGTCCTGTGCTAAGCAGAGCCTGGTCCAACTGGCCTTTTGGGGCTGCTTTATTTTCAAGGAACTCCCAGTTTTGCTGCCCTGGTGAAATGAGTTTGCAGCCTATCCTCATACTTCACATGCAGGGCACCTCAGAGCAAATATTCTGCTCTGGCAACATCAATTTGGCCCCTCCTGCTCTGTGCTAACAGAGCAATCCTTGTGTCGAGAGGAGAGCTTCAGAAGATCTTTATTCCTGACAAACAATGTAGGAGAGATAAGGAAGAAATTCCCTTTGGAAAGCAGTTTCATAACCCCTCAGAGTCAGATGTTGTCTTTATGACAGGACATAACACGGAGCAGGCTGTAAGAGGGCGATCCCATGTTACAGTCTGTCCTTTCCTCTCATGCACCATCTTCAATCCCCCTCTCACACCTTGCTCCCTTGTCCCAGCCTGGGGAGCAGCAGGCAGGGGGGCTCTGCGAACACCAGCTGCTTTGGTCACCTCTCATGGGTGGGCGCTGCAGGGGGCTGCCACCAGGCCACCCCACACAGCAGCAACTCAGGTGTCTGAGTGCCCTGATCCATACTTCCCTGCATCAGAACCCTGGCATCCACCTTTCCAGGGCTGCTATGAGGCCAAGGAGCATGGGCGCTGCAGGGCCAGGTACTGCAGAGGTGCATACCCCACGGTGGGTCCTGGAGGGAGTCCAATGGGCTGTCCAATGCTTAGAATCTGAATAGGGAGCCAAGGAGGCTGCATGCTGAGATGGATTTGTGCTCTCCTTATTAAGCAAACCCTCCTTGGGGATCAGGATCAGGGGAAGGAGTATTCTTTGCTGCCTGCATTTAATTTTGGTTCCTTTGGAGATAAATAGGAGAGTCAGGCTGGATAGGCTCAGACTGGTGTTGATGTCTCAGGAACTTAGAAGAACAACAGCATTAAAAAGACCCTCTCAAAAATAAAAAATCAACCATCACAGGATTTGTGACCTGCTTATCTTCTAAACTAATTTCCTTGCAAGTCCTGGCCTTCAGAAGACTGTGCTGGATTCTCCAGTCATCTTGGATACAAGGAAGGGAAAAAAAAAAGGAACCGTAAAAACTGTCAGTCATTCTCACTCTTAGATCTATTAGGCTTTTTTCCCCCTATCTTTGTAATTACAGTATTGTATAAAGTGTAAGATAACATTCAATCACTGTAAAATAAGATTTAATTATGTCATGATGAGATTCATTAGTTAATATTTGTATAGCACACTGAACATGTAAAGTGGCTAGCAAGCACTAAGTATTAATCTTGCTGTTTCAGAAAACAAGGGGATTTGCTTCTGGGGAGCAGAAAAAGCACACTAAACTCATGCATTTGGGGTGGATCTTCAGCTGGAAAAAATCAGTGGCTGGGCCACAAGTGCACCTTTAGGTGGAGCCTTCCCCTCCTTTTGGGTCAAAGTTATATCCACAAGGCCCTCATTGGTGAGGCTCTGATGAAGCCACTACAGGAGCAGGACCTTTTTTCCTGGATCATTACATAATGGTCTGTTATATTATTTAGTGTGTCCAGTGTTGGGATGCCTTAGCCTTTGTTTCAGCTTCCAGGACTTCCACAGTTTCAAAGGTGTCATGTGAATATATGCTCTCAGCCAATAATCTGATGCTTGCAATAGCTGGGATTTAATTTTTTCTGTAGAGGTCTGGGGCATCACAAACCTCGTTTGGGTGGACAAATTCAGGGATACATGCTCTCAGCTTTGCAAACCTTTCACTAACTCTGCTCACATTGTGGCATATTTGTCAAGACAGGGCACTTCTCAACAGAGCAAAGGAAGGACGGGAGGCTGAGGGTTGGTGTCTTTCATTGTGCTCTGAAGCTGTTCCCTGCTTACAGCAGTTGCTGCTCTGCTGGCAGCAGCTATCACTGTCTCAGTGACTACAGCACCACATAAAATAAAACCAACACCAAGGAGGTATTGCAGGCCACCAATTCTGGTGCACCAGCAACCTTCTTTCCTGGGGACTCCGAGGCACATGGAGTGGGAAATACAAGAGGTACTTTGCTCTGACATCATGAACCAGACCATGATGGTCCCAGGAGCAACATCTTACAACGTGCAAGGAAAGCAGTAAATCTAGTACCTGACATTTCTGTGCTTCAACAGATGGTCTACAGAGAAGCACAGAAGATGGTGTGGAGAAATAGCCATTTCTTTTGTGGTTCCTCCAGCCATTGGCTGATATGCACGGGCCCTAAGAAGTAATGAATGTGTTTTAAGATTCACTGAGGACCAGGCTACAAAAATACAAAGAGCATCAGAAAAATAATTTTTTGGGAAGGGGTATATTTATATGTTCTAAGGAGTGTCTCCTAAGATTAGGGGGCTGAAAAACTGAAGGGGCTAATCTAAGGTTTGCTTTGACTTGCAGAAGCGTGTAGGGGGAAAAGAAAAAGGCACCAATCCAAAATACTACCTGGCTGTGTCACTATTAACTGGCTAGCTGCATCCCAACCCATCAGCTCTCCGCTGTATGAAATAGCACAGTTCATCTGCTCTGAGAAGCAGCCTGGAGGCTCCAGTCTCCAAAAACTGGATGCCCTGACCTCCTGGCTTAGCTTCAGTGCCTGGAAGGTTGGGACATTGCAGTGGCAAGGCCAGCTCAGTTCCCTGAAAGACTCTCTTTTAAAGAGCTGCCCAAAAGACAACAACCCTTAAGGCAATAAAAACAGTGAAGTTGTCCCTGTCTGCCACAGAGGAACCTGATAATTCCTACTTGAATGAGTCCTCCTAAGGTTCATATGATTGAGACTGCATAGTTTGTCTTCTTAACTCACAATTCTTCCTTAGAGCTCCAAGAAGAGTGCTGTTAAGGGCATTCATTTATTTTCATCATCCCCATATTCTCTCAAGCGTGCAATGATGCCCTCTTTCCAGAAAGCCATTGTTTAACTCTCAGAATCCTGTCCTCCACTTTAGTGGGTTGCACGGGAGGATTTACAGAGCTGTCACACTGCAGTATCCATACCCGTGTACACTGAGACATACTACATTTTCCAAATTAATCCCTCATCCTTTGGAGATTCACTTATGCCCCCTTAAGGCACAAGCTCATCATGCTCAGGCACACAAAAAAGGCAACGAAGAGAAGCCGTGGGTATGGTGAGTGCCAGGCAGCCACCGCAGAGCACAGAAATGCAGCAGCCCTGTGAACCCCGCTGTGTAAGGCAGCTCATGAGCGAGACCGCACACCGAAAGTATTTATTGTTGCTGGAGCGCTTTAATTAAGTGGGAACTGTTGGGAGAGTAAACACAGAGATAAAGCAGCAGCTTCCCACGCAGGAACACCTCCCTCCACTGGTAAATCTGCCCTCTCTGTTAAGAAATTCCTGCTGCCCCGCTCCTTCGCGCTTTAAGAGAAGCAAAAAGACTCAGTCGTCCTCAGAGACATCCCGGAGGAAGAAATCATCATGGCACACAGATTTAGCAGCACTTTTTGGCATCTGAGGGGGGAGCAGGCAAGCTGCCACATTGCTGACGAGTCCCTGTCTGTGCCTGGACAAGCTCCCACCACTCACACAGGACAGCCCCCTTCCTGTTGTGACCAGTCCTCCTTGCACCGCTGAAGGCAGAGTTCACCCCCAGGTTACACCCCTTATGTCAAGAAGGCTGGGGGGTCAGGGAGGCATCACACCTCTGCAGCTCTTCCGATCAGTCGATGTGCCAGCTCTTCTCCAACCAAAACTGCCTGATCATTGGAAAAAAGATCATTTTCCCCAGAATTTTGAACTTGCGCAAAATAGGGCATAAGGAGGTACCAGGAGAACATGGGAGGCCAGGATTGCCACAGGCTGGTTCCTGAAGCCGAGGGGTTGGGTTAGTTGCTTGGTTTTATATTTTTAAGGCAGTCAAAGGAACAGCTGTATTTTTTCACAACTGCTGAACTCAGCAGGAACTCTGTGAAATTGTCTTCCCTGTTATGGGGCTGCCTCAGTCAGATGTTTAGCCACCTCAATTTAAGTTGTAACTTCTGTATTTTTATTTTTTTTTATTCAACAGCAAGTCATAAAGCAATGCACCATCAAAATGACAGAGTGCCTTCATCAACGGTGCCTTTCACCAAGTGTGAGCCTGGCCTGCTAGTACAGATGTTCCTAAACGGGAAAGAAAGCCAGGAACCCAGGACTTTCTTCTGTCTTACTTAGCTTGTCATCTCCTTAGCTTGCTCAGCCAACACTTCCACCTAGTGGCCTGCTCCACGCATGCTAGGATGATGGATGTCCTTGGATATAACAGAAGGATCAGAACTTTCTGAAGAGGAAAAACAATGATCTTACGGAATAATCAGATTATTTCTCCCTGGCAAGATTGTGTCAAGCTAGTTAGCTTTCCCCTCTGAAGGGTAGGGCTGATTATCATGTAATGCTGTGCAGCTGCATACGACTAGCATGCACATTAGAGAAGTAATCAGTAGTAAATTACTTCTGAGACAATACTCAGTTGCATGTAAATGATTACTTTGGGTAGTCATTTGGAATAGATGAGTTTTGCAAAGTTTAAACAATCCTAGCGGGGGATTCTGTTCCCCTTAAGGGGACAAACTGCATTGCTAAACAGCCAGTGCAGAGGAGTGCACACACACAGGACCATCCAAGTGCTGCTCCCGCTCTGCTCGTGGCCCATGTGCTTTCTGGGATAAATTGCTTATACTACTTGCCTTGCTTTCCCTACCTGAACCATGCAGACAGTATTTTGTGGGGAGTCTGAGAGCTATCTACCATGTTACTGGCTGGTATAAATAATAATACCAGCACAGAATTCCCTGAAGGATAATCTTTGTGCTGGCTCTTTAATGGTTCACATGGATCTTGGCATTACAGGACTTGTAGAGGATAATAAAGGAGAGGGCTGTCATCAGGTATCCTCTTTCTCAGAGCATATCTGAATTGGTCTGAGACCACAGCTGAGAGATACTGTTGTTTTGGTTTTTTTCACCTTTAGAGCTTAGTTTTATTTTTATGAGAGCATTGGAACATTGTCTTAGAGACTGGTAACAGCCACCATCACCTGAAAAATGTCTAGAAACAACCCACCTCCCCCCAAATGCAGTTACATCTGTTTTCCAGATCCTCTTTCTATCATCATCAATGCTCCTTTACATTACTATATGTATTTCAACAGAAGTTAAATTCCCCATGTGACATCAAACCCCTGGACCACTGTCTCCTCTGCAGTCAGAAGCAAGAAAATTAAAGCCTCTAAAGAAAGCACACACCGGGGAAATACATCTTGTTCTGCACCACAGTTAGGCAGCAAGGCAGTAGAGGTGACAGTGGACATCTGTGGCACAGTGAAGAAGAGCGGTGAGGCTCCTGAAGTCTCTCTCCAGTGCCTTATTTGTTAGGTTATTCTTTCTCCCTCAAACATCTTTCTGTGGGATAAAGCCTTCAGGCAACTACAAGACAAAATTTTATATTTTTCTTTCTTTCGTGGCAGAACATCTCTGCTGAATACATTTTTTAAGACTATTTTCATCTAGGAAGACTATTAATAATTAAGAAGAAAACAATATTATTATGAAAATTAAGGCACCTCTGGGTCTGTGAGAACATGGTATTTCCCGATGACTTACTGACATCCCTTCCAGCTCCCAGACAAGCAGCAAGGAGAGCAAGAGACATTTGTACCCCAGAGGGACCACCCTGTTTAGTCCAGGTCAACGCACAGGGCTGATGCTCTGTAATTAAAGACAAGCTGTTAAATGATTTTTCACGATTTTTCAGTCTTTCTTTGCTGTTTGCTTTAGAGCAGTGAGAAACCTTTCCTCCCTCCTTGTCCTGTCATTACCAGGTCACTGTGATGGACCAGCAGGAATCACTCCTGCACTTCCACAGTGGGGCAGCAAGAACTTCCAGGGCTCTGAAAACCTCAACATGCAGAACTACATTGTCAGCCACAATTGTAGAAGTGAATATCTTGCTGGACTTCATGTTTTGAACACACCCTGCAAGTGTTAAATGACCTGCACTGGACCTGAGAAATGAAGGGCTGGTCCTTGCCTGTGCATTTTACAAGGACCACTCGCACAGTTAGGGTTATACACAGTCATGCATGCAGATACTGCAGCATATGTGGATATTACTCCAACAGGAGTTAATCCTGACCTCAAGGAGTCCCTGACATAAAATTGCCATGGGCAAGATGGGCCTTATCCTTCTGGAGATATCTGTGCTGCAGAGACCACTGGCTAGCAGGCAGACTTTGGCTGTTTTGGACACCAGGAGCTGTGTAGCCTTGGCAACATGCAAGTTTCCCGGGGCCTGCCTGGAGAGTCCTTATTGCTGATTTCCCTTTCATTGAGGGCCAAAGTAGTCCCTGAACATGCTGGAATGTGCTAGTGACAGAAAAAGGTCATTGCTGCTTTGATGCCCATAAGTGGAGGTTAAATACAGGGAATGGAGCAATGCCATAGAAGAAAGTGGCTTACTTCTTTGAAATTCTTAAAATCAGATAATTTTCTTTGGACTGAGCAGTACTCCTCTAATCTGAAAAGGGAAAAGCCTGCTCCTTCTCCAGTGAAAAACCACTAATGAGCCAGTATCCCACTGCCTGCAGGGAGCGCAGGTGCCAATAAAATCTCCTTCTTTCCTTCTTTCTTTCACGTGCCCTGATTCCCACTCCTTTAAAGCAGTGCTGGGATGAGCAGTATGTCTGCAGTACATCTGTGGCAGAGCAGCCACCAGAAATGAAATTATTACTCATCAGCTGAGCTGCCATCACACACTGGACTCAGGTGTTCCTTGCTTAGTCCAGAAAGGAAATAAAAATTCTTGTCCCAATTGACCTCCACAAAGTCACTGAGCTACACAAACTCGCTTGCCTGTGCTCCTGGATTTTGCACAGATAAAGTATTTCAGCCTTGTTATCTATCTCTGCACCTACAGAAATTTTCCTGGAATCTGCTCTACATGAGGAGCTACAAATAAGTTCAACAAGTTTTAGGCTGAGCTTTAAGTGTAGTTACTTCCTCTCTGAGCAGTGCTAATAAGGGCAGGTGTGTCAGGTGTATCAGGTGTGCCAAGTCTTAAGACTTTGCTACCCTCCCATGTCTTCATTAAATACCAGTGCCCTCAGTTCAGACTGGGAGTGAAGTTACTAAGTGACTCCAGTTTCAGCTCAGGCTTATTTTCCTGCAAGCAAGAGTTAATCCCACAATACCACCTTCTCTGGGGTGTACTGTGTCATTATCCCAATGCTCTGCACTGTGTGCCAGGCTGGGTGCTGCATGGTCAATGAGTGGCTTCAGCACTACTCTCAGTGCTGCTTCATTTATTTGTTGTCAGAAAGACAGAGAAACAAATTGTGTGCCAGTGCCTACCTATTCTTTAGGATTCACCCTGGAGAGGGAAATCAATGACTCAGTCTCTTCTTGAAGCATCTACATTAAAACATGGGGAGTGAAGTCTGACATTTTGTGTGTGTATGTGTGTGAGTGGTTCAGCATTGCTATTCATCTTCACCCTCCAAATCAACAATTATCTGGAGTCCCCCAGGAGGGAAATGTGCTCCTCTCATAAGGTTGGAGTAATGACTGGGAAGCAATGGTGTGTAACAGGATCCCCAGTGCTAGGCTTTGCCTGATAACCACATACACTAATAAAATAACCCTGAGCTGGTTCCAATCCTTAACATTTCCTTATTACTATTCTATGGGGCCTGTGTTGGGAAGAGAAACATCACTTCCCTGCAAACTAATATCCAAATGCAAGTCGTGCTTAGCATTTTACACGGGCGTTCATAAATTTGAGTGAGTTCTCTGTGTCTCTTCTATCTCATTGGCCTGACACAATGATCACTCTCGGCTACTGTACTTGCCATGTCCCTTTTCAGTAGCCCATGAGGAAAAATTCTGTTTTGACATATTTCCTTCCTAATTTCTTGGTCTATAACTTTTTTTTACCCTTTCTCCCTGCCTAACTCCAAACACTTTTGGAAGCAAAAACCAGTAATGCTTGAGATTTTTTCTATGAATTCTAGATCCATTTTTTTCTCAGAAGGTCAGAGAAAAAGTTAAAGGATGTTAGCATAAGGAATCTGTGAGAACTTTGCAATAAAAATGTCTCGGCTGTGGAATGAGATGGTACACTGCTAAAACATATACCTAAAAAAAGAATCAGCTATTAAACTCTGCATTACATCTAGCCTAGCTTGACATGGATGCTCCTTTTCAGTACGTTCTTGCTCTGTGTGTATATGCTGACTGATCTATATGCTCACACAAATGGAGAGAGCAGGAGCTTGTGTATTTGCTCCATGATGTTATTGATATTATTGATTATGAACTCTTCCCTGTACATGTCTGCTTACCTCCTTACAGAAGTTATAGCTATTCATGCCAATTTTTAGTTATATATTAAAGAATGTCTGTCTCTCACCCAGGGGACCTTGACATCGGTTAAAATTGCAGCCTACACACACAAGAACAGCTCCAGAGCATGAAAGACACAGCACTCATCATGTGGTCCAATAGGCTGTGGATTCTTGTGCTTACGTGCATATGCATTTGTTTTATACAGACCCTGCCTGGGTATGATAACAGAAGCAGAAACCTAGACAAAGACGAGGGTTAAGAAGCAGGCAGAAGCAGAGAAGAGACTGTGGAGAAGGTGGGGGGAAAGAGGGGAAAACAAAAAGAAAAAAGACAAAGAATGAATTCATGTTTACCTCCTCTCATGTACAGACCACAAAGCTCCCTGCCAAGAAACAGCCACCCTTGTTTTGCCTGCCAGGAGACTCAGCATCGAAAGAGGAACCATTTGTTCAGGGTTGCTCCCCAGGCAAGAGGCAAAGCTGGCAGACAGACACACCGTCACCTCTTGGGTCCCAGCAGCCCAGCAGCCCAGCCACCACGATGGGGATGTCCTTAGTTTTTGCCACCCACAGCTGGGATGTGCTCCCCAGGGGCATGGCTCTGCCAGAGGCCCCAGCTCTGGTCCCAAAAGTCCATGCTGTGAGAACCAGGACCATGGAGCAGAAGAAAGGCATCATGTAGTGGTGCTGGGAGGAAAGTGGGTCCTGAGCTCATGAAAACAGGGCAAGTGGTCAAAGTCCAACTTTCTTGACTGTGTGTAACAATAGCAGGGAGGCTGGGGGACACCTCCTAAGTATGGCAGGTGATGGGGAGTAAGAGAAGACAGCCTTGTCCTGTGCTGCTTTGTCTACAGCTCTCTACTATGAGGGTTAATTTTCCATAACTCATGGAGCAGCAGGGAATTTCCACCAGACTGACAGAAATCTTGTGTTGAGCTAATATTTTAAAAGGGTAAAGGAGACGACCCAGGTAATTATAGGCCTGTCAAGCTGACATCGATCCCAGGTAAAATAATGGAGCAGCTAATAGGGGGAATAATTCATGCCCATCAGCAGGGGTTTATGGAAAACAGACCCTGTCAAATGAACTTAATATCATTCTTTGCCTTGATTGCAAGTTTACTTGATGAAGTCAATAGTGTTGATGAAAAAAAAAATTAAGATTTTCCAAAGCATTCAACTTGGTACCACACACTAGCTGGATTTAAATCCTAGAACAATACAAAGCCAGCAGAGTATGTAGTAAATGGATTAAAGCAACTGATGACTCTGAAAATATGATTGAAACCAGAAAGCTGTCATCATGCAATTGTCTTATGGGTTGAGTCCCACAGCGTGAGGTGGCTGGCATGATAGTATTTTACATTCATACCTGTGATCTACTCAAATCTGTAATTAAAATCTATCATACTAAGATTGGTAGGGTACAAAATTGTGAGGAGATGTCACTGATACAAAAGATTTTGTAATTTCTTGGTAATTTTGGAGCAACAAGTATGCTAGAACTATATGTGTTTCAGTTCAGTCATATGGGATGTAAACACATCTAAGAACAGAAAATGTAGATAGCACCTACAGGACGGGGAACAGACAGGAATGTCTTCAAAATTGAGTTATGAACTCCAAGTAGTCAAGCAGAAATATCCAGTGCGATACTGTCACCAAAGGGTCTGATAAAATACCTGATCAGGGCCACATCTGAGAGCAATAAGGAGATAATTTCATCTTTTCTTTGAAGCTGGTGCAACCACACCAGAAACCCAAACTGCTCAGCTCAAGAAACAGTTTGATGGGGTGGAGATGTTCCAGGGAAGATTCAGGACAACGTTCCTTGGATTTTTAAACCTGCCTTTCAAGGCATGACTGCAAGAGCCAAATTGCTTGGTTTGGCTCTTTTGGCATCTTTTGGCATCCAACAGAGAGGAAGGCATCAATAGAAAAAGTACCATTAATTTCAGTGGAGTAGCTTCTTGCTGAGTGATACCTGCTCTGAAGCTGGTCCTTGATGCATAACTCTACTCCCAGTATCTATCTCCTGTACCTGTAAGTAAGGAACATTACTTGTCTGCTTGCCAGGACATTGCAGCAACAACTAAGATAACAGCTGAAATGCACTGCCTCAGTGCCAGCTCACTCCATAGCTGTACATTCTATTACTGTGTCTGCTCAGCACTGAGCAGACTGCAAAGTTTCTCTTGCCCCAAATGGCTTCCTTTGCTTCAGAGGCACCAGGAAAGGCTCAAAATTGCTGGAGATGCTCTCATGAAATCTTCCTGCTGGGAATACTAATGCACACCGTGCACTGCCCAATTTGTGCACAAAAGTGCCCAAAAGAGCACACCCTTTGGTGTCTAAGTGGTCTAAGCCATGATACCAAGTTCAGCTAGTACAGGTGGCTGTGTATTATTAATTGATTGCTAACAGTAATAAATGGCTCTATACAAGTGGACTTGTAATCTTTAACTAGGAGTCCCTGGCATTCATACTGATGGCAGGTAGCATGTGGAAATGTTCTGGAGAGAAGTGAACTCCCAGCCCCTGTGGAATGCAAGCTGCCACCCTGTATCTTGGCCAAGCAACTATTTACTTTGTATTGCAATTAGAAAAAAAGCCCATCAGAATCTTTGAGCAAAAAAAAAATAAAAAATAAGACAGAATTCTAAGCCCACTCTGGGGGCTGAATTTTCTTATTTGCTTAACATTTCCCAGGTCTAGAAATAGAAAGGGTGCCTGACTAATAGACTTAAGATCTCTGAGGTGAAATGATGTTACCGACTGAAGAATATGCATTAGCTGGCATCAGGCACAGCCAGAAAAAAAAAGAAGAAATCCACTTAGAGCTGCTTCTCCTGTAAGATAAGCCCCAGGTTCACAGAGTGAGATGCCTCCTCCCTGCTGCAGCAGTGAATTAAGTTTGTCATTTGTTATTGTGTCTTGCCAGCGCGCAAAATAGCAGCCCTGGGCTGTAATCTCCACTCATCTGAGCCTGCACAGTAATTGCTGGCAGCCATGGAAACCAAACTTCCCACAGTCATTTATAAACTTGACCCTCCTTGCTTCCTTAGTGCTGTATTCAGCCAAGCCCTTGATGGGGGTAAGTGAAGAGAGAGGAAATTGTAAACTGCAAAAAAACCCTAACGTTTGGCGGAGGAGCACAGAGAACTGGCCAAGAGCCCATTGTGCAAATAGGAGCCTTTCCAATGTCACTGCTGGCTTTGCAGCAGGCTTCTGGTGAAGATGGAGCAGTGCTCCGATAAGCTCCAGTTAATGACTAACAAGCCTTTATCTGCATCGTGTGAGATGTGAGGATGGCATCCAAATCCCACCACCAGCTTCCCACTGGCCATGCCATCTGACTTGCCTTCTGCCTGAGATGTCCTAGTTGTAAACTGGGGATAGCCTATTTCACAGCATCGTGATGAAGGGGAAATGATGAAGGCCTCCAAGCAGCCTTAAGATTTGTACCATAGAAGGCCAAAGAACTCTCACTGTTATTTTTATCAAGGGTACAACAAAAATTCTAAAAATGTTTTCAGCCCAGCTGAGGCTAGAGGACCTCACCTAGGTGGCATCCCCTGAAAAACTCAGTCCCTCTGCTGAGTCCTAAAAAGAGACCCAAGGAAAGCACTCTCGGAGGGAACCCTTCCACCGCGCCTGCCCCTGACCCCAAGCATCTCCTGGAACTGTTTCTAGTAGTAACACCGGATCCTTTTGTCCCCATCTGGTCACAATCCACTATAAGAAGTACAGGAGCCATGCAGTGCTTTGGAGGTAGTGAAAGCAGCACAGGTAACTACCAAGCGTTCTCACTGACGGCTTAGGAAGATCTGCAGCCAAAACCTTGACACCTCAAATTCAGTGCTCCTCCAAGGCTTCATTGCTCTGCTGTGGACACTTGGCCACCACTGTGCCTTGGACTGAGACTACCAACCTCATGTATATCAACCACCAAATATTCACCACATGCACAATCTTAGGAAGCCTGAAGCCAGGTGAGACCTCTGGTGTGACGGTTAATTCCACAACTTTGTGGCCATCCAAACACCTGATCATTTTACAGTCGCTATGAAATACCTATTACAGCAACACAACGCAAAGAAATAGTTGCATGGAGTTTTGAAAGTGGCTAGATTTTACCCAGTTTAATTATTTAAGCATCCTCTCCTCTCACACTTCAGGAACAGCAATGACTGAATACTGACAGGAGTTTCACCACTACTGAAAAACACATCATTGACCATTGGGACCATCAGATTACACCATCTGACAAATAGCTGATCTAATACATCTCATTCCTACAATCCACTTCTAAGGGTTTCTTTTTTTTTCCCTAGTTTTTTTTTCGATATCAATATTATTTGATCTAAAGCCCTGTCCAAAAGGATGACTATTTCTTCTTAACATGCCACAGCAGGTTATGATAGCCTGTCAAAACGTGTTAAGCCAGGCTGAGTTGTGTTAAAAAGCGACGCATCTATAACAGATCAGGCATTCAAAGATGGTCTTTTCTGGCATGGTGAATTAAGAAGTATACCATCTCGTTTCTTTTTTTTTTCCTTTGGGAAGATGGAAGCTAATTAAGATATGCTAAGCTTGGTCAATTTTTCCTCAAAGACAGACCTCCATAATTATTTGGACCTTGTTTAAAACAAAAAGAATATGCTTTGGTATCATTATTTACTCAAGAGCTGCATGCTAGCCATAAAGTTTGGCTATAGTGGCTAACTTCACTTATGTTCAGATTTGTTTTGAGCCAAGGTTTTCATATTGAGTCTAATGCAAAGTGTTACACCTCTGGAAAGGATTTAGTCTCTTTCTTCCTCTTTAAGTGCTGCCTAATGCAACATGCTACTCCTGGTCATAGGAAAGAACACCAGCTGCATGACACTCCTTTTCATTTCCCCAAATCCTTGTAGCCATTTCATCTACCTCTCCCCACAACCTCCTTATTTAAATTTCCTATCCCTCTCCATCATTAAAAAGCCTCCATGGGGCTTGTAGGAGCTTTTTTAGCTCTGTACTGTACATCACAGACTGGAAATATTGTAGGAGCAGAGTTCCAGCAGCAGAATTTGCTGTGCCCAGTTGCACCTGCTCAGATTTGGCCTATTAAAACCACTTGAATATCAACTTTTCCCATCTGTGTTTTCCTCTGTAGCTTGCTAGCAGCCAGTTACTGAACTTAGTCATGAGAAATGATGCATGAGGGCATCTGGAAAAAAATAGCATGTGGTCACATAATCAATAAGTGCACCATCATGGACTGGTGTGAAGGGTTGTGATTAAGCTTGGAGAGAAATCTTAAATTCATGTATTTTAAACATTCCGGGTGTTTGGCTTAACATGTTGAATGTGTCTTTGGCATGATTTGTTTTAAAGAGTGACAAAGATCTAATTAGGCAAGTCCACTATCCCTAAAGCTCTTGGTAATTTAGAGTCCATGCATGAGTTAAGCTGCTTAAAAGCTGCACACATGCAAGTGAAACACATGCACCAAAAGCACTTTCATAGCTACTTGTCTTCGAGGAGGGTAAAGGGACAGCATATGAGCAAGAGCATCAGGTCAAGAAACATACAAATAACACCCTTCTCACAGGTTCCAGACCCGTCCAAACACTCTCTGCTCGGCAGTGAGGTCCTGTCTGTCCCTGGAATCAGCTCCACTCCAGATCACCAACTCCTTATCTGCAGCACTGGCCACAGCTTGAGTTGGGATGACCACCTGTGATTTGCCCTAACAAATTTTCCTGGGCTTCAGGAGCAACACTGAACAAAACAGAATAAACCTACAGCTTCCTCAGCACCCACTTAATTCAGTTGCTGTGATTTCTGTGTATTGACTTGACCTAAATTATTTAACAAGTGATGTTTATTAGAAGGAGCAGCACATACATTTGCCCTGTACTTATTCTTCTCCAGGCATCTGCTTATGGATGCAGTTTGGGAGGGAGTGGGGAGGGAAGAGGGGAGGAAAGCAAGCTGCTGAATTTTGTTTGTTTCTTTGTTTTTTCCAGGCTGACTACAAAAGATATTTTATGACTGAGGTGAAAAAGGCCCACCATTTTCTTCAGGGTGAGGGACCTAGGCAGAGAGGATTGACCCCACTCTTCTCCCCTTCCCAGCCAGGCCCATGAAGGTGCTGTCCTGCTGCTGGCTAAGCCGGTCCACAGGACAGTAGCATCACGTTGTGAGAGCTATAGCTACACTGGTGGTCTGTGGCACAGAGGCTGGATGCAGGTGGGAGTGGGCTGCTGGGACAGAAAGGCAGCAATATCCCCTCCAGACAAGAAGAGGGGACCTGAGGGTCAGTACCAGTGTCATAGGGTCTCAAACCTGATGATCTGGAAGAACACTGTCAGCCTCACAGCATCAGGCATAGACCCTCACAACCACAGGCAGCAAGTAAGAGATATGAAGTCTTGACATTTTCTCTCAAAACTTTTCTAGTGACACTTCCATGCATCCCAAGTCACAAATCCCTTCCCCCAGAATGTAGCTGTGGCAGGATCCTTGTACACTGGGTGTAGCATAGCGTTTGTTAGCTTTACTCTCTTTGGAGGATTAGATACTTTACAGCCAGTCTTTATGCTGTCAGCTGCTCTATCCAAAAGCAGTGCCTGAGATCTGACTTTTAAAAGCTGTTTCTGGGGGTGCTCAGTGCTCTGGTAGCAATGCCTCCACAAGATTTTGCACTTATGCTGCTTCTGATATCCATCTGTTCCCCACAGAGTAGCGAGGTCGGGCTGGGTTCCACTTTTTTTTACCCCAAAGGATCAAGAGAAGTGAAGAAAGATGTGATGACTCATCTGGACCCATTCTTCAGCAGGAGGTAGGAAAGATGCAAGTGGGAAACTGTTAGTTCTGCTTTCTCCAAAATCTAACTGCACATGGCAAAAGGGGCAGGCAGAGCATTGATTATTACGTTCTGTAGAGCAAACAGGATTAACAGCTCTAGTGCTAGTCAAACACAGAATTTGAAAACAGGGATGGAAGGGCTCAAACAACATTTTGTTCACCCCATTTCCACAAGACACCGTCTGCTGTGCCTAGTGTGCTCTTAAAAGCCTCCCACGACGGAGATGTCACAGCCTTTCCAGGCAACCTACTCCACTGCTTTTTCTGCCATTGCTGTCAGGAAGTTTTGTCCTCATGCCAAACCTAAATCTCTCTTTCTACAATGTAAGACCATTATTTCTTTCCCTCACCAAAGCAGGCAGGAAAAAAAAAATGTATTCCTGTTCTCTGTACTGTGGCTTTTTGTGCATTTAGAAACCATTGTCATCTCTGCCTTCAATCATCTCTTCTCTCATTTAAGCCTAGTTCTTTCACTATTTCCTCCATCATTACGTTTTCCACCATCTATACCAGGGGTCCTCAAACTACGGCCCGCGGGCCGGATCCGGCCCGGGAGGCCCTCCAATCCGGCCCGCGAGCCCCCTC
>JAWWLV010000045.1:52337662-52378670 GCA_035041135.1 Platyrinchus mystaceus | reverse complement strand
AAAAATGTATTCCTGTTCTCTGTACTGTGGCTTTTTGTGCATTTAGAAACCATTGTCATCTCTGCCTTCAATCATCTTTTCTCTCATTTAAGCCTAGTTCTTTCACTATTTCCTCCATCACTATGTTTTCCACCATCTATACTCTCTATCTGTATGTCACCAGTTGGCTCAGAACTCTCTTCAAGTGCGGTGATAGAGTGTCCAGAAGAGGATCCAGCAGTCTTCTGACTGGTGGTTTTCCTCCTTGAACCATATACTATTTTCCAGGGTCCCATTAGCCATTTCAAATCCTGCCTTCCAGACATGTGTGGAGCCCTTTCCAGCTCAACCTCATCTGATAGATTTAATAATTCCCTAGGTCATCCACCAAGCTGTTTTAATGAAAACATGGTATTATAGGAGACACAGAGTACCCACTCAATAAATCTTTACAGTCTGACAGCAAATCATTGAAAACTTATCTCTAGATCTGTTTATCCCTTTTCCATTAGACTATTCTCTAGTTTGCATATCTCAATGGTTACAGTAGACTGACATCCTTCTGTTGCCACAGTTTGTACAGGCAAAGCACTAGCAGTGTAGTAGCATGAGTAACTCTTTCCAAGAGGGTTACTCTAGGTGCACCCTCCAAAGAGGTGGATTTTTCCCTTGCAGGAGCTCCCAGCACAGCAGTACGGCTATAGACAGTTGAGCTCCACGTCTAGTAACTGCAGTAAATGAAAGACCAGACTCCACAGTGTATTTAGGAAGGGAAAGCTTTCTGGAGCCATTAAGTTACTAATGTCCACGTACGCAAGCCTGAAAGAAAGGTGCTGAATTGATGGATGTACTTGTCATATTTATGGTTTGTAGCACAGTGATGAATGTGCTTTGTGGTTTATAATGCAATGCTCATTTAACTCTCCTTTTTAAGATCAGGCTGATTTATAGAAGCTGGTGTTACTATTGTGTTTCAGTGGGGTGACAGGGATAATATTACAGTGCAGAGGTTTGTCAATTAGTCTTGTATGACAAAGCCAGGCTCCAAATGGCTGCCTCTGATTGGGAAGATTTAACCCTGGCAAAAATGGATTCCTTTTAAAGACATCTCTGGTGCTGAACTGACCCACTGATTCATGTCCTTGCCCAGCATTTTGTGGAACTCCTTATTTATGGGGCTCCAGCTGTCTCAATGAGTCAATTCACAGAGGTGTGTTCCAGCACACAGCTCATCTCTGACTTCAGCTGACCGGCACAACAGATATCAGGTACTGCAACCCAGCTGTAACAGCACAGCCCAGCACAGTCCCTGCACTACTTTTCCAGTGATGGCAAACAGTTTGGAGTACATCTATTTTTATTACCCATGGTGAATCACTTGATTTTCTGAAGTCAGGGGTTCAGCGTGCACCAGAAAGGGTGGATGCAAAATCTCTAATCACATGAGTCAGTGCAGGCATATAGTACTGATGAGAGCTTTGATTTACCAGACTTAACACACACCAGCACCCATGTTTTCAACCTCTGCTTTGCCATGGACCATCTACTTAATCTTTTAGCAAGTCTGTTCCTCCTTCAGCCTCATGTTGCTCCTCTTTTTAAAGCTAATAGAAGTACTTAGCTCACACACGTAATTAGCACTAGGGCTGCACTCTAAAACCACCGGACACACATATGTTTTAAGCTTTTTCACCTCAGGAAGGAAAATGGCAGAAAAATAAGCCTATGTGTAACACAAGATTACATCATACTATTTCTGGTAGGATCTTCCATATTCATTTGCTCAAAATGCTGTGCAAGGTTACTGGAAATGCAGCTAGTTATCAAGCTAAATATAGCAAAACATCTGAGGTGGAGGCATGAAATTTAGAAAAGTGAAAATGTATTCAGACAGAGAAGCCAAGATGGCCCACTTAAATCTGCCAGCATACCTAGTTATTCTTGATTTGCTTTCTCAGACCCTCTGGACTAAGTTTACTGCTGCAGATCTTTATGACAGCTGCCCCTTGGGAGTCCATTACACACTCAATTTAGTCACTGGGACAGAGACATTTTAAGCAGTTGGACGATGTGAGAAACAAAAAGGTGGGTGCACAGCTGCCTGGTGCCGGGCAGGCACCCTGATGTCAGGATGAGAAGTGGAGACAGCTTTTTTTTGGGAGCAGAGGAGCAGACCTAGCCAGAAGTGCTACTGGGGATGGGGGTGGAGAGGTGCCTGCTCACAGAGGGGTCTCAGGGGCAGAGCTGGTACAGGGCTGGTGGCATAAAGACATGGTTGGGTTTGGGGAGGAACCTCTTCAGGCTATTTGAGGAGGCTCAAACAAAACCAAGCCCTCATGATGTAGGATGCTTTGGAAGGCTGCTGAGAGCACCTCAGCTCCAGCACCTCCTGAGATAGCCCCAGGAAAATGCCTTTCCCCAGGAAAATGCTCACAATAAACTACCTGTTAGCAGTGATGTGGCAGTCAGGCTCTGTCACCAGAAAAGCCCCAGACAGGCTATATATTGCTCTGATGTGGGTCTACTGCTGCTTAGTTCTCACTGCTATTTTTAGGCTGAAGCACTTTATGCCTTCAACTTTTTCTTTTTTTTTTTCACCATCAAATGTCCATGAACTCTCTCGCAGTTGACAGAAATTTGTATCCTTCAGCAGTAATAGATCCATCAAGACTAGGCTGAGGTAACTGAATGCAAAAATGCATATTTGAGATGCTGTTCATTTTAATAAACTACACTGCATGAATGGAATAAATATTGAATTTAACACATACTGGCATGAAATAATTCTTACTAAGTGGTGTCTGGAGTCAGTTTTCAATCTAATTTCCCCTTTGTAGATTTTTTTCATAAATACATTTTATAAAGATGAGCAAATTAATTTTTTTGGCACATAGCAGATTTTCCCTATGATGAAGAGGACAAGTATAGTTAAGCATCCACCTGTACACTTAAGGGACTGAGACTGTTGGCCCTGATAAGCTGAAACTCATCTGAATACATCTCATCAGAACAAAAATTGAATTTTTCAAAGGTCCAGCAGACTTTTGGAAAGCTAAGGCTTGTGTCAAGGTTAATTAGGAGATAACTTTGGAATGGCACCAAGATAGATGGCCCAACAAGGAAGACAGAGCCATCAGGCTGGCCCTCACCCAGCCCTGTGAGGCTCTGTGAGACTCAATGCAGCCGTGTAGCTGGGGAGCTCCTTCCCACGCCCTGGGGTGAGCTGGCAGGAGGGATGGCTTTGCTAAGGCAAAAGGCAGCTCTCCACAGCAACCCCTCTCAAAGCTTCTGCCCTTTCTCCCTGCTGCACTCTTCAAAATGGGGCTCCAGCTGGAGGGTAAGAGTTCCATAAGACGTGGTTTCTTTCTCCAGACAATATTATTATTATTCAAGCCATGAATTGTACAGGTACAAAGCCAAGAGGAACATCATGATTATCCAGCCTTCCTGCAATGGGCAGTGGGAAGAGAGGTGGTGTTCATCCTCATCACCAGCCTTCAGAGAGGACAGCCTGTGCACAGATGGACAGGTTTGGTGGATGTTTCCTATTAAAACAAATAGGGGAAGGACAACATAATATACTGCAGTCATTAAAAAGAGAAAGATGTTGATTTCCCCAAAGGCTTTACTACAGGACTTCAGCTCAAAGTAGCTTGCTCCTTGTGCCACATGGCCATCATCTGTCATCTGTCATTTCACCCCCTCAGTGGAGCCAACCTGTCTGAACAAACCCCTCTTTCTGGCTGCTGTTTTCTCAGTGAAATCTGAGCCAACCTTTTCCTCCATGACAACACTGAATCCAGCCCAGCCTCTTAGCAGCTAGAGCTGTTGCCATCTGATGTGTGGTTGGTTTCAGTTCGGTTCCTTGCTGGGGGAAAAACAAACCTCACCAGAGGGCTCCCCAGCTTTTGGCAGAGCACCCAAGATGGCACAGCATGTGGAGCACCCTGCCATTCCCTAAAGGTGTACCTCTAGGTCCAGGACACTGCCGGGATGCATTGCCCCGCTCACCTCCCTGGAGAGGGTCAAGCACACTCCAGCTCTGCCCACCAGCAGATACCTCCAGCTGGCTCTTCCTGTGAAGAATATGCACACACTAGGCTTAATCCACAGGTCATGGGACTTGGACCACACCTAACCTTTCAGTCAAGACATAGCCTTGACAGGTCTGGGCAGACTCCAGTGGAAAAAGGACTCTCCACTGCCCCAATTTCTTGCAGCTCCAAACCAATCACATAGCTGCGGTGAGTAGCAGAGACCAAGCTGCAGGCATGTCAGCAAATTGCTGTACAGACTGTTTATTGTCCACTTGATGCCAGTCCTTGTCAGCATCAATATCCCAGTTTCTCTTGCTACAAACAAAGGTTAAGTGAGTCCAATTACTCTAGTAAGGTAATATCAATAATGCTACTAATTACAGCAATTGCATTATGGATCATTAGTTAGTGATTATGACTTTGTCAAGTGCTTGGCAATTTTATGCAAGAATCACTCACAGTGTGTCATGGAAAAGAAATATCTTCTTGGCATTGCTGTTTTCAGGTCTGTATAAATGATCTTAAAAGTTTGTGTGAAGTCTGCCAAAAGCTTCTCAGTAAAAGAGATGTCTGCCTAGTATTTGCAGTTCCACAGCACAAAATAGGAAGAGGGTGATGGTAAGAGAGGAGTGGAGGAGTCCTACCATACACAAATGAAAACTCATTATTTTGAATTTTGAAGAGTTAAAGAAAACAGGATCCCATACAAATAAAACGGACTTTTTGTGAGGTTTTCACATGTTTTTCTAATAAGAGGCATTATTATTCTTACAGCCTCCCTGGAGAGCCTTGGCATGTCTTATTTTATTTGAATAAATAATTAATTTAGTTTAATTAAGATAATCCAACAGCCTCGAGACAGGTTTTACTAATTCAAGATTCATGAGGGGGGGGCTAAGTATTTAGATGGCATCCACAGAGACTGATCTTTTTATTTAAATTGAATTGGAGGTGGTTAAAAGCTGTCTCTGTCCTGTAAATTTTCCTCTGTAAATCTTCTGTAGCTCTGCTGTCAAAGCAGCGGAGATCAGAGACAGTATGTTCCACAAGACAACTGATGGGAATCCTCTCTGTGACCTCTTCTTTGGTCACTAACAAGTGAGATCCGAGTGCCTGGATCACACTGAAAAACTTTTTGCTGATTTAACAGCTTTTCTAGGGCTTTTACCAAGACCCTCTCCACCTGATCATATCCCATATTTTCAAGCCTTTCCTTAATTGAGTACTAAAATCATCCCAACCCAAGTTTAATGAAAAGTAAATGGTAAATTGAATTTAAAGTCAGAGAAGAGACCATTAAGATCCACTAATCTCACTCATGCACGTGACAGACCATAAATTTCACCCTCCACTTCTTGCACCAATATGCAGTAGAATTAAAATGCCTCTTCTAGAAAAGGTCCTTGTCGGGAAGATGATGAGCTTTCTCGCCTCATCATCCCATTAACAACTTCAAGGACTCTTTTGCATTTTGAAGGATCTTATGAAGGTCTGGAAACCTTATGAAGATAAAGCAAACATCTGGAAGCAAGATTTATTCACAGGCAACCCCAGGGTGCTGGAATATCCCTAAAACATGTAGGCATCTTGTCTACACAAGGCTTGACCTCTACATTGTGCTCTTCTCTGTCCTTCTGGACTTGTTGTAGGAATCAAACTGGCAAAACAAGAAAGGTGCAAGTCCCACACACAAGAATGCTTTAATCTACCATTAGTCATATTTTCAGAAATAGAGAAAAATATTTCTTGATACTTCAAGCCTTAAGAGTGAAATTCATGGCTATTTAGCCATGTTGAGTTACATGGCTGGACAAGTGGTTCAAAAATCTAAGGACCTCGAAGGGCATAAGGTGGTAAATAGGAGACGAACATGACTGTAGAAAAGTGGCACCCAGAAAATGCATCATCCCAGACCAATTTCTGCCATGTTCTGTCAAAACTAATCTGAATAGGCACCAGCACTCTTGGCCATAAAGATGCAGTACAAGCAATCATGTATTTACACTGCTTCTGTCAGGGTTAGAGCAAACCAATGCAGTAGGACTGTGATATATTCAACTCACACATGTTGAATATATCACAATGAAAACTGAGAAGACAAGGACTTGACCTAATTTTTCACTGCATAACCCCTCAGATTTAGGAATATGGCTCAGGCAAGGCTAAAAGCAATATTCAGTCCATAATCATGTGAAATATTTAACAGAGAAAGCAGATGCTTAATAAGATTTTAAATGACTCATTGGAGGAAACCTTAAGCAAGAGACAATATACACAAGCACATTAAACAGGACAGCAGCATGATTTTTCCTATTCCCTTTTTAATGTACAAGCAAGCAACGGAAGAGAAAAAAATTCTTAAACTATTGTAATAATGCAGCTCCTGTCCACATCATAGGGATACCAGCTGGAAAAAGACAGATAATTCACCTCCATTTTCATTTGGCAAGATCAGAAGATCAGTTGAATTGTGATGGTGTGCAGCTTTGGGTCGCAAGAGTAAAATCTGCACTGTTTGTTCTCCGCGGTCAGCATTGATTTACCCTCACTTGAACTGAGAGGTTATTTAAGCAGTAATTTCAGCTTCCTGCAACACAGAAGCAATAAATGGATTCCCTCATGCATTTGAGACATTTTTGCTAAGCACATTCATGGGCAGACAACTGTTGATTGTACTCCAAAGGCATCTGAAATAATAATTATGATAACAAAATGTCACAGGAAAAGCATGGCTTCAAGCACACCTGCTACTTGTTTCTACCTGATGTGCTCATAAATATCCACCTTTCTCCTCTTCTTTCTTGGGGCTTCAGGGAGAGAGATGGCAGGGTGGGGAGAAGAGAATGAAATGCAAGCAGCAAGGCTGTTTGTGGCATTCCTGGTGACTGAGGTAACTGGCTCTTGTCATTCATTAGTATGTGTCGAGCAACTTCATGGGGATGGAAAGTGTTGCTGTACAAAAGCATTGGGAGTTTATTTCTTTTTTGCCATGGAACCATTTGGCCTGTCCTGAAGACCCTGCATCCAGTACATTGCTTGGTTGCGTTGTAAGTGATCCAAGAAATACAGTCCAGACTTGATGTCTCTGTTTTCCCCTGCCTACAAGGGCACAGAAGGGACCATAGCCTACTTCTCTGTGTCAATGTGCCCAAGTCCATGACAGGTGGCTGGAGCCACTGTTATCCTACCTGCTGCTTTGTGATTTGTGCAACCTGATTTTTGCCAGTCCCATCAGCAAGGGTGTGGGAAGACTTATCTACCCAGTCCATCAGAGTACACCAAAGAGACATCAGCACCAACAATTCTCATCCAAACATTAAGGACATGGTTTAGTGGTGGACTTGGCAGTGCTAGATTAACAATTGGACTCAATGATCCTCAGGGTCTTTTCCAATCTCAGTGATTCTATGATTCTGTAACACAGCCTGAGGCATAAGGAGGTGCCCCTATGTAGGCAGGTACAGACTCTTGCTAGCTGGGCTGCAACATTTCCATGACCTAACCCCCTGGAGATGTGCTATATAGGATAGCCAGGAGAATATAAGGAACTCAATTAAATGCTGCCTCTGAGAGAAGGAAAAAGAGTCTCTTCACTCCACAGCACACTGTATGCACACCCAATTAGCACAGTCAGGCACAAGACAACAGTGCCTGAGCACTGCATGAGTGTAGAACTCCCTTCCACCTACTCTCTCTAGTCCAAAATATTCTTTCACTAGGAAAGTCAAAATGTGCCTCCATGTAGTTGAAAGAGGACTGTGAAAATTCACAAAGCTGCCACTCCATCCCCAACATTGGGAGCATGCACCACATTGCTAAAAGAGGAAGTGCAGCTGACTGATTCCTGCTTCCTCAGTGCACCTATTCCTAAGTAAAGCATCCCTTGGTCTTACTATGCTAGGATTAGTTCCCTGGCTGAATAAAACACTGCAGGCTGCAGAGCTGTCATTTTGCCACTGCTCATCAGCACTAAATTCAGTTTTGAAAGGGAGAAAACAAAAATGAAAAACATATCAGTTGGTTTTTGGCACTAATCAGTGAAAATCACTTCAGTGGCATCAACTGAACATAAAGGTAACTGAAATGAAATGGCCAGCAGGCTGACCACCTCTAACAGTACAGTCTGTGTGCCAATTTAAGAATTATTTGGATTTTTCTCAGGGGATTTTCATATGTATAATTACATTTGCATATAGGACCCCTGTAATATGCCAAGTCAACAGCCCTTAAGATTGCCATTCTCTCTTTTTAAATAAAACAGATTAAATCCAGAAAACAGATGCTGCCCTCTCAGGGAGTCTCATCCTGTCTGTCAGAGATGCAGCTACTCTAGATTGTTGTATAGTTACTGGCCAGCACTGGTACAGGTGCTAGAGTAATCAAAGACATTTAACAAAGGCATTTAACAAAGACATTTAACGCCAGGTCTCTACCTCTGGCCTTTAATTAGGAGCAACCACCCTGTGGTTCTTGAGCCAAGACTTGTGAACATTTTCAGTGCAGCTCAATTGTAGGATACATCCCCCAAAAGAGGCGTAGCAGTGCAGGAGGTGCAGGTAATCCAAATCCCCAAATGTGATGAGAAAGGGATTAAACCACCGTAGCCCCATCCTCATGTCTGAGTCAGACACTGTGGCAGAGCAGTGGAGAGAGGGCTCTCAGCCAGGCACAAGAAGTAGGACGCAGTGATGATGTGGATGATGATGATTAGATTTATTGCTAATACAATATCTAAATATTGCCAATGCAGTATCTAAATAACAGCTTTATCATCTGTCATAATGGATTATAGTATAACCAGGTCATGGTCCATCCTGTTGAGTCACGAGCTTCAGTGAGCCCCCCCCCCGCTATCTAAACTTCTCAGAGAAGTCTAGCTGCAGATACATCCACTTAGTGTCAGATTTGGTCAACAGTTTAAACAGTTATACCATAAGCAGGTTTGGCTAGAAACATAGAGGTTTTATAGTCTTTGGCCCTGCAGAATTCACAATTACAAAACAACAAAACACCTATGTAGCAACTTTAGGATTTTATCTCTGTATTTGAATGAATCTTAGTACTTTTTACTCCTCTGTCCAAAAGTGAGTTTTCCCTACCTTTGGACTGGATGTACTTTACAGGTTGCAACTTTGGGAGACCAGTTTACCCACTTTTCCCAGTCTCCAGAAGTATTTTATGCCCAGTCTGGCCATAGCTCTTGGCCAGAGTGTCCAATCTGCTCACACATGAGATGCTAGTGTTTTATTCTGTGACTGAAGAGTCAACAAAGTGCAGATGCCAGCAACAGAGGTTTATGGATTACAGAGGATTTGATATGGCTGTCTCCATGTAGCTCAGCCTGTGACGAGCAGCAGTACCGACCTCACCCAGGTCACTGATTCCTCTCTTTGCACACATCTGAATGCAGCCTTTGGAGATATGAACCAGCACAGCTCACTGGTTCACACAAAACAAGCCTGTGTCAAGTCACCTTTTCTCAGAACAGAGCTGGGTGTAGTATGAATGCTGTGTGTAAAATCCGGTAACAAAGACCCAACCTGACAACCAGCGCAATGGCCTCCAACCTAAACTTGGTTGTCCCCAGTCTCCTCTGTATCTGAGCCAGTTTCATTCTTAATTTCCCAGACCCAAACTATCTTTCAGTGAGTCTGCTTTTGAGATTTCTTGCTTTGCAGAATGAGAAAACTGGCTTGTTAAAACATCCAGGTGGGGAGGGTTAACTGCATTGAGCATCTCCTCCATCTATAATTCAGGCACCAAACAGAGGGTGCAACCACAGGCCACAGCAGATCATGCTGATTATTCTGTCAGGAACAACCTAGGATGGCAAATTTTAAGCTCTTACTTCTGATCATGAAATACCTGCAAACACATCAAGACTTTTGTACCTGCACTCATTATTCAGAATTATTTGATAAGCGTTATGTGTGAACATGTTTAACTGCATACGGATCATCCACAAATCGTTTGGTGTGATCTTCATTGAAGAGTTCAACATTGACAGACTGCCAAGGGACCTGTCAACCACACCATTCTTTTCATCCCAGATTTCTTCAGGCTGAAAAAAAGGGAGCCATTCCCAAAAAGAAGACATGCAGGATATTATGCTTTTCTCTGAGATAAAATATGCCTTTGGATGGTGAAGGCAGGGTTCAAATTTAGAAATATTTTCCTCCTTTCCTGTCTAAAGGATTAAGAAAGGCATAAGCCTGATCAATAGACTGTTCGAAAAACTTCACCTCACACTTTCTCTTCATGGTCTCAAAAAGTTATCGCATTTGCATACATGAGGGTGATCCTCTTTGCAGTGGAATCTCTCTTGCTCCCTGCCTTTCACACCTGCTAATTGCTCTAGCACTGTGGGTCTGACTAGAGCTATTAAGTGGCTTGTAGTGTCATGCACTCCACTTTGTAACACAGATCTCACAGATGCACCCAGTCTCCTCCTTCTCTATTTGCCTGTTTTAATTTTGTTCTCTTTCTCCTGGAACTAGAAAAGCAGAAAGGAGGAAAGAACCACCTGTGACAGACACCAGTGATATTGCTTGATAAAAGGAGCTCCTACACCACAGTGATGGGTGAGAGGAACCTAGGGAAAATCAAATTTGACTGACAGCATCAGTGCTGAATCTCTCACCTGAGGTATTGGCATTATAGTGCTAAAGGTCCCCTCTCTAACACAATAATATTTCATATACCTGCCAAGCACGCTGATTTGAATGTATTCATCTCTCACTTTCTGTCACCACCTATCATGGTGCATCACAGTCACTGTTGCATTATTAATAATCCTTCCCCTATGTATATGTGCATGTTTGTAGCCCAGATGGAAAAGAGCTCCACCTGATCAACAGCAATCTCAGTGGAGGGCACCGTCTGGGGATTTGGAAAAAATTCACAAGTCTGTTCTTCTATGTCAGTTTGAGAAACAGTCCACCACTAGTTGAAGCATCCTCTCCAGCTGGCCACACACAATACAAGTGAAGGATGAAGTGACAGAGAAGAGAACAAGGGATTACTTATTTTAATGGAACTAATCATGAAGCTACGCTGATAAGATCAGAATGTAAGAATGGGCAGTTGAAGAGGGATTTTACCCCAAAACTCTACAGGAAACCACACAGATAACAGCTTTGCCCAGCCAAAGTGGTCACTGGGAGGACATCATGCAACATTTTAGTGAGCTGACAGCACTGTCAATAGGATGACATTATCCCATTCTAACTGGTGAGGTGGGAAAACTTATGTCTAGTGGCACAGCAGAGCAATAAAGAACCTCAGCTATTAGTCATGGCTGCTGTTGAGGGAAAAAAAAAAAATAGAAGAGTAGCCAGAAGATCATTGGCATGAAAAGAATTGTTAGGGGCACTGACATGAAATCCCTGCTTCAGAAAATACTGGGAAAGGGCGTTAAGAGCCCTGTGTTTCCCTTAAGACTGGAAATGTCTGATGGATCTCCAGGACACAGGAATGTGATCACTGATGTTTCCAATGAATAATCCAGCACTAATAAGCTTCTCTAATCTGTGTTTTGCCAGAGGGCAAGCTCTCTTTCAAGCAACTGTATATGTTCCATCACCATCTTCCTTTGAAAACAGAATGGCAAACAAAACCATATCCCAGTCTCCAGAAGTTAAACCCTAGCCCATGATTTCCTCTGAGTGCGCCATCTATAGCACATTAGAAGGCTTGAATTTTATCTTTAGGGCCCAGCTTTAGAAATGGCAAATCCTTCATCACTGGCAGAATTACCCTGGAACTCATGTCACAGCAGATATGCAACTTTACCTGTTCTTTGTTCACTGTTTTCCCAAGCAGGTGGAGTTTCATGGTCAATGAGTAATGAAACCATCTCTTTCCAACGTACAAAACATGATGGTTGCTGCCTTCCTTAAGAAAAGACAAGGCTGAATGAATGCGAGAGCTGAATCCATGCCTCAGCTCTGAACAGAGACCCCCGTTACTCTGGAGAGTGCTCAGTAGCCAAGCACTGGGCTTGGCATATATTCCTTTGACAGAAGGCTCATCTTGTCAGTCTGACAATAATGTTTGATTCTCACAAGTCCTTCACAAAGCACCATGTACATCACTAACATCTCTTTCATCCATCCCTTGTGGTATTTCAGACCTTGTGGTGACTTTTCCACTCTGGCTGACTCCTTGGCTGCACAAGTGCTGTTTCACTGCCTCTGCAGCCATGTTCTGCTCTGGCAGCCTGCTGCAGCGTGAGGTTGGCAGTGGTGGAACTGAGGCACAGGTGCACTAATTCATGACTTTGGGCAACTGTGAAGGTGAGTTTTTGTTAAGATCCCATCCTGGAAATGAGAGAAGACAAGCTGAGGCTCATGTTCCCTTTGGGTGACTCCAGAGGTAAAGACCCCTCACAAAAGAGTGGTGCACAAGGGTGGGCATGTTTAAACTCACTCCAGCTGCCTGCCATGCTCTGACAAGAGCTGTCCAGGGAGGTGTCCATCTTGCCTCAGGATTTTTCAGGTTTTGCCCCAAAGCATGTGATTCAATAGCTGCCCTTTTTGCCTTGCCTCAGGTAGCCACAAATGTTGTAAAAGGTTATAAAATTAGTCCAGCCTCTTTAAAATCCAGCCACAGCCTTTGCATCCATGACCTCAAGGAGAGGGACAATACATTCCATGGATAAATTACATGCAGCATTTAAAAAAAAAAAATAGATTTCTTTTTATCAGCTCTAAAGCTGCTGCCCTTTAATTTCAATGAATGACCCCTTGTTCTCATGTTGCAGGACAGAGTTTACAGAAAAAAAAGAAAGGAAAGAAGGGAAGGAATAATCCATTTCACTTTCCATCTTTAATCATTGTGAATGTCTCAGACAAGTCTCCCTCCAACTAGTCATCATTTCTGGCTAAAGGGTCCCTGCAATCTTTCATCATCTGTAAATTCAATGACACTTCTATCTTCATTGACCTTCTCTGGACCTTTCAATATCTCCTACATTTTTCTTCACCTGACAAACAATGATTTCTGACCCACCATCACCTCGATCCTTCCTGTTCTCCTCTACGAGGGAGCCTGTTGCATTATTCAGCCAGTCCCTGACTATTGCTTCCTTTCTGCTTATTTAAAAGTAGATATTTGAGTCTCTGTTTTCAAAGCAAAGTCCTTTATTTTAGGCAGATTGTCAGTGCAAGATCAAGTTGATAAAAACTTTACATAAACCCCAGAAGAGTTATCCCCTCATTCCTACTACTAACATACACGCAGAGCTGGATATTGCTGTTGGTAAGCCTGTAGAGAACAACAGGAGCAGTTTTCATTACTATGGCATCAACTTGTTTTGGAAACTGCTCACAGTTTAGTTCTTTTGGGCTTTTTTGCCCTTAAAAGAAGCTGTAGTTTTGGATTATGGCTCAATATGGGTCATGGAAAACATAGTATCTGTTGCTAGCAGAAACTGTGAGTGCACTGGTCTGTGTATTCTCTTGCTTCATTGTCCTTCTCTATAAAATAGTCAATGATGCTGTTGACCTGCTTTGAAAGAACATTGCTGGCTGCTAATGAAGAGCTCTAGGAAAGAGCTGGCTGTTATCTCACTGACTTTCACTTAGTTTCAGACCGAGGGGCATAGAGAAGAGCCACACTTCCAGAACATTACATCTCTCCGTCCTCATGGGACATGAAAGCAACGATATGTTCTCCCACAGCCCTACCCCTTTGTGTCTTACAACATGTAGCCCAAAGCACTGCCCGGGCCACTGGTCTGTCTGAGAACACATGAACTCTTTGGAACCAAGCTTTCTCCTTCCTCTCCTCAGGCTTCTTCGGTCAGCAATAAAACATTTCATGTTGAAGACATGGAAAGTGTCAGTGCTGACTGCGAAGATGGCACCTACTGCAACAAACCGATGTCATTCGTATGCCACATTTGCTTCTGCAGGCTGTCAGCAAACCTCTTCAGTGAGGCAGCACTACACTAGTTCTTTCTTTCAAAATGTGCTGCAGACCCATGGCAGAAAGGCACTGATTTTTTTTTCCGTGAAACCTGAGATACTGAAAAGCAGCTAGAGGCTCCTGACAATCCTTCCCTTTCGTCTTCTTGCTAAGACTTCCTGCTTCCCACAGTACAATTGCACTCATGCTCAAACTACCCCAGTTTAACCAGCTTCTGCTGTCAGCTCTCCAAAGGACAGGTCTCTGATAGTGCAGGGATGAGATGAGAAGAGAAAGTTTCTTTTTTATGCCTGACACTTGGAAAAGTGGCTGAAAGTGATGATTACCAGGTGTTGTGCTAGCAAAGACCAGGACGAGTGACCTCCTAGAAGTCCTGTGCCATATCCTTTTCATGCTGTGAACCACTGACCTTGAGTAGAAAATAATCTGCTATTGAGCAACGTTATGATGGAGTACATGAAACGTGTCACCTCTGCTGATATTTGTCTGTCTTTGTTTTACTATTTATATCTGTAATCGTCCTGGAGAGAGAAATTAATTACAGCCTGTCTCACTATCCAGAGATTTTGCTCATATTACAAACCCCTGAAAGCACAAATCAAGCAGTTTCTGATTATCAGTGAAAGCCTCAAACTGGAATACAAGCTTCTTAATTAATCTCTCCCTCTCTCCTCTTTTCAAGTGATGATTTCATGATGTTTATGGGAAAAAAAGGAGGAGAAGAAGAAGAAAGCAGCAGTGAGAGACTGAGAGCAGAAAACAATTTTCTTCCACTTAGAAGATAATTGCAGGGGAGAAGCTGGAGGTAGATGCTGGCTAAAGATTTCAGGCATCATGTGTGGCATTTCTCCTCTAGAACAATTATGGAAGTTGGAAAATAAAGACTGAGCATCCCGTTTTCAAGGTCCTTCACGTCCCCAGGGTGCTCAGGGGGTTTTAGTCTATCTTCTACTTGCTGAAAAATCAGGTATTTTCTAAGGAAATGGGATTCACAAAACTATGCTTTGTGCAGAGGAGTTAATGCACGTCTGTTCAGTTGTCTGTCTTTCCTCAATCCCTGGAGCTCACTGGACAATTTTAGCTGATTTTAACTGACATGATAGGCATAAATGAAAGGTTTTCATTAAAAAAACAGAGGATATCTGGGTAGAGGACAGAGTCCCTGTGTCCCAGATTATGGAAAGTCTGCAGGCTGAACTCACAGCTTATTAAACTCAAGACAGCTCACATGGACAAGAAACCTTATAAATGCCCCAACTACAGGAAAAATTTCAATTGGAGTGACTCAATCCAGGTCTCATTAGGTCCAGTCGTCATCAACTATTCACTTTTCTCCTTTCCTCCTGTGCCTCTTACAGTCTCCCAGCAGGTTTTCAGTACCTTTTCAGCTTTCAGCAGCATCTTTTCCAGGCACTGACTACCCTCCCTCTTTTTGGTCCTTAACAGGGAATAGGGATGGGGAAGACAGAATTGTCACCTCTGCTCCCACTGCATCTACTTGTCCCTCTGGATACTTAGGCAGAACAGAGGCTCTGTTTTCCCTGTTTCTCTTGTAATGATATAAAAGGAGGAAACCATCCTTTGCTCACACCCTCCCCTAAACTGCCCTTCAGTGAGAGGATAATTGTTGTTCTTTATGACCATTTCTTCCCAGGTGAGTTCCCCTTACTAGGTTACTACTAACTTATCTGCTAACCTGCAGCTACTCACAAGGATGAGACCTTGTCAAGGCCCAAGAACAGTGATGGAGACCATCAAGGGCCATTTATGCATTGCACAGCCAGCATGGGGGCGGGGAAACATCACTAGCAAAACTCAAGCACATGCAGCTGAGGATACTGGCGAAGGCAGCAGTGCTTGGACTCCACCTGAACATCAAATCTGTGGATGTGAGGCAGCACAGCAAGGGCAGGGACTCCCTGTGTCAGAGCAGTGCCAACAGCCAGGACAACCTGCTTAAGGCTGCTGGGGTGGTTAAGTAGGTTAGTTTAAGCTGTATCACTGTCTCTTGCTGGAGGGTTCACCACTTGACTGCTTGCTTTGGAAGGGAAACGTGATGGAGTGCCTCCTAAGGGGTTCCCATACAAAGCCCCTGCTCAGCTCTCAAATAAGCAGCTTGTATCTGAAGATACTGTTTATGTCTGAATTAATTCCTCTCCCTTAGATGTTACGGAGGGATTTAAGCAATTCATTCTCAGAAAAAGCAAGGAAGATTCTCTCCCCATGGTGTTACCTGTGGGAATCCTGAAGGAAGCTGGGTGTTTTCTATCATGTAGGAAGCACCTATTCCTGTCTGATCTCTAAGTCAGCAAAAGCTGTGCAGCTACAGCTAAGGAAAATTCATCCTTGTGTTTTGGAAAGGAAAGTCAAGCTTACTGTTAATTAAAGCAGGAAGTGTAGTTTTTTCTGTTAAGACAGCGTAGATAGGACCCCACATGATAGGACCCCACTGTCCTCGCTGTACAGTGGATTAGGAAGAAAACAAACAAGCACGTTGGGAAAAGCAAAGATTTCTCATTATCAGCATTTCCTAGAAGACTGTCTACAGAGCAGATCATGAGACCCACAGGCATGTCAGAAGAAACTAGATGCATAAGTATTATAAGTCATGTCTTCAGGTGGATAATTCACTGGATCTGCACTTGTTACCTTGCTTTCCCATGGAAACAAATCTAATAAAAAAGGCTAATAAACCCATCAGATTCCAGTCCCCCTGCCTTTAAAAGAGTGAATTCTGAAGGGGCTGATTGTGGGACCAGCCAGGTTGGACAAAGAGGGTCAGAGACTGTTATGTCCCAATAAGCCAGTGAACAAAATGTTTCTGAGTGCTGGAGAGAGACTCTAGAATAGCACAGCTGAAAAAAAGCCTTTGAGAGTGAGCTCAGTGCTCACAGAGATTAGAGAAAGAGACTCCTGAGGATAACCCAATCATAAGACCATGAGGTAGAACATATCACCCCACAAATCACAAACCCTAAGGACACTGTGTTTGGAGGCTCACACCTTCCACTGCCTTTTCTCCTGCCAGGTCTTTTCTGTCCCCTGCTTCCTGGAGATCCCTCTTTTGAGCACAAGGGCCTAAGTCTCAGCATGTGTCCATCTGTGCCTGCCTCCTGAAACAAGAGGAAAAACTGCATAAAAAGAGAAGAGGAAGGATAGGAGTCAGCTATTTAGGAAAGCTAGATAAGACCCAGAAGACCCAGTCGGCAACTACTGAAAAGGAATGAGCATCACACCTCAGTGAAACTGTGCTCAGCTTTTCTCACAGATGTTTCGGACAGATGTGTTCAATACCCCATGTCTCACTTCATTTGGCTCCACTCTCGTGCATAAGCCAGAGATTTTGATTCAGATCCCCTCATCAGACCCTTTGCTGTCTCATGGCATTTTTCATCCATCCCCAGGAGTCTGAGACTGGATAGACCTTTGAGAAGAGACACCAAAAGACAGTGGCCATACCACAGCTGACCAACTGATCTGTGAGCTGCCTTACCTTGAAATGCAACTTAGCCTAAATGACATCAGGCAGGGAAGGTAAAGGTGGCTTCAAAAAAAAAGCAAATTCTGTGGTGAATGCTCCAGCAGCAGTGTTACTTGGTGAGAAAACCAAGTGTAGTGGAAAACATAATGAGATGAAATCATTCATGTATCACTTACCCTCTTTGAGTTGACATGGAAGAGCAATCTTTCTTTCCTTCTTTCTTCCTTTCTTTCTTCTCTGATCCCATCTTGAGCTGAGAAATAGAAGGAAAAAAGCATCTTCCTTGAACAGAAGGAGGCATCCTGCCATGGCAGTGTGCACTTGCAACCCAGGAAGCCAATCATATCCTGGGCTGCATCAAAAGCATCATGGCCAGCAGACTGTGGGAGAGGATTCTACTCCAGTCTCATAAGACCCCATCTGGAGTGCTGCATCCAGCTCTGGAACCCCCAATAATAAGGACATGGACCTGTTGGAGTGAGTCTGGAGGAGGCCCCATAGAGCATCTCTCTTGTGAAGAGGGCTGGAGCACCTCTCCTATGAAGACAGGCTGAAAGAGTTGGGATCATTCAGTTTGGAGAAGAGAGTTCTGTGGGGAGACCTTATTGCAGCCTTTAAGTACTTAAAGGGAGCTATAAGAGAGATGGAGAGGGCTTTTTACAAGGGTATGTAGTGATACGACAAGGGGTAATGGCTTTAAACTGAGAGTACAAATATATTAGATATTAGGAACTAATTACTGTGAGGCACAGGAGCAGGTTGCCCAGAGAAGCTGTGGATGCCCTATCTCTGGAAACATCCAAGGCCAGGCTGGATGGGGCTTTGAGCAACCTGGTCTAGTGGAAGGTAAGTCCATGGCAGGGGATTTGGAACAAGATGAGCTTTAGGGTCTCTTCTGACACAAACCATTCTGATTCTATGATCTCTTTTAAGCACTGTGATCTGACAAGGACTAGAAAAATGGAATAAACATGAAGCCACAGAGTGAGATTTTTAGACCCTGCTTTTCAGAGCAGGATGGCACTTGAAAGCAAACCTGCTGGAGTTCTGCAGATCTGACTATGAAGCTGTTCAAATGCAATGTGTGATGTTCTTTATAACTTGTAGCATGTCTGACTCTTGTGGTATGTGTTGCATTTGAACGCATTTCATTGCACTGCTGACTGATTCTTAATTTATCCCTGATGGGCAGTCAAATAAAGTAAAGTACAGCTTTGTAAATTATTACTATTAAAGATGCTGCCATGAGCTATTCTATACATTATGTAAGTTGGGTTGAAATAGACACAAATCATCCCTATGATCAAAGTTTTTCAAGTTCAAAATTCTGTTCAGCCATGTTTTCTAGGAAGCTCTTGCTTTTACATCGATAATAAACTGTTATACTGAGGCCCTCAAGGAGCAACAATTAGGCTTGAAATCATAGACAGTGACTTTTTTTTGTGTTGGTACATATTGTACAGTGAGAAGATTTCAACTTGACACTCATGTTGCTCCTTCGCACTTCAACACTCACTACTTCAGTGTCACTCCTCACCCTCTGTCTAGTTCCCTGTTCAAATAACCAGCCTGGCATCCTGTTTCATAAGGCACTGTGTCTTCAACCTGTCACCTTTTACCACACACCATAACATTTCCCTTCCTTCTCACAACACTGTTGCACATGCTGGTGTTGTCTGCTTGACTGTATGAATTTGGAAAGGCTGTAACAGGTGCTGAGGTATGCAAAACCTCAGAAAATTTGTCTGTGCTCTGTTAACCCCATTAGGAGGTTTTAAATGATGTGTAAGATGGCAGATTCTCAAAGTTATTAATCCTCTGACACTCACTGAAATGGGTGGTATTTAAGCAGCTAAAAACCAATAAGGACCAGAAACATTATCCTTTTGCACTCTTATAAATCTTTTTGTATGCTTACTCATGATGTGGGCTTCCAGACTGTCCTGGACTCTCACCTTTTATAAATCAATGCCCTGCTGCTTTGCACAACCGAAGACAATGAATCAACAGCTTGTTTTTCTTAATCTAAACTCTAAGTTGAGTGAGGAGTCTACACAGATCCCTGCCTGAGTATTGTGTAAAGCTCTGAAATATTAAATCAACAGTTCTTCTAAATTCAACACTTCCCTTGTTTCCTCTTTTTCCTTTTAGTGACAGAATACAGCATAGTCCCACAGCAGGAAGAATTTGTGACTAACAGCTGGATAAGCCTCCATAGCCACAAATTAAGGGGCCCGGGGCCTGAAGCAGAGAGAACTAGTCTGGCTTTTGATCATGATCCAGCTTTGTTTTAACAACAACGATTTGTACTAAGCTCACAACTGAAGTAGCACCGGCATCAACAAAGTAGTTCAATTACTGGTTTGATCCCAAGGCATTGACATGAGCAAAGCAGGAGACACCAGCCTGCAAGCTGACCCTCAGGACTGGTCTTTCCCACCATCCACATTGTGAGTCTTCAGATGGGACTCACAGGGGTGCTCTGTGTATGCTCTGAGTTGGCATGATGTAGGGAGTACATACAGAGGCTGTTTGGGAGGCCAAGGGACTCTGCCAGTCCTCCCTCAAGCTGCTCCTGCACAGCAGCACAGACCCCAGAAATTTCCACAGCTGTGGGAGGTGAGGATGTGGTGGCAACCTGCAGCTGCTCAGGGGAAAGTGCATTGGAGGCCTCCAAGTTGTGCGAGGCATGAGCAAAGCTGGGCTGAGAAATATGGGCTATCATGGGAGTCCTCACAGTTCTGAAGCAACATCCACATGAGGACAACCACACCTGTTAACCTTGGAAACATCAGGAATGCCACTGGGAATGCCACTGAACCAGCGGGATCACGGTGGTGCAAAATGTGATAGGGGATTCCTTTTTGCTCATGGCAATGTCATGAGATGTGAGATGCTTTTGGACCAGCACTCTCTGGAGACAGAAAGCTGGCAGACAAGCATCCTGCAAACTTCTTGTGACTCTTCTCACCTAGACTCACCACCACATGTGTCAGACCTGCCCGTTTTTCCTTTTGTGTCCTGGTCCACGCAGCTCACCTTGTCACCTGTTTTATTCAAACATGGTAGTATCTGCACAGCAATGACAGTACTCCTAATTTTGCTCTGCTCCCATATATTTTAGTTCTGAGAACAGATTGCCACAAACTATTGCCAGTCCTAGCCTCCCTTTCCTTTCCCCTGTGAGAACAGGTTATGCTGCAATAGGGAAAAGTTCCACCTCAATTTGAACATCAACTTCTTGTCACAAAGTGAACAACTGTGGTCACAAGGCAGCTCCCAAGGCCCCAGTTCAGCAGTTTCTCTCTGATAAGCAAAGCATTTAAGCACATGTTTACCTGGAGGCTGATGGTTATACCCCTTAGACTTTCCAGAGCCCCGCTTTTCTGACTCTGGTTTATGGAGCCCTAGAGACTCAGAAACTAAGGGGACCTGAAAGGTATTTAAGAAGAGTAAGCTTCTCAACAAGAGGCTTGTTTGCCACAAAGAAGGTCCAGGCTCCTGCTCAGGGAATGAACAGACAGAGACCACTGCCTGAGAGCAGGACACGTCTGACTGAGCCAGGCCTTGGGCTTTAAGAAGCTGTGGTGAAATCTCACGCAAAGGGCTGAGATCCCACCATCTCTAGGTATGTCTTCATGGTATCTTGCAAACCAATATTAACTTGTTCTGTAGCCAATCCGACAGGATGCAGTCAGCTCCAGACCCAACATGGAGCAGCGGTGGTGAGCACAGGGCTGAATCCAAGCTAAGACACTTTGTTCTGGGATGGAGATTAACATGAGCCTCCAGTTTAAGGTTCGTGTCCACTGGTTTGGAGCAAAATCAGGACATACATGTCTGCCTGCAAAATATCTAATGGATACTTCCTTAGACTGAAAGCTGTGAAAAGCTTGGTGTTTCTTTTCTCCATCATCTGGACAGAAATTACATGAACTGCCCATTTTTTCTGGGACAAAGCTTTTCTCACAATGCTGATCATGACTAGGCACCTGATTTCAGCCCTGAGGGCATTCTGCCCATTTCTGCTCTTGCTTCATCCCGCCATGCAGCCACAGCAAAGTAAAGAAGCTTGCAAGAAGAACTAACCTGGGCCCATCCAATCTTACTAAGTAAATGTCCCATGTCTGCCCTTTATCGATCCATCTGCAAATGTGCATATAAAATCAGGTAATTCGTGCTGAGATTTGCTAAAAATACATCTAACTCACCTTGTGTTTCAACTGGCCATTCAAATTACTTTCAGAAATCTATTATGTGCATTACCATTTTTATTTTCAGCACAAAGGGGAATTTTTTTTCCCAGCCAGTCAAGTTACTGTCTACTTTTATAGAATAAATTGCTATAAATTAAGTTAGCAGCAGTATAAACAGAGGTAATAGAACCCTGTCTCTGTAGTGGCAGCTGACAGCATTATGGAAATGAAGAATGTCTATTTCTGAGTTTATTCTAATGCTGATGAGTTTGCACTGATGTTCGTCTCTCTCATTTCTCATTTTATCACCTCTAATGCAATGATTTCCCCCCTGCAAGCTTCTCCTTCCTGAGGTTTGATTTAGTCAAGTAAATCCTAAAGGCTATTTTAAAAATGAGCTATAGGAAAAAGCTTAGAGTTGGCATAGTGGGTACCACTTAGGTTTTTGTTTGAATAACAAAACTTTGTTTCAAAATAATAAAAGATGCTACAATTGAATGCATTCAGTCCAATAAAAGTATAATCCATTTTCCCCTTGAAATATGCTCATAATAAAAGAGAGCATGTATTTTTGCTTTAAATTCATTTCAAATTTCCAACCTCTGCTGAAGAACAGCATGGAGAAAGTGAAGTAGGAGGGAGAATGAGAAAGTGAAAATTTGCAGCCTGAAATGTGTGAGTGTTTGGATGTGCAAACATATAAAATGGTCTCCTTTTCTACTAACTACTTTTCCAAAACTCTGGCCATGTAAAAAAAGGCTTTTAAAACGTGTGGACTAGAACCAATTTGAGGAATTCTTTCCACCACCAAATTGTAATAGGAACACTTGTGGGAATAAGAATTAAACCCTTAACCTTGTGAGAGGTTCCAGATGCAACAGCCCCCAATATTAATTTAAAAAAAAATAATTTCATAAATTACAGAGATGACCTTGGAAGAATCTCTGTCCAGGAACATGTTTGATGACTCTTAGCTTAGAAGCCTCCATCTGCCTTTTGCAGAGCACAGCAGCACTTTTGATTTTGTGAGAGTTTGGTAAAAGGGGTCTTGAAATCTGTGACAAGGGCCACGTTTTTCCCAGTAGGTTTGAACACAGTTGCCTTGGTCCATTTCCAGACCCAAAATTCCATTGAAAAGGGCTCTTCTAGGAGGAATAAAGTGTGGCCTGCTTTTTTCTTTAAGTTGGTGGGTGGGGGAGAGGAGAGGGATTTTCTGTTAAAAAAATAAGCCAGAGGAATCACAGTAACTTTTCCTTCTTCCCCCTGCCCTAGAGCTCAGCTCATCATTGAAGCAGGCAGGGAGGAAGCTATTGAACCTACAAAGACCAGATCCTGACCACCAGAGGAAACTTTCTCCTGGTTTTGACACTGACATCTGAAGCATTCCTGAAGACTGCTCAAGTTTGGTGAGGCTTCTTGGGAAAGCAGGCAAAACAACACTTGACATGGCCAGCCAAGCTTCTTTCCTGTCTGTGCACAAATCCATCACACTGCTATGGAGCCTCAGAGTCTAATGGTTGTAGCTGGGAAACTGCCTGGAAATTATTCCTGTGCATGGGAAATTCCAGAATTGGGAAACTTGAGGATTGTTCCAGACCAAAATTATTTTTAATTCTCCAGTGTATTCCTCTCCTCTTAGCATTTTGCTTTTAGTATTTCATTGAGCAAAGCCAACTGCTACAGTGGAACAACAGCAAATAGTGCCATTAACAAATTGCTATTATCCAGTTTCATACCTGAGCCATGGACTCAACCTCTGCTGTCCAGAGACAGACTCTGCTCTTAGCCAAAGCTAAATTAATTACCTTGCATTACCTTGAAGGATATAACTACCATAAGGACACAGCCATTAGCATGTGTATATACCAGTGTCTGCAAGATACAACTTAGGGCAATTCTGAAGAAAAACGAGGAATCTGGAGAAAAAATATGGAATCATCCATTAAAACCCAGCCTTTGCAGAGGCACAAAATGGAGAACATAAATCTCTTGCTCAGGAAGAGGCAAGTACTTTCTCAGTAGGTATAGATGCCTTTGAACACCCTGCAAAGCTGGGAACTCTGGCTACAAGGAGCACCCCAGAGCATGCAGCTGTGACCAGGAGTTCAGGGCAAGAGGAGACCAGAAATGACTCTGCTGCCATCTGGTGATTTTTGTAACCACTTGATCTTAATGAAAGATGCTGTGAATCTTGGCAGGTAGCACTAGCTTAGCAGTGCAGGATAATACATACATAACTGTGAACTTATCTGTGGTAAAGAGAGGAATACGGTGAAAAATTCAGTGCTGGATGTCTTCAGCACCTAATGAACATAACGCTGTGCAGATCCACGTTCAACCCAAAAGATATTGCAAAGACATGATTGCTACCAAAGACCAGAGCAGGAACATTTAAGAAATGCTGCATTTGACTTTTATGTGATCATTTGTCTCCCAGGAGCATTTCTTGACAAGTTCTCCGAATCCAAATATGACTTCTCTTCCAGAATATGGCAGGGCTCTGCTTTCCCGAATGGAAGAGTTTAAATAAAAATGCATTTGCAACTACAGAATTAACTCTAGAATTAACACAAAAATGTATGTCCTTGTTTAAAACTGTGCTCCTGTACTCCGAGAAAGATGAAAGCAGGGATTTCCACTGCCTCCTTTTGTCATGGAAGGCAGTCCTTTTACCAGTCTTTTTCCTCTCCACTAAGTTCTCCTTTCTTGTTGTTTCACAAAATAACCCCAATGATTAGTGGTCATGTCTTCTCCTGCACTCTACCTTACATGGTGTACATTTCCCATCCCTTCTCCATCTTTTCATAAATGTTTCAATCTTTCTTTATAGAGGAGTTTTCCCATGAACAGTTTTATCCTAGTGGTCTGACTCAAACGCCCTCTTCTCCTCCTTTGGAGTAGTTCTAAACTGAACTGAAAACTCCCGCTGAAGGCACAGCACCGATTTGCATAATAGCACTGCAATATCCCACATCCCATACATTTTGCTTCTCTTTAACCACTAATTTTGTCCATCCACAGAAACTATTCATTTGCTGAATGTGCTGAAAGTATGCAAACGCACTTAACAGAAATGGAAGAATGTCTGTTGCTTTTCTCCTTGTTAGATCTTAGGCACTGTCCTCATCCTCCCACCTCTCAGAGCTTGTAATTTACCAGTGCAGTTTCCAGGATGTGTCTAAAGAGTCCTGAATTTCAGCTCAGTAATAGGATTGCTAAATCCAAATATAGAATGATCCAAATAAATATATAGAGGTTTTAGCCCAGCCTCACTCATTTTACTAGAACACTGCTGTGGGGGTGTTTTGAGCTGTGCTAATTTGCAGATTTCTTGGTAATAATCATCTTTTCTTCAGGTTCCTTCAACTGGAAACTAATGCATTTCAAGAAGGAAAATGTGAAGAAAACAGCAACAACTGAAATAGACTCAGTGGGGGAGGTTTTCAGATTTGTTTTTTATTTGGCCATTTATTTCTTCAGAAAAAGCAAGCAGCTCAACTAAATAAAAAAGAAAACTCCTTGCTTATGAAATCTAGCAGACAATACAATGCTCTCAAGTGATGTGGTAAAAGCTTCCATTACGTGAGACATTTAACCGTGAATTGAATTTAGGACCGTAAAACATCCCATTCTTTCTGAGCTTCAAGTGCAGCACAGGTACTCAATAGCCTCACCAGGCTGGTACTGTTAAAAAGAGAAATGAGTTATGACTGGGATATACACTGATACAATCCCTCTACTTCTCTCTACTTAAGTACACTAAGTGTTGCATCCTGAATAGAAACAAACAACAGCTTTCTTCTTTTCTTTTTTTTTTTTTCTTATGACAATCCCCCAGTCTGAAGTCATAACTAAAACCCACCAAACTCTTCTCTGGGTTTTTCATCAAAATAAATGTGGGGCACGCAGACCTGCGTGCCTCATTTGGAACCAGTCCTTCTTGGGAGAACAGTTTATCCTCCTTGTATAGTGTACAAGTGATCAGAGCACAGCTCAGGCACACAGTAAGGATTTGAGAATCACTGGGAGGCTGGTCGAAACATTTCCTCAGAACGTCACAGTTTCAGCATGCCCAGACAATGCTGAAAACCCTCAACTTCCACCTGGACAGCAATTAATGAAAGAAAAGAAGAAATTTCAAAATACTGTTGCATGGCGCAGTGAGCAATGAGCTGAAAGAGCTTCCACTCTGGTTCATCTTGAAGCACCTCAGCTTCTTCTGAAGGTTTCTGATGTGGATTGCAATGAAAATGTTCTCATTGCAAGTTCATCCCATGTTTTTACTTACATTTTAGAACAATACCGTCTTCACACAAAAAAATTTAAGCTCAGCTTTATGGCTCCTCAGTCTGCTTGGTGCAAATTCATTTTATGGAGGCCTTCCATTCCTATATCTTTTCCAGGATTAGCTCAGTCATAGCCTAGAATGCAGAATTCCCAACTAGATAGTTCTCTCGTACCGTGTTGCAATGCCAGAGGTCCTTACTTTTAGGTTCTCCCATAACCCAGAAAAGTGAATTTTAATTAATAATTATTTCAATTTGTGGCACAGTAAGAGGTGAGGCTTCTTCAAGTAAGTTTGCTAAAAAACACTAGTGCGACCACAAAAAGCAGTCCAGGATCAGCTGTACTTTACCCAATACCGAGGACTAGTTGCTTTTATACAGTTGGAAAAAGGGAGGTTGATGCCTCCATGCAGGACAATTTCTCTTTCCCTTGAATGACAATTCCCAGAAAGTCTCAGCACTCCAAGATCTTTCCATCATGATGTGTGCCCTTGCACACATAAGCCAAATGACCAGGATAAATATCTTCTCTTTAATAATTGTTATAAAAATCTCCCATGTTTCTACCTCTGTAATTTCTTTCCATATTCTACTTGCAAGTAATACAAGTCCTATGATCTGAGTGGCATAATACAGCAAACAGTTAATTTTTCAGACAGTCAGAACTGGTACCAACCTAAATATTAATGCCTCCAGCATAACAGTGGTGGCCCAACCTGCAAGGTGTTATCACAGAGTGCTACCTACAGGCAACAACAGTCCATCCCTCCATATGACATGTGCTGCAGACATAGAGTAAACCTAGAGCTGAGCAGGCCCTGTTCTGGTCCCCAAAAGGCCAGAAATAAGCTGTATGGGTTCTTTGTCACATCCTTCTGTGACTACAGGGAAAATTACAATGCAGGTAGACTTTCGCTGTTTTTATAACATCTTATCAGAAAGCTGTATCCAAAGGTGTCAAGAAAGTACTCAACTCTTCCGTCTCACCAAAAACAAACAAACAAACAAACACACATAACATTCCTTTGGACAGAGGGAAGTATTAGAGTTGCTGTATAATACCCTAATGAGACCTCTGCTCAAGCTGTGCCCATTACCACTCATCCAGCTTCAGGGAAGAATTCAACATAAGCAAGCACAGAGCAAGGCTGCCAGCATGGGGAGAGGAAGGAGGGGGCCACAAGTTAGGAGGGAGCTAGGAAAGCATTCCTTGTTTAGCCTAGCAAAATGAGAAGTGAGTGGAGGTATGACAGCTCTCTATAAATACTTCTGTGCAAAAACAGCAACAAGAGACAATAATTATATTAGCTAAAATAAGATGTTGGCACAAAAACAACTGAATGCAAGTTACACTGGTAATCAGGAGATAGTTCCTAACCATCAGACAAAAGAGATTCTGGAACAGTCTCCCAGTGAGCTTTGTGGGGGAATGAGACTTGATTACTTTTAAGATAAAGATCGATCAGTTTACAATAGGGATTGAATGACAGTGGGCCTGCAATAGCAGGGAACAGCACTTGATGACGCAGATCATGTTGTCCTGTCCAGTGACCCTGAAAGCATTGCAAAGTACCTGTCACATAAAACATATAAAATGTCCTGCAACACCACCCATGCACGTGGGTGTACAAGGCATTTTTTGTTATTCCTCATCCAGTCTTCACACCAGTACATCTTATTGCCTTTGCTGTGCCTCCAAACTTAGTGAGTCTGGAGTCCTTTCCACATGTCACCTCTTGACCATATTTTTGCAGCAGTCCCATAGACCATGGCACACCAAGGTTGGAATTATGCCAGCTGGCATCTCAAGAATTTTGCAGGCAGCACTGTCCCGTTGCCAGCCTCTGCAAACTCCAATGCCACTTTCCAGCTGTTCAGGAAACAGTGAAATCTTCTCTTCTGTTCTGATCTCCATCTGCGGCATCTGTAGCCAGAAGCAGAAGCAATATGCAGGCTTGGACCACAGAAATAGCCATGACCCATCCACATTATTTGATGTGAAATTTTTGTAATACAGTAATTTCTGCTAAACAGTACAGGACAGATGTTGACACTGTGGGTCTGCCCTAAACAGAAAACTGCAGAAATGAAGCACCACAGAGTAACAGGGTTTTTTCCTACAGTGAAGGATCATGCCACATTGTAGAGCAGTGTCAGTCTGGCCTGTACAGAAGAGGGCTACCATGGAATAAGGTATGAGAGGAGGAAATTAAATAAATCAACAGATTCAAGGAAAAAAGGGAAAATGCAAATCAAGGATACAGATAAAGCTGAATGCCTGATGTTTTATGAGACCAGGGTTGTGAGGAATTACAGTCAGTAGAGACCAGCAAGGTCTCCAGGGACCAGGCATGGAGGGAGAGCTCAGTGCTGAAAGCAGTGCAATAGGCCTTGCATGTCTTCGTGAAACTCAGATTAAACCATTCTACCTCTTTGACAGGTGGCAAGAAGGGAGAGATCAAAATCAGTGAAAAGAGGCAAATTCACTGCTGACTGATTGCCTGCATTTAGCCTTTCCTCTATGCATATCGCCCTGGTATGGTCCTTTTCCCTTGGCCTAACCATATCCTCTCTGGACCCCACTAATCCTACTGTAACTCACCATACTTTTTTCCTACCAGATGGACATCGACTTCCCATCTCACCTTAACTCTCTCTGCATATGAATACAGAGGGTGCAGCAATAGGAGCAGGGGGGGGGAAAGGTGTGTCCCCACTGTGACAGATGCTGTGGCTCTGGAGAACATTCAGGCTGTTGTATTCACATTACAAATGAAGGCACACACCCTTGTGGATTCATTAATGACTATACTGAAAGATGAAGAGGCATGAAAATGAATGCATACTGCAAGAAAACAAAGACAAATGGGAAGTAATTTAAGTAAAGTACCAACACTGAAACAATGCACATAACAAATCTTTTGAAGCTTTGCTTCTCTAAGGAAGCAAGTCCTTGTATTCTAACAGGAGTCACCAGTCTTCTCTATAAATAAGAATAAGAAAAACTATATGGCTGAGACAACTGGCAAGCAAGCAAGCAAGCAAGCAAGAGTCATTACACCTACAGTCCACTGCAACATCACGGTCACTTCCTCCATACTCATAGCCGTAAGCTTTTTAAAATATATCCAGTTTTCATAGAACCTATTCAACTGTAACAAGCTGTGCTCCCTTTTTAAGAGCATCTTGGTAGCTGGTGACATACAAGTCTTGTGCACAGAGAAGAGTAACACTCTCATCTTCTTATGTCTGTGTAAAACAAAGCAGGCTTTTCATGGACAGGTGAGGATCAGAGGTTTTAATCCAAGCCCCATTTCAGTTAATGCTAAATCATCTTGGAATCTAGGAAAAAAGTATGGGAAAATGGGACAGGAGTGGAAAGAGATTTATGAGTTGCAAACTATGACAGGGAAAATTGATAATTGTTCATACAGCTCTGAGTGCTGTATTTAATTCAGTACGTAACTTGGTTGTAAGCTTGTGCTCCTCTTATACTCATTGTACTTGAGACACCACAGAAATAAGTACTAAAAACCAATGAAACAAAAAAGAGTTACTAAACATAGAAGCTTGGACTGTTGTTCAGCCAGGAGAAAATAAGCAGAGAAGGATACATGGTGGATATAACGTGGGGAAAGCAAGACCCTATTGGGAGGCTTCATGGGCGGTAAGCCCTTAGCACACAGCTAATCTTGCATTAAGCATAGGAAACTATACACACACCCTAAAATATTCTGCACTGGCAAGAGCACTTTATACAAATATGTATCTTACAGACAAGAAGACACCTGAGGGAACATACCATGTACCATTGTGCAGTTTCTCTCCCTGGGATATAGGCAAAAGAATGCAAGATACTCTGAGCAAAAGGAATAAGCAATATTCACACAACAGTCTGAGACTGACTGAAGCTGCACTTCAGGTCTTAAAAACTATGGGGACTGTTTGATTTTCTGATTCACTCGCTATGACCTCTTATATTCCATATTACAAAGATAAAATTATATCAAGTGTTAAGGATTTCAAGGGGTTGTGACTCTCTTAAGTTTGCTATCAGCATTCTGACATTTTCCCCACCTGACCTGTTTATTCTAGGTGTACACTCTAAAGGGATTCCTGGATTTTCTACAAAAGGGAAAGGCTAAGCTGTCTGATAAGCACCTAATAAATGCCAGTGGTTTGCGCTGATTGGTTCCCTTTATTAGCTCTGAAGAATGGATACGATTGAAATGAATTTTTCTGAGCATTTCTTCACTGATGAAAAGTGCAGTAGGAGGGACTACATGTTATTGTTGCCACTATTACAATTATTATTATTACTGCTATTATGTTTGTTCTGTGGGAGGAAAGGAGCATGGAAAGATCTCACCAGGGGAAGTCTGAATGATTGGTGCTTCAGTGGCTTTATGTGCAAGTATCCTGCTATATGCCCATTTTTGCAAATTCACCTGCAAATTCATTCTCTCTTCTCCACATACAGTCGCTGAGACAATCTAATACCTGTGAACCATCCAGCACTAAAAACATTAAACTGCAGGGAAGCTCAAATGCTTTCTCATTCTAGGGTGCAGAATATTAAACATAACATCCCTACATTTTACTAGCTATCATTACCAAATGCTTGCTATCATCAAACACCAGGCTAATTTAAGCTTTCAATTTTCAAAGCAATCTGAATCCGTATTTCTTTGGGCTGCAACTGGCCTCACCCAACCATGTTATCAGCTTCTTCCGACTTGGTCCCATTCTGCCTCCACCTGACCCATAGGCCAAAGTGCTCCCAGGAGTTAACTGATGTTTCTGTTACGTCCATAGATGGTTTTGTACAGTGCGTAATATAAGCAAGAAAGCAGAAGACTACAAAACCACAGGAACTGTGTTTTTGTTGTGTTGTGCATTGTCAAATGGGGTATGAATACCTCACTGGGATCCCTAGAAAAAAATTATCATCAATAATCAGATAAGGAAAGGTCATGTCAGGTTCAACTCTGGCAAGATCCTGGTCATACATTTGCAGAGGGACTTGTCCACTTGGGTGATCCATCCCTGGGTTATGGGTCGGAAGGCAAGGAGTGATTTTAGTGAGCTTTACTAGCAGCAGGCACACATGTGTACATGTGTGATGCCATCTGCACAGGCTTTGTGCTCAGCCTAAGGGCTGGTAGGTTTTTACTCTGATGTGTTACAGCTGCTGCACTTGCAAACGTTGATCTGTGTATACAGGCTGTACCTCCCACTTTGGATCAAACTACACTTTTACACAGCGTAACAGGCACTGACCTCTGTTCCCTTCAAATTCCTCTAGGCCCTACTGGACTGCAAATAATTACTGTCATCGTTATGTACTTGTCAGGACACACAAGCATCAGCAGGACCAGAAGGCAGATTTGTAAGGGCTGGGGAACAGCACGTCTGTGATGGGTCAGGTTTAACCTCAGGCATGGCTGGGAATTGTAGTCTGCAGACAGCATGTGACTGTGAGCAGTCTCTGACAAAGAATCATGCAAATATCTGCCAGCATCTAAATAAAAAAAAAAGTCCTGCATCAGTGGAGATGATGAGGTAAGAGTGAAATGAGTTTTGTTGAACCTCCTAAGAGGTCAGAGTGGACAAAGGCTAACCTAGTGGGAAAAAGGCTTGTCTTTTCTGACCTGGATGTTTCTCGAGGTTTTTTACCTCTGTCTTGAATCCTCTGCAGTAATTAACGAGCCCTTTAGAAGATGCTAAGAGTAATTTGCCTTTCTCTTGCCCACTACCTTTGTACAGTTGATCGGAACGGATGTGTGGCTTGTGTGATGCCTTCACGGCAGCAGCCCCGACTGTGCTGTTCAGACGCGCTTCTCTCTGCCCCAGCCGGTCCTTACTCTCCACCTGTGCCGTGCATCCACTCAGCTCCTCGGGCGACCAGATGTCCTTGCGGGAGACGAGCCCGTTCATGTGCGTGCGTGACCGATCTCATGGAAGCGCTGGCTCAGTAAGCGTTTAATAACAGGATTTCACCCTTTCCCATTGACCCACCGCTGCAGGCACGAGCAGACAATAACTAAGCCAGGCTGCAAGCCCGGCCAGGTCCGTCTCCTACAGTTCAGGGACAACGAGAGCGGGGGAGCTGTGCCGGGACACGCACACGCGAGGAGCAGGTTGCGCCAAAGCCAGCGGGAAGGTGGATGTGTACTTCACAGGTGCTGGCCGGGGCGAGAGCCGGGACCGGGCTGTGGTGTCCCCCCCGTGTGTCCCCCTCGTGTGTCCCCCCCCGGCTGTCCCCGGTTCCCGGGGGACACGCCACACCCGCCCGGCCATCGATGCGCTCGGCGAGCCCACGCCCCGCCCTCTCCCCCGCCCCGCGGGCGCCGCGTTGGAGGCGCTCGGCGCTCGGCCGGCCGGCCCTGGCGGCGGCCCCTTGTCTCGCAGCCCAAGATGGCGGCGGCGGGCGGCGGCGCGGCGGGAAGCGGCGGGGCCGAGTGAGGCGGCGGCGGACCGTGCCCACCCTGCTCCCGCCGCTCGGCGCGGCCGGGCCGTGTCGCCGCCGGTGAGGCCGCCCCGCGGCCGGGGCACACCCGGACCTGCCGCAGGAGCGGAGCCGCGGGCTGGCGTGAGGCTGGAGCGCGCTCGGGTGAGGGGGCGCAGGGCGGCCGAGCCCGCTTTGAACGGAGGCGGCGGCGGGGACCGTCCCGGGGGGTGCCGGGGCGCATGCGCGGCCGGCGGTGCCCGCAAGAGGGGCCGGTGCCCGCTGTCCCTCGGCCCCGGCGGGGAGCCGGGAGCGCCGGCGGGAAATGAGGCGAGGCAGCCGCTTCCCGCGGTCTGTCGGCGGCGGGAGCGAAGTGCGGGGCCCCGGGGCTGCGGGAGAGCAAGGCTGGGTCTCGATCCCCCGGGCGTGTGCGTTACGGAACGTGGAGGGAGAGCTTCCCTGCCGAGCCCGTGCGGTCACTGCTGACACCGAGGAATTCGAAGCAGGGGAACCTAATTAGGATTTGTAGAATGAGACTAGTTAAGGGTACGTTTTGTGTTTGCTGGGTGGGAGGTCTGGATTGTGAGCCCCTCTGAGCCGTATCTACCAACCTTTGTACCTGCCAAGCAGGTAAGATTGAAAATAGAGTAAAAGGTATGCATGTAGCTGCAAAGAAATCCCAGTTTCTCCAAGTCATCCATGCATTAATGACTGTCTCCAGCTTTGTTTTGCTGAGCAGTATCTGTATTAGGCCCTTTCCCTCTTAAGCACAATGCTTTAATATCATGTGTCTTCCCACAGAAGTCTGTGTGACAGATGAACATCACGAGATGTTGACAACATCTTGTTCAAGATCGTGAGCCCACAAGTGGCAAGATGCCTTTTTTTATTGCAAAGTGCAGTGCTGTAGTGCACATACATGTGCAGTACTCTTGTGTGTTGGCAGAATTGCTGTGCTTGCCACCAGCAGTGTATAGGGGTTGCAATACTAACTTGACATTTTGTGATGGATAGTTTCCCAAAACCTGGAAAAATAACGTGTATGCCTATGAACTTAAGCAGAAACATCTCCTGTGTACCCTTATGCTTGATTCAGTTTTGACTTTGTTATATCACTTAAGTAACCACTATAGGAATGGATATGTTGTACATTGTACATCAGCCAGTTGTCTGTAAAATTGAGGTGTGTGCAGGGATGTACAAGCACAAGTTCCCTGCTCCCCAAGCATTCCAATGTAATTTCAGCATGGCAAGGTTACCTTGACAGCTGGAATGAACAAGCTGCATGGTCTTCGTGGTCGAGTGTTTACACGTGTGCACATACACACAAACACACAGAGTCAGTTGGGTGTGATTGGTTTAATCACCTATGTGCAGAAGGTGATCTTTTCTTGCTGATCTGGTCACTGACTGAAGAACAAAAGCTTTTTGCTCTGAGAAATCCAGAGTGTGGCTATTCCATAATGGTAGTGTTATTTTATATGCCAATAACTGTGGAACAGGGGTGACTCAGAGGAGGCCTGAAACCTGTGGGCTGGCAGAGGTCAGGTTGCTGGAGAAGGCCTAGTGAAAAGGAGTGCTCTCTTCAATCCCCTCTCCCAGGCTGGCATTGAGAAAGGCTGCAGTGGTAGCATTGGGAAACACATCAGAAGGGTGCACACCTTCTCTACAAAATGTGATCCTTTAGTTAAAACGATTTGAAATCACTGTTTTGTAATATAATGATTTCTGCCTGATCCCTTCTTTTCCTTCACTTCGTCTGAGATTCAAGGGTTTGAAATCTCTCTTTAAACATCCCAATCTTTGCTACAGTGGCTCCTGACAAAAAATGGCTTTGACACAGTTCGGGTACATTTTGTGTGTCATAAAAATCAAACTCGGTTGCCTTCTCACTCTCTTCTACTTTTGTAAAGAAATTACTTCAGTGATTTAGATATTTTATAAAGAAGAGGTAGTCTTTTTCTATGTTGAAAACAATACAACATCCATTTTACTTTTAAAAAATCTGGCCAGCCTGGATAATAAGCAAAAACTTATCAAAAGGTAGACTCCTTTCACACTGTCTTCCAGAGAATCTTCACTTTATTCAGAGAAAGTTTCCCAGTTTATATAGTGATTCTTCTTTATGGGAGGGTTATTTTCATTCTCTGTTTCTCAGACCTTTTCCTATAGATGGGAACGGGGGAAGGAGCCCAGACGTGGCAACTCATTCACAGGCTCCTGCAGGACCACCATGGCTTATGATGGCGCCAAGAAGAAAGAAGGTATGACTGCTTCATAATCTCAGAGGGATTTGCCAAAAAAAAAAGTAATTAAAAAAAAGGGTGCCCTGCCTCTGCAGCCTTGCCAGGCCATGCAGTCAGAGTGGGAAAGGAAGGTAGTGTGCTGTAGAGCCCTTAAATTTAGCCTGGCCAAGTTACTGGAGGATCCCAAGCCCTTGACTTTCAGGTGTAAAGTACTGGGATTAGAACTTGAGAGAAATGGGTGGTATTTTCTTGTGCAGACCCCCTGATTGGAAACTCTGCCACTGCAGCCTTTCTTCTCCCTGCCAGGTCAATGGAACTGGGGACCAGCAGTAATGATAAGTTTACTCGTAGTAACATTTCTACAACCACTTGCCTTTAGGAAGGAATATACAAGGGTTAGAAATTAAATCTGGAGTGGCTGTGTTAGAGTGTTAGAGCTCCGAGCCCCATCCCTGTGGTCAGACAGTACAGGCTGTTACCTTTTAGGCCCCTGTGCTTGTTGGGTTTTGTGCATCACTCTGTGCCAACGTCCGCTGTTCGCTTATTTTGTGCATGATCCACACGTCTGTCGTTCCATAATGGAGTATTTCATTTCTTCCTTTCTTCCCATTTCACGTAAACCAGAGTTCCTAGAGAGTCACCGAGGTGTTGATGACGGGCTGGCAACCAGCAGGATACAGCGAGAGAAGAAGCGCTCTTACAAGGATCTGCTGCAAGAGGAAGACGAGGTAGCAACTCAGGTAGGAAGCCCTCAGAGAAAAAGTTGAAGGTATAAGAATGTGTGTAAAGCTAGTGATGGAGTGGGTTTCTTGTTCTCTTTTTTTAAATTTAGAAATGCATGTAGAAGGCAGCAAGAGCAGCTAATCATGTTTTGTATTTTTTAGTAACTTTACTGGGGAAAAAAGAGGGTCAATCCCAGTTACAATTGATTCTGATTTTTCTGGTAGGAGGATGTTGTCCTAGTCTTGATATAGAACCTTCAATGAATTACTTACATACGTTAAAAAAAAATTGGAATTTATGATTGTATAAATAGCCAGGAAAGGATGGGTATAATGTTAACTGATGCACTATTGTCTTCCTGATTCTGCAGACAGCCTGAAACAATAGCCCTTGAGAGGTATGAACTTGCCCTGTTCACCTCTTTGGGGCCTTAACTCTTGAAATCACATAGTGGCAACTTAAGTGTCTTCAAAACATTCCTCTCTGAGCTGAAATTTCTGCTGTTAGTTCAAAGGTGACTATCTTGTGATTTTTATTTTTTTTTTTAATCTGGAAAACAAATTCTAGTTTAAAATTAAAATCTTCTACCAGGAAGATGAATTCGGCAGAGGAGCTTCAGTTTTGGATCATGAATTGGTCAAGACACAAATAATAATTAGGGGACATGACATAAGGACATTTTTTGGCCCATTCTAGTTGTCATCTCTTTGTACCTCCTGTCATTTCTTTTATCTTATTCAGCATATTAAACATGAACTGCTCACCTTCATTTTCATGGCTTGACAGTGTATGCATGCTTAGTTATTTCTTAGCTTTATTAAGAGGTAGGTGTCTGTCTTTTATCATTGCATCAGCTGATCTCCAAGAGCTACCTTTCACTGCCCATTTCTTAACACTTTCAAATGTGCTTTTTCAAGTTTTCTTTTGTATTCTCTTCTCACTTTGGGGGGACCTCCCTCTAGAGATCTGTCTTTCAATATGCTTGTAGCCCTGTTATGCTGCAGTGGTTACAGAAAGCTCAATGCTCATCTGGTGGCTGATGTGCTGAAACCAGTCCTGACTGATACCATTTTTTGTATTCTCCCACCTCTCCATAACTTGCGTTTTGTCTCACTTTAAACGTACCCTGTGCGCTCTTGGGGCAGAGCATGTTTCCTTTCAGCACCCAGAGTGATGATCCTGGCTCATACCTAGGGTTCCTTGATGTTACAGCAGTACAGATAACTTTTGATATCTCCTATGAATTATTATCTATGTTAATAGTCCATGTGAATCTCATATTATTTCCCTCTTTTTTATCAGAAACTTTTTTTCTTCTTATTCCAGGACAGTGAGTTTTTTCCGGGGACAGAACCTCACAAAAAGAAGAAAAAGCACTCCTCCGATGAGTTCTGCTACAGAGGTAAGATAGTAATCAAGCAGGGGAAGGGGCTAACAGATCATGACTTTGAGGAAAGAATGCTCTCAAACCAGTGTCATGAAGCTTTGTGGTTAGCATTTTATGGGGGTTCAACCTGCCTAGAACAAGTAATCAGAAACCTGATGCTGATCAGCACCAGACAGCAGAAGATTAGGGAATTATATTTTCAGAGTCTAGCTTAACAAGTTGCCATTGTTGGGGATAGAGATCTTCCACCCCCTTTTCATTGACAAGCTGTAGTTTTCTAACGCATGCCTTCCCATTTGGCATTTGTGTTTCTTTTTATCCTACTGCATTACAAACTATAATTATACTTGCAGGTAGTATTACTTTCTCTGTATTTATAAAAATAAAATGTATGAGGTTGAAAAATAAATGCTTTTCTGCTCACTTATTCTCACAGTAAGTTGGCCAGAAAATGGCAATTCGACTCATAAAAGCTTTACGTGTTTAGAATTTTTTTTTGGTACAATGGAAGGAGAAAGCTGAGCTGAAATTTCATCAAAATCTGTCTAGAGAATGAAAAAGCTCACATTTTCAATTCATTGGTCTCACATTAGCTAAAAATGGCACAAAAACCTTGCACTCAAGGTGTAATTTCAGGCTCAGTAAGATATATTTCTATCAAAATATGTTACTTCACAATAGAATTGAGTTTGACAAAACTTCAGGAACTTTCCTACTGTCTTTCTGCTTAAATTTTTTTACTAGCTTGGGTGTTACAGCCTTTGAATTGTATCAGTAAGACTGTGCTGAGCTGTCTACAGTCTTGAGAGATGTTCTGTTTAAGCCAGGTTGTAAATCTGTTAGCTGTAAATTGTAAGTCTTGCAGGATTCCTACTTCCCTTCTTTGCTGTCTTTAAGGGAGTCATCTTGATGTACATTTTTCTTCATCTTTTTCAGGTGTTTCGCCTCTGGATCTACCATCAAAGAAGAAGAAAAAAGCAGCTTCTAACCCATCCTCAGCTGATCCAACCATGGATTTACTCAAGGCTATCACCTCACCTTTGGCCACAAGCTCAAAGTCTTCAAAGAGGACCTCTGAAAAATCATCTCATTCTTCCTCTGGCCATTCTGAAAGCAGAAAGGAGCACACCAAGAAAAAGTTGAGTGGGAGCAGTGGGGAGCACTCAGTGGACGATGGCAGCTCCCACAAATCTAAAAAAATGAAACCTCTCTATGTGAACACGGAGACACTTACACTTCGTGAACCTGATGGCTTGAAGATGAAGCTCATCCTTTCACCAAAAGAGAAAAGCAGTGCAGCAGATGATGATGCTTTATCCTACTCTTCAACACCAGCAGCTGCAAAGAAATCTTCAAAGAAATCAGCTCGAGATGAGCAAGGCTCATTTCTGCTGGGTCATGAACTGCAGGGCTTCCTGAAGTCATCCCGAAAGAAGCACAAACCACCTTCTGACTCACATCCGCCTTCTGAGAGTTTTGGTGCTGACACCTCCCTTCATTCAGAGGGCCATGGAAGCGAGTATGAGATTCCAGGTATGGAAGTGCCGCCAGAATCTGGTTCTTCTTCTGGTGGAGAGTTGGAGGCTGGAGAGCTAGTGATAGATGACTCCTACCGGGAAATCAAGAAGAAGAAGAAGTCAAAAAAAAGTAAGAAAAAAAAGGACAAGGAGAAACACAGAGAGAAGAAGCACTCTAAGTCTAAAAAGAGTTCTGGGCATTCTCCTGTGGCGGTAGCAGAAGTAAGGGTGTCACCACCACCTCCCAGTACCCCCTATGTTGTTCCTCCACCTCCTCCTGCTGTTTTTCACTCAGATGGTCAAGGTGAGAAAAGGAGGAAAAAGGAAGACAAGGAGAAAGACAAAGCTGAAAAATGGGAAAAGGAGAAGGAAAGAGACAAGGAAAAGGAAAGAGACAAGGAAAAGGAAAGAGACAAGGAAAAGGAAAGAGACAAGGAAAAAGAAAAGGAAAGAGAAAGAGAAAAAGAAAGAGAAAAAGAAAAGGAAAGAGAGAAGGAAAAGGAAAGAGAAAGAGAAAAAGAAAAGGAAAGAGAAAAGGAAAAGGAAAGAGAAAAAGACAAGGAAAGAGAAAAGGAAAAAGAAAAAGAAAAGGAAAGAGAAAGAGAAAAAGTAAGGAAAAAATGGAGGGAAAATAGAAATTGGGTGGTGGGCAATGGTGGATTAGGCATTCCATTACAAAGACATGTTAAACTGAACCAGAAGGATAACTGATAACACTATCAATGGTTTCACTGAAGCACGTATGGAAAACTGTGTCAGCCATTGTGATTTGTGTTTGTAGCAAAAGGAACATATGTTGGTTTGGGTTTGTGGCTCAGGTAGTCTTTAGCTGATAGAAGTTCTCTGGAAAGGTTATACTTAATTTTGCTTTGTACAGGTCAGATATCAAGCACAACTGCATCATTTTCTAATGTAACTGGTTCAAGCTATTGCCAGGCAGACTTTTGGACCAGTGATCTAGTCCATCATCACAGTTCCTGTAAAAAGGAAAAAGCTCTTACCTGAAAAGTAAAGATATTTACCCATTTACTCTTGTATTCAAGTGAAATTATAATTCTTATAGACTACCATGTTCCCAGTTTTGTCCTGTACTTATAAATTCAGTTTTCCATGGTTACTGTATAAAGAAAGAAGTAGCAGAAATGGTAACTAGCATATGAACAAGTTTGCAAATTATGTAACTGTAGCTGTGTAAGTTTATAAATGGGGAAAAGCAGTTTCTACATGCTCAGATAGAGAAATGTTGCTTTGTGTGAGGAAATGGGCAGACAGAGCCCAAATCTGTTCAGCCATTATCCTATTCTATTTGGGAAGTTTTCCCTGATCATAGCTTGGCAACTGCAATAGCTCTGCTGTCCATGTACTTACACAGTCTGTTTTCCTGCCAATTTGAAATACTTTGTAAGGATGCAAGGAATGGAACAAATATTATCATGAGGACTGAATTTTTTTGACAGATCTATAATAGGTACTGTGGATATTATAACAGATACTGGTTTTTATTTCAAGTTTTAAAACTGAGATACATTAACAGAGTGGTGTGTTGATCCTGAAATTAGAATAGCAGGTTGCTGTTGAGCTTTGTAAGATAAGCCGTGTACTAACACGGGTTCTGGCTGATTCCTGTGCTTTCATAAACACTAAATTCAGCCAGAACATGTAAAACACTGCTTTTTAAGGTTCTTGATTTAAGTGCCATACTTTTCTCTAAGTCTTCAATAAATGCCAAATTCTTATTAAATTGGAGAAGGTCTCATCAGGATTAAAAATCTTTGTTTCGTTTCTTCTGACTAGCCAAAGAAGAAAAACATATCTGCCTATCAAGTGTTCTGTAAGGAATATCGTACAACTATTGTGTCTGAGCACCCTGGAATAGGTAAGAGAATAATTGAGCCTTCTTTTCTCTTGCTTATACACCAGTCAGATTAATTAGGAGAACATATAATCTCTGTTTCCGACCAACCTCTTACTTTTGACAGAATGCAAAGAATATGCCAACTTAGAGGTGGCAGAAGGGACAGGAGTGGATTTTCATAGAATCATAGAATCAAGTAGGTTGGAAAAGACTTCCAAGATCATCAAGTCCAACCCTTCATGGAACACCACCGTGGTCACCAGACCGTGGCACTGAGTGCCACATCCAGTCTCATCTTAAAAACCTCCAGGGACGGTGAATCCACCACCTCCCTGGGCAGCCCATTCCATATGTCTGATTACTCCCTCTGTAAAAAATTTCTTCCTAAAAGACTTTGTGATTGTATTATAATTACATTTTAACCAAGCTGTGAGTCTGGATAAAGAAATTGCTAGCTCTTGCTTTCTTTACTTAGAGAGTTACCTTCATTATGTCACTTTCCTGCAAATACACTGTCACTTCATATTCCTGGTATCAGCTTTTTTTTTCATTTTAAACAGTAGCGGGAATGCACACTGTCACTCATTTTCAGGACAGTGTGGAGAGTTCCAGTTGTGCAGTGGCTTGCTTCCTAAGTGTGTATGGATGGGCCTGTAAGTTTCCTATGTTCTCTCCTTGATTTTTTATGATCTAATTTGTTTTATACATTTTGCTTCTTTCTTTCTTTCTTTCTTTCTTTCTTTCTGCCAGATTTTGGAGAGCTAAGTAAAAAACTGGCAGAAGTGTGGAAGCAGCTACCTGAGAAAGATAAACTGGTGAGTGTGTATGTGTGAGATGTTTTTGTAAAATGATTTCTGTAAATTAGGTGCTTAGATCAGAATGTGCTGGCAGCATTGCCACCATACCTTGAAATATGCTACCTATGT
>JAWWLV010000045.1:52302674-52328887 GCA_035041135.1 Platyrinchus mystaceus | reverse complement strand
CAGCAGCTCCGGGCTGGCCTGTCCCTGCGGCGTGCGGCTCACCCGGTTGGACCAGCGTCCTGCACCCGCAGGTCGTGCGCGCTGGGCACCCAGGGCGGCTGCCCCGACCCTCCCCGCGCTGAGCTGCGGGACAGGCGTCAGGGCTGTGGAGAGCAGCTCCCTGCGGCACGGGCCGGCTCAGGGCACTGAACACCGGCTCTGGCAATTAACACGGCACCCACGCTGTGACCTGGCTGGTCTCCCGCAGTCCCTGCACTCCGGGCAGCTTGGGGAATGTGGGAGAAGGATGTGGTCTGAGAAAGCAGAGCAGCGAGGCCACAGTTAGAACAAGACCAGCAGCAGCTGCACTGGTGTCGGAACAGGGATTCTTCAAATCAGTTCTTTGAGCAGTTCTTAAAATAATTAGAATGAAGACCTGTTCTTCCCATGCTGAATTGCCTAAAGGCCTTCAAGTTGCACTTGAAGGTTGATGCCCATTTAAACTCTCCATTTGTGACTTTATGCACTTCCATTCTTCCTGTTCGTCACTTGTCAGACCTTTGCTCTTCGCTGTGAACATCTGGTCCTGGATTCAGTCATTTTTGGTGCGTTCGCGTGGGTGAATGGGCTGCTGTGGCTGGGGCGGGAAGGGAGCAAGCAGCTGCTCTACGTAATGCTTTTGTAGGCACTGCTTATTTTAGAGGCTGCCCTAAGCACTGTCCAAAAGTGGGTCAGTGGCACTGCGATGTGCCACTTTGGTGTTGTGCCGCATAGGTGAGATGCACTACAGCGAGCTGGGGGATGGATCATCAGAGATCATTCTGTTATCAAAAACCTCTGGATAATCTTCAGCATCTCCCCAGAAGAACGTCACATGTTTCATCACACGTTCCAGGAAAAGCTGTCTCCTGCCCTTTCCGAAATGAATGCTCTTTGTTCTCTTGGCGACTGTATCAAATACGTCCTTGTGCTTGGGTAGAGGCAATCTGAAGATGTCACAGATCCCTTCTTGCCCTCCAGATCTTCTGGTCAGTATAGTAACCAGATTGTAAGTGGGGTCCCTCTGGGCTTTGCTTCAATTAAAGAAGGGATTCCCAAGCAACAAACCAACAGCAAAGAAGAGGAAAAAATGTATTTTGAGAGTGTTGTCAAAGAAGAGTTGAGAATCCTTAGTAACAGAGATATGATAGTAGGGAGATCTTAGTGACTTGGGTTGTTTAGGGTTATCTGAGTCCAAAGGGATGGAGGAATTACAGCATATGAGAAAGGAACTCAGTGTGGAGGACTTGAAAGGGCTGGTGGCTGAAAATATGAATGTTTTCTCCTTTTGAACATTGCCTATCAACATCCTGGGGACATGGATAAATGCTATCTTCCCTGTTTAATTTGAGACGCGAACATGACTTACCCAAACTTGTTTGGTAGGTCAGTGGCAGCTTCGTGTCCAACCCATGAGCCTGATCACCAAATGTGCATAGTGCTGCTGCTTTGGGCTGTCTGCAAAAAGCTAATGCTGTGTCCTTGTAAATTACTTAGGCAAAGTCATGTATGCTTGATATAGTTTATGAGGTCTAAAATAGCTTTAGATGAAGGCTAAGGAATATTTAAAAAATCCTCTGTGGCACACTGCAGCGACGTTCTCAAATTCCTGCAATAATGTTAATCTAGTAAGACCCATTTATTTTGCTGACTAGGAATCCAATGCTGAGATAATCTCAGTGATCTGTCACAGAATGAGTCAGTTGCAGAGGAGTAGGTTTTCTAGTTTCTTACTCACAGTTCTGAGATTTAGTCACAAAAGTTGCCTCTGTCCTGTTTTTGTTTGTGATGTCTCTTCCCAAGTAAGAGGAACACAGACTTGCTTGTTTGTTTTTTCAGTATTTGTTTTTGTTGTGTGAGGGTTTTTTTAAACACAGTACTTCTGACCAATGGGAAATTTTCCAGAGTGATGAAGCATTGTAGTTTGGATTCCCCCCTCAAAAGGGAAATCCACTGCACCTCCATCTAAGAGCTAAGAGAAACTTTTTTCCACTTTCAAAATGGAAAATCTAATTTCAAGGAGGTGAATTCCCTCTGAGTGAGAGAACAGAGAGGAAACCACCAATGCTCTCTCCTCACCCTGAAAGTCTGAAATAACTAGTAATTATAGCAATACTGAAAGGGACAGAGACAGGTTATTTTGGTGTGTGAGGGCAGGCAAGGGAGAGGAGTAACGGTGTAGCATAGAGATGAGAAGGATTTTTTATGGTTGGGAGTTGTTTTAAGCATGAGAACCAGTACAGGTTGAGAGTGTAAAGAGGGAGCAAGTAAGAGAGGCTTATGAGTGAGGAAGAGGGGCAGATACAACACAATTTGCTAGAAAAATCTCCACAGCCATTTGGATCCTACCTTGCAGGTGTCACTGCGCCTCTCCGTGAGTTGGGACCTTGGGAGAAGTTGTCAGTAACACTCTCCTGTTGGAGCTTCTCCAAAAAGTGTTGTCTTGTCTTCTGTGCCCCCTCTGTGTGGAGGAGAAGGGGAAAAGGCAGAAGTCACTTGATCCCTGAGAGTTTGTGCTGAGTCACAGGAAAGGAGCAGGAGTTTAGAGACCCAAAAACCCACAGCACTATGTCAGCATAGTCTGTGTCCATCACCGTCCTTGAGTTAGCTTTGGAGCCGTATCTCTGTTATCTCTAGAAAGCATTTTGTCCCCTCGGTCTTTAGAGGAGTAATACAGCTAAATGATGGAGTCCTGACAGAGCTGAAGTTCCTTCAAGGGAAGCAAAAGCATGAGGCTTAGCAAGGAGAGTTTGTACAGGGTGCTGATTTGGGCCAGGGGCTTTATGAACTGAAGGGAGGTTGGGAGAAAGGACTGTTCTGTTGCTTCCTGTTGAACCTATGCTGTCTTGTGCAATGGAATGTTGGTGTCCTCAAATACCTGTTGAAATGGGTGAGAATGTGCTTGATGCTTTGCTGAGGAACTTAAAGCCAGCAAGGCTGACCACTGTAGGGAGCACTTTTTAATGGCTTGATTTGGAGGAGGGGCACACAGTTTCTGACCTGCAATGGAAAGCATATCACAGGGAAAGGGTTTCTGAACAGCACCTGTCTGGTTATGGGTGCTTCAGATCTGGGATGGGGAGCAAAGGGGAAAGGAGCCCACACAGAATCTTCTGACCCTGGCTCCTTCCTTACTTCCCCACATTATGGACTGCAGTGATGGTGTGCTGCTGTGGGGACAGTTGGGTGGGATTACCAGACTTAACAATGGGGTCTCCCCTGCCATGCATGAGGGCAAAGACAATAAACTTGAAAAGAAGCAAAGTTGTGAAATTTACTCATGGCACAAAGCAAGGTACAGCTCTGTTGTGTCAGTTGTACTAAGCTCAGAGTTCTTTGTTATCTGATGATTCCAAATAACTTTTATAACCTAGTTGCAATCAGCAGGAGCACATCAAATGCCAGGCAGGAAAAGAGTCGATGCTCTGGTTCAACCCGTACCACAGTCCTCAGTGATGCTGGGTTGATCTGAGCAATTTGTGAGGCAGCAGACTGGAATCAGACAAACCCCAATGCTGTCACACCTGGGGAACTGGACTGGCTGCCAAAACAATGTGGCTTTGAAGCAACTCCATGAAGGTTTGGGGCCAGTAGGTTTGGGGCTTGGAGGGAGACGGCATCTGTAGATAGTCTCTGCCAGGGGAATTCTCTGCTGCAGGTCAGGCTCAGCTGTTAGCATGCAGAAGGAGATGCTGCCTGATGAGTCCCACCAGGCAGAGTGCTGGGCATGTGGTTGTGCCCTGCCTCCTGTGCTCGCTGTTTTTAGGGACTTGTCGCTGCCCTCAGCCATTCAAGGCTCAGATTTCATGAGGGGCAGACAGCTCATGTGCTAATTATGGCTCATGAAATGGGGCCAGCCACTCTGATCCTTCATGTGACTAATGAATTAGACTTTGTTTCTTTCCCTTCTGCAGGCTTTAGAAAAAGGGTAAAGTTCAGGATTTCAGAGAAAACTCCAACATATCTTATTAGGCTTGGACAGTCCCTTAGAGCTTGAAAGAGAGCAAGGAGGATTAAAAGGGCATTAGCTCCAGCTCTCCCAAGGCCAGATAGACTGGGCCTTAATCTGTACTGGGTCAATTTAAGTACTTTGTGCTTGGAATTGCCTCAGGGTCACATTCCTGTTTTCCATATACCCTAATAGTGCTCTTCCAGCTTTTTATTTTATAAGCCTACATTGCATTCATGACAAGTTTACTGCTTTCCTGCAGCTCTCCCTTGATGACTGTATGAACAGGGGTGATGGTAGCAGGATGACCACAGCATTGTGAACCGACAGCAAGGCAGTGTGTGTCACTTCTGAGGAAGCCAAGTTTTGTCATAAGTGGCCAGAGCATGCATGGTTTATTTGCATTCCTGTCCGAAAAGCAAACCTACTGCTCGACCTTGGCAGGATTGGTGTGTTTGGAGGAAAAGGAGTGGTGGGGATCAGGTTACAGAGTGCCACCAAACATTGGGAAGCAAGGGAAGGGTGTTTGCAGATTCAGTTCATATTTGTGTACAATGCCAATGAGAATGAGGAGGGTTGGAAAGATTTGAACAGCAAGGACTTGATGGTTAAAGGCAGTTTTTATTTTGTCCTTGGTTTCTTCTGTAGCTCAGAGCTTCCAAGTAGGTTCAGCCCTGTTCTCGAGTTGTGGGTTTTTCCTTCCATGTGCAGTGAGAAGACTGTGAGAAGAGAGGATGTAGACTTCCCTTTCAGCAGAGCAATGTGATGGATTTGTGTAATCATTTCCAGCAGCAGCAAACAGTACAGAGAAAATTCTGGCTTGTTCACGGTGTGTCATGAGCAGGGAGTCCCAGAGGAGAACACAAATGAAGGGTGGCTTTGTGACCACATGTGCCAAATCCATCAGACTGACCTGAGCCTGCCGGCAGCCTGCCGGCAAGGCTGACTATGTGTTGTCCCTTGGCAGGAGGAAATCGGGAGCTCTGATATTACTGAGTCCTGATCCCAAAGATGCCGCAATGGAAAACATTTTCCCCCATATGTTACCACAGCTTCACCTATTGATTGGTATATGCCCTGGTGCAGCAGACATGCTCATTGCCCTGGATATATTCTCTACCACATCACCCAATTTGATGCTACCTCCTGTACCTCACTGAGGAAGCTTGGATCTGCCAGAGATCAGGATTCCTATGTAAAATTAGTACTCAAAGTGACAAAAGTTCACCTGAATCAAGGAGCCTTGTAGATATTACATAGTAGCCAGACCTTCAGAAAGGTGGAAGAGCATCAAGAACATTCTGCCACTCTCCTTCCCTTGTCTGCCCTCTTCCATCTGGCTGTGGCCACAAGGTAATCAGCATAATCACAGTGTAATCAATACATTCTGCAGCCAACAGAAAAGGTGGTGGCTGGATTGCGATAATGTGCAGATAACTTCACACTGTGGTGTGCACTCTGTGGGAGGGACACGTGTATAAGAGACTGCCTTGCACAGTGCTGTGAATAGCTCTGTGCCTGACCCTTAAGTAACAGGACATCACAAAACATGATGGATGTGCCTACCCAGGCAGGAGTTAAAAAATCGTCTTCTTCCTGTGTGATGGCATTACCTCTTTACTGCGTGAATGGGCATTTAATTTCATTCCCACACAGGGATCATTAGCTGCTGGGTCAAAAGGAGGTAAAGGCAGCTCTGCAGAGAAAAGGGCTCTCCAAAGGGGTAGAGGACACACAGCAGCAAGGGACAGCCCCAGATTTTGTAGGGACAGCAGTTTTGAAAATGCAGGCACTTCTATTGGGTCTGAGCTCTCCTGAAGAGCAGCTGGTAAGTGCTAAACCAGTCTGGCCAGTTTTAGTTCTCTAAGTTAAGTGTTTTGTAGGATGGGAGAGCTGGGAAGGATGGTTCTTGCCCTCTGCTTGCCATTTGTTGCATCTCCGTGTTTCCCCGTGGTCTCGAGAGTGCCTGGGTCCTGCCGGCCCTGCTGGCAGTTCTTTCCCCCAGCTGCTGGTGGTGTCCCTGAAGGCATCAGTCACTGGTGTGGCCAGGACAGAGACATGGCTGATTACAGGGTGGAGACATTGGTGCTCTCAGTAATAGCTGCTCATTTCCTAAATCTCTGCCTTGAATAAATAACATCAAGGCTGACTAAGGAATTCCTAATTAAAGGGAACACAATCAAAGCAGAAACAATATTGCTTCGACTTCAGCCTGCAGTTTGCTTCTGCCCACACTCCCCAGAGGCCAGAAGTTCAGGGGAGAGGTGTAAATGTTAAACAAGAGAGAGCCTGCTTTGGTTGTTTATGTTTGCTTGTTTATTTTTATAGGGCTGGTGTACCAAAAACCAGGGGGCTTGATTCTTTTGTCTCCTTAAGTGGTACAAACCAAGAGTGACTTTAGAGCTATGACAATGCGAATGGACCAAACTCACAGTTTCTGGCCTTGCAGTAACAAAGCAAATAAGCCCCCCTTTCCTCAGCTGTGGAGCTGAAGTCACGCTGAGCCCCTTCCCTTCCCATCAGCGATCACACGGGGTGTGTGTGTCGGTAGCATGGGTGACACGGGTAGAGTCGAGCACCCACCCATCCCAGCGCCAGCCAGCCATGTGCTCTGCGGTGCTGACACCTAGTGGGGAGCACTCGGTGACCCGGGATTTGCAGCTGGATTTGACTCCTTGCATATTGTAGTGGAAGCCAGGGAGAAAGAAGCTGGGATCTGGGGTGTTGTGAAAGCTTAACAGCAGCCCATGAGAGTGTCAGGGCTGCTCTTAGCCCTACCCTGTTTTGGTTTCTGTTTTCCAGAGAGAGCTACCGATGGGTCCCTGCGGAGCGAGGACTGGGCTCTCAACATGGAGATCTGTGACATCATTAATGAGACTGAAGAAGGGTAAGGAGAGCTGGCAAGGGTTCATATCTAGCAGTGGGTCCCAGCACACCCTGTAACACTACATCCCTAGGCTGCAGTGGTAGCATACACTGGTGGAGGTAATAAGCGAGGCTTCCCAACAGTCCCTTAGACAAGACTCTGCTAGGAGACCTAGAGACACAGCCAATCTGCCACAGCATTTGTTAGATACATCTGTACAATCTCTGTGAGTGCTGGGAGCCATTCAAACAGGCCTTCAGGGTCCCCAGAGAACCCTTGATTCAATCCAGACTGCCTCCCATGTCCCAAAGGCATATTTGCAATTCTTCTACTTTGGTTTATTCCTTCTTCGTACACCTCTCTTTCTGTCCTCTGGGAATGTAAAAATCTGCAGGCTGGTGACTGAGGAGAGAGCTGCTATTCAGTCCTCTCACTGTGCAAGTCCTACTGGGGTTTGCTGCTCAGGTATTTTCATGTACAGTCACTCAGACTCACACAAAGTGGGTGGGGGAACCCTTGTCTCCCTCTCCCTGCAGGGAGATGTTCATAAATCTGCCAGACTTGTTAACTCTGGACCTGGGGATTTGCCAATGAATTCAAGGGAGACTGCTCCTTCTCACAGTGGAGATGTCAAGAGCAGCATGTACAAAAAGAAGGTGCTACATGGAATAAAATGTGTAGGTTTCACTCCTGCTGTCCTACCCCACGGTGATGTTGACAGAGGATTAGCAAGCCCAGTTTTCAGCTTCACAGTTGTATGAAAACAAAGTCAAACATGTCTACTCACAGATCTGTCACCACTTCTTTTTCATGATATTCCCATGGTGCAAATACACATGTTTCTGTCCACAGTTTTCAGTCCTGATCTGTGGCCATCTTTTTTCAAGTCTGGGCACCTGATAACACAGCTGCACCCTTCTGGGATGACAGGCTCTCCCATTGCCCTGCTAATGCCCATCCATTGACACCATGCTGCCCCATGGGCCAATACACTCCTTCCCTCCTCACTGCCTCAATGTCTCCCCCCACACTCTTTTCCCCTAGCAGTGCTGCTCTTCCAGCTCAGCCTCACTTCCTGTGCTCTACTAGAGCATGTTGATCCATTTGTACCCTATCAAGACCACAGTGGTCTGAGACCACGGTGTTTCTCCCCTCTGAGAATGGTTAAGGAGGCCCTACTATGCTGCTGCTCTCTTGCCCACCTGCAAGATTTTGCCACTGAATCTCCCCTGCAGCTTTTTAGTCTCCTTTTCTCCAGGGAAATGTTGTTAAATAGCTTCTCTCTGAGCAACAGAGGAATTGTTGTAGCTTGCTTGCTCCTTCCTGTTTCTAACCCATGCCAAGCTTTGCTGTGATGTCCTCCTTTTCAGTCTCTCTGCCATGGCATTTTGCTCTACCCCCAAGCTGTGTGTTTCTAGCATTGCTTTTACTCTTCTCTGTTGTGTCCTGAGCACCTTGAGTTGTTGCAGACATCAGCGCAGAGGCCTCCAATTTGAGGAACAGCACTCAAGGACATGGTTTAGTGGTGGACTTGGCAGTGTTAGGTTTTCTGTTGGACTCGATGATCTTAAAAGGTCTTTTCCAACCTAAATGATTCTATGATTAGCAGGGCCCCTCTCCTCTTGCAGAACCACAGGCAGAAGCTGCTTTACCAGTCATTGCTTCAAGCCACACTGAAAACATGGTGGGGAAGGACACCTGCAGAGTATGAGGCATCCAGAGCCAGTGGCTGTTTTGCTTTGCCTCACTGTAGGTGGGGCTCAACCTTCTGATGATCTTTCTTCATCGCATTTCTCCCTCAGGCCCAAAGATGCCTTCCGAGCCATTAAGAAGAGAATTGTAGGGAACAAGAACTTCCATGAAGTTATGCTGGCTTTGACGGTGAGTGTTCAGGGCTCTTTCTCAGCTCTGCTGTAAAGCTGAGTGCTGAACACAAGCTTTAGCATACGTGCTGAAAAGACACTTGTACCTAAAGCCAACAAGGCAAATAAACACATGTAGGCACAGAGGGCTATAGCAAATGCTTCACTGCCTTTGAAGGTCCTGGAGACATGTGTCAAAAACTGTGGCCATCGCTTCCATGTCCTCGTGTCCAGCCAGGACTTTGTAGAAGGTGTCCTGGTGAGAACAATCCTGCCGAAGAACAACCCACCTGCCATCGTGCACGACAAGGTGCTGACGCTCATACAGGTGAGCCAAGAACTGTGAGCATCTGCATCAGTTCAGAGAGTGTTTGCCTTTAGGTTTTTGTACAGAAGAGTATTGTAAATGATGATGGGCTGTGCTGTCTCCTTCTCCTCAGTCCTGGGCAGACGCCTTCCGTAGCTCACCGGATTTGACTGGTGTCGTTGCTGTCTATGAAGACCTGAGACGGAAGGGCCTAGAGTTCCCCATGACTGATCTGGACATGCTGTCACCCATCCACACACCACAGAGGGTATGGGAGCATTGCTGAAGAGAAGAATGTTGTGCAGTTGCCATTCTGTAGCTATGAGGGGACTTTAGGGACTCTGTCTTGCATTTAGAGGGCTTTTAGGGAATGACAATCTCCAGGACAAGCAAGAACTGTTGAAAGCAGATGCCATCAACATTTCTCCTCTAATGTCAGGTGTGAGCATCTAACATCTCCTTCTCTGTCACTTTTTCCACTTCTGTCTGTAGACTGTGTATAGCTCTGACTCCCAATCCGGACAGAACTCACCTGCAGTCAACTCCCCTCAGCAGATAGAGTCCATCCTCCACCCTGTCACCTTGCCCACTGGGAGAGGCTCATCCAGCGATGCACCCATCACACCCACACCAGAGCAGGTGAGTTGGACATAAGCCCTGTGATGTTCCTGACTCTCCCTGTGTTTGGGGGTTGTTTCACAAACACTGTTCTGGAACTGCTGTCCTGGTCCTGGTCCTTCCCCAGCCTCTGTCTTCAAGAGCTGTTCCTCTAAAGCACAGTCCCTTGAGAGCTCCCCAGAGCTCCATTGTGGTCACACTGATGAGCTGGGATACCACAATTATGGAGTGGTTATGTTTTCCAAAGACAGGGCTGCTTGCAGGTAGAGGGAAATTCTGGCTACAGGGAAGTGGGGACCAGAGACATCAAGGTTTAGAGTGAGATCTTTGTAATGCAGATCAGCAAAAGCTTGCTCAGTACATGCCTCCTTGTCATCTTTGTTTATCTTGCCTCACTGCTTAGTTTATTCGAATCAACCCTGTCTGGCTCGTGGTTTCCGAAGGCTAGGGCTTCCTCACTTGTTTCCCCATCCTCTTTTCTCCTTCCTCAACCTGACTTCGTATGACACCATGTTCAGCACCAAACCTCCAGCTGTCGGTATGTTGCATTCCCTTGCAGAACAGAGGGTAGAAACTGTTCTAAAGAGGCTCATTAGGAGCTTGTGAAACCAGAGGGATGAAGCTTCAACTGCACACTTAGCTGAGGTTCTCCTGTTGAATGGGAATTAATTTTTTTCCATCTGCTTTGGAAATTAAACTATTTAAGTGGCTGCCACACAGGAGTTGCTAGCTGGGGAGAGATTTGAATCATAAGAGCAGCCTGTGCTGGCTATGAAAAATCAAGTCTAGGCTAGTAGCCAAAGGTCCCAGGTGAGGGCCTGGCATCTGTTACCAGCAAATTAACCCAATGGTAAGTAATGGAGATTCTTTCTGCTGGGAGCTCCAGAGAGCTTAACTGAGTGGCGACAGTGGTGACAAATTAATTCCCCTGTGGCTGTTCCCTTCGGCTCTATGAACACACATACAAACATGGTGCTATTTACTGCTGTACAGAGCTACCTCAGCTACCTCCCCAGTCTTGCTAGGTGTCACTTCACTTCCCTTTTGCAGATCGGGAAGCTGCGCAGTGAGCTGGAAGTGGTGAATGGGAACACAAAGGTCATGTCGGAGATGTTGACAGAGCTGGTGCCATCCCAGGCTGAGCCTTCTGACCTGGAGCTGCTGCAAGTGAGGAACACTGGCAGGGTGGAGGGCTGGCACATGCAGCAAATTGATGGACTGAGGCATGATGCATGGGTGCCAGGCATGGGGAACAACTGGACAATTTAGTGTGGGGCTTATTAGGGAGTAATGGGATAAGGGAGACACAGGGTAGGTGGAGGGAAATTGCACTACTGAGGCTGGAATCATCTCACAAGGGGACTTGTCCCTGAGGGCCTTTCTTTCTGGGCAATGTGTTACACAAAAAGCATACAGTTATTCCATGTAGAGCCCAGACTCAATTTACCTCTCACACCAATATTTGTTGCCCATCAACAAACAGTTCCTGATAGATCCCAGTAGCCTCTGGAGTCTGTCTATTCCAGTCAGACTCCCAAATCCGTGACTGCTCAACCTTAGCATGAGCTGTGTGGCAACTTCCCCTTGCTTTGAACAGGAGCTGAATCGGACATGCAGAGCCATGCAGCAGCGTGTACTGGAGCTGATTCCCCGTGTCCTCCATGAGCAACTCACTGAGGAGCTGCTTCTCATCAATGACAACCTCAATAATGTGTTTCTGCGCCATGAAAGGTACCTCTCTCCTCCCTTCTCTGCCCTGCTCTCCCATGAGAGCTTACTGCCCCTCGAAAGCCACCTATCCCACCCTTTTGATCTGCCCATAAGAATAATACTCAAGATGTATCAGTCTGTATCATCCCTCTTTGAGAATAAAGACAGTTCTCAGTTTTTGCTGACTTAATTCCTGTCCCTTCAAGACTGCTGTGTAAGTTACTCATGGCATATAAAGATGCCCCAGTGGCATAACCCAGAAGAAGAAGGAGCTGCACGGAAAGAGCTGGTTTTCTAGCTCTGAGGCAGATGGTGACAGAAATTGTCCAGGTGGGATCAGCACCCTTTTTTTTTTTCCCTTCCATTTCATCAAACACATCTCTTTGATAGGATGAAGTCGGGGGAATTTAGGCCCTGTGTCTGTATGAAGAGTTTAAACCATTTTGGTTGGAGGTAGCTCTGGAGGATCACGAGGAGCTTTCTCTCTCAGGAGACATCAACTGTGTGGGTCTTCAGTCTTGAGAGGAAATTAGGCCCTGAGCCATGTTCCCCCCTTCCTATTATGTAGGAAGAGACAGGTTGTGCCAAGCCATATAAGAAATCTGTGGGTGAATAAGCACATGCTATTGAAATGCATCCTGTCATTTTTCTTGCAGGTTTGAGCGCCTCCGGACAGGACAGCCTGTCAAGGTAACTCAGAGCAACTTCACCTCTGTGCAGCTTGGACTGCATCCCACAGGTCCAGCCGGACCCTGCTGAATTGGAGAGAGGTTCAGTCTGCCCCTTTAGAAGTGGTAGGCTTTGCTCTCCCAGCCAAGGTGCACCAGACCACCTGGTGTGCAGGACACTCCAGTTCCCACTGCCAGCCTTACCTTCCCTGCCCATGGGAGCCTTCCCCTCACCCAAAGAGCAAGAGCAGAGCAGCAGCAGTTATGGTTTTCCAGTACTGAATATTGGGAGGACCAATTCCCATATGAGCCTTCTCTGAGCACTGCCCTGTCCTCTGAACCAGCATCTACCCTACTTACTGACATCCAGCAGAGCTGGGAGGCTGGCTACTGAGGCCAGCCCTGGGACACTGTTCCCAGGCAGTTCTCTGATCACTGTCCCCCTTCTCACAAGGAAAGGCTTCACAACTGGCATCTTTCAATGGATATAGAAGGGCTTTCCTCTACAGTATTAATGAGCTAAGATTGTAGGGCCAGGGTGTCCAAGCTTCAGAAACTTTCCACCGTCTTCTTTTCTCTTCCTTCAAAGGCACCAAATGAGGCAGAGAACAGCTTGATTGATCTGGGACCCAGTGCTCCTTCTGCATTAAAACAGCCTGAAGTGACCAACAACCTTTCCTCTCAGCTGGCTGGAATGAGTATGTTTCCATGCAGTTTTCCCCTCAGTCCTTCTCCTGTGCTGTATTGGGAATCCCTTCCTGCCCTTGAATCATCTCCCAGAATTATATAGTCATGTTCACTGAGTAACCTAGAGAAATGGTGTGTGTTTTCAACTAATAAACTCATGAAGAAACTTGTATATGCCCCAAGGCACTCAAGCGTATGTCTTGGCATCCACACCTCACATTGTGCAGGAGGTGGACATGACTTAAGAAGGACCTCAGCATTAGTCTGTGGCTAAGGATTAGGCCTTCCAGCAGGGTAGGGGATGAAATTGCCCCTTCTGCATGCCTGACAGCATTGCCTAGTTGCCTCTCTTGCTGTGTGGTGTCAGGCTGACCTCTAAGATCTAGAAAAAGAAAATCAGCTTAAACTATGCTGCAAAGGCAGCCATGAGCATCTTGGGCTCAGGACTCAGGATCTGACAGGTTGTTTACTCAAAAAGCCTGAGAGGTCCTGAGGGTTCTTCAAGATATACCAACATCCTACATAACACTGCCTGAAGCTCTCACTGCCTGGGAGCACAGTCAGTACAGCTTGGATGCAGCTACCGAAAATTGGCAACACTGTTTTTACAGATAAGCCAGTTGAGATATTTTTCAAGTCAGGTTTTTTTCAGATGATGCCTGAGTCATGAAAATGCACTCATCTGTCTCAGAGGTGCTTGTCCAGAAGCACAGGTCTTCCACAGGTTATGGAGCAATGCCCTCCGGAGCTGTCTAAAACGGTCAGGAATATCTAGCCTTCAGCATCAGTTCAGTAAATCAATGATGATGCTTCTGCCTGAGACTGAGCCAAAAATGTCTACTGAGCAGGCAAAGAAACTGCCTCTGTTACTTCACTCACAACACTGCACACATGTAGTCTGTGCTACAGCTGAGGGGCAGAACAGAGGAGTGGGCCTAGAATGGTTTAGCCTGTTCTGATGATAGCTTTCCATCTAGCACTCTCCTAGCCCACAGCCCTTGGTTTACTGCTCTGAGCTGCCTGTTCACCCTTCTTTCTCCCACAGACCTGGGCTCAAGCAGCGTAAGCGCGGGGCTGCACTCCCTCGACACCTCTGGCAAGTTGGAAGAAGACTTTGACATGTTTGCCCTGACCCGTGGCAGCTCGCTGGCTGAGCAGCGCAGAGGGTGAGTGCAGCAGCCCACTCTGGCCTGTCCTGCCTTCTTGCAAAGGAAGGAGGGCTCAGGGCAACTGGGGCCATGACCCCAACCAACAGCAGTTCCTGGGAGACAGTAGAATGCAACAGAAATGCACTCTTTGGATGCACAGTGTTTGTAGGATGAGCTCTGTCCCAGTCCTTTTTTCTGCCACCGTCATCTCCACAGTATCCTCCTGGATATGGAGAGAAGGAAGTGGTCCCTATACATGAGCACTGTGGTGCCACATGTTCTCGGGAGATTTAGTGTCTGGAGATGAAGGTGTGGAGTGGGACTGGCTGAGTTTTCATGTCTGTCTCTGAACTCATGTGCCCTGACTGGGGTGATGTTGAATTCGGGAATTGCTGAATACCAATGCAGCCTAACAGGCAGAGTATTGAACTGGAGTGCAGGAAGAATGCAGTCAGTTGTGGCAGGGCAAGGCACTGCTCTGTGTCTCAGCTTCCCTGTTGGCAAGTGGGACTGATGTTTCTTTCCCCATAGTATGTTTGAGACCTCCTGGTATAAAGCACTAAAAGCTGGGTCTCCACAGTACTGGCTGAAGTGGTCTTCTCCACTGCAGAATGGATTCCTAAATCCTTGTTCTGGAGGAGCAGACAGTAGCTGTGCTGACCAGATCCCTTGGGTTTGAGAGACTGTGGTTGATCTCACATTGCTGTCAGAGTCATTCCCTGCTCTCCATCAGCTACCAAGCAGTAGATCCCACAGGCACGTGGCTGTCTCCAGCCCTCCAAGACCTGTGCTCCTGCGCTCCTGCATCCACTGAGGTGCCTTGTTCTGCAGCTGGGCAGTAGCAAGATAAGGTCTCTTATACGTGTCAAGTTAAGGTCACTTAAGGACATCTCCTTCCATTCCTTTGCCTCAGACTGCTTCTGGTAAACATGATGGGGAAATCTGTGGTCTACACATGACTTCATGTGTTTTGTCCATGGGTTTCCCCACCACTTTTATGGTGGGGTGTGCTGCCTGAGGGCAGAGGCAGTGCAGCACAAAAACAATCGTGCCAACAGCACCCGATCTGGGGCTGAAATCTGAGCTACTGGTATGTGCTCAGTGCTGGAGGCTGGGGGAGATCTGGACAGGGGTGGAATTGTATCCTCTTTGCTGTGGCGCAATCCTTAACAGGCTGAGGCACAAGTAACAAGACATCTCCTATTTATTCCTCACTGCCCTTCATCTGCCTGCACTTGCGCTCCTGCCAGTTAATCTCTACCGGCTCGGACTTCACATTTCACTCATCAGCATCTGCTCTCAGTGTCTCCCTCCACCTGAACAGACCCATTGCCCTACAGCTCCCGAACAGGACGTGCTGGCAGGAGACACAATCAGGACTGCTGGGGTTTGTTCCTGACCCCACGTGCTTCATGTGTGCCTCAGTGAAGCAGTGCTTGAAACACTTCAAGCCTTTCCTGCCGTTCTTCCTCATCAGCGGCATGATAGCAGTGCTGTACTTCATCCTGGATGCCATTGTCCACAGCGGCCCCTTCACTGATGAGCACTTCTTTGAGAAATTTGAGCGGCGATGGCCCAAGCCCCTGGTCCCCAACAAAAACAGCTCCATTTGATGGTCTGCTGTATCTGCAGAAAGGGGCCCAGGAGCAGCTGGAAAGGAGACTTGTGGAGAGTTTCTGTGAAAGGCTTCATTCTCCTAGCATGGATGGAGTGTTTTCCCCGCTCTACATGGATCAAATGGTGACGTGTGGCATAGCAGCCTAGAGAAATGGGATGAGGGAGATTATGGGTGAGATGTATCTGTGTGTGGAAAGAAGTTGCTGTAATGGTGCATTAGGAGACCATGAAACATTAGGCTCTTCTGATCATCCAGTCTCACATATGTAGCATGGGCCAGTGAGCTTCTGCCACCATCAGTTCTGTTGTATCAGTTAAAGAGATGTTTTTGAGCTGTGTTTGTGTCTATGAAGGTAGGTGAGTATGTAGGGGCTTGTTGCTCAAATCCTTTCTAAAGTAGCTGTAATATTCTGGTCAGTCTGTGTTAGTTTTCTCTCTTTATAGTCAACCCCAAAGAAGGTAAGTGTTGTGGTTGATGCACCTAGATCTGTAAGTCTGTGTCTTAGTTTCATATGATACCTTGTCATCTTCCTGTCATGTGCCACAGCTGTCCTGTCGTATCCCATAATAATGTTGCAGTGAGTAGATTAGTCTGTTTTGTGGTGAGCTATGCCTTTAATGGGGGTTTTGCTCACCTTTCTAGAAGCTCTTGGGAGCAGAATGGCAAGAGATGAAAAGTCATGCAGTCAGAAGAACTGAATATATGTTTAGGAGTTTCTGCTCTTCACTCTCAGGCATCTCATCAGCCTGTGTGTTATCTAATTTCATGCTTTCAGGGTAAAGTACGAAGATCCCCAAGCCACCAAAGGACTCGCTGGTGCCCTGGATGCCCGGCAGCAGAACACAGGAACAGTAAGTGGCCACAGAGCTTTTAGTGTATTACCAGGAATAAGAGTATCCTCCTTGCTCACCAATGCAATAAATATGCGTTCTGTTTGGAAAAAATCAAGTGTTTTACATTACCAATGATAACTCCCAGTCTCCACCAACCTGCATGCCTTACCTGGGCTACATACCTCATTCTTTAAACCCCTGAGGTGCAGAACTATGGAAAGTCTGAGGTTGACTCAATCAGTCACAGGATGTCCTCCCTATACTTACAGGGAAATTTCCACCTGGAAATGTATGTATTATTCATCTTAAGCAGGTTTCCAAGTCCAGTTGCCCTCTCTCTGCAATCAGAAAAGCAGGCCACCGGTACAATGTGTTCTTTCCCCCACCCTAAACCCACTGCCTCCCCTCTCCCTCACACTCTGCAATGCAGGCTCTCTCTCATTCAGGGGGAGTCTGGTGCCTCTAATGATGGAGCCCAGCTGACTAAATGGATGATGCGTCAAGGAATGGTGAGATCTGAGATCGTGGAGGGCCAGCAGGGAGGAAGGAGACCGGGGCTGGTGAAGTAGAAGTGGCGCTGGCACAGCACATGAGGATGCACAGCAGACATCAGCAGAGATTGCTAACTGAAATGGAGCAACCCTGGTCTTGGCCAGTGGTGAAGACCAGGGTTGGGAAGGAAGCAGGCAGAGTGTCAGCCTCAAGTAAACATGTCTGTAGGAAAGAATTCTAGGAGCTCTGAGGCCAAGAGAGCACATGCCACTCTGAGCTAGAGGATGGCCTGTTTTGGGGTGGTTATCTGGGGCAGAGACACTAACTGGTGGCATCATGAGGGAGGCTGCTTCCATTCATTCCCCTTGCAGCCTCTCCTGCTTAGCACAAGCTGCCCCATTTGGAGGAAAACACATTGTGACTTACTGTTCAAGGCCTCCTCCTGTAGCTTGAGTGTTTGAGCTTTCAGGCTGTTGAATTTGATCTTTTAGCAGCAGAAATTCCTACCATTACATTCCCTCAGGCACATGGAGGCTTTGACAGCTCCCACATCTGAAACTTGTTAGCCTATCTTCCTGTAATGGGCACTGCCCAAACTGATGTCTGCTTTAGGAAGTTTCCCCACATGCTGTCCCCTTGGCTTGAATGCACTTCTACCCCAAAGAGTTTCTCTCTGGGTAGGCAGAGCCAGTTCATTTCAAAACTTCCCTAATCTCACACATCCTCTTCCATCCCCATTTATCCATCTGCCAGCTGTGGTAGCTATCTGCACTTGCTCCCTGGTTTGGGGAAATCTTCCTGCTGTTGGTAAGAAGGTGTTGCTCTTTTTCTTGGTCTTGGTGTTTTCCAGAGGGCAAGGGAGCTATACATATTAGAAGATTAATAAATAAGTTACCACAAATACTCTCATGCTTCTGCTTGTGGAGCCTTTAGCAAGGGCTGCTTCTTTCTCAGCTTTGTTCAGGAGCTCCTGCATAGAGAAAAGGATCAGACTTGGTTTCCTTCAAGGTTATCTCTGTCCACTAGTAATATGTCTCTTTGCTGCTTAAATTGACGAGGGACATGAATTATTCTGAGATAACCTCATCCCTACCGCAAGTAAAATTTACTTTAATTGTAGATGACATTCTCTCCAATTAATCTGTTTCAGTAGTTTGGTGTGATGTCAAATCCTGCTGTGCTTGATGATACTACCAGGGAATCAGTTCTTGGCAGGTGTCTTTCCCCCTTATTGTGGTGCCAAACCTGGCACATCCGATATCTTCAGTATTGCAGACTTTGACATCAGACTGTCACTATTTTTTAGAAGGGAAGAGGTGTGGAGAAGTGCACATCTCCTGTCCTCTGGCTGCATAAGCTGACACAAGCAGTCAACTCCCACATAGTGAGACCTCACCAAAATGGAAAGTCTGGTCTAGTCCTAATACCCCAAAGTCAACTGCCAAACCACAGAGGCTCTTAATGGCATGTATCCTGGAAACTATGCATGTCTGGGCATGGATGGGGGAGAGGAAGCAGGTGAGCGGTGGCATTGGTAGCTGGGAGAGCTTTGCAGTGGCACTGGCTGAGCTGACTGAGCAGTGGAGTGAGAGGATGAGCTTCTGGGTTGGGTTTTCTTTTTGCATAGTGGATTTCCTGGAACATCGTCTCTTTTCTTGGCCTCATCACCCATTTTCCTTCTGTCCTAGGTGCCAGTTCCTCAAGCCAATTTCATGGAAGACATAGAAAAGTGGCTCTCCACTGATGTGGTAAGTGAGGGGCTGCTTTCCTGGAGCCAGCTGTCCTGCCAGAGTTGTCTGCAGGGCTGGACTTCAGGTGGTGGACAACATTGCTGAATGTGTGGCACAGGCTGCTTAGAGGGAGCAGGGAAGGAAAAGCCAAGAACATAGGGCAACAGTATAATTAGTCTTCTGGGAGGCATAGCAAGTGAACTGAGGATAAGGGCCACATGTCTGTACTGCAGAAGTCAGGGGAGAACTATCTTGTCTCTCTCTGTGCAAAGAAGCACATCTGTGAGATGCCTTTATCTATCTTCCTTCTAACCATGCCCTTCTCCTTCTTCTCTAGGGAGAATCAGAGGATGCAAAAGGTGTCACCAGCGAAGGTAAGACATGCCAGCTATCCCCTTTTTTCTAACTGTTCCTGACAGCATGTTGGCTCTTCCATTCTTTGCTAATGCTTTGCTCTTCTCTTTCCCTAGAGTTTGACAAATTTCTGGAAGAGCGAGCGAAAGTTGCAGACCGCCTACCCACTTTGTCCAGCTCCTCAGCAGGGAGGTCTGTCTCCCCTCCAACTGCCAGCCATCATCGGAAGCAAGCAAAGGAAGACGATGCTATGTTTGCTTTGTGAATGCTATGGACCGGTGTGCTGTGGAGCAAGAGGCTGTGTGTGCTGTTTTGCTTGCCTCCAATCAGGGGCCAGCAGAGGAAGGACTCTGTCCCCTTCCTCCATTCTCTTCCTCTTTTACCTTTGAGTTGTTTTTATTATTAAGCTGCTTTCAGACTTCAGATAATCTTTGTTGTGTTTAGGGATATCACACGATAGACTTGTGAAGGGGAGTTTCAAAGCTGCTAGAGAATGTGGGAGTTCAGTGGGCTTTTCTCTTTTTGGTACAGTGTGGGCAAAGCAGAAGAAGCTCTGGAAGAAGCTCCCCATCCTACTCTCTGGTGACGTAGTTTGAGATCTTGCCCAGGAAACAGGAGAGGCTGCAGTCTGCTGCTGAAATCATTCCTGCCTGCCTCTTTCCTCACCCCTTCCCTAGAATGGATCTCCAGCCCTCTGCCTGCCAGTATTAGACTGGAAACCATAGGGATGTGAAGCATTACTGGTGGCCAAGGAGGAACACTAATGGTAGAGGACCCTGTTGCTCTAATATCTCTTGCACAAGTGCTTGTGGTATGCAGCACCTTCCCATTCACAACCCCTTCTCTTCCTCTTCCTTTCTTCCCCTTACCCATCAGTTTATCCAGAATCCTACCCACAGCCCAGATGTTTCCATTGCAAGGCAGCCAGTTACCCAGGCCCTTGGCAGCACATGGGCTTGAGCTGCGAGCAGGACCCCAGGCTGAAGGGGCTGTCTCCTATGGGGTAGGATGTGCCTTCAGCAAACTATTTGCAGTTAATTTAATTCTCCCATCATTATACTTTTCTTCTGATGTGATCTTACCCCCCTCTCTCACTTCCACTGATGCCTTCCACCACATCGTGCCGTGGTGCAGGGAGTCTCTCCATACAGACTCCCTCAGGGTAGCTGTGTGTTCTGGGCTCGCAGAGATGTGTTCCCTAAAGCAGGAGGCCCTTTAATTGGCACTGTTACATCACTGGGGGGAACATGCTGTTGCTGCAGTTCAGCTGGTGAGCATAGGGGCGAAGCGAGACATCCATCATCTCATGCCAGCCAAGCAGCCCTGCAGCAGCCAGGAGCTCCTTTGCACATGAGAAGCAAAACCCTTTGGAGCAAACTTCACATGCTGCCTGATTGTAAATGAAAACCAGGGAGGAGGGTGCCAAGCCCAGGGCTCCTGCTTGTGGGATTTCTTGTTGAGTGTGGGAGAATTGCCTTTTTTTACTGCACATTAAAGGAGCAAAGACGTGAGCCTCCCTTGAAGATATGGTGTGTGCTGTCAGTGCTGGTGTGGGGAGGGGAGCATCCTGTGGGGAGAAGTGAAAGCACATGCAGCCACATTTTCTTTCCATGAAAAGGCAAGGACACTGTCATGCTGCGAGGAGGCACGGCGTGGGGGCCAAGAGTGCTGGGAGCCAAGGCAGGTGCTCGCTGCTTTTTACCAGTCTCCTGCGTCAGTGACTACAGCCCATCTCAAAATAGCCAGAGGGTGAGCTACATCCTCTCCTTTTCCCCTCTGCCTTATGACCAGATCTGAATACCCATCTTGCAGCCCATAAGTCATTTATAAAGACATGCAAGAAATACAGTTGCTACGAAAGGGCCCTCTGGTATCCACAGGGCATTCTGAGTTATCCCCATGCTATGCCCCAGCATGCAGCTGAGTGGGAGCTGAGGGAAGGATTCTTAAGAGGAGGTTGAATGTGTCATCTGAGCCCTAGACTTGTGGGAAGGAGTTAAATTAGCTGAAGTTGTCCAAAGCTCAGCACCTCCCTCTCCCCATACCTGCTCTGCAGTCTCAGCTGTACCAAGCTCAGGCAGAGCCTTGAGGATAAGAGCTGCAAGGAAGCTGGGCTGCAGCTGGTGGCAGCAGAGCTGGAATAATCAGGGTGCTGGTTTTCCTCCTCTGTAAGCAGTTGTGGGATGGGAGGTGGCTTTGTGTCTTCTTTCAGCTTTCCAAGACAGGCAGCACATACTATCTTTGGATAGTTTGTCCCTTGGAAAAATGAATCACCATTTTCAATTCCATTGCATTCCCAATGCCTTTGGCAGGACCCAGGAGAGCTCTTCCTCCTTTTTGAACCAGGTGTTATTATGTATTTAATATAACCCTCTTTGAGCAGCAGTCCTCAAACCAGGGTGTGCATGCTATCTTCTGGGTAGTGGGGAGGGGAAAGCCGAGCCTACTGAGCCTGAAAGCTGCTTCTCCCGCCCCATCTTGCTGCTGAGTCCATGAGTGGCTCTGCTGGGGGCTGCCTGAAGCTGAATGGTTGTGGCTTCACCTCTGAGCTACCCTCCCTCCCACAGCCAGTTCTGTAGCAGGACTTCACTGTGCTCAGGACCCCACAATCCCCACCTAAGAAGGGCTTGGGTCGAACGAAGTGTACAAAGCGCTTTCTCTCTGAAGAGCACAGCTGAAGAGCCACAGGCTTCTGCCTTACCAACTACATGAGGGTTTCACATGTCAGGCAAGGCTACATACTGGGGATTGGCACAGCTGCAGTCCTCTAGCATTTTTAGTCCATTTTTACCATACTCACAGCTTCCTGAAGTATCCTTTTTTTTTTTTTAATCTCCAAATCATCCTTGTCACAGCAGATGTTAGCAGTGAAATGTGTGTGGAGAGGCTGGATTTACCCCCTGCAGCACTGGCTGTGGCCTCTGCTGTCATTCCTGCTGAATCCAGATCCTTGGAAAGCACCTTCCTCCCCATCCCAGTCAGTGCACACAGAGCTTGTACTGAAGGCTTTGTGCTGTCAGGGTGGCCCTCTGGAGGACACTAGAAGTCAAGGGACCATGAGTGATAGGACAAAGGGGAATGGCTTTAAATTGAAAGAGAGTAGGTTACAATTGGATATTAGGAAGAACTTCTTTACTCTGAGTGCGTGAGGCACTGGAACAGGCTGCACAGAGAAGCTGTGGGTGCTCCATCCCTGGAAAGTGTTCAAGGCCAGGTTGGATGGAGCTTTGAGCAAACTTGTTTTGTGCAAGGTGTCCCTGTCCATGGCAGGGGAGTTGGAATGAGATGATCTTTAAGGTCTCTTCTAACACAAACCATTCTATGATTCTCTGAGAGCCCATGAGCTACAGGCCAGTGCAGCATTCCTGCAGTGCTGGAGACTTGTGAGGGCAGGTCCCTCCCGCAAGACAGGGCTGAGCTGAGACGTGAGGGTCTGAGACCCCCTGCAGCTTCCCTCCTGTGTCAATGGAAACTCAAACTAGGAAGAAAGGCAAAAGAGCAAAATACTGAGCTTCTCCCGCTGGAGCACCTGCAACAGAGAGAGCAAGAGCAGGGGCATGACGGAGCCCAGGCTGGTGAGTTTGGTGACTGGGTGGCCAGAAAGGCCTATAGAGGAAGCAAACGGCCTGATGTCCAAAACCCTCTTGCCAGTGCCTGGACTCAGGCTGCCTGGCTCTTCTGGGAAGAAAGGACTTCCAATGCCCAGTCAGCATTTGTGCAGGATAGCAGCCTGTTCACACCAGTGTTGTTTTGAACACTGGTTCATGCCTCAACTAGTGCATAAAGCCCTCAGTGCCTCCAGCTCCCTCTGTGTAGGGGGCATTGCCTGCAGCTTCCCTGAAGAGAGAAATTAAGACATCCCTAAATGTACACCCCGAGTACGGGGAGTTCAAGCTCCTCCAAACTGCCTTTGGGATATCATGAGCCCACCTTGGGAAAAAGACTCTTTCTTCCACCATGACCTTGTTTTTAGCTCCTCAGAAAGTGGACACGGGACCTGACAAAGTCAAGAGGGCATCATCCCTGAGGAAGACTTGAATGCAGGAAAATTGGCTCACTGCTATTTTCGTCACGGGGCAAACAGGTGGGAAGGGTTTTTGGTGGCTGTCAAGTGGGGTCAATTTGAATCAATGACCAACAGGTGAAAATTTAGATGGCTGCTTGTGGCCCTCTGGGCAAGCCTGTCCTCTCCACACCATGCAGCCAGCCACTGTCATGGCGCTTTCCACTGCAGTGCTTCTCATCCAGCACAGAGATTTATCTGGCAGGGATGATATATCTCTTTTTTAAGTAACTGAAAATATGAAGAACGGGGATGAGGGCATGGAAAGATTCCAAACTAGTACCGTCACACTTCTTATAGATTATACCGGTAATAGCTTGAATTATTTTGCAAGGTTTCTTTTGAGGAGGAACTTGGGGAAAAAAACCTGCTAGTTCTGCAAGGGATCATTTTAAGTAGAGGCTGGGCATTTTTCATTGTCCAAAAACTGCTTTATGATTTTAAAAAATAAAACAACAGCACTATAAATAATTCCTTTTAATGACTTTCCCTTTTTAAAGGTGTTTTCTAATGTTGCTATTTTAAAAAGAACAGTGCTGCCTGCTCACTCTGACCACCAGATGGCTGTGGTCTCTTGCACACCCAGCCTGGGCTTCCCAAATGCAGATGACAACCTCTCCCTTCTCAGTAACCTGCTTAGCAGGCTCTACCACCCCTGGGAACAAAAATAAAACAAAGTTTTTCCTTACTGTAAGTGTTACGCTGCAACTGTCAGCCCAGTGAGGACTCACAGAGCGACTGCTCCAGAACAGGCATTCACGTGTTGCAACTGCACGGGGGACAGGAAGGAGTGCTTGTGCTCTGTCTAAGCATCCATTAATAACCACACTGGGAAAAGGATCTTGACCTGGACAGATATTTTGTATGACCCAGGAGAGTTGTTGCTATGCAAGATTAAGAAAGCCATAACTTCCTTGTACTGGGCCAGAGTTGCTCCACATCTCTGAAAATTAAATACATGCTCAATGTCAATGAGAATTTCCATGATGTTTGGGTACTGTGATGTCTGCCATATCAGTATTGCATTCACAGAGACAAAAATTTGCATGCTTCTCTTTTACCAACCACTAACCTCCAAATATTATACGATTCTTTTTAAAGGGCAGCTAACAAAAATGTATCCTGTTTTCCCACAGCATTTTCTCACAATTCACCACAGAAGTGTCCCGAGCTAGTACACTGAGAAAGCTGTTCTCCATTCCACTGACTTTCATGTTGCTCTGCCATGTCAAACTTCCTCAAAGTTTATTTTGGATAACAAAATTCCCCCTTCCTTCACAAAACGAGAATAAGGGCCACTTCCCCTTCCCTTCAGATTACTGCTAGTGGTGCTGCTTAGGGCAGATAAAGATGTTGGGAAGGCACTTACGGTGGGAGCCCAGTGGGCATCAGAGAGGTGGGTTGTGAGGAAGGAAAATATTTCTGTAGGTAACTCATTTTTACCTGTGTAGGGGACATAAGCAAAGGAAAACACGAGACACAAGAGATGAAAAAAAAGGGGCAGGGGGTGGGGAGAAGGATAGGAAAAACTGTAAACATATAGGGGGGAAATAGGTGCTCTGGTGCTCGGGAGCAAGGTAGTGGAGGTCATCATTGACAAGTGGTCACCAGTGCAACACAAGGAGTTGTACTGCAGCCAGTCTAGGGGTTTTTTTTCTGTTTCTCCTGAAGATACTTCAAAAACCATGCAGACAGAGGTGACCTCTTGAACCAAGGTGATACCAGGGTGTTTGGTAGCCCCGAGGAGATTTCTCATTGACTCACCTGCTCTCCCCTGTCTTTTAGGGTATCCAGAGCCTCTTGCCTGGTGCCCAGAGCTCTGACACATGTTGGGTGAGCAAGTGTCCTTGTTGCTCTGTGTCAGTGACCAGCGAAACCTGAGCAAGGGAACGGGAACTCTGCAGCACAGGCTCCCAAGCAACAGCTTCCTCTTCTTTATCCACCACCATCATTGCAAAATCTTGTGTGGTGGTGCACACAGTGGGCTTGGGACTGCATAAGGGGGCAGATTTTCTTACCCTTCCCAGCCAGGTTGCCAGCAATCTGAGGGTTGGAGGCAGGTGAGGGTGCACAGGATCGCTCCCCATATGAGTACAGTTTTGCTGCAGTGCTGTCTCCACCAGCCTTTCTGCGGGGCTGAACCTTGGTCCTTTCTGGGAGCCCCTGGTCAGGGTGTGCAGGGGCGTTTCACTCTGCAACAATGAGGCTGGGAGCTCAGCCCTAGCAAGGAAACCCCCAGAGAGCAGGGATTTTCTCAGGAGGATCAGTAATTCCCTCCCAGCACAGAAAAGCTGCATGTGCCAGTATCCAGGCACTGTGTTTTCCTGGCCAATCTCAGCAGAAAGTTGTGGATCAGGCACAAAGCAAATTTGACGGTGGGGTGAGGCAAGGACACAGCTTTCCTGCGGCTTTAGGGGAGTCTCCTTCACCAGCACAGAGTGGTAGGAAAATCTGTGTTTAGAAAACTGCTGTGAGGTATTTTTAGCTCCTTGACCAAAAAAAAAAAGAGCTTAAATACCAGATCAGTCTTAGTGGGAGATAGGTGCCAATTTCTCTGAGCTCTTTTGCAGAGCTTTAATCCAAACAGGGGAGGAAAAAAAAAAAAAAGAGAAAAGAAAAATAGCCAGAGTGTGGGTGATCTTCTGACAGTAGTGCCCCTCTGCCCACCTCTGCCACCTCTGGGCAGGGATGTGTTTTGTGCAGCGATGCACAAAACCATCAATCACCAGCTCCAGCAGAATGATAAGGGGGGGGGCTCACCCCAACACAGGCACCTTCAATCTCGCCACTTGCCAAGCACCTTTGGCCTCACTCAGTGCCAAGCACCTTTGGTCCCTCCCAGCCTCTGCCAGGCCACACTTGGCAGCTGAACATTTAAATTCAAACCCTGCGTTTCCTCGGTGCTCTTGTTAATGTTTATTTAGCTAAAGAGCTGCATCCACGGCCCCAAGGTCGTGCTGTGCCAAACACTGCTCAGGAGAAGGGGATCTCTGCCAAACAGAGCCAACTGCCCTGACTCCTTGGTGCCTCAGATGCTAGGGAAGGCCTCTCCAAAAAAGGGGGATGTTCTTGCTCTTTTGCAGTAGTGGCTGCAGTCTGTGGTACACAGCACTCTCCAATGAGTGTCCAACTCTTCCCCTAAACCAAGAGCTTTGAAGAAATTTTTCCCCTTTCTAACCCTTCTTTTATTTCTCCTTGTCAGCATGTAGCTGTAATCGTGGCCAGTCTTCGTGAACGAAGATCTGGGAAAGGTCTTTTTACCTTTCAAGCCTGCGCAATGGATTTTTTAG
>JAWWLV010000045.1:52259373-52302574 GCA_035041135.1 Platyrinchus mystaceus | reverse complement strand
CATCTACCCGGGGGACCCTGAAGCAGGACCGGGAATCGAACCTGCGACCTTGGCGCTGAGAGCGCAGCGTCTTAACCACTAGACCACCAGGGGTCCCGCATGTTGCTGTAACCCTCTCAAAACAGACAGCAGCTCAGTGGGGTAAATACAGTCCTGACTGCCTGCCCTGGAGCGATCTTTGGTAATGAGTGAAGGTAAAGGTAGGGGGAAGGAGGAGACACAGGCTATGCCACAGACACCCTATGTGGCCTTGAATATGTCACTTAAATTTGGCACATCCTACATGCCAGCTTCTAAAATAAACTCATTCCCACACATTGTTCCTGGATTTGCTGTTTTCCACCAGCACAGGTGAAAGCTGGGTGCCCATCCAGCACCCCAGAGAACAGTGTTCCCATGCCTTGATTCCCCCCTGTATGGAGAAGGAACTGTCCCGGTCCCAGAGAAGGTGGCCACAGCATCCTCCATGTCCTCAGGTCAGAGATATGTGCGGTTTTCCCAGCTTTTCCAACCTTTTCCAGCCGACCCAGAGCAGCTTTGGGAAGCACAGCTGAAGGGGAAACATTTTGTGGCTGTCAGTGACACCCCACGTTCCGTCAGGACTCCTCACTCTTGCATGAGCCCCAAAAGCCGCAGCCTTCCTCCTGCTAATGCTGACTTGCCCTTTCCCCTGTGTGGGCATCCTGCTGAGTCAGGGTCAGGCTGGGACACCACATACTGCTGAGTAAAGGTTTTGGGCTGTGGCGGAGGGGCTCTTTTGCTGAGTCACAGTGGAACAAGGTCCACGTGAGGCTGTTTATTACAGGCAGTTCCTGTGCACCACCCTGAGATTGCAGCTGCTGCTCTTGGCATCGATCCTGCTTCTCAGGACAACTGGAGAAATCTCCAGAAACAGCCTCAGCTTTCTGTGGCCCAACATGTCTCCTTTATTCAGGGGCAGGGAACCACATAGGGGTGGTTTGGAAACCTTGGGGTGGGGGGGGGATTTGGTTCTCACTTTCTGTGCAAAACTTGGCTCCCAGCTCTAGTTCCTCCCTCTCCTGAGAAAGGGGTGTGAGCAGTGTGGTACAAGGTCCTCCTTGTTGCCTACGTGTGATTTTTCAAATCCAAAGTTTCACAGTTCATTCTGTCTCGAAGTCAGGGCACACTTTGTTTTACATGCTTGTAGCACTGAAACAAAGGAGGCAGCAGTGACTGAAACATTTGCACAAATGGGATTTTTATTTGCTAACTCTGCCCGGCTCCCTTCCACACCTCCTTTTGGCTCCCAAAGCACACACCCAGCAGGGCACAGGGTCAATGAAGCAGGGCACAAGACTTTAAGAAGCATGGTGGGCTCGATGCATCCTCCCCTAGAATTTCAGCCCATTGTACCCAAAACCTGGAGACCTGCTGCATGCTTTAAGTCGCTGCCTGATTCTGGTCAGGCACATGCCTTGCAGGGGACTTGCTCTTTTCTCCCCCCTCCTCCCCACTCTGTTTCCTGACAGCCTAGAGCTCTCTCCTTGTTCAAAGCCATGTGCTGGAGACACCTATGTGATGCAGCACACATATATCCACACATTTATAAAAATATGTACCGTAATCTGCATTTCCTATTTTTATCATACTGGTTCATTTATCACGAAAAATCTGCCTGCACCTCCATCTCCGGGGTTCCTGTGAGTGGGCTTTGCCCAGCACAGCCATGCCTGTCTATAGGACCCTCCAAAGGTACTATCAGTGCCAGCCCCACGGATAGATGCAGTGCCTGAGCTCTCCATGGGCATTTTCAATGCACTGGACTCCTGACCTCCTTTTTTCCACCTGCATCTTTGATCTAGGTGGGAATTTTGGATGCAGACAGCAGTGAGCACAGTCAGTTCTGCCAGGGCAGGGTTGGGAAAGGCAATCTTCCTTTGGTAAATACAAATTAACCCACAGAATATGCCTGAATACTCCAGCACTGACTCCCTTCTCCAGCAAGTAATTTTCAACGGTCATCACAACTTTTTTTCCCTGCCATGACACAGCAAATCCTGGTGACTGAGTCAGCTTTCCAAGTGCAAGCCAGGAAGCTGCATTTTGCTGTGTCACGGTTTGAAAAAGCCCATTAACCCTTCCGAGTTGGCAAAGGCTGGTTTTCCCCACAGAAGCCAAGCTGAACTGAGCTGATCTGAGCTGCTGGGAGCTGCCTGCCAGCACTACCCACAAGGGACTGAGGAGGGATGACTTTGTACCTCGTGACTGCCTGTGTAACTAGGCATTTCTGACCATAAATCTACTGGCAGAACAGGCTGTTAATATACGAAGAGGAGAAAATTCCCCAGTTCCCTATCCCGGGTGGAAACATTGATCCCTCAACAACTTTCTGTTGCTGTTAACCATTCATCTACCGTCTCTTGATTAAGCATTTCCTCAGGGCCTGGGATGTGAAGTTAGAGGCTTTTTAGCCCACTAGGAACTATTACACATATTTTGCCTGAGGCTACTTTGTCCATCTTTGTTAGAAATCTCCTGAGCAGTTTCAGTCGTGCCCTCACAAGGAGTAGCCCTGGCACCACCCAGACACAGCTCACTGGAAGAATAGGAGATGACAGGACTAATGCCAGGCATGATGGAGACCACAGCCCTGACATTTCAGTGATATTCAAGTAAAATCTTCTAGTGGTCTGGATGTGGGCTGGCCTCTGCTTTCCCAGTGCCCACTATGATCTGGGAGCCAGTCTGCTCCTTCCACTAAAAGCACACACCTCCTTCCCCGTTCATCGCTTCTATGCTGACTTCCAAAGTTCTCTTTAAGGAAGAGACAGTCCCTCGCAAATCCCTGCCAGCACACTGGCCCACTCCATGTCACTGACCTTTCCCCCACCACAAAACAACAGTAGAGCAGAAGCAATACAAGTCCTCACCACAGAGCACTGGATGGGGCCAGAAATGCCTCAGGGCAGCAACTCGCAATGATGATGACACCCCACTTTCAGTTCTCCTTCCATCTTACTGCAGGATATTTGGGCCTTTCCAGAGAGCTAGGCACAGTCTCACAACTGCTCCATCCCAAGAAACACAGATCAGCGAGAGATCAGACAGCATAAATCAGTTATGTAGCATGGCTTTCTTGCCTGAACCTTTGCAAAAGTTTATGGCAGAGGTGAGCTGCATCTCTTGTGACCAGCCCAGGGAAAGGTAAAGCCCCAAGATCCAGAGGAGGTACACTGGCTCCATGTCCTGGTACCTGGAATGGTAACATGATTACACATCCTCTCTTTCTTCCCCCCACTCTCATTCACATCTACTGCAATCCTGGATGAAAGGGAGAAGGACTTTTTGACTACACCCTTTATAAGGCCTTCAAGCATGCAGACTCTTGGAAGAAGGCAGGCAGGGGACAAAAACATTGGCCTGAAAGCACCCAGAAAGTTCTTGGGGAAGAACTAGGTGCATTGCCAGAGCTGTAGAACAGAAGTGAAAGGAGGGGCAGGGCTTGAGGGTTGGATTTTTTTCATATTATTTCATAAAATGAATAATATATCCTCATAATATAATTCTTATTCTGATATAATTCTCATGTATTTCCTACTTTCCTGCACTAGAACTACAGGTTCAATTTTTGCTCCTGCTTCCCGTGTCAGAATATGACTCACTGAAAAGGACAGAAAATGTGGCTTTAAGAAGTTATGCCAGAGGGAAACATTCATTTTGGGGCCATCCCTGTGGCAAAATGGCATCAACATTTTCAGGAGGGACTGGCCATGCTGCTCTATGCTCTGCACATGGACTCCACAAAACAGCCCTCTCTCTGGAGCTTTGTCACTATTGCTGCAAAGATTTAGACATCCTGATACATTTATTTTACCTTAGAGGAAAGAAGCAAGCCAGCAGCAAGTTGACTGCAACGGCATGGGGGTAAGAGTGGAACGTGACAGGACAGCATTTGTTAGTATGCACTGTTCCTTTAAAAGACAAAAGCAAGACAGGAAAAGTCTGGCTGAGTCAGGATGGAAACGCTGAGTAATCCTTCCTGAATGCTGCATGCCAGATGTCTGCCAGAGTCAAAAAAAAAAAAGTATGGAAGCATATTTTCTCCAGGACAGCTTTCTAACCTGCAGCACCCAATCCTGCTGTGACCTGGTGTAGATGCAGTGACAGGGAGACAGGGGAGGTGCGTGGCTTGAACAGCAGCATCCACCAGCAAAGCCACAGAGAGGTCTGGCTGGAGAGGGTAGATGGACAGCAGATGCCACAGTCCTTCTCCCTCCAGCTGAGGCTCTGCTTCCCCACCACCCCCTGCACGACTGTAGCAAGGACTTTCTCACACCCCCAGCAGCAGGGAAATGGTGGATCTAAGTGCCTTGCTCTTTGGGTTGAGCACAAAATGTGTGCTTTTCCAAAGTATAGCTAGCCCTGTACCAGCTAGCCCTGCTTCCAGCATAGCTGCAGGTGGAAAAGAAGAGCCCAGCTTTATCTGTTGGCTGCTTCATTGACCATCAGTAAAAAATAGCAGAGCAGACAGCTACTGGCAGAAGCACCATGTCCATCTCTCTTTTTTCAGATCAGAGAAAATGATTTGCCTTTCAAAGTCTCTGCAGACCACACTTCCTCAGTTTCACCCAAGCTTTGTATGATACCTTTTCAGCCCACCAGCTACCTCAGCCTTCTGGGTATCTAGGAGATGGAGTGCTATTCTCCTAAATTGCCCTGCACACTGCTGTGGTGAGAACAGGACCCAGCTGTCAAACAAAACAGATGGTGCTGTTTCCATGAGCAAGAGAGCATGGAACCAATTTCGCTGTGCATGAGTGCTGGCACACCTGTGCTGGCCCCGTGCAAAGTGACAGGGTTTATTCCCCAGTGCCCAGCACTGCACAAGGGCAGTTCTGGCACCTGCAGACCAGAGCTGGTGCATGCAGGTGCTGCAGCACCCAGACTACCCCAGATGTCCATGACTGGTACATCCCCCCAGGGTCCCTGCTGTGCTCCCCGACCTGTAGTGCTGAGCTCCCCATCCCATTACCCACAACCATTGTGTTACCTGAAAGACTCTCTGAAGATGTGCATAACCACAGAAAATAAGATGCTTATACCTGAGTTGTGCTAGAGCAGATGAGGGTGGGTGCTAGATTAGCTCTCCAGGCAGGGTGCAGCCAGCACGTACGTAGACTGGGGTGTAGGGTGAGGAGGCTGTCCTCCCTGCCCCAGCCTTGTAAATCCACCCTCCTTGTCCAACCCCACTGCCCCCAGGACAATGAGCACCTCTTGCTGCACCCGGGCTCTGCCTGCCATGGGCAGCGCACTGGAAGGGTTACAGAGCCAGGCACCCTTGAAGGAGAAGTTGCTGGACATCCTCTTGTTTTGTGCTTAGTTATCAAGATGCATCAGGTGACTTCCTTCTGGTCCCTTGGGGCTGCGGGCCAGGAGAGGGGGACAGCCCGGCTGGGAAGGGAAGTGCTGTTGTGTTGCAAGAAGTTTGTACTCACACTGAGGTCAGCGTTCAGCTGCTCACGTGGCCAGGCAGTATAAAGCTGGATGCAGGAGCCGGGCTACCCAGCTCAGAGCTTCAGTGTCCTGGGAGCAGAAGGGAAGGAGGGAAGCACGAGCAACGACAGGGAAGGGGAGGAGTGAAACGACGTGGAGAAACATGGAAACTTCCCAGACACACAGCTCCGAAAGGTGAGAGCGGGACGGGAACGAGAGGGAAATGTTTTGCCAGAAGAATATTGTGTTTCTCCCGCTGCTCTTAGGCATGCTGTTCCTATTCCTGCTCTGCAGGGAACGGCATGGTGCTGCTTTCACCTCTGGATGGAGTTTGTCAGTCTTCCTCGACCGGGACAGCGTTTGGAAAGCTGGTGCTCCCTGGTTCCCATATGCAGCTCTCAGGAATGCTCTGCTCCGTTTTCTGTCATCCCAGGCTCCCCCTTTTTTCCTAGCGAGCTGAGATCCATTTTGCCAGAGGAGAGAGATAGCCTTAATATCTGTTTTGGTGTTCTTTCGTAGCATGTCCAAGGACCTGTCAGAACTGTTGAAGGAAGCTACCAAGGAGGTGCATGAGCAGGCAGAGAACACACCATTCATGAGGAATTTCCAGAAGGGGCAGGTGTCACTCCATGAGTTTAAGGTACTTCATAGCAGCATTTGCTTGGGGATGGGATTTCCTCACCAGTTAGATCAGACAGGCTGAATGGGGACTAAAGGGGGGAGGATGGAAACAGTACAGGTAAGGACAATGAGGACAGTACAGCTGTTTGGTATCAGCATCTCCTGTGCAAAACGTGCTATTTATCAAACTCCAGCACCCTAAGGTCTTACTGGCTCCTCTTACAGAAGGCAGGACAGGACTGTGCACATCACGATGGGCAGCCAAACTGAAACAGGAGAAAAAAGATAAAGAGGTTGATGGGATTAATGCAATTGCTTTTCTCTTTCTTCATATATGCCTGCATGTTAATTATTAGGCAATGATGTTTAATAGAGATATAACTGTGCAGATACTTGAGCAGCCAAAATGCCAGAAAGAGAGAGAATATTATATTTGCAACACTGTAGGCAGAGCTAGAAATAATGAGGGAATGGTGAGAAAGTGAAGATGTGGGATCATCTCTGGCACTGAACTTTGCATTGTCACTTGAGTTATACCAGCGCTGAAATCGTGAACAATAACTCAAAAGCAGACTGAGTTTGAGCAATCCAAGTCTGCTAACAGGCAGGAGCCTGTTGCTTCTTTCAAGATAAAAGAGAAACATTTCCACATATTAGCCTAACTTGGCTAGATATGATTCCTGGGATCTGAGCCACGTAACAAAGCCGTGAGCAAAACCAAAGCAAACACCTGGGCAAGAAATTCCTGAGAGGCTATAGGATGTGACACATCGGCTTGCAAATAACAGCTAGCGATCCAACCTGTGGCTTAATTACTTTGTTGTTGAATTGTTTCTTGGCAAATAAATCCACAAGAGTAGGAAAACGACTACTTATTTCTGACAGCTGACATTCAGAATACTTAGTCAAGCATAAATTTAATCTCAGGTGCTGACTCCCTGCTGTTAGAAATGTGGCATTGGTTAGACAGTGAACTTTGAGACAGGCTGGCGAGAGTGTAAAAAGTCAGGCCTTCAGGAATACAGCTTAGTTTCTCAGAAGAGTTTTATATGTTTTTGGGGAAGTGACATGGGTTTTAAAAATTAACAACAGTTTTCAAAAGCCATGTTTCTTATTAAACCACTACCTGCCTCTGAAAACAACCAGTTGACCTATATTTTTGCCTACTTTGTTAGGCAATGTTCCCATATTTTGTTTCTTTTCCAGTAAGCTGGGTAGCAAGTTATTGTTTAAAAACTTCTATTTTTATTTACTCTCTTGGCAAACCTATATATCTGCCCTGCTACCTGACTCTCCAGATGGTGAATATTTGTTTCCACAACTAAGTCACTGCCCGTGTGCTTATCAAAGTCCTATTTGCTGGCACAGTGGGGAAAAGTTGAAATGGCAGCTCTTTCCCTGCAGAACTGACTGCTTTCTGTGAGAGTAAAATGCTTTCCCTCCTGTGAGCAGTGTAATCCTCCCTACCCAAACCTGACTCACTTGTACTGCAATACCTTCATCTTTTACCCTTTGCTACTGGCAAGGGATCCCAGTGTAAGAAAGGGGTGGTGTAGGTGTAACAGCCTCTGAAAACAGAATGCCTGGGGAAGGAAAGAACACAGCTAGACTGTCTTAGACCACGTGGAAAAGCTGGCAGATAGAAGAAAGTATCACATAAGCTGGGAAAAACAACAATAACAATGGTTTCAAAATAGAGGGGAGAACACAGGCTCACAGCGCTCCTTCACAAAGGCATCTTTCAGAGGCAGGCTGTGTTCCAGCTCCCTTTTGTCTTGTCTCCCTGGGACAACCCAGGAGGCAACCCCACTTGCTTGCCTGAATGAGCAGAGTGGTGGTGCCTCGGTTCTTCCCAGGATGGTGGGATACCAACAGGATGAATATGGTGAAAAGTAAACAGTGTGTCATCGTCTCAAAAGGCCCCACAAAGGGAAGCCACATTTTGAAGCATTCAAATTTGAACAATGCACCAGAAAACGTACCTTTGGGAATACTCTGTTGACTAAGGGAATGAGAATAGACCAGGAATGATTAAACAGGGCTCAGTTTACATTACATCAAGCTGCAAGGTCTTTAATGTGAAGGCAAAGGCAGTGACTTTGAGAGCAAGTAAGACCAATATCTGCCAGAAAGGGCTTACATGATTGCTTCCTCAAGCAGAAGGGAAAGAGCTAAATAGTGGCTCCCTGCACCTTGCAACTCTGTTTTCCAAATGGGAAATCTGCAACACCACATATGTGCATGACTCACATTGGGTGTGCCCATGAGTACCTTTTTTGTTAGTAGGATTTGTCCCACAAACTTGAAGGAGAGAGACAGATGCACCTATAGCTAATCCTCTTTCTTCTCTTTCAGCTGGTTACAGCGTCCTTGTACTTCATTTACTCTGCTCTGGAGGAAGAGATTGAACGTAACAAGAACAATCCAGTTTATGCCCCTGTGTATTTTCCAGCGGAGCTGCACCGGAAAGCTGCCCTGGAGGAAGACTTGGAGTACTTCTATGGCAGCAACTGGAGGGAAGAGATCCCATGTCCTGAGGCTACTCGGAAATACGCTGAGAGGCTCCACTACGTAGGCAAGAACCACCCAGAGCTCCTGGTGGCCCATGCCTACACCCGGTATTTGGGAGACCTGTCTGGGGGACAGGTGCTGAAAAAAATTGCCCAAAAGGCCCTCCAGCTGCCCAGCACCGGAGAAGGGCTGGCTTTTTTCACCTTCGATGGAGTCTCCAATGCCACCAAGTTCAAGCAGCTCTATCGCTCCCGCATGAATGCTCTCGAGATGGACCTTGCCACTAAGAAAAGAGTCATGGAGGAGGCCAAGAAAGCATTCCTGCTAAATATACAGGTGAGTACACAACCATCCAGCCCTGCCAGCCCACACCCTCTCTCAAACAATAAAATAGCTAGAGGGGAAATGCAAAGTCAGTATTTCTTCTGGGGAACTTATGAGAAGTTGTGAATTAGGGCAAGCTAGTCAGAGCTGGATGGCCATGCTTAACTGAGAGCCGAGTAAAAGTATGGTCTCTGAAAAGCTCTTCTCCCTCCCTTAGTGTTTGAATCCAGCTTCTTCCATGTGCCAGTATCCAGATATGAATGAGGGCTGATACTGGGAGTAGGGATCACCACCTACCTGTCGTACCAATGTAGTAAAGTTTCACAGGTCCCCTGTGGACACTGACCAGGCGCACAGGTACCTTGCTTTCCTTCCCATCAGAAGATGGGCAATCACCTTATCCTTAGCTGAAAGCTTCAGGGAGAACCTGTAAAGCGAACAAGGAGCTTGAAAGACCTGATTTTACCCCACAGGCAGCTTATTTTCTATGCAAAATGTGTCAGGAGACTGGCACCGAAGGCTTGTGTCTTCTTCTAGTTCATAAAATGCCTAGGGAAGGGGCAAGGGGTCCAATGAAAGAAGCAGAAGAGGCCACATAATGAGACAGCATTTCTTCTCAGGTGTTTGAGGCACTGCAGGAGCTGGTTTCTAAGGGCCAGGAGAATGGTAATCCTGTGCAGCCAAAGGCAGAGCTGCTTCGCACAAGGAATGTGAACAAATCACGTGAGCACGGTAAGACACTTCTAAGGGCAGGTGCTTAACACTGCTCCTTCATTTCCTTCAGCTCCCTTCTTCTGTTCTTGTTTGTAAAAGACACTGAGAAATGAGCATGAGGTACTTGCCCCATGTCTTCTCCAACCATCAGCAGGTAGTGGAAGGAGAGGCACTGGTGTGTGCAAAGCTTCTTCTAGACATAACAGAGCAAGGATGACACACGTGGGCTCTCCAAAAAGAGAAAAAGAGACTCCCTTCTCCGCCTCTTAGACTTTAACAAATATAAGGTTCATTCACCACAGGGAAAGCTGTCCTTGAGTTCACAGTAGCAAAGGCATCAATTTTGGGCCCAGCAGATCAGCTCTGGTTCTGTGATGCTCACAGAAGGTTCTTCCAGACACGCAGTCCTATCCAGCGGCCTGTCCCTTTGGACTAATTCTCTATCTGGTCATTTTCCTGCCTTCCAGAAGTATTTGCTGAAAACACTCCAGAGAGTGTTCTGGGTTTCTAGTGAGCATTTTTCTGGATGGTGAAATGTAATCAGCTTGTGAGGCTTGTAACTGAGTGAGGAGCAAGCTCAGATGTTTACAGAGGAGTGTGGTTTCCCTGAAGACATACGAGTCAAATAAAAAAACCCTTATTATCTAACCATTCTGAAACTAAGAGGGAGATTTTTTTCAGTACACGCTGGATTGAACCACAGTTTTCCCATGGCAAAGAATGAAAAGCAAACCTCACCTTGTGCAACTCCAGATAATGAAGCTTAAAGCAACTTTTTTGAGAAAGGCACTAAAAGTTCTCTGTTCTTTTCCCAGCACAGCCATAAAAATAGAATTTTAAGAAAAGTTTGGCATTGAATGAGGAATCTCATCCTGAAATTGTACTGGGAAAATTGTCTGGAGTGCTGAGGACTCTTTAAGGTTATTAGACACCTAATTAATTAATGAGAAGTAGGAGACAAAATGCCTTTTAAAGTTCTGGCTTAAGTATTTGGCTGTTTTCTGCACACATCAGGAGTTTGATGGATCTGGGCAGTGCATTTATAAGCCTGTAAGGAGTCAAAGGAAGAGGCTGGTACTCACATTCAGGCAGAGGGGTTGTGAGCCCTTGTGACTCCCAGGTCAAGTCTGTTTCTTCTCTTCTTCACCAGAAGAGTAGAACCTGCTGCCACTGTTTCTCCCGGCCCAAGGGAAGAACTCCCTCTTCCCTCCATGACCCCAGCAAGGTCTGCTCTGGTGCTATGGAGAGCAAGTGTGCCACACCAGCAGCTTCTTGCCTCAACCTCACTTGCCTTTATTTTCTTTTTCTCTCTATTTGATCTAGGTCAAGCACATGGGAAAGAAAGTGAGAGGACAAACAGGAAAAACACAAACGTGACGCCCACTACTTCCCTGGTGCGGTGGATCCTGGCACTCAGCTTCCTAGCCATGACAGTGGCCGTGGGCTTATTTGCCATGTGAAAGAGCAGGATCTTCACCTTCTCGCTGTGCCTTCCCTCACCCTGAACTAATCCACCTTCCCCAGTCCTTTTTAGAGAAATTCCCCCTGACTGGGTACTGTGATCTTGGCTCTGCCACTAATATTAGGAGACTTTTCTCCCCAGAAATCAAAGAGAGTGCTGTAAGGGGGTTCAGGCAAAGTCTCTCCCGTGCTTGGTGTGAGCTCTTCTCAGAGACTAACTTTATCACCAAAAACTAGGGTAGAAAAGGCTAAAAATGACACCCAAAAATTGTCATTGCTTTACGGAGTGCCTACAAAAATCCTACAGGATCAGAAACACAGCTTTGACATCTGTCTTTCCTCAGAAATATGAAGGTCCTTGGAGCTCTGTTTGCTCAGTTTTTTTATACTGGTAGATAATACTGTGATCACATTCTGTGGAGCCACATGGCTCCCGTGGGTTACAGACTGTTTTATATGACACTAATAGGTCTTTGTTAATTCTTTTTCCAATCATTTTTGGTTTTTGAAAAGCAGAAGATGGTTGTTGAAGATACAGTGTCATTCTTGTCTGGTTATATAATTTATACATATAATAAACTTCAAAGTAAAGTCTTCAGGCCTGGTGTTTCCTATTATTAAAGCCTTACCCAGGGAGAAAGGAGGTGTCTTTCTTCCACCCAGTTTTCTGTCTTTTGGAGCTGCTGCCTCCATAGACATGACAATAGACGGAAGTGGGAGCTGTCATCAGAGCCAGACTCTGCTCCCACTCAGTGCTAACAATAACCTGTTATAAGCTGGGGCAGGTTTCTTCAGCTCCTACGCATTGCTCTCTATTTCTAGAAATGGCACAAAATTCTGGGAGTGCAAAAAGTATTTTTAAGGGGTGGAAGCGATACATAAGAGCTGCTATTCTATTACAAACAAAAGGTGATGGGACCCTCAGCTGGTCAAAACCAGGACAGCTCCGTTACCTGACTGCCTTTATGAGAGCTTCAGCGTGAATCAGAACGGCAAGTACGTTTTCTCCACCCAAAAATTAGATGCATCCTAGGTTTTCATCAAGGCAGATAAATGGGAGACGTGAGGATACCCTCACCTGAGTAACAAACCAATCAATCCAACTTACTCCCAGGACTTGGCACACATATGACATTGCTAAAGACGCTCCAAACCACAGCACTGCTGGAGCAGTTTGCTTTCCCTGCCTGTAGCTGAGGAAGATCTGGAGGGACAGCTTTGTTGCCAGCCATAGGCCCTATCTGCTTTGGAAGGCCTTCCTACACAGGAGAGGCTGCAGTTCAGGTGTGGCGAGGTACTGAACTGTTATGTACCACCTCAGAGTCCCTTCCTCTCGTTCCACCAGAAAGCCTCTGTGATCAACGTGTCTCCATGATGCTGCCTGTTCTGGCTGTGACCTTAATCCCAAAGACACGAGTTCCTACTGATCTGTTTTAACGACCGGCACTGAATCTACTCAAAGAACAAGAATCAGAAGGCAGGTCCTGCTGGGGAAAAGGGACTGTCATTATTCTTGGGCTGTTATCTACCCTATATCCCTTCCACAGTGCCCTCTAATAATTCTCTCTTTGGACTCATATGCCAATCCTGGTAGAAAAAATAGTTAATTCCTGGAAAAGGTAGATGCTTGAAAAGCAGGAATACAAGGCTTGATTGCTATTCAAATACCAGAACTTGTTAATTCAGATTTATGTTAAATTCTACCTATTCAGTCTCCCTAAGCCACCCCAACCAGCCAGCCCAGATCATTATGTTCATTCAACCATGCTGAGGTAACTAAGATTCCAAACAGGCAAACAAATGCCCATGAGCTCAGAGACACACTGAATGACACTCAGCCCCTCTCGACTGCCCAGAGGTCACGACTGTGACCCCGAAGTTAGAAAATACAAATTCCCACTGAGACCATCCCCCCTGCCTGCTCATGGCAGGAGAAAGATGGTTCTTTGGGTATCTCACAGCCACTGTGTGAGATCACGCATTGAAGGACTCCAGACTGAGCCTAAGACCTTCAGAGGTGAAGACTGAAGCTTTTCTTGTACTCGTCTGTGATCTTTATGAATACATTCGGTTTCTCTGTAACAACGAGATGGTCTTTATTTGAAACCTCCCTTGCCACGCACTAGGCTTCTCAGCTTCCTCATCATTTAGGATGCGCACCACCACGTGTTTGAAGGGCCAAAATGCGCATCCATGCCCTGCCGGCCTTCCCCCCAACCTCACTACTCGTCAGGAGAAAGGCACCGCGGAGATGCCCTGCAAGAACAGGCCCGAGCTGCCCCAGGAGCCTACAGCCGTAATTAATTAGCGTTATCCCCGGGGGCCACCAGCGCACTCCCCTCGCCCACAATGGTTTCGCCCGCTCCCCCTCTGCCACGATGGTCCCGCCCACCCGCCATTTCGCCTCTCCCCTCCTCTCGCTCCCCGATTTCGCGCCAAACCGCGCGGGGCGGAGCGTTCTAGCCAATCAGCGGCGGCGGCGGGGCCGCGCGCCCTCTCGTGGGGCGGGGCGGGAGGGCGGCCGGGGCCAATCGGAGCGCTTGGCGGCGGCGCGCGCCCTGCACCCGGTCAGCTTCCGCCGCTCGCCGCTTTTGCCGCGAAAAGGTTGTTGTCGGGTTCGTGAGGGCGGCGAGGTGCGGGACGGGAACGGGAGGGGGAACGGGGAGAGCAGCACTGCGTGCGTGTGGTGCGGCCCGGGAGGGGGAAATCCTGCGGGCCCCTTGGCACGGGAGGCGCGGAGGGGGCGGTGGGGGCTGACCGAGCGCTCTCGCCCCCGCAGCGGACCAGCCGTCGCGATGTCCGGCTTCGATGACCCCGGCATTTACTACAGCGACAGCTTTGGCGGAGATGCGTCCGTGGACGAGGGGCAGGTTCGAAAGTCACAGCTGCAGAAGCGGTTCAAGGAGTTCCTGCGGCAGTACCGGGTGGGCACGGACCGGACGGGCTTCACCTTCAAATACAGGTGCTGCTATGGCCCCTTTTCTCCTTCTGAGCTTTACCCACCGCTCTTCGCATGTCCAGTCTGCTCTTAACCTCCCTCCTGCAGCGCACACCCCAGATACATGGTAGCACGTCCCAGCTTCTCTCTTCTCGTAGGCCAGAAAGACAAGGCCATAAACCCTGCTCTTTTTCAGTGTAAGAGATGTTGTTGTTCCTGTAGAACCTGGTAGAAAAACGTAGGTCTGATGTTCTCACAAAGTTTTAGGCAGGCAGCCCGTGGCAGAGGTACCAGTAGAGGGATCTGCATTGCCTGACTTGCACTTAGCTCTGAAATTCACAATCTGTCTTTGAGTTCTGACACTTTCTGGTCTGGAGTTTTGTCTGGATCCATTGAAATCAGTGCAGCACTGTTCATGTGTGCTTTCCAAGTCTATGAAGTTCTCTTGGACATCCTTTTGCCTATACAACTTGGAGACACAACTGTGAGAGAACACGGAGATATTTCATAATCAAGGACTAGAACTGTCTTTTACCTCTATATTTCATGGACACTGGCTTTTTTAATAAGAATGATGCTTGCTCTGCTATTACTTCCTTTGTTTTAAACCACATCTTAGGTATAATAGTTATTATCCTATGTAGAAGTTTTCTAATTGCATATCTGGTTATGTAACTCTAGTAAGTGCATTGTCGCTGCAAGCACTGGTGTCCCTGGTCTAATGTCACATGTCAAAGTGGGTTTGGGTGCAAGATTTGCCCAGGTCCCTCTGCGCTTCTCTTTTGGCACTCCTAATTTTCCCTGTTTGCTTTCCAAACCACGGACCCCCTGCAGAACCTGCCTTCTCTGATCCCTGCTTTCTATAAGGCTACTGTGGTGCTTTCTGCCCTGCAAAGCTTTACTACTTCCTGCCTTCCAGGGATGAGCTCAAACGGCACTATAACCTGAGTCAGTACTGGGTGGAGGTGGAGATGGAAGACTTGGCCAGCTTTGATGAAGATCTCGCTGACTATCTGTACAAGCAACCAGCGGAGCACCTGCAGCTGGTAAGGATGCAGGAGGTTGGCAGCCTGGTGCACTGACACCGCCACACCTTGAGAGCACCCCTGACATGATCCTGTAACATACCCGTTAATAACCTCGTTGTTGCCTTTCTAGTTGGAAGAAGCAGCAAAAGAAGTCGCAGATGAGGTCACTCGCCCTCGTCCTTCGGGGGAGGAAGCTCTCCAAGACATCCAGGTGATGCTGAGATCAGATGCCAACGCAGCCACCATCCGCAGCCTGAAGGTGAGTGGCAGGATTTGCATTTTTGTGGGTGATTGCAGGGGAGCTTTTGGTACTTCATCACACAGTTCAGGATGTGGGTTGCACACTAATTTAAAGCAGCAGTACTCTGCAACTTAAATCTGACTGCAAAGGACTGTTATTGCTGGTTTCTGCTGCTGGGGCAGCATTGCTGTTAGTGATGTTCTGCATGAAGTGTTTTGTCCTCTCGTGCTTTAAAATCAGCATGGCTTAAGTCATGTTACATTACTACTGAAGAGTGAAGGAGTGACATTGTGCAGGCTTTTTTATTGTGGTTCCTTAGTCCCGTGAAAGTGGGAAGTGCAGCTGAGAACTGTGTTTCTTTAACTTCTTTAGTTCCCATCCACCTTCCATTCTAACCTTCCCTTCACCTTTTCCCTTTCAGTCTGACCAGATGTCCCACCTCGTGAAGATCCCTGGGATCGTAATTGCAGCAACCCCCGTGAGAGCCAAAGCCACCAGGATCACCATCCAGTGCCGCAGCTGCCGCAACACCATCACCAACATTGCGGTGCGCCCGGGCCTGGAGGGCTATGCTCTCCCCAGGAAGTGCAACACGTAAGAACTGACAAAGGGATGCATTTGGCAGGCTGGTGGGGGTAGAAAGGCTGTGTTCCCTCCTCCTAATCGCCCTCCATCCCACATGCTGCAGAGTCAGCTCTCTGTTGCACAAGACAGAAGCATCTTCACTGCTTTCTGCATCCACCCTTCATGCTCCCCCTGTGTCTGCAGGCAGTATTGAGTGACTGTGTCCAGGGAGTTCTTTTTATCCATAGGGTGTTTTGCCTTTTGTACCTAAAGATTCATTCCTGTCTCCAGCTGTCCCATGATACTGTGTGAAGCTGCCGTCCTGATTTCCTATTAAGTTCTTATCTTTTCGAAACAAACTTCTTGCTTCCATATTCCCCCTCCTGAGCGGCCTGTTTTGTCTTACCTCCTTAAGGGTGCTTTGCTGCTAACCTTTTTATCCTGCTTTACAGCTCTTGGTGCCTTTGCAAACCGCAAGCATTAGGCTGCCACCGTGCTGCAGCTCTTGAGCCAACCGATCCTGGTGGGTTGGGCCTTCAGGCTCATACCTGCCAGTATTTATTTTCTGCACCTTAACTCTACTGCAGCTTGAGAAGCGTTTGGGTTAGGGATCGTTCCTGTGTGTGGTCTGTACGGCACCTCACTCCTGATCCCTGACTGCATGAGCGCATCTGCACCTTCATGTAACCCTCCCCAGAAGCCCTGCATGGAGTCAGGCATCCGTAGTGCCGTTCTGAGACAGCAGCAGGACATGGAGGTGCTCTGTGTCTTGGAGCGCTTATAGTCTAGCAAGGCAGATACGTCTCGAGAGACTGGGAGGTGGATGTCAGCCTTGTCACATTGCTAATTGCTTTCTCACCAGAAACCACTTAACATTTGCTTCGTGTATGAGGTTATAAAGAGAAATGCCCTGCCGTGTCACTGAGTCTGTACTGTTACCTTCTGTGTAATTAATGAATTACTTTCCTCCCTGCTTCTAGCTAGCAAGGGAGAGGGAGGAGGCAGGGAGAGTGCTCAAACAAGTATCACCCTGCCTCTGGCTTGTTCTCATGCACACTTTTGGCAGCTCTTGAAGACAAGGCAGAGGTCTTGGTGAGCCTTTGGTCTGACCCTGTGTGTCTGCCCTTACCTGCTGATGGGGCACTGTCACTGCTGTCCCCTCCACAGATGGGCTCTAAGGGGTGGCTCTTGAGTGCTAACAGCCTTCCCTGATTGATCTCTCTGCACAGAGAACAAGCCGGCCGCCCAAGGTGCCCACTGGACCCGTATTTCATCATGCCAGATAAGTGCAAGTGTGTGGACTTCCAGGTCCTGAAACTACAGGAGTCTCCGGATGCTGTGCCGCACGGGGAGATGCCCCGACACTTGCAGCTGTACTGTGACAGGTACTGGCACAGCCTCCCCACCTGATCCCGCTGGATGTCGCTGGTGCCATCCTTTCCCCTGCTACCATCCTCTCCTTTCTCCTCTTAGGTACCTGTGTGACAAAGTTGTCCCAGGGAACAGAGTCACTATCATGGGGATCTACTCCATCAAGAAATCTGCCCAGAGCAAGAATAAAAGACGTGACAACGTGGGGGTGGGCATTCGAAGCGCTTACATCCGTGTGGTGGGCATCCAGGTGGACGTAGAAGGATCAGGTGAGGGCTGCTTTTGGTGCACATTTTTTCTGTTTTGGTAGTCTGGTGTTGGGAGACACCCCCCCTTCCTGAACAAGGTGATCCGTCAGCAAGGACTATATGAAATCATAGCCTTGGTCCTTCTCTATTGCTTATACACCAGAATGTTCAGGCCATTGCAGGCTCTGACTTGCCCTGGATGTTTTAGTCGTGTCCTGTAGGACTTTTTCTCAGTAATATTAATTGAGGAGGTTTCAGCCTGAGTCCTCCAGGGTATTTAAGTGCTTTTGTCTTATTGATCTTAGTGGAAATCTGCTAAGCCATCCCTGAGGATCCGGGCTGAAGTCCATCATTCAAATTGAGCTATGTATTTAAAACATAGTCCTGACTATAATTCTCCCTCTGGTTCCTGCAGAGCTGCTTTGCCCAAGATCCTTGCTTTTTCTTGACAGTCTGTAAGAACACAGCCTGCCTTTCTTGGTTAGCAGATGCTTGCCCTTTCCACCCTTCCCATCTGGTTGCACTTGGCATGATCTTGAAGAAGGGGTTTTGGTGGTAACGGGTTGGGGGGGGAGTGATGTAATTTACTTTAAAACATCCACCGTTGCATCATTCCCCTCATCACTGTACAGGGCATAGCTTTGCTGGCTCGGTGACCCCTCAAGAAGAGGAGGAACTTCGTCGCCTCACTGCCATGCCCAACATCTACGAGACCATTGCCAAGAGCATCGCACCCTCCATCTATGGCAGCACTGACATCAAGAAGGCCATCGCCTGCCTCTTATTTGGAGGCTCTCGCAAGAGGTGGGGAAAAGTCAGCCTGGTGGAGAGAGAGTGCTGGCAAGAATGTCACTGATGGCACAGAGCCCTCATACAGTCTCCTGGCAGTGCTGCCAGCTGCCTGCCATTTGTCAGCAGTGCTTGGTTGCCAAAATAAGGGTTCACCATCTCTCCTCCATCTCTTCTTCCCACCCTGTCACTCCAGGCTCCCAGACGGGTTGACCCGCAGGGGGGACATCAACTTGCTGATGCTGGGTGACCCTGGCACGGCCAAATCCCAGCTGCTGAAGTTTGTTGAGAAGTGTTCGCCCATTGGGGTAGGTGGTTTGAGGTGCCCGCTTGTAGCACACTTCTTTTGTCCTTTCTGCTCCTTGTGTAGCACCAAAGACCAGACTGTGGTCACAGCAGACATGTGTCGCTGCATCCACAGGTAGACTTGCTGGCTGAGGTGTGAACTGCCATTTCTGGTGCTAGCTTGGAAGGGATGGGGAATGAGGGAGGGAAGGGGAAGCAGGTAATGCCTTTCATTATATGCTGTGAGCCAGGCTGTTTGCAGATGTCCAAAGATGTGACTGGTGCTGCTGTTTATTGTTGAGACTTGATCAGCAGAGGAGCTGGCTGGTCAGGACAAATTGAGCTGACTGCATCTCAGGCCCAGACCTCCAGCCTTGGCCCAGGCATAGAATTATATTTTCAGCTGTGGTTTTTTTGTCTCTATTAAACTCAGCGTCTGACTGCATTGTTCCCTCCATTGGAAAACAAAGCTAATGCAGCAGCCCACCAAACAATGAATCACTCCCTGTTCTGTACTTAATGTCTGTATTTGTGTGTCTGCACACCCTCCGGTGCATCACAGTTGTTTAGTCCGAGGCTTGGGACAAGGCAATAGTCTTGCTCTTTACCCAGCACGTCTGCATGTGCTGAGGACTTTTCATGGAGGTCCTTGTGTTTCCTCCAGCAGCTCCAGGTTTTGCAGTGCCAGGGCTGCTTTCAGCTGGAGCAGTGTGCTCCTGGGTGCTGCAGCAGCTGATGTGCTGTCCTTTTCCTTGCCCCGCATGCCACTAGGTGTACACCTCGGGAAAAGGCAGCAGCGCTGCCGGCTTGACGGCCTCAGTGGTCCGCGACCCTTCCTCTAGGAATTTCTTCATGGAGGGAGGAGCCATGGTGCTGGCAGACGGAGGAGTGGTGTGCATCGATGAGTTTGACAAGGTATCCACGGAGCTGCCTGTGCAGGAGTGGGAAAGACAGCCCTTGGGGATGCCAGCTTCTCCCAGGAGAGCCCAGAGCTGTAGGAGGAGAAAGGGCAACTCTCCTGAGAGTGCCACACTTTCTTTTGGGGGAGGTCAGGGGCATGGGGCTGCAGGGGGATTTGCTTACATCCTGCACTCTTGGGCAGAGGTCCTCACACAGCTTTACTGGGGGTCACACATGTGTAGCTGAGGTCTGGCAGAGGTGACTGATGATGACTTCTTTTCCCCTTGTCCGGTTTCTCCCACCTTGGATGAGAAGATGCGGGAAGATGACCGTGTGGCCATCCATGAGGCGATGGAGCAGCAGACCATCTCCATTGCAAAGGTGAGCTGTGGATGCATGTTGTCCTGGAGTGTGAGCCTGAGACCCCAGCAATCAGTGGTCATGCATCTTTTGCCAGAATTGCCCGTTTCAGAGTCCAGGCAAGTGGTATTGGTGGTTGCTGGTTTCTCTGATCTGAGACCAGTCAGCCCTGCTTGTAGGCTCTGGGTTGTCTTCTCCTGGGCAGACTGAACTTCAGGAGGACTGAAACAACCTCCTTCTGCTCTGCTAGTCCTTTGCTCCTATAGATTTATTAGTTCTGCTGATGTCCTTATGTCACAGCCTGATGTCACTTCTTTTTCTTCCTTCCACTGCTCTCCACCCCCTCAGAAGATCTACGGAAACTGCCTGACATCCTCGTGCCAGGTCCTTTGTCAAGGCAGAGTTTCTCTTCATTTCTGCTGCTTTTTCTGTAGCACCTCTGCTGCCTCCCGGTTGCTCTGGCTCGCCCCTTAGCTCTTTAGTCTCTGGAAAGAGTCCCCACCATGGCTTTACCTTGCTGGTTGCTGTCATGCTGCTGCCTGCAAACCCATGCTTTGTGCTGGAGCTGTCCAGCAGGACTCAGCCCTGGCTGAGGACCCAGCTTCTGGCTCAGATCGCAAAATTTGGGGTGGGGTCTTGTGTGTCTGCGCCCTTGACATGAGGTTTTAAACAAAATCACTCAGTGCTTAAGTCTCAGCTGAAGCCAGTCCTCCTCCAGAAGGACTTGGGTCCAGCTCCACATAGCTCCTGTGCTGAGCCCTCTCCAATGTGGAACCCTTACAGAGCAACTGGGTACTACTTAAGGGGGTTTATTTAAATGCAAGTGTTTGAGGATGAGTCCTTGCAAACCACTCTGGACCTTTCATTATGAGTTAATTTCTGCCCTCCTATGATGTGACACCATCCATTTCTCCTTCCCCCCACAGGCAGGAATCACAACCACACTCAACTCCCGCTGCTCAGTGCTGGCAGCTGCCAACTCTGTCTTTGGGCGCTGGGATGAGACCAAGGGCGAGGAGAACATTGATTTTATGCCCACCATCCTGTCCCGATTTGACATGATCTTCATTGTCAAGGATGAGCACAATGAGGAGCGAGACATGGTGGGTTGAGGCATGTGGGTGCAGCTGGGACTCTTGGTGCCCCATTTTTTGGGAGGAGGAGGCAGGGAGGTTCCTGCTGCCTGACTGCCTTCTGCTTTCCTAGACACTGGCCAAGCATGTGATGTCCTTACACGTGAGTGCCTTGACGCAGACCCAGGCTGTGGAGGGCGAGATTGAGCTGAACAAGCTGAAGAAGCTCATCTCCTTCTGTCGGACGTGAGTGAGAGGCGTGACTTTTTAGCAGCACCTGGGCTGCACGGTGGGAGGCAGCAGTGAGAAGCGAACCATGCCGTGCTCTATCTGAGTGACTCTTTTTAACCTCCTGTGTTGAAAAAAGGGATGCCAGAGGAGCTGGCAGTGGTGCCACAGCATGGCCCAAGGGAGCGAGGGGTGCCCAGGGATATCCCTGCCCCGAGGACTCTCACCAGTGGCACTGCCTCCAGCTCCTGTCTCCCCTTGCAGGAGGTGTGGCCCTCGGCTGTCGGCTGCAGCGGCGGAGAAGCTGAAGAACCGCTACATCCTGATGCGGACTGGCACTCGCCAGCACGAGCAGGAGAGTGACCGTCGCTCCAGCATCCCCATCACCATCCGGTGAGCAACACCCCCTCCTTGCTGCACCACAGCCTTTGGGATTTGGGTGGCATTACTGGGGCAGCTCAGGGAGGGTGTTAGCGGGGTGCTCGGGCTTGGGGGGAGCCCTGTGTGAACAAGGCAACACTGAAGGTGCTGCAGGGGAAGGCAGGAGGTGCCTGCAGTGGGGTAGGTGGGGATGGAAGGGGTTAGGGGGATGGAGAAAGACCTTGGAGCTGTAGTAGAAAACTGGGAACATCTCCTTTGGCTGCAGGCAGCTGGAGGCCATCGTGCGCATTGCCGAGTCCTTGGCGAAGATGAAGCTTCAGCCCTTCGCCACTGAGGTGGATGTCGAGGAGGCCTTACGGCTCTTCCACGTGTCCACACTTGATGCTGCCATGTCAGGCAACCTGTCAGGTGAGGAGGAAATGCCTTGTGCTGAGGGTTGGAGAGACATGCTGGGCCTGGCTGCTCAGGGCAAGGAGAGACAAGCTCCCCTCCCACAGTCTGGCTGTCAGGGGCAGGTGCTGAACCTCCTCCCTGAGCAGAGGTAAAGCAGTACTTGTGGCAGCAAGGGGTTATCAAGGCTGTGAGACTGTGCCTGACAGGGAGAGCAAATGACACTGAGGGTCTCCACCCATGCTGGTCAAGGGAGGGCTGGTGTGTCCCCTTGTGGTCCCAAGAGCAGAGTCTGGTGCTGGAGGTGATTCCCAAACCTCTTAGTCCTCTAACATCTTTCCCTATGGGGATGAAGACAGTATTTCCTTGGGTACCACCATGGCATTAAGGTTTGAAAAAAAGCTCCAGCAGTCAGTTCTACATTCAGCTGTGTGGAGCTGCACAACCTTTGATGGTGGAGTTGCTCATGGGTTCCCTAAAGTCTCTTGAGATGTGCAGGTGTGGTGGGAGACACATGAGATGGGCAGTCTGGCTTTGAGAGTGATGTGGGTGGCACGAGACCTCACACAGCCTCTCCATCCAGGGGCAGAAGGCTTCACAACACAGGAGGACCAAGAGATGCTGTCCCGCATTGAGAAGCAGCTCAAGCGCCGCTTTGCCATTGGCTCTCAGGTGTCAGAGCACAGCATCGTCCAGGACTTCATGCGGCAGGTGGGTCAGGGACCCCATGGAGGGTTGGTCTGTGAAACCAGGGACCTCAGGCTGCTGCTGGGGCCTGAAACCCATTCCTCAGAGAGGTGACTGAAGAGGCTTTTGGACATACCTGCCTTTGAAGTTGTTTGTAGAAATGGTGTGCAGTGTGATTCCAGCATTTAAGGGGATTTGATCTGCAAAAGCTCTGAGGTTTGTGGCTAGTCTGGGTAGTTTGGGGTCCTACCCTTGAAAGCAGAATGACTTATGAGACTAGCTGTAGTCAGACCTGAAATAGTGAAAGGGGAAGGGAGCATCAGCATCTGGTACTACTGGTGTCCCTCTCTCTGGAGGGGCATAGTTGGGCTTTAGCAAAGGTTGCGGGTTCCTGCTGGGCTCTAGTCAGCTATTACACGGTGGCTCATCTTCCCTTGCTCTTCCCTTTTGCAGAAATACCCAGAACATGCCATCTACAAGGTGCTACAGCTGATGATGCGGCGAGGGGAGATCCAGCACCGTATGCAGCGCAAAGTCCTCTACCGCATCAAGTGACCTCCCTGTGCCACGCTCCAGGAGGGAACTGCTGCTGCTTGACACCTCCCCATGTACAGGCAGAGTGCCCCGAGAGGGTCACACGCTGCTCTTGGAAGCAGCTTTCCCCTGGGGACCCAAACAATCCCTGACCTCCCTCTTGAGCCAGGGTTTGGGGTGGTCAGGGTTTCCCTTGTGTGCTCTGTCACTGTGTCACATCAATATTTCTTTGAACTCCAAAAGCTTTTAGTTTGTATTAAAATAAAAACTGATATTGGTAGCTCAGGATCTTTGGCCCTGAGGGACAGAGGGGATATATGCACTTGCTCCTTCAGAGGTGGTGCAGGATTTTGGTTGGAAAGCTGTCCCTTGTGCTTGCCCTGTGTTATGCACTTGCCCTTAGACAGGACCCAGCCCCAAGGGCAGCACCAGTAGCCCTGAAGGCAGAAATTTGTTTCTCATTCAGGGTTTAATCATCTATTAAGGCATAAATCCTGTTGGCATAGGCTGTCCTGTAGGGCTCAGCACTGCAGGAGGCACTTTACCCAGTCCCTGAGTGCAGTCTGATGCTTTCTGCTAGCAGCAGCAAAGGAAACAGCCTGCTGTTCTCTCCTCCAAAGCTGCTCTTTGCTTATCCATCCTTGCCCTCACCCAGGGCTGCAGCAGGCAAACACCTTACCCTGCAGTGTAAAGGGCTGTGTGAAAGCCTTGCTTGAGAGCAAGCTGCTGCGGGTGCTGGAGAGGCTGATGCCACATCTGCAAGTGATCTTCAGGCTGAAAAACACCCCAGGAGAGAGAGGTTTCATTAGTGAAAGAAATGTTCAGGGCCAGCAGAGGGTACCAGAGCCCTGAGGATGCTGAGCGGTGGAGCTGCCTGCAGCGTGCTGCCTCTGTGCTGCCTCGTCCTCCAAGAGGGGAAACCGAGGGGTCCCAAGGGGCTGGAGTGTGAGGTGCACCCAGCCTGGCAGCTCTCCCACAAGGCCTGGGCCCCACTGCAGCCCTTGGGGATTCAGCAACATCTCTCTCTGCTTCTGTGGGAACATTTTGAGGCATGCATTGTGCACTCCTTATGAGGTTATGGGCTCAGAAATCTGGAGGGGCTGGATGGTGGTGAGCTGGGAGAGACTGGGTGCACATATGAAAAGCAGCCTTCTGCACTTCACTCTCCATTTTTTGGATGGGAAACAACCCTTGTGGAGGGCTGGAAGGAAGAGGAGGCTGGTCCCAAGGCTCCCAAAGGATAGACAGGGATAGGTCCCTAGAAAGCTCACTCCAGTGATTTTATTGCCCTGTGTTTTTGCATGTGCCAAGCACCTCGGTGCTTCTTGGAGCAAGCAATGCTGGGGCAAAAGTGGGCCCCTTTTCTGTTTAAAACAAAAAAAAGAGAGAGACACCTTCCGTCCCCACAGTTCTCCCTGGCCAGAAAAAATAAGAAAAGGATGCTGCTGCTCCATGGAGAGGATCATCTCCATGGAGGAGGAATAAGTGAATGTGGGAACAACAGGGCCACATCCTCACCTACTTCCCAAAACTGCTAGAGTCTGTTTGAAAGCATCCTGCCCACCACACAGGCTTCTGTGCCCCTGTTCAAGCACTTGCTATTTCAGCATCAGGAGGTGGCTTGTTAAAACAGGGTCAGCACAGGCGTGGAGCAGCAGTGGTGTCGTGGCTGTTTTTCTGCCACGTGTCATAGCCCATGCAGTGCCGCAGTAATGGGTTCTGCAGGTTTCTCAGCCCCTGCCACCTTTCTGCAAGTACCTCTGTCCTTGCTTTGGTGGTGCAGACTGTGGTCCTCTTTCAGAGGTGCAGCAAGAGCAAAGCACACAGGGAATTGAATATGGGATCAGTAGCCATAGACTGCTGCTACTGCTATTTTTGGAGGAGGCTGTGAGCCTCTGTTCCCAGGCTTGGAAAGAACATCCAGCGATGGGGCTGGGTGGGGAGAGAATGTCCTGGGAAGGGGAGAGGAACACAGTGCAAGGGGCTCTATTTCTATGACCTGCCTTCTTCCCCTTCTTCCCCCCTTCCCTCCTGCCCTCCCTCAGATATCCCCCCATCCCCATTAATCTTTGCTCCATGCCAGAGCAGTAGGACATGTCTGGATTTGAGCTGCTGACTGCCAGGGGTGGTCATGTGGTGCTCACAGGTTTTAAACAAGCTACCATCTCAAGGTGCATCAAGCTCTGCTGGGCGTTGGCAGGTGCGGAGGTTGGAAATTCTTTTTTTTTTTTTTTTCTTTTTTCATGTTGTTTTTATGACATGATGGGGAGCAGAGGTATATTTCTGTGATGGGGATCAGAATGATTGATCTCTTCGTGCAATGAAATGTGTTGATTATATGGTATGAGGTTATGTAAGTGTACGTACGACTTGAAACAACATTGTTTAGCAACTAATGTATGCAGTGTTATCACAAGAAGCAGAGCTGGGATGTGCGCAACTGGTATTATTTGGAACTTGAGATCATTGATTAGTAATGACTTGTTTTGAACATAGTGCTGCAGATGGAAATTTTGTGAGGAACAGCAGTTTCAGTTGAGTAGATACTTGGCAAAATCTATATGATGAGGGATTGGTGGTCCTCCTGGCGAAGATGACCAGATTTTTCCTCAAGTGGTAGCTACTTGATAAAGGACTGTCATCCTCCTGGTGAGGGTTTCTCCTTTTGGTCATCCCCGAAGTTCTGGCGTGCTGAGATTTGGGATAGAGTTCCTGTCCAGGTGTCCTTAGATGACCAAAAATGCTGTTCTCAAATCCAATGCTAATAGAGAGAGTAAAACCAGTCAGGCTTAGCCACTTATATCTGAGCAGCACAGCGTTCCCTTACCTAGCCTGCCAACCTGACCTTGTACCTTCCTCACCTCGGTGCTATACCAGTGGCATAGGAAGCCCCTTCCCCACCCTTCCCCAACCTTGGCTTGTCTCCTTGGGAAGCACAGTTGGATGAGTGTAACCACCCTAAACTAGGCAGCCACCAAGGATGCTCAGGTGCCTTTGATTCAAAGGTTGGGCTGTTGTAGAAGACACTGACCTCTTGCCACACTGAAGTAGTAACCTACGAACTTGCAGATTATGTATAATTATTCTTGAGATATGTTAGTGTGAGTGGACAGGAGTTTGTCACTCCAAAGAGATCCAGTCCACTTGGCACTTGTCAGCATTCTTGATGTCCATTGGAGGGCTGGACATCTCATGAGGCATCAAGAGGTGTGCCTGAGCAAGGTGCTCTCTGTGTCAGTGCAGGGGAGTGAGCGCTTCCAGACAAAAAGTTGTTTTATTGCAAGTAAATGTTTAAAAGAAACCAGAGAAGCTGTTCCCTTGTTGCATTTGTTTTCTCTCTATTGAATACCAAAGGAGATCAAGGCAACCAGATCTAGTAGACATTTTTTGATGTATCATAGGCATCTCAAAATGGGGAGATGTGCATGTCCTTCCTCCCTGTGTGCTACACTGCTGTATTGGAGAAAGGCTTAGGAGAAGTCTTTCTTTGGGTGCCTAATTTTGGGGCAGCTTCACTACATTTGATTTTCCTCTTACATCAAGCTCATCAGAATATTTCTGTGGAATGTCAGTGGACCTACACTACTGTAAAATCCAGCAAAGCTGAGTCATCACATCTGCACCACTCAGATCTCTTCCATCTCTGTGTAGGATGAGAGCTGTTGCAATGCAGCAATGTAACCTCTGAGCATGCCGTGAGTGTCACTTCCTCCATAAAATAAAACAAAACTGAACTGCAGAGTCCTGAGGGCTATTGCTCAAGGATGTGAGATAAACACTGGCGGGTGGAATATGCTGATGTAGGCAATGTGAGAAATAATCTGATCTGGTCCACCGAGCACCAAACTCAGATGAAGGAAGCCAGGACTCCTTCCGCCTTTCTGCTGCTGACTTGCTTGACTAGTTGAGCAAGTGACTTCACCTCCTCGCCTGTTCTGGATAATAACCTTTTTGGAGCATGGATCACTTCTTACCATGACTTTTTGTAGTGTCTGGCACAACAGTAGCCCAATCTGAATGGCAGAGTTCACCTGCTGACAGAACTAACGTTAACACATTCTAAGGTCTCTTCAGCCCTTGCCAGGCTGAAAAACGATCTCCTGGAGGCAAAGAAATTCCTGTGCTTTGCTCTGGACTGTGTCAGAAAAGATGAAGAAACAAAAGAAGACAGTGGTGCAGCAATGCTCTGCTGCCATGGCATCACCCTGTGGAACAGCACATGTATCTCGGGTCTGGTTGGTTGTGAAGTGCTCTGCTGAGTGGGGGTGTCTCATGCTGAATCCCAAGTCCTCTAAGAAGTTTGACTAACAGCCTAAACACCCTAATTTTGGGCTAGGATCCTTCAAAATCCCAAACCACTCATTCTCCCACAACAGTGACATCCGTATGTTTGCTATTGTTCTTCATTCTGTTTTGCCCATTTTGCAACATTCTTTTATCCTTCCTGCACACCTCTGCTCCAGGTCACTCCCAGCGATGCCAGGCAGTGCATTTACTCTTCCTACTCTTCACTGCCTCATGCCTGCTGTCTCTTTTCATCTGCATGACCATCCCCTCCTATCCCCCTTCCTGGCCATTGTGGTCTGTCCCTGGCCACCTTACAGAATGCCTAGCAAAAGCCTCCCATTTCTGTTTGCAAGCCTGCTGGCTTCACAGCAGGCAGGACGTTGGGGTATAACATGCTGGATCAACTCTCAGCACTGCCTGTTAGGAACAGGACACCAAGGGACACGCATCAGAGAACATCCCCTGGACCATCTGCTGCTTCTTGGCCATTCCTCTCCTCTCTGCCCTTCAGCTTTCTTCCAGCCAAGATGCTCCACCTCATCTCCCCATTATTTTTCTTCACCTTATCTCACCTTGCGTTTTTTTTCCTAATGCTTTTTTTTTTCTTTTTCTCAGACTTGTGTGTAGGCAATTTGGCCAGAAATCCCCAGAAATCTGTGGAGTTTCCTTTTCTGACCAGAAAAGCCAAGCAACACCAGTTCATAAGCCCTTTGCACCATACACTTTTTGACCCTCAGAACAAAAGCAGGAACACTATCCTGCTTACCTTGATCACAGTACCCCTGAACTGCTTGCTGAGTGGAAAGCAGGTCTGTCCACAGCTGGCCACACACTGTGTGCTCGTCAACATCCAGCACCTCTGCGGTATAAATAGGCATCTATAAATAGACAAATAGGCATCTTTCCTTTCTGGAAATCCTTCACTTGATGGAATCTGTCAGGTTTCAAACTGCACCTGGTACTCTGTGGACTCTGTCACAAGTGATCATAAAGAGGACCTTCAGTGTTTCACTAGGACTCTGGAGCTAAACGCACGATGTTAGAGATATTTATAAGGTTTTTAGAGTGACAGTTGACAACTCACCTAGCATATCAGGTAATATCACTGTCCTAGATCCTTGCACCAGAATAAGATACACATTCAACATTGTTAGTTATCTTCTATTTGTGTTTTGTAATGAGGAGGCGTTTGGTGGTCTGACCAGGAGTGCAGACTGTCACCAATCTGAGAGGTTTGCCTTTCACGTGGGTCCAGCAGGTGAAGGATGAGGGCATGAGTTGGGAAGAATTGAAGGACACAAAAAGGGAAACGGCTTTCCCAGCACCACATGGCTCTCACAAACTGCTCAGTGCCAGAGTCCTACGTACCTGATGCTCAGTCCAGATCTTTTGGCAGCATAGTTGCTGCAATGGGGGAACTGCAATGACTGATTTACCTGGCTTCTCCTGAGCAGACAATTAAAATATCATGGTTTCCACAGTAACATCACTACTGCCATACTCCACCAACCTCACTTTACTGTACCCTATTCAGTTGGAAATGCAACTTACAGTAATAGATACATCATGTGGGAAGAGGGTGAAGCTTTCCCAGTCTTGAGTTGAACTGAAACTTGAGTTGCTGAGGTCAGAAGACCCCTTTTGGTCCAGGTCACCTGACCTCCTGCATGACACAAGCCTTAGCAATCTGGCCAAGGAGCCCAGCAATCAAAGAGTTCCACAGACAAAGTGAATTCTTGGTGGCTGCCTTCATTTGATGTGAAAGTTGTTTGCTTTCCAAGGGGCTGGAAAAGTAAGGACTCTAAAATTGCCAAGAAAAAATGATCCCACAGGGACTCAAGTTTTCCCTAATGAACATCACCAATTGGTAGGAAGGCAAAGTGCAGAAGCACAGGTATCCACAGCCAAAACCATACAAAACAACCATGTGTGGTCATGCAGAATCTGACAAGACGTGTTTACCTGTATTTCATGTGATCTGGCAGGTGTATTTCTTCAGTGCCTCCCCATGCCACACTACTTGACTGTTTTCCAAAACCTCAGAGAAGAAACCTGGATTTCTGCTGTTATGTCTCTTGCACTGGAGAAAAGGGTAACATTAGGTCAGAGAACGAGCTCAGAAGGCAAAGTCCAGAATTTGAGTCCCTTCTCTATGAGAAAAACCAGCAGACCTATTTGCTTGTGGCTCATGCTGCATGCCCCAACTCCAGAGACACAAAATTTACAGTCATGACCCCTTCACCTTTCTTGCTCCTCAGAGGATAAAATGGTTTCCTGTTTATTCCAATGGGCAGCTGTTGTATCCACAGGGGAGAGAAGCACTCATGGCTAATATGGCTGATATCCAGACACGTTTTGCAGAAGTTGCTTGTTTGTTTGCTGGCCCATCCAGCAGCTGCTGGAAGCCCTGCCTTTGGGAATAGGATACTCCCAGGCAATTCTCAGATGCTAGAGCATGGGAGAGGACTTGTTCCCCCCACACTGGGATCAGCAGGCAGGAGTGAGATCCTGAGGGTTTCTTCAACCTCTGACATGTGCTGAAGTATATCAGGAGCTACAGGGTCTCCTTCAATTTCTCCACCTGGTTCATGTGTGCCCCAGGAACGTTCTGTATTACCCCTGGGAGAGCAGAGGCAGTGCTCTGCCCTGGGGTCTCATAACCTCAGCTGATGCTGCTAGGCATGGGTTGGGGTTGCCAAAGTTATGAAACATCCAGGACCAATCAGGGAAAATCCCTGGAGTCAGTGCCCAGACAAGAGAAGTCTTGAGATGTAGACAATCCCTGGAAATCACCAGACAAATATTATCACCATGGGAGTCACTCCTCGGCCTGCTTTGGTAGTGACTTGGACAAAAGAAAACATCCCAGGATGTGAAGGATGCAGCTCCTGAGGGGTTCTCTGCCAAACATACCATCACCATAGGCCATTTTTGGTCTCCATCAACCAGGAAGAGGCAGTTAAAATTGAATGCCCATGGGAAGGAAGCATGAAAGACAATTAAATGCAGGAGAAAGACGAAGTCAACTGCCCTCTGTATGCTTCCCTTTTGACATCAAGTGTACTTTTCATGTTTACTTTCCTTCTTTGCATCTGCCTGGCAGGGCTGTGGTGACTGTGTTTTTAAATGCTACATTGACCCAGATTTGGAACAGGCAGGTGGTGATCTAGGCAGTGGGTTTGTATCTGACTCTACTTATGCAGTCAGCTCTGAATTGCTGAAATGGAAAGAAATCAAAGCCTAATCTCCAGTGACCCATACACAGGCATCAGAGTCACCATCAGTCTGGAACTGGGGCACTGAGATACAGGCTGAAAAGTGGGGACATGGCAAGAGCTAGCCTAATGAATCCGTTGTGCCCTCTGGTCAAGCAATATGTGGTACCAACCCCGTATATTTACTCATTGGCTTTGCTTTTCAGCAGCACCTCCTGTGTGCACCTCCAGGCTGGAAAAGATGCTGGCTCACAGGCATTGCAATAGCCAAGGGCTTTGGAGAACTTCTATTGAAGTTATAATTTGTTTTAAGTGTGTAATCCACCTGCTTACTGAATAAAAAAGGATGTGAATGATTCTGTTCTGGGTCCCACAGTAAGCAGCAAGAGGTAGGTGAAAACTGTACAGCTCAAATGTTTCCAAATGAACTAGCTTCTCCTATTTTTCTGGCTCCTTTTGTGTGTTTCCTCATGTGAAGGTGATAGGAGAGCAAAGAGGTGTTGATGCAGTTGGAGGCTACCCAGACAGGGCATGTGAGAAGATCACTTGGTTCTGGTGGAGGCAAGGGAAATACAAGGCTAATGGGAGCTGTTGAGAGGTGAGAGGGGAGATCTTGTGTTAAGTGTGCCTGTGCAATCTCACTCCTTAGTCCTAAACTGGTTACTAGCAGTGACTTGGCACCTTTCAATCAGTAACATATCTACCCTTTCAAACCGTTTGGTGGTAGAGAAATCTGGTCATCCCTCCTGCAGAGGAGGGAGTGGAGACACAGAAACGCAACATGGCTTAGCCCAAGATGCACAAGAGCCCACAGCAGAGAAGGATGGATGAAAATCAGCTTCTTTAATCCCAGGCTCTGCTCATGGGGTTTTCCTTCATCCTACAGATGTCATATCCACAGTATTTTCCACTCCTTCTGAGCTCTCTCCTCTTCTTTAAGAGGCAGAGAAATACGTGCCATGCCTTTTCACCTCTCTAATGTTCCCCTCTTTTGTTGTTAGCCTTAGAAAGGTAGTTTTCTCACCTTTCTTCCATGTCAAGTCATCTTCCCCTCGTGGGCTGAATCACAGCCCCCTGTGTGGAACACCACTGTTCTACAAGAGGCTATTGACATGGTGAACAAATCCCCTCTGAAGAGTTTTGCCTGGCTGATCAATACTTGCTGCTGCTTCAATAATATCTCCTCAGCAACTTTAATGAAATAAAAGCTAATTTTCCTGCTCATGTCATTCATGCTGATTTGTGGCAGGATAGTCTTCCCAGAACTGATTCCCCAGGTTCCACCCTCAGTCCCCATGCCAGCAGATGCAATGTGCCATGCTCACATCGCTGCTACTGTGCTCTCACTGTCCCTTGCCTGTCCTTGTCCTGTCTTGGGCTCCTTGCCTGGTGCCCATTCCTGCAGTGATGTATGGCCTCATCCTGGGTGTTTCCAGCCACGCCTCCAGGGCCTCATCCACAAACCATTCCCTCTTTCTCCTGGATGCAGCATCCTGCTGCCTCATGAAGCTGCTCACTGTCTTCTGGAGGTGAGTCAGCCAGAGCCCATAGGCAGCTAAACAGTGGCGGTGTTATGTCCCTTACAGACTTCCAGTCAAGAGAAAGGTGGGAATGACTCCACTTAAAGAGCTGCCCAGAGTTGTTACGATTTTTGATGGCGATCACGTTTATTGCAGCAGGATGTCAAGAAGAGTCCAGATCCAGGCCTCACTATCTGGAAAGAAAGGAATCCCCGCTTCAGTGCATTTCAGCAAATACATTGACAAATAGCAGAGGTGAGGACTGTAATATGTTAGTGAGAGAAAAAGTGATTGCAGTGTTTCTCTGCAGAAGGTAAATGGGTTTCTGTTTAAGCATAAGTTAAATATCAGAGGAATGATGGTCTTACAAATGAAACACAACACCCCCAGGGGCTTATTCCTACATCAGCCACTAATTTACTATCTGACCTTCAGTAGTTCATTCAAGCTCTCTCTGTCTTGATCACTTTTTTTTGTCAAATAAGCCCAGTGACAAATTCCTTTCTTGCAGAGGTCTTGTGAGGACTATGCATCTCCATGAGATCTTGACATGATACATTGAAGGCAAAGAGTTTTTTCACTGAGATTGCATCTAATATCCTCAGTGATGTCATGTGGCACATATTAGCTCTCCAGTGCTAAGCCTGGAGCCTCCCACTTAAAGCCCATCCCACCTGCCTCATGCGAAGGCGTGTGTTGCCCTTCCGCAGCCACTTCTCAGCACAGTTCCTTCCTCTCCCCCTGCTTCCTTGGATATCTTTTTAGCCTCCCTAACACCTCCTCCCTTACCACAGCATGCAGGTCTTCAAAGAAGAGCCCTTGCCTTGGCATGGATAGGCAGAGCCAGTCACTTCTCTTGAAAGGGAGATGTTGCCTCAGCAACCAAAGTTTTGAAGTTGGGCAAAGTTCCGAAAAAAAACCCAATTGTGATGGGAAATGACACTCAGGAACAAATGTACCACGTTGCCATGGCAGCCTGAATATTTCCATGGAACTTGGTGTTTGGAAAATATAAAAAGACTGTGCTTCAAGTGAATCCAACTAACTTACTGCCTTTGTCAGGTAGCAGCACAATGCCAAGTGTGTGGTGTTTGTGTTTTATACCTGGTGTGTGAATGACTCCATCACTTCTGAAATGGAAGTAACTTCTCCTCTCAGTCTGACAGAGGAGTATTTGAGACTGCAGGTTTTCTAGGTTGCTTGGTCTGGTATTGATCTGTTATGGTTATTTCTTTCATTTGATGTCCATCAGTACTTGGTTGTCTTGGTTTCCACATCTGTGTTTCATCTGTTATTACATTTGATGCACTCCTATGTCTCAGTGTCTGGGCTGAAAACAGCAGGTGATTTGTTCAAAACTATGGGTCCTCTTGCTAGTCCTACAATAATCCATGTCTCTCCTTTGAACCATGAGGTGCATGAGTGGCTTTCAGGGGACACACTCTGCTTCATTCATCTCTGTGAGCTGAACCAAATATGATTTTTCTTCATCAGGTAGGTGCCTTCTCCTAATTACAGTGAGGAAGAGGAATAACAGGCCTAAGGGTATTTCTGTGTCTGTTGAACAGACTCTTTCTGCAAACCCAAAGGGGAACTGAACTCCTGTGAGAGTCTGTAAGACCATCCAGATCTGGAGTTCATCACCATGTCCCCTAGAAAGGCCTGATTCTCACTTGACATCTTGTGGATAGAGCTTCCTGTGACCTGTGAAGTGAGAAGATCAGAAGAAGAACAAGAACCTGGATTATGGCGATCTGTTGCTGTTATTCGTCTCAGTCTCAGGCAGTCAGGCCTCTGGTAAAAGTAGTGTGGGTAGGAAAATGTCTGTGAGATGCAGAAGAAAAACAGCCACTGGTCTAGTTCTGAGAAAATTGAATCCCGGACAGTTCAGGGAAGGAGGCAGATTCTCAGTATTAAGCTGAAAAATTAGCTGGGGTCCTGACACCACATTTCATTCCTTGCTGGTAAACCCTTACTGAAAGCTAAGCGTGGGGACAGCTCTCTCAACTGGGCAGATCCAACCAGTGCCAAGGCAAAGTCAACTCTCCTCTGTTGGCAGAGAAACACCCCAGCTGAGAACCCACAGTGCTACCTATGGGTGCAGTGAGGCCAGTGATGGACCCCCATGTGCCAGCTTGGGCTGGGTGCATGCGCTAAGCATCGTGACGTGAGGACTTTCCACCCTAGGCTGGGCCACAGCTCAGAGATCATGTTCCACCATCTTCTGTAAAGACCTTTTGTTTCCCCTCATCCACTGGAACGTATGTTTCTAATTGCCCAACCCACCCTTGCATCATATCATCTGTGGTTCTGCTTCATCGTTGTTAGCCTCCTCCCCGCTGCTCTGGGTGGTCCAGTGCTGGCTGCTCTTACTTGTAGGCTGTGTGGGAGTGACCTAATTTGGAGAAACTGTAGAAGGATCATTGGGAAGCCCGCAGGGGAGTGGGGATTTCTGTGCTCCTTGGCAGCAGCTCAAGCCATGTACCCATCCCCTGCAGCTCCCAGGCTCTCCTCCCTGGGTCACCTACTCCCCTGGTCCGTCTGTGCATCCCACCCCAAATGCTCCTCTCCAATTAGACTGTTAAGGAGATGGTTTATCTCAAGTGCTTTGGAGAGGGCGTCACTGTTCTTAATTACTTGGCAGTACAAAGGTTTTTAGTCTCTCACTTCCCCTTGACAGTTTTATTATGGAAATATATTTTACTTTGGACTCTGTCTTCTGCGTTTTTGTGTGGCGTTTACAATAGGGGCTCCTCGGTGTTTGTTCTCAAGCAGTTCCAGTGAGAGACTGGCTTCAGACAAAACACACAGCTGCCTCCAAGGAGGCAAGCAGAGAAATGCTGACTGTTTCATAGGGACACATTCTGCTCAGCCCCAGCTCCCCACCTCTGGTATCCACACCTGCCTTTTCTTCTCTTGGCCTCGGTGACTACAGCACACTCGAAGGACAGGACCGGTCCTGTGCCCCATGACAGGTTCCTCTTTGCAGCAGTGCCCTCCCCATGGTATTTGGCACTGCAGGGCTATGAGCTTCATCCCTCATGAAACTGCTCTCTGCCACTCCACCTAATTAATGTTTCTTATTTATTGTTTGTACAGAGTCATGCCAATAGATGGAAAAGTATGGTACGTACTGGGCAGATGAAGATGAGATCTGGAAAAGAAATCGAAGGAGTGTGAGGTCATTTTAAATATTCACTTGGATTGGAGCCCTTAATCTGAGCCTGTTGATGTCCATGGCAGTTTTGCTGAGACTAATTCCACAATTACTCAATAAAGAAAGCATATAAAATCTATAATCATCAGTACATTTGGGATTGTTCCAGTTTACCAGAAGTGCTCAAGCCTACAGCAATCCAATTCAGGAGGCTTATTTTGTGCCATGAGGGCTAAATATGTTTCTGAGCCCCATACATTGTAGATTTAGAGGGACCATAATCTTGCCCATAATCTTGTCCACCACATTTTGTTGTTTTACACAGAATGGGTCTGTCTTCTGTCTGTGTATCCTTCAGTCTAAGGGTATCACAGTCACCATGTGAAGAACAGAGGATTGAAAGTAGATGGTATGTAACCCAGCCTGAGCCAGTCACACTGCCCCAGCAGTGGAGGCTTTGAGGGAGTGGGATCTTTGTAGGGTATTCAGATAAGGAGTGAAGGTCTGCTTCATGTTATATTAGTATTTTTCCCTGGTGTTGTAGTTTGTATTAGTAGGGATGAGTAAAGTTGAATCGGTGGGAATGAAGCAGAAATGGTTTCCTAGAGAAGTCCCAGTGGATCCGTGGTGGTTGCTTTGCTGATACTTTATTGCTCAGCATTGACTCACTCTGTCCAGAGGGGACCTGATCAGCAGTGGCAGAGTCTGTCTTGAAGGACAGAGCCTGGTGACGTGGATTTTTCCAGGATGATGAAGATGGCCACATGCCATTACCTCTGACAGTTCCTCACAGGACCTGTCAGGAAGGTTTCTGCAGGCTGACTCTGTGCCTGCAGTTTTGGTGCACTGCTTGGGTTTTGATGTATGCATGGGTTTGTGTGTGTGTGCACTCATCTGTAACTTATAAATTATTGTGCCCCTCAGCCAAAAGATGCTGTAGCTCCTTGTTCCCAAAGATTCCTGAGAACTGCCAGCTGAAAACACTACGAGCATAAATAACCAGGGAGACCTGCAATTTCCCACATCCCAAAATAGGGAAATGGCTGCAATTTCTCACCATACTTAATTGTTTTGGGTTGTTTTGTTTTTTTTTTTAAGGGGGCTCGTGACTGCATAAATCCCTGCTTTCTGGTCTCAGCAATTGGCAGAAACCTCTGTTTACAGTGTGTGTACAGATGTGCAGAACCAGCCCCGGTCCCAGGGCTGGAACAGTCCACAGGGCCCTGCCACCTCCAGACTGCTGAACTGTGACTGCAGGAATTTGTTATAAAGCCAGGGAAGGAGGAGAGGGAGGAGGGAGCTGAAGGTCACACAGGATTTTGCTACCTGTGGGACAGAAGAGAGAGGGTGGCATCACTGACTGATGAGGGCAGATAAGGAAGGAGACATTAGCTGTTTGGTTCTAGTGGTTGCCACAGATTATGCAGAAGGAAATACGAGAAAGGTCATGGGGAACATACGACAAGGAGGAAGATCAGGGAAGTGGCATTGAAGAGATGACAGGAAAAGACAGTAACTAAAGAGATAAGACTAGGGTAGTTGTGGTGGAGAGCAGAGGAGACCCCATCGAGGCTGGAGAAGGGATGCCAGAAAGGAAATGTTTCGTGAGGGACTGGGGACTCTGCAGCCAGTGCAGGTTCCCAATGGAGGTAAGGCAGGTCCATGAGACCAAGGCAGGGATCATTAGCTTGTGCCACTGTGCTACCTACGCTTTTATGGGTGCAGGGTTGTCCCAGCAGTGGACAGTCCAGCAGCCCCAGGAGTGACAGCAGGACACAGGGCCAGTACAGGCAGCTTCGGAGCTATGGGCTGCAGAACACCTTGGCACAACAGGAGGTGGCTGCTGGGGCTTGGTGCCTTGGCTGGGGAGGAAAACCAGGAGACATGAGCAGTGACAGAGCAGCAGTGAGCAGAGTTGGGTTGGGGCCAAACACAGCTTGAAACCACTACAAAATGTATTGCTGCACACGCACAGTAAACAGATGCCAGCTGTTGGCCAGCCACGGACTTGGCCAAGTCAGAAAAAGTGCCAGCACACACCAAGATAAGCACACCCTACCACTGAACAGCGTGCTTTTTCCCTGATTTCCTCTACATCAGAGGGACCTTTAGTCCTTAAACACAAGGACTTTGGTTAGCAGGAGCTTCTCTCAGAAATTTGCTCTCTACCTAAAAGCTAATTGTCCTCCATCAAGGCACGTTGTGATATCCCTGAGTCAGTAAGACTAGATACAGCCCAGCTCCTTGCCACCAGAACAGAGTAGTTCTTGTGCCCCAGGAGAGGCAGGGCTGCACTCTTCCTTCTTGTTTGTGTCCCTGGGGGCCTCTAGTTTGGTCATGCACCGATCTGGGCTTCACCTGTGACGATTTGTTATCACCCAGTGTGAGATGCAATGGTAAAATGGAGTTTCCAGCAAATCCTCAAAAGAGCTCCCATCCTTTGAGACAGGAGGGCCAGCATCTCCTCTTGGGACTGACTTGCACCCAGCCCCAAGCCTGAAGGCACTGTTGCTGTGCAGAGACAGTGGCAGCACAGCTCCCACATCCAGGGGAATGTGCAGAAGGCAGCAGAAAGAGATGAGGGCATGTTGATTAACACTCAGGAACACCTGAAATCAGAAGGGAGGTGGGAAGAGTTATCTCTAAGTACTGAGGCCATCAGGATGGAGCTGGAGTACCGCTGAGTGGAACAAGCAACGACAGGTATACAGAAATAAATGACTCACTCAGAAAAAGGTCAGTCACACTTGATTTGCCAGAGCCAATTTGTGGTGAGCGTGCAAGCTGTGACATGCAGCAGTGACCACTTTCAGATGATATGTTCTGAGGCCACTGTGAATCTATGGTCTTGGGAACCATTGCCCTGAGAGCCTTCAGGAAGTGATGTCTAACCCTGAGGAGGGTAGATTTCAGCTGAAGTGGGATGGACGGGGGCACAGGCAGGGGTCTTTGCATTGTTAATAGGCAAACTTGGTAAGCAAATGGGAAATTTTAGTGAAATCAAAAAAATTAGGTGGGTTTTTTTTCCCAAACTTCATGTTTGTAATGTTTGCTTTCTCACGGAGAAAAGAAAAATCCTGGGATTTCAGAATTAAAAAAACCCTTTTTTAATTTTCAGTACTACATTTTTCACCACAGCCAGGAATGTAAAATGGTGAAGATAGCATTCACAGAATCAGAGAATATTCTGAGTTGGAAGAGACCCCCGAGAATCACTGACTCCAACTCTTAAGGGATATACGGGGATCACACCATGCTCTAACCAACATTTGTTTGGGAAGGAAGAAAATAGATAATTTCTAAACACGTTAAAGGAAAAGCCAGATGACTTTCCACAACAGTGTTTTGCCATGCTGTGTCCCAGGTCTCTCTCAGTTTGCACAGAGGGTCATTCCATGAATACCCACTTAGGACACCCTTTGGTAACAACATCCTCTCAGCAGGATCGTCCTGGGACAGCTCAGATGACAGAACAAAACATTTCTTCTTCTAAAAACAGCTCCCAGGCAGTCTCTGGGCACTCTGAATCTGATTATTTAAGTGGGTTTTGAGTACAAGATGTGATTTGGTCATTACAAACTCCCATCCTTAAATAAATTTACACTGGTGTTTCACGGGAATATTTACTCCTGCTTCCCTGAATCCCAGACATTAAACAAATGGATTTTGCTTAATTAAAAGCACTCTGCAGGGGTGGTCCCTTAGCTGGGAGATGGAGGATGAGGAACAGAAACAAATAGGGAAAAATGAGATGTATTTCTCCTTCTCTTGGAACTGCAGATTTGTGTCAGGATCTCCCATTCCTCATTTTTTTTATACATGGGGTTCTTTGGCCTCAGAGTTAAAATCCATAAAGCAAAACAATTAATTTGAAGTTTCCCACATGGATCTCAAAGAGAACAAGATATTCTTTTGTACTGCAGCACAGCTGGGAGTCTTCCATTATTTTTTCTTATTTCCTTACCCTTGCAGAGTGGGATGTATTTCTGAAGGGCACTATACCTCTTTCTTGCCTGAGCTGGACTCCCTGTTTCATGGCAGAGAACAAGTTCAGCCAAGAGGGGTCAGGACCCTTACAAAAAGTGTAGTGTTACCGCATTGCAGCAAACCTGGATTTAGCAGGGGGACGATTACCATCACTACTGCCCCTGTAAATGAATATTCTCAAATCTAAATCTCCAAGATTTAAAAAGATGCTGGTGTTGACTATTGAATGGAGTCAAACTGTTTAAAAAGCAGTCAGAGGATTAATGCTGGTGCTGTAGCAGCCTCTAGACAGTAGTTCTCAGCCCTTTTCACTGGTGTGTTGTTTTTTTCCAGCTCTAGGAACTGCACTGCTCCTAGACTCAGCACAGCCAGAGTGTTCTCTGGGATCTTGGACCTTGAAGGAATGGCAGCACTTACAACTACCTAATTTCCAAAGTAGGTTCATGTGATTCATGTCAGTGGAGCTAAGGAGAACGTAAGGTAAAAACAGCCATGGTGGTGCAAACCCAAGATCCAGCTTTCCTTTTCCTCTTCCAGCAGGCAGTTTTGCACGCACAAGAAAAAGTACAGCATGCTGGGTAAATCTTAAGTGGTCTTGCCTCGGGAGAACCCTTCTGAAAATCAGTAGTTGCAGGAATTCCTGAGCCAGGAGATGCTTCTGGGCAACTATGTTTAATAATCACCGGAGAAGCCAGTTACAGCTACAACACCTCATCAAGAAATTCCACTGAGCAATAATGAGCATTTTTTGCCAAGATCCAGAGAGTTCTTACTGCTGTCGTTTTAACTACACTTTTACACTTGACAGTTTTCAAAACACTATAAAATTATAGAAGAGTGAACTGAACGCAGTTCTGCCTTTGTTGGATTGTGAGCTGGAACTGAATTTGGTGTTTCAGCTTGGCCTCTGTTGCTAGAGAGATAATACTTTCAGCAGCCTGGTGATGAGCAAAAAAAGCCTCCCAACCATAAAGGAAACTGAGAAAACAAATAACTCTCAACTCTGTTATTACTATTTATGAGATGAGAATATTTCCTATTCTTATGAAATAGTGTGTAAAGCTATTTTCCTAGAAAACTTTTGCAGAGCATCTCAGTGCTGAATTCTATGACCAAAAAAGGGTTTTTTGGTGCTTCTGAAACACTTTTCCCAAATCCAGGTACCATATAGGATTTTCCAGTGATCTTAGACACTTATTTGGCCAGTAGACACATGGCATGTCACAGTGTTCTCCAGTCAAATGATGTTCCTAGAGCCTTGCCTGGTACTGAGCTTACCCCTCCATGCAAGCAAAGGTTACTTACTTTCACCTTATGAAAATTTTCCTAAAGTGATGTAAGAGGAAAAGGTTTTTAAACAGTTGTTGAGAAAAGAGGGCTATGCAGGAGTGAAATATTTCACATAATAAGCAAAGTTTAAGAAGTAAGCCAAACATTAGAAAATAGCAAAACAACAGAAAGAAAAGCAGAAATATTGTTAAATGTATCAGTACATCCTCATGGAGATGCCCTTTATGGAACCTAGTGCCACTGGATTTCATAGAATCAGACGGGTTGGAAGGGACCTCTGAGATCATCAAGTCCAACCCTTGCTCTCTCCTCACCATTTAAGGAGCTCCTTGCATTTTCTGTGCATCATTGCAACATTGATCCTAGCGTGCAAAGAGTAATTGTGTTTTCTTTTAGTGAAAATCTCCAGCCCCCAGCTTTGTTTCTATGGCCTTGTTCTTGTAACCATTCTTGAGAGGGTGCCCTATATTGTTCCACTTATTCATTAATAACATGTGTTGTGGCTTTATCTGATGTAAACATTACCCAGGCTTTCATGAAGTTTTAGTAAACTTGTCCACCACCACATATATTAAAATGAAAAATTATCGATGACCCCTTTTGCAAGCCGTTAATGAGGGAGGACATGCAATTTGGCAGATGAATCACAAGTTTGCCGTAGATTTAGGCTATGCCTGTGTCCATCTCAGTGGAGTCTGTCCCCTTCTTCTCCATGGTAACTGCTCTGCCTCTGACATCACTAGCCAAAACAGAGCAGCGAGGTTAGAAAATCCTGAGGAGGTGTGGGGTGGGGAAGAGTAGAGACAGACAGAATGAAAATACATTTCAGTAAGGAAACTTCCTTAATGCTTTAGTCACCAGACAGTGTCCAGTGCACTGATCAGGCAAAGGATGTCTGAAATCTGAGAAATGGGGATATCAGCATTTCAGAGCTGGAAATTTGGGTAAGATGATTGTGACAACTGGGAAAGCAACAGAGTCTGTGACTCCTTTTGGACTGAATTATGAAGCACTTGATCCATATGATTTTCTTTCTTGGCATCAAAATCCCTCTTTATCCCACAGGGGATAAAGACCCCAATGTTGGGAGTTGTAAAAGTTCTTTGACAACTAAGGAAAGGAAAGGCAAAAGAGCAGAAATCTCAGATTATATGTACTAAAACACACACCAGTACCACTCAATCTTTATCACAACCCTTATCTGTGATCTGGGATGCTGCTTTTCTAAAGCCTAGACCCCAGAAACCATGAACTAGATGACCATCTTAACTTCAATTAAAAAAAAAAAAAAGAAAAGAAAAAAAAAAGAGGCATACTTTTTAAGTTAAACAAGAAAAATTTAACAAAAAAGGCCAACATAACTTGGAACTTCAAAACCAGAAGGGAAAGAAAATGAACACAAGGTTTCTCAGCTACTAATATTTCAAAGTAAAATTGGGTATTTCGTACACCCCGGTTTAATGCTCTGGAGACATCAGTGCTGAAATTTGGATGTCACTGGAGGACAGGATTGCTTAGAAGTTGTATTGAGGGGTGGGCAGAGACAATGATTGTGGGGAAAGGTTAAGAGAATGGGAGGGTGTTTAGGCTCATCTCTGTTCATTTGGACAAAGCTGTTAGTCTTGGGAGGGTTAAGTGTTTCCTGGGGAATGGAATCTCAGCTCGAGCCTTGTCAGAGCTCTGATGTGACAACACGTATAAAATAAACAGCAGTGGAGCGTTAAGATAATGCACACGCGCCAGGTCTGTGCAATGTCGGGATCATTTTAGATCACAAAGTTATTATTCCTTTTTGACTTGCATGGTTAGCCAATTTTAAACACCCTGAGCACTGTTTCATTTAGGAGAAAAAAGCTAATAATGGAGCGCCATATTTTCTTACTGCAGCCCTGCTTTATTTACACAGACAGTACATTAAACCCTCTTTACTTGGGCAGAACAGGAATGAAACAGCAGGAAACAGTTTCTTTGTTCACAACTCTGAGGCAGCATTTAGTCCCAAAATCATTTTCTCTATGTTCTTTCATTCCTGTGTTTTTCCTTTTGCAGCGCCAGCTTTTTTTCCCCCCCCATAAACCAGATGTAGTGGAGGTTTTGTTTATTTTTACTGCAATAAAATGTCTTCTAGGAAATTTAGAAAGCAAGTTGTCCAATGAACAGCAGAAAAATGCAATGTGAGTTCCTATAAATTTGTACCCACTCTCCGTGTCTCTACTTCCACTCAGAGCTCAAACAACACAGACAGTGATCATGTGGCTGATATCCATTTGCAGTTTGGCTTGAGTGCATATCAAACTGGAAAAATAATTGTTAAATGTATGCTGTGGCCTTTCCCTCAGCAAGTTCCTAGCTTGAATATCTTCACTTGGTCATTGATTTTCACGCAGCTTGTAAGAAATGGTTATGTTTGAGGTTTTCGCTGTAGAAACTAGGGAGGCTGATGGCCAGACAGCATTGTCTCATGTCTTATTTCCTTAGGATAGCCAGATGAAAAATAGTAAATGAATCCACCTTTTTTTAAATTATTTTATTTCAGTGAGCTAAAGAACGAGAGAAATAAGGAGGGAGGCAGGCAGGCAGGCAGGCAGGCAGGCAGGCAGGCAGGCAGGCAGGCAGGCAGGCAGGCAGGCAGGAAGGAAGGAA
>JAWWLV010000045.1:52235342-52259273 GCA_035041135.1 Platyrinchus mystaceus | reverse complement strand
AGGAAGGAAGGAAGGAAGGAAGGAAGGAAGGAAGGAAGGAAGGAAGGAAGGAAGAAAGGAAGGAGGAACAATGGAAAAATTGCATTTTAAGCTAATGCAACAGGAGAAAGGAAGAAGGGAATGAGCAATTGAAGAGAAACAGAAACAAAGAATCAAAAGTAATCTACACATAATTTAGGTAAAGGAATTTTACACTGCTTATTTTATAAAATGAATTTTAGCTGCCTTGCAACTACAGGTGTGGTTAAATCACATTTCTCTATTAAAGGATAACAAAATTTAGTTACACCATCTGCAGAAACAGCTGTCAGATGTCTGCTTTCTCTGTTTATTTTGGTGAATCTGAGTAAGTTTGGACCTTTGCACTTACGCTCAGCATATATATAATTATATTAAAAGCACAGGTGACATGATATGGTCCTTTCTTAAGCAGATTTTAGACAGATGCTTAAAGATACATGTTCCAAAATGCTTTTGGTTAAAAGGATAGATATTATGCTGTGGTCAAACACCCAGTGTTGAGGTTTGGACTGGTGTCCAGCAGGACCAAGGGAAGTGACAGGGAGCTGTCGAAGAGAAGCAGGAGGTCCTAGCCTGGGTCCTTGCCACAGGCCCAGATCCATAGGAAAGGGACCTCCAACCAATTCCTTGGCCCCTCTTGCCTCCTTGGGATGAGGGTTTCCCAGATCATGCAGTGTCTGCTGCCACGTGGCTTCAAACTCAAAATAGAGAGGTACAGTGTGACCAACCACCCGCTGAGCTTCCTGCCCTAATCCATGCAGTGAGGAGCATCCCTTCCTGCCTCTGCCCCTCACTGTTGCCTCTCCTCCCTCTGACACGGTGCCTGCCCCTGGTGAGCAGAGAGATCATGCCACCCTCCGATGCTCACACTCCACCTCCAGCCTTCACGATCAGCACATGTAAGACAAAGGCTGCACCAGCACTGACAAGGATGTGCAGAAGTGTTGTAGGTTACTGGTGTGCAACCACGCAGGATGACATCGTCACTTGTTCCAAAGCCCAGGTGAGAAAATGGCACAGAGCAGGAGGGAGGAATGCAAGCAATCATCATGGGGTGATTCAGATGTGAGCAAGGCAAGCCCAGAGGCAAGACATCAGCTCAGGTGTGATGAAGAAATGTCACCATCCCTTTCCAGGTCACTGTGCTTCATAAGTGGGCACCTGCAAATACCAAGCGTACAACTCCCACCTCATCTTCTCCTCCGTCTTGCACTTTCACCACGTCGTGACATGTGGCCTGTGCAATTTGTCACCCTGCTGCAACTACTCCATGGGGTCACAGAAAGCTGCACCTAACAAAGAGCAATGGAGCATAGCAATATTTTAAAACTGGTGAAGAGGCAAGGTACAGATGACAAGAATCAATCAGCCTGAGAGCCTAACCCCAGCTAACACATTATTTAGCTGGAATCCAGCTAAAGGAGCAGAGAGGATTTAGGGGTACACCTCCAGACATGAGCAGGCAGGCTGGCTACCCTTTTAAGGCAAAGATGGAGGTCTTTTTTCTAGAGGGATCTTAGATGGATTAGATAGGCCAGATGAGCAATATATGGATCAGATGGATCAGATGGATCTAAATGGATCAGATAGTGTTGCTGCCCATCTCAAAGTTGAGCAGAAAATGTTTTGCTCTTTGGGTTCAACTGTCCTGTTACTCTTCCGTGTTTCAGATAAAGCTTTTTTCAGGGCACTTAATTTGTGCTGACATGGCTGGTGCACTCATTGGTCTGAGCACCTTTGTCAGGTCCCCCATGTCCCATGAGAGCTTCATGGGAGGGAGCTTCCAACTGCTGACTAATGAGTTGCTCTCTCCCTTGTCCCGGTTAAAGCTGCAGATACGTCAAGTGACAAGTGTGGGTTTGCTCCAGCCATGTGACAATGAATAAACCCTGACTGTGTGATTCAGATCAGGCAGATGCTGTGTGATCTGAGTGAGGATGCAGGGGCTGATGCGTAGGTTGGAAGAAAGTGGAAGAACCTGCAAACTGGTGTCCTCCTTATCAGGCAGAGAAGTATGTGTTGGTTAAAACAAAATGTTTGTTTTCTCCAGCAGTGGCTTCCCTGTGTCATACTGCCTGTGCCCTCAAGTTTGCTTCAGGAGACATGCAGTGAATCATGTTTAACATTGTTTGCATTTGATTTCAGCACTGTGTGCCAGGCAAAAAAAGATGGGGTGGGTCCTGACTAAGTCCTACAAGAACAGCAGACTAAGGTCTAAATAAGAAATGACAGGGAAGGCGGTGAAATTATCTTAACTGTGGAGTTTGTGGATTCCCTGGTGATTTTTGGCATCTATACCCAATAGTTCCCTGTAGCAATAGACACACTTCAGAATGTGGTGTGGAAACGGCACTGCTGCCTGGTTGGAATGAGCACTCCCTCGTTGTGGAAGGCCAAGTGGTACAGCTTAGCTGTGTGGAAGATGCTTTGGGAGGCAGAGGATGTCTGCCTGCTCAGAAGCAGAGGATGTGACATGATACGATAGCGTGGCTCACTGCCATTGGACCCAGGTTGTAGCTATTACTGCAGATAATTGCAGGTGTTTCAAGTTTGTCAGTGTGCTTTTTCCAGAACTGTGTGTCTTAGCACATTTCAAAAGAAGCAAGCAACCCACAATAAGCATGCTAATTAGCAAGTAGCGCTGATGAGAGACACCAAAGAAATGCTGGAGAAAAAAATGCCACAAATGGTTCATAGGATCGGACGTTGTGACTCTCAGCCAAACTCAGACCCTGCAGTCAGTCTCCTGGCTTTGTGGGGTGACATTTCTGGACTTTGAAGTCACATTTTCTGTTGACACCTTTAAGTGTTGAAGATGAGCCCACGCTGTCATCCCTGGTGTGCAGAATCAGAGGCAGATGGGCTAGTACAAATCATTCCTGTGGCAGAACAGAACAGCACACAGCCTGCAAGCCCCGCAGCAGGCAGGCACCGGCTGTGGACACGACAGCCCGGCTGTGCCACTGTGCCTCTGGGTGCTGCTGACTTGGCTTTGTCAGGTTCCTTTGGAGCAAGGATGTCCTTGGTCAAGCCAGGCCAGACACATGCCCTGCACAGGAGGTCCCAGCTGGAAACCTGACTCCTGGGAATGCCAGGAGGCTGCTAGGACTGCTCCTGGCTGAAGGAAGAGACATCTCACTTCAGAAACAAATCACAAAATCTTCACTTTCCTATTCCTATAAACCATATGAAATCCATCCTTCTTTTCCTTCTTGTTTTTCTGGGCTCTCTCCCAAGTGTTCTCTCAGAATTTCCATGAATATTAACTCACAGCATAATGGAAACAGAATTAAAAAACACATTCCATCTTTTTTCTTGTTGACCCCAGCTATTTTAAGGTGAGGGTGTCATGATGGATGAGCAGGGAAGTTAATTTCCATTTTAATTTCAAACTTCAATGGAGTGGGTCACCCGCTTCATTCTCTGAATGAGGCGTCGTGTGCTGAAAGCTGTTATCTCTAGGCTTGGCTGCATTAAGAAGTGCATTACATTAACTTCAAATCTCTTCACATTATATTTAAATTCTAGGTGTGCCTACTGGATGGATTTGCAAAGACTACTGTTAGCTTAGGAAAGCCAATCGCTCTCAAGAAGCTGTACAAAATTCTGTATAAAATGATAGACATCAAGGCCCTGGATGGGACTGAGTGAAGGAGGGTCCTTCTTAGTGTGTCTTTCAAGTGAAGTAAATACTGAAGAGGTAGAGGGGGTTGTTTGTGTCAAACTGAAGGAGAAAACTTTATATATATATTTTTCTCAATATAAAAAAGTGTTTCAGGTCATCCTGAGGTCTTTCTGCTCCAGCCAAGAGAAAACACTTCACCATTGTCTTGTGAATCTTCTGGGAATCTTACTTTTTATTTTATTTTATTTTTTTAAACAGAATTGCTAGTCAGCTATGAAAACCCACTGTTTTGAAACTCAGTGGCTAGAATGCTGTTTGAAAGACTGAAGTCACTCTGAAAATCTTCAGTGTGATTTAGGCTTTTCCAAAATGGAACATCTCATTTTGCACATGTCTAAGTGACACTGCATGACATTTTCAAAATTCCTCTTTTTCTTCACACTTTTTTTTTTTCCCAGCCAAAATTATTTGCTGATTTTGACCCAGTTTTGCAAGTAGTTCCATTTAGTGTTTGTCAAAAAATTTTCCAGATGATCTAGTTGTGCTGAGGTCAGAGGCCAGGAGAAGACATGAGCTGCAACAAGGGCTGTGTGAGGAAGAGGGGCAGAGGTGTGAATGGTTGATCAGGGGCACAGCTGCTAAGGGTCTTGGCCACTGTCCTCATTGTGGATGCTTAAATTCAGCAAATGGGGTGTCACAACACGGGACACGCTCAGGGAACAAAAAGTAGGCGGAAAACCTGGAGTGCAGAAGGTGCCAGGAGAAGAACTGAGAGAAAACAGAGAAAGAGTTAATTGGAACAACCAAAATAAACCAGGAGTGTATTTTTTGGTGACAGTAAAGCCACACTAACTCATCACAGATCAGTAAGCAACTGAATGCAACAAAAGTAATTTAAAGCAGACTCAGGTCTATGAAGATGGGTGTGCAGAGGGTTAAGCTTAGCCAGATGAGCAATATATCTTTGCCTGAGCTGGCCCAAACAGGAATGGGGAGAGGGTGAAGTCCAATTGCAGGCTCACATTTTTTGCCCAACTGCCAGTATTAAGATTGTGAGCTCTCAATCTCACTTGCAATAAGCCAGGCTCTGTTTGCATCCCTATCCCTATGGTGGCTACAGAAGCCAAGTACCTCAGTGCCCAGACACATCCTGGAGTGGGTGATGTGAAGTGCTGTGCACTCTGTAGGGTTCCAGGTGAACAAAGCACTGAAAGCACAGATGATATCCCCCAAATCCACTCCTGACCTTGGATAACACCATGCTTTTTGAAGGTAAAGCCTCCGTGTTCAGACACTGGCTGAGTTTCTTCACAAGCCAGGGTCTGAGCCAGTCCCCTGTGGTCAGGTGGCAATGCCAAACCCATGGCATGCAGCAGAGATGAGCTATGTAGGACAATGGGGGCTGCATCTGCAGGCAAAAAAGGAAAACAGAGACAGGAGCATTTGAAAACATAATGAATCTAGGAAAGAGTTTCGGAAAACAGCACCTTAAAACTTGCAGTCAGTTTTCCCCTCTTCCCTTTTTCAGTGGCCATCCATCCCTCTGTGCTGGTCTGGGACAGAAGCATCTGGTGGGACTACACAGCACTGAGATGTCACAGCAGTTAGAGCCAAGCAGATCCTCTGGACCCATGGGGACCTGTCCTCCCTCTGATTATTTACGTCTTGGGCTGGCTTCCATGGTAAACTACGATAGATCTGTTTCTCTTTATGTCTGTGTTTTTCTGTGATATTTAAGGAGAAGAGACATCCATGGGAAAGAGTACTCACACACAGGGCTGGGGGAAGTCCACATATTTTAGGTATTCCTCAAGGATACAGAAGCTATCCAGGGATAAAGGAAGCCCAGCAGCTTTGGACTTGTGCAAGCAGTGGTGGAGGGAAGCACAAAAATAGAGTCTGGTGATTAAAATGTAAAACTTGTAATTACCTCACTCTCCCTTGCTGCAGACCAGGTATTCCATACCCTGTATATAGGACATAATACTCTGGCTGTTTCCTTCTCCACAGCCCTCCTGGGCCAGATGGAACTGGATGTCCTGGATGTCTTCTGGTCCATGGTGCCTGGGTGGGAGAGGCACTGCAGCACCACACTGCCACAGCCTCCACAGCTGCTGCTTCCCACTGCATCCCCTTCCCCATCCTCCCTGGTATGCTGGATATGTCTGTCATCACATAACCTGAACCGTCAAGCATTACACAGGAGGATGCTTGGGAGATCTCGGCAAGGAATATAGAGCCTTTTACAGAAAGGGAGCGGGGGGGAACAAATGGTACTCATCTCTCCAGGGTTAATTGGAGAGACTTATTGTAAGCTCTGGTTTCTCCTCTGCATAGAGGAATAATGGTGTAGATCCTCATCTAGAGTAAATCAGCATTGCTGCACAGCCAAATGAGCATCCCTCAGCACACACAACAAGTTGTTCTCTGGCAGTCTTCTTTGCCAGTAAACTGAGAGCATCCTTCTCAGTTCGACCTGAGATCAAAATCTTTAAATTCCCGATGGCGCCGTTGCTCCAGTAGCTGTCTCTGGCTTTGGCTATGTCCTATATACTCTGCCTTTATCTCCCTGTTTCTCATGGGTCCCCTTTCATTTTATGAATGTTTTTCCAGTGAAAACAACAAAACAAGTAAGGAGCTCTTGGGTATGCTCAGAAAGGAAGAATGACTCCACAGTGAGGGGCCACAGGTTGGCCAAACCATGGTCAAGTCCTTGCTCTAGGCTCCCCAGGCTTCTAAGCTATGAAAATAAGGGTTAATAAAATAAGCATGTAAGCTCCCCTAGCTCTTAACCCATGAAAATTATTTCCTGTAAAAATATCAACTGAAAGCATAAAAGTCCAATGCTAGGGAATGTTGGAGGGTCTTAACACCTTCATGCAGTTTCCACCTCATCCTACAAGTATTTAAGTGTGGTTCTGCCCTGCCTGAATGGTGCAGGTAGATGAAGGAGGCTCTCTCAAGCACCACCTGGAAGGAGGAGTCAAGCTGTGCAGTGATTGGTTTTGTACAAGGCTGATCTCTTAATGAGGAGGAAGCAGCACTTGGCCAGCTCTTGACTTAGGGTGATGACAGAACATCATCAAGAAGAAGGGGACAGTATAAGCCCCAACCTGACCAACAACGGCTTGGAAATGTAGAACAGAAGAAGAATTAAAGAGCACTGCATTCTGTTTTTAGAAGCAGGGAAATATAAACAGGGGAAAAAAAGCTGACAGAAACATGTCAAGGTTAAAATGAAACATCTAAGCAATGTATTGTTTTTAAACAAAGTATAAAGATCTGGTGAAAAAGTTAGAAAAGTTTTAATTCTGAAAAAACAATACTACAATCTAGGTTAGCTGATTCCTAGTCTAATACCTTAGTTTAAATTCACAAAAGTGCTGTATATCATGCCAACAGCTGCAGGTACACAAGGCCAGCACTGCTATGCCATAGATCCATGGTATGCCCTTCAATGAAGGAGAAAACTCACATCCCCCAGTAGCCTCTCATGGATACTTCAGGCATGCATTGGACTCCTTGGTTTGCTGATTTGACTCACTAAGTTGAAAAAAAATCAGTTTAATCACAAAACAAAAATGTTATTCTGTACTAAGATACTTAGCTGAGTTTAGCTGAGCTCAGCTGAGCTCTAGCATGGGAAAGACAAGGGCTTGTGAATGCCTTGATTCAGTTCAGAAGAGGTTGGGACAAGGGCACTAAAGAGCACAGGGATCTCTGGAACATTAGGTTTAGGAGGAGGATGAGTGATCAGAGGTTTAATGTACCAGAGAGCATGTTGCACAAGGGGTTTGATTCCACTCAACACCTCTATCCAGAACTTTCATATATGTGAAAGACAAACATTTAAGGCCCCTTTCTTCACACAAGGCTTTTGCTGTCCTTCGCGTGCCTCCCTCCTCTTGTTACAGTATGTGACTTGGAGCTATTCTGGCTGACTTGGTTGTATCCCCTCTAGATATATCCTCTGTCATCCTGGGATATTTCTGCTGTCATCACTGAGTATTAAGCCCTATTTTCAATGATAGACTAAAGAGATTTTTCTGTCAGACACAGACTTATTGCCTTTTGTTGACCTGGTGCTTTCCATTCCTCTTGCCCAAGTATCTCCCTGACTGTCTCACTTTCCTCAGATTAGCAAAGAAATGGTTCTCCCCAACTTATTGTGTAGAGCCACTAGAATGGCTCTATTGGAGCTGCAGTTCTCAAACAGAAATGCCCTTAGAGCAGTTTCACAAGCTTTTAAAATCCAAGAACCACATTTCCTTTCTGAAAGGGCTCCAAGCACATCCTATGCTGTGTCTCCATGGAGGTTTTCATTCACAAACCAGTAACAATTAATCCATTAAAAACATCTCTATTCATTTTCTTTATTCCATCCATTTATGTATTTTCCATCTCCTACATCAGAAGAATGCTGAGTGGGAATAGGTTAGGAAAGAAGGGGTTTTGCAGTCATTGTCCTGGTCACAGTCTGATACATCTCAAGTACCATTTGATGATACAATTCTTTAAGGGCTGTTTCTATTTTTTGCTCTGCAGAGTTCTGGTCCAGCAGAGGAAGAGCACTACCCAAGGACCTTGGTGCTTTCCTAGATGCTGAACTACTAGTATCTTCCATTTGCCTAAAACTGCTCAGCCTCCCTAGAATATCTCTTCCCTAAAAATAGTCATATTAAAACTGAAGTTTTGTCTTTAGAGAAGAGTAATAATCAAACCCTGAACAAAGCAAGAGATTACAGGTTTAAGAGAGTCCTTATAAAAAGGACTGAAATTAGGGAGTGCTAATATTTTCTGATGCCAGCCACTCATTCAAACACAGTCCAGGTCATTAGTAACTGGAAGTATTTCCTGCCTGCTGGATTTTTCATTGAGCTACACAGATAGAGGTGAAATGGAGAGGCTCCTTAGCACAATGGTCAGATGCCAACTCACAGCCCCCCAGCATAATTTTCAACGGAATTGAATGGTTCAAATGGGTCATGAACAGCACCTTTTTCACATGGCCTAAGTATTTTCCTCCACAGTCCTCTCCTGGTGGTGAGTAGCTTGCCTTACTGCTACCACAGCTGTAGCTTTTTTGTGGGTAAGTGGAAGATTTCACTCTTACGGGCTGCCAATTAGGTGGCTTTCACTACCAGCTAGAGCCGGAAGGATCATTAAGTGCAGCCTTTTGTCCTGTGCTTTACAAAAGGAACTATCAGCCATTCCAGAGGAGAATAAAGACTTCTCCTACCTCCTGAAGTCCAAAATATGGAACAGAATAACTTTCAAAATGTTGGAAATATGTATTGATTTACCACAATTCTTGTTTGCCATTTAAAGAGACAGCTTGCCTTTTTTGTATGACCCGTGGCATTTTATTTCAGTGTTTTGGCTTTTTCCTGGATCTCCCCTTACAGTGTTAGTGCAAACTGCTGACCAGCTCTTACTCATAGGATAGACATTTCTTTTCCTGCTACTTAGCATAACTGTACCATTTTCTTTTCTCATAAATGTAATAGTGTCTTTAATAGGAGACTGACATTCAGGTATCAAAAGACCCTGTAAATTCAGATCAGACAAAAACCCAGGCTATTCATCACTTATGTTCATTTGCAAGTATCTTCTCGAAAAGCAGCGGTCAAACTGCTCATGTCCTGGTCATATCCCAGTTTGGCAAACTTCAACTGCAGTTTGGGATGGAATATTTTTATTGATTCTCAGCCCTAAAGCTCTCCCCAGACTGTTAAATAGATGCCACATTTCATATCAGATATGAATTTCCTAAAGTGATTCCTGCTGCACATAGAGAGGACTAATATAAAGCCTTTGAAGTAAAGAGCAAAACCTGCCATTGATTCTGGATCATATATGTATGGGGTGTAGAGATATTTGCAAGTTCTTTGGGATAAGAAAACCACATAGATGCAGAACATCACTGCAGGCCAGTAGAAGAGTCTGTGATTCATTTAAGATGGAAATCATCCTGCTGTCTTCAATGGGAGATATATTTCAGAAAAATATGTATAGTAAATGTATTTTTACATCCTTAGAAGATTTTGGAATGACAAATATTCTTCTATTCCTTCATTGATATGAATCTACTGGGGGGCTTCTCTTTTCGGTTTCAACATTGGCAAAAAATACACAGCAAAGTGCTGAATGATGACCAACATCCCCCAAGGACAAGTTTCATCCCAGATGGTATATCCTTGAAAAAAATCCCCACTTTCAGTAGATGGGCATGACATCATTAAAAAAAGCTTCTTTAGAAAGTTTCTGACTGGGAATTTTTTTACAGACAGTTCTAAGAACAAGCTGCTACTGAGAAAGAGACTGGGAGGTATTTGGCTCCTGCCAGGCGTTGTTTCTTACTTTGATTAAGCTCTTAATCTTGTGTTTCCTCTGTGAGTATCAAGCTACAGAAAACTGCCTTATTCAGATGCCTAAAGGGAAATAAGATTCAACTTCAAACAAACAACAAGCACTGCTCCATTTTTGATTGTAATCTAGGGGGAAATGTATCATGAAGCATCGTGGCTTGATACCTCCAAAAATCAAGTTTGGGAGTCAGAATTTAAGAATCTGTCAGAGATAATCACTTCAAATAATGCTGCAACAGAAGATTGGTCTCACCACAAGAAGCAATTGCAGCAGGAGATAAAAAGATTACATGCTGAATGATCTGATGTGAATAGGAACGATGCTATTCTTAAAGCCCTGAGCTCCCATGATGCAGCATTTCAGCTTTGGACCAAAATGGTAAAGCTAAACTAGAATTGTGCACTGTTAACGTCAGAGCAATCAGCCTCTGGGATGAGAGTAGAATTCCTACTTGAAAAACAATTTTTTTTGTTGAATTGCAATTAATAGTATTTAAAACAGCAGCAATTAGAGTCAGTGAATCCGAGCCACACTGTGCTAGACTTTATTTCATGCATTATAATACACAACCATTGCCCCAAGGACCATAAATGTGTAAACATACAAACCAGAAATATGGTTGCAGGGGATACAGAGAAGAAATAACCTGTCAAATGTTTAGTATCATATCAGCATCACAGCCAAAAATACAATATGGGGTCCTAGTCAGCTACTTGCTTCAGCCAAGCACCCCCAAAGCTGTCTGCCTGCAGAATTCATCTTACTTTAAAGGAATCTCAATCTCAATGAAACTTTATCCTTGTGGGAATGCAGAGGCAAATGACAGCAGCTGTGATAAGGTAAATCCCACATATTAATCACCTGTTCTGCTTTCTCCTCTGAATTGAAAAGCCTTTGGAATGAAGCCTTTGGAAAGAGCCATTCCTAAGGGAATACAAAGTATGTCCACGTTTTCCTAGGATATGTGGGCACCTTTTCAGGGAAGTTAAAAAAATGCTCTACAGATGCTTAGACATCTGAAGAACAGTGAAAGTCAGGCTGGCAGGTTGCATTCAACCCTAGTCAAGCTGTGTTCAGGAAAGGTGAATTCAACAGAATGAATTCAACTCAAAGGAGTTTCTTGGGAGATTAAAGAGATGTTGTCACATGAGGAGAGACCACAAGAGCCCATCGCTTGAGTCCGGCTTCAGCTAAGCACAGCAGGAGGAAAATATCAGGTTGGGAGAACAGCTGCTCAAGTTATAGGATGACGTTAAAAAATGGCAAATGAGCAAAAGTTTTCCACAAATGCATTTAACCTTATAGCAACCCCTGCTGATAGGACTAGTGAGGTAAAAACTAGTGTTGCTTTTACAACGGAGTTTGTGAACTGGCTGTTGCGACAAGCTTTGTTATGGAAAAAGGAATAGAGTTAATTGGTCCTCCAAGGCCTTTGTTCTAAGAAGATACTGCTGTTCTTCAAAAGATACTTTTCTAGAAAAAAAAAAAACAATGGATTTTTTAAAAAGCTACGTGTTCCACAGAAATCTTGTAAAGTCTCTTTCCTATTGCAACACCATTTCATATTTTTAAAAATTATACTTTTAAAACCTGAATCCTTTTGGCCAAAAAAACCCCAAAAGTTCCCCCAAAATTCAGGAAACTGAAAAAGAAATTCTCCCCACCTGAAAAGCAAACCCATGAACTGCAGTTATCTTGGAGTTTGTAATAGACATATTTATAGCGATTTTTTGACCCTCTCCTAGCCCAAGATGATTAATTTTTGAGAAAGTTTGAAGCCTGCCTTTAAAGGATGTCTTCACTACCACATATACCCATATCTGTTGTCTCTGTGGAAAAAAAAAATAATTATAATACATAGCGTTGGTATTGGTATATTAATCACACATATACAATAATTATTCTTGATAATGCAGCATAACAATGTAATACAGCATTAAGGTAGAAGTCTGATTACATGTCATTCAGCAAGGGTTGAGCCACTATATTTCGACACTGACTAATTTGGGAGAGTACTTATCCATCTTCCTGAGGAATTTCTGCAGCATTCCTTCCTGTGGGATCTGAGGACTTCACACCAGCTGGGCATTTCTCTCATAGTGCTCCTCCAAGATAGGAACGTGATGACCTCCCCATTCCACACCTGCCTCCCAGGGCTCCCAGCCTCTTCTTGCCACGATGGTACCAACCCTTTCTCTGGCTCTCTCAAGGGCAGCAAAGATCTGGTGTCACCTGGACAGGGCTGAAGTGAAGGACATGTCCCAAGAAAAATGCATCTGTGATGATGGAGGCCTGGTGTCTCTGGTACCAGAGACTCTGGCATCACCCAGATGTATGCTTTCACTGTATGTCCTGAAACAATAGTTTGATGTTACTGAATCTCATTCTTAGTTAAAATATGGGCACTTTATTTTTTCTTAGAGTGTATGTAGGAGGGGAGGAGTAGAGAGTTCTTGAGTAGGTGTAAATCCTCCCCTTCAAATTCCCCTTATCATTCCCTCAGTGTAATTCCAGTTCAGGGCACTGTGTTCATCTGCAAGGTAGCTCTAAGGAAGTATCCTTACCTAGGAGACATGAGGTCCCCACATCCACACCACTGCTGAGACACATTTGCTGGGAGTTAGAAGAAAACACTGCTCACATCTAAGATGAGGAGCCAAGGTTACAAAGCCCTCAGGGACAGCAGAAGTCAACTCAGCAGAGACTTTCCCAGATTGAAAAGGATCTGCATCCTGGATAGACCCAGGGACTTGTAGTCAGAGCCTTTTTAGGAGCTTGTAAACTGACCATGGAGGCAGACCCATTAATGTAAAAAGCTGGAGGAGGCACCAAAGGGCTGACAGAGAGGTTGGCAAGGAGAAGCTGCAAGAATGAAGCTAGCCCAGGAGAGCCAGGAATTGCCCATCATTCAGCCCAGAGCTACAGCAACATGAAAAGACAAGGCAATCAATCTTTCTAACTTACTTGGCTACATGATCAAGGAACATTAAGCACTGCATCATAAGGTTGCTGTACTTGGAAAGGTATTTCGAGTCCACAGTGTACTGAACCGGAGCATACTGAGCAAGGCTGGATGGTAGGTTATTGATTGATTCTTACAGAGACAACTACCTCCTCAGCATAGCAAGAAAGGACCACACATAAAGATCACGCACATGAGCTATACAGCTCTTCCCCTCCTTTAATCAGACTCCAGGATCCAGGCAAATGGAGCACATCTGAATGTCTCTGGCAAGAACACGAACCCACAGAGTACAAAGACAGTGTGGCGCAGGCAAGGTTAGAAACAGCTGAGCCAGAGGACATGGGAACTCAATCTCACTTCAGCACAGGGACCTGTCTATCCCTGCTTTGTAACAGGTGGACAAACAAATAACAGGATCATATTTGATTGCCCCCCTCAGAAATGTCAGGTCATCATTTCAAGGGCAGCTGACTGAAAGGAATGTGTTTTTAAAATCACTGCATTTAGCTGTGACTAAAGCTAGCAAACAGGAAAGATTAATTTATTATTGTTATTCATGAGGTTGTGGGGTTTTTTGCACTTTTGCTTTTAAATAACTTTTCTGGAAAAAGAGAAGTGGATTCCCTCCCACCACACCCTCACTCCCCCAGCTACTTGACAGGCAGATTTCCAACTAATTACAACCTGAAGAATAAATAAGGTATTTCTTTTTGCTAACCAAGAGAATAACTTGTGCACATGCTTAAACATTTTAGTATAGGAGAACATCTATTCACAATTTTCTAAATAGTTACATTTTTTATATTCCTAATCTACATAAATATAATTTTGGACAAAGCTGAGAATCTAGAAAACTAGCATTTAAACTGATATTGTTAGCTAAGTCAAACCACATTACATGTGCTGGACAGAAGTCACTTATCAAAATATTTTACATTAAAATGTGTGTCTTGTTCTCCAAAGAAAACATGCTAATGGAAATTATTTTCCCCTTCGAGTTCACCAGGTCTGTTGAACTATTAGATCTCAGCCTAACTGTAAGTCCAGGCTTTGAAGAGAAAAACAGACTTTCCTTTTCCTTTGTCTATTCTGCTTCTCAGCTTTGACTGGGTTAAATGTTAGACTGATGTAAACTGGAAACAAAAGCAGAGAAAATGTTATTCAGCTGCAAAAGGGATCTCAGTTGTCAAAACGATCCACCGCTTCAGTAAACTTTCACTCATGGCAATTAGCCAGTTCAGCCAGTTTTTAAAATTTATAGCAGTTCATCTCTCCTGACAACTGTTATTTTTAAACCTTGGTCCTTCACCTTTCTTACCCTCCAGAGGAAACTGTCCAGATCCTTAAGGGTAACAGCAGCCTCTGCAGCCTGGCCTATCTGTGCTCCCCCCAGGCTGCAAAGGCAGCTGGCTTGGCTAGGGTACAACCAGGTACAGCTGGCACCACTTGCATAGGGAGAGGGAAGGTGAAAGAGGCAGAAGGTGCTACAGACAGATGCTATAGAAGAGGAGGAGATAGCTGCCCAGGTGGCCCACCCTGGGTTAGATGCCTAAACAACTCACTGGGAGAATTAGGGTTTGCAACCAGTTTCCTTGCAGACTAAGTGCTTAAACTAGCCAATACACATCTGAAAAGAGAGTTATGGCTATCTCCCATCCTTCTCAGGTGCTTTGGTGACTCAGTTGCTGGGTGTAAATATTGCAAAAGATCAAGGTGCTTGAATACCACCGCAAGGGACTGACTGCCTTTTAAAGCATGTACGTACCCATGACTTATTTTTGTTCTGAAAGTAACTTATGTTCTTCCCATATGGATGTTTTTGAATGCAGTCCCAAAATAAAAACCTCCACTTGGTTGGGAGTGAGAGTACAGAAGAATGAGCAAAGCTGTGAACAGCCAAATTCTCCAGGGAAATAAGTAGCAGTTAGGAGTTCATAATCAAAGGCTATTTCATGCCTTTATAGGTATTATTAGACTCCTAAAGGAGCAAGTTAGACTTGGAAACTCCCCATCTATGAAATTTGCTCTGTAGAGTCTTTGATGGAATTTCCATGTCATCTCACCACCAAGTCTCAGATCCTGGGGGAGCACTGATTAGCAGTTGCTGAGAACATCATCTCAAAAGCAGTTCCCACAGATTTGGAAGGTGCATAAAACTCCTGTGGTTGCAGGGACATATGCCCAGGGATTACCCCAAGGCTCACAGCAGACAGTGCTCTGGGCCAGAGAAAGAGAGAGAAAAGTGCCCTTGGCAGAAGATACGTAAGCAGTCAGTGCCTGGGGGCACAATAGGGCTGAGGAAGCCAAGACTGATGAGGACTCCAACTCATGCTGCCTGAAGGGTGAAGCTAAATGTCCATAGAAGAATACACAGCCTCAGTAGCAGCTGATTTATCAATTCCAACAGAGGCTAGGAGTGAGCTACAATACATGTAGTGTGGATGATCCCATGAACAGGACTCAAGAGAAAAGCTGGGAGATAAGTTACCTGCAGTGCAAACGTGCTCTCCGATGAGAGACCTGACTCAGAATCACACCAGCCCTGTCCTACTGCTGGGGTGTAGGACACACAGAGTTCATGGTCAAAACAGCAGATTATTTCTCTCTTCAGGTATTGAGTCTCTTGAATTGCCTCTTAATATTAAAAACTGACTTTTTCCCTCTCCCCATGCCCCTATGCTGCCTTTGGTGCAGGTAGGGATGGGCCTCAGTCTGTTCCCAGCACAGGATGGCTATTAGCACTTATACCAGTGCAGGCTGGGTGGGTGACCATCATTCCACTGTTAAGTGGTAACTGCAACATAACGTTGCCCTAGCCCATTATTTCCCCACTGTGCTCTTCTGCCAGGTAAGCTGTGTGCTGAAGCACCCTCTGCACAAAGCTGACGTGCTGCACAGTGTTTGGGAGATGTCGAGTCCCATCTTCCCCCACACATACACAGCTTTCTGAACTGCGCCAGCACTGAACACAGATACTCCATCAGCTTCTCGTATTTATTTTCATCTGTCAGAAACCAAATCCGAGCCTGAAGGCTTGCAGGAAGATCCTGGAGTCCAGAATGAGGTTTCAAATAGGGGTAAAAGTCACAAGTATTTATACTAACTTGTACGGTTTTGTGCATACAGAAAACATTTGAAGAAAGCCAGAATTATCAACTATATAGCAGATTTTTGCTGTATCTTTAATGTTCAACTCTATACCCGCATTCATGTTCAAGTTGGCTAATATGTTTTGCAACCATATGGAGATGCCATATTTCAGACCTGCTGTAAAAAATATGGCATCAATAAAATGCCGTATTTCACTTTAAAAAGTATTGAAAGAATAATCTGGTCTACTAGTATTGAATACAGACAGGGAAATTGCACCAAATTGGCTTTATCAGTAAGGAAGAGGTGGAAACTGGAGAGAACTGGCTGAACCCCAAGTCTCGTTTAGCACTGGACTCTTTGTGACAGGTATGAACCATCTCCAAATTCTCCCCGAGCAAGTGGAAAAGGCACTCTCCAAAACTGACTCCAACCAGTGTCTTGAATGATTTCATGTATCCATGATAAGTCTCTTCCCACAACTTTTTTGCTGAAAACCTCTCTTCAGAAGAACAGGGAATTGTATTTTTTCTGGATTGCCGACTGTACCAATGCACAGACCACTCATGAGACTCTGACAGTGGTGCCAGACTGCCGTTTAATGGTTAGACTGTGGATGTGGTTTATTGCAGCGGAAATCACTGCAGCCTTTCAGCACGGGGCAGCTACTTACCCACAATGTACTGAGATGCTTTGCAGTTACAGATGGAGGCAGAAATGACTTCCATAGGTAAACTGCATTAGTCTGTCTATAAGCCCTACATCCTGACTCTAACAGTAGAAAGACAACCTCTTAGTCTCTTGTGGGTAAGGTCTAGTGTAAACTCTGATTTACAAGATTGACTATCTCTTCCAGAGTGGATTAACAGGCTCTGACTCTACTCTCTTCTTTTAACTCAGATGGGGATTTGCAGCTGTGTAAACGAAATGAGAATTGCATCTATATCTGTGCCAAGAAAATGTGCTAAATATACAAATAGGCTGAAATGAATACGATTTAATCTTCAAAGCAGACACATTTTGAAGGATTTGATATCTTTTCCCTTCTAAAAGTCAAGCTCTTGCTGTGACCCTGTATCTACAGAACGATATTGTTTGGGGGGACCCACTAGCTCTTCCTTTGGCTAGGGACTACCACAACCCAGACCAGCTAAGGTAAGGAGCAGCCTCTGTTTCAACACCCTTATAAAGAGTGGGGAAAACTTGGAGGAGCTTGCTGGGCAATTTTATCATCCCATGTACCCAGGACTAATTGCAATCATAAACCTGGTTCACTTCCAGCTAAGGAAAGACACTTACCAGCAGATTGTAACAAGGTTCTCTCTTGCTGGTCATTATGGCAAAAAAAATGAAGAGGAATGAGCCCATATGGTGTTCACGAGGAATTGCATACCCAGTGGGCAACTGATAGCAGCCTGATATCAAATATTTATCTGTGGCTTGCTAACAAAATGAAAATCCACCTGGGCGGGATGAGAGGAGGAAATCCCTTCAGTGGGTGGCAGAGTGTGAAGGGATGTTGCCATTTTGGAAGCAGACTCATAACCAAGAGCTTTGCAAGCCAGTATTTGTCAGATAAATCACACAGAGGGAGGTTTAGGACAAGGTGTCACTTGCCCAGACTGGATTAGCTCTGTGACAAGGATGCCCATTTCTCTGCACTATGGCACTTTGCTTTCAAGAAGCCAGAGAGGCCACAGCTTGTTCAGGCATGTGCTGGTGGCCTTTGCAGAGTCATGTCAAAGCTGGGCTTGGGGCCATTGTGGCAGCGTTGTTGGCTTCAGCTAAATCTGCCTGTTTAGTAAGGTAATGTCCCCTAAACTCCCACTGTGCTGAGAGTTTCCTGTAAGTGTGCAGATAGATGTGTATGTAAGTGCATCATGGTGAGACCATGAGGGGAGAAGCAGTAACTCAGTCTGGAGAGGTGAGATAAGCAGGCAGGAAAGGGCACTCCTACTAAGGCAAATGGGAACACCAGCCCACCCAAGACATGGCATTTAGTGGAGTTTCTGCCACATCTGTTTGCACAGGGACTGTTTCACATCAGGTGTATGGTTTAATGAGAGGGATCTACCTTGCATTGCAATAGACTCACCGGCTGAGCTGGAAGGACTGGGCTGCAAATCTCTGGGGAAACAGTCATTTATCATGAGCTGCCCAGACTCTGGCATGAGCAGTGGGTCTGGCTAGAGACAACAAACCTCTATTCCTTATGTTATAGAAAAAAAAGGAAGTAAGAAAAGAGGTTAATGCTGCTTACTCTTGATAAAGCTTTTAGCTGCAAAATGTCACATTCTTCAAAACCCAATTAGCCAATCATGCCCCAGGCTTTAACAGCTGTAACCAAGAAAATTAGTTGATCTGCATCATGAAAACACAAAACACAGCAAAAAAACACAGCACACATGCTAATCGAGTTAATACGGTAAGATAGTCATGAGTGTTGACTTCATTGACAGTGTGGCCTTTACAGCCTCCCACAGAACACAGAGCCCACTCTGAACTCTGCCTCCAAAGTGCTTGAGGCCCTTAGACACAGCAACCACACCAAGCTGCCCCATAAAGAAACGAAGTTTTAATTACTGCTATCAGTCAGTCTTCAAGCAGTGGAACAACCAGCTCACCCAGATGATTAGCGTTCCTGCTGCTGCAAGAGCATGAGTCCAGCCTCGTGGAAGAAGGCAAATGTTGATTGACATCTTCCCACACTCATTACGCTGTTGTCTCCTTCCCTGGGAGAAGGGCATGCTCCCTTTTGTTCACGTCTGACAGCACCATACATCACCTCTCGGTTTCCTGCAATATTAATCCAGTGGCACCACCAAGAATAGCTCCAGACCTCAGGACAAGGAGGGAACTGCCCAGGGTCGGATTTTAGAAGCAAAAAAAATTATTCCAAGAGACAGTCAGATGGACAGCTTCCCATTTTAAGCTGTGTATTCCTTTTTTATCTGCACTGCCTCCCAGCCCTCTTCATAATGGCAGACTAGACCTGGATTTCTGTTTGCGAGAGTTCCCTGCAGTGTTGTGTCTGAAGGCTGAGATGTGCTGCAGCCTACTCTAGAGGACTCCTGAAATTCTTGTCACAGAGTTGTTCATGAAAAACAGGGCTGTGCATCCGCTTGGGTTATTTAGGGGTAAGAAAGCTCATTGTGATGGCGTGTCCTTGCAGAGTTGTGGAGATGGAAGAGGATTCGAGATGGTACCTATTTGCCAGAAGTCCGCTCCCTAGAGGGCACTTCCCAGCATCTGAGTCTGTTAAGCTTGATACAAACAACAAAAAGCAAAGCTGTTTTTCAACACTTTCCCTGGAGATTAATCTAAAACCAGTCAGATTCCAGCATTCAGAGACTGTCATAGCATCGGACAGAATGTTCTGCCAAACAGTTTGCTCTTCTCCTTGATGTCTGCATCCTTGGGGTGTTTGTGGACTACGGTTACCTTCTCTATTAGTCTCCCTGCTTGAGGTGTCTCCCATGTGCAAAGGCCTTTTCACCCATGGAGGGATGGATCTACAAATGCTATCTCTTTCAGACAAAAGGTAATTTTCATCAGGCAAAGAAATTGTTAATGCCATTGGAGATTTTTGACATGGTCCTGTATGTTTACCAAGGAGCTATGAAATCCTGTTTCCATGCAGCATTTTTCCTCTTGGGCCCTAAAATCTTTTAAAAAACATACAACACAGAAGCCTTTGCCCCAGCCCTCTTCAGGGCCGTTCTCCCGTACATTTTGTTTTCCAAATGTTACTGCCTGTTTTTCACAGGAACAGTAATAGGCAAAAGCCTTTCATCTGCCTTTAATTTGGGCAGAAAAACCTTGAGGTAGCAGATGCTCTTGTTTTGGTTACTTATTTCACAAAGGAGTTTATCTGCTATCTATAGGAAAGGTTTTATGGGTATCTCACACATTAAGTTGCATAATTCCATGATTTGTTGAGGTATCATTGTATCAACAACAGCTATCTCAAGAGATCAAAGGAAAGAAGTGTTCCAGGATCCATGGGAGAGTGTTACAGTCATACTTGCTTTCAAAGAGGAGTAATCCCAGCAAGAGGTCCTTGCCTCTTGTATCATCAGGAATGTGATGGTCAGGTCACACTTCCAGTAGTTTGGGTTTAGTCCCTGCTCTAAATAGGGCGAAATGGGGATGTGAAAAACAAGTTTCTTCCTTTACAGATTCCTGTAGTGGATTCTGGCAGGGTGTGACTGAGAGTAGAGGGAGATGTGACCATCTGGGAGACAAGAGTGATCTAAGCTGGACTCCAAGCAAGGAGCCAGAGGACACCCCACCATTCTCCAGTATGTTTCTGGTAAGCTCCCACACTCAAGCTCCTTATTACAAAATATGGCTGGCCAGAGTCGCCTAAATAGTAGGTAATTGCCTTTCAAGGCTCTGATAGTAACCAATGCAGGCCAAACTGCTTGTGTTTAGTTTTCTGGCTGACACACGTGGCCTGGGTAGCCAAGACCAATTTGCTGCCTGCTATTTCTCTCCCGTCTCTTTAGACATTTGGTTTGCATTTCTCCCTCCCAGGGAGCATCTGTGCTTTTTGTTCTTTTCAGCAGTTAGCATTTAATACAACTTGATCTTACTGTCTTCTCTACATATCCTTTCTCTCCTTAGGCTGCTGATGCAACCATGGTTGATGCTTTTGAACCTGGAATGTGTGCATATCTCAGGGTTACTTGTGACTGCATGCTGGGCTTCAAAAAGTAAGTGCCTTGTTGGGGTCCTGCCTGAGAACTGGAGAAGGGCCAAGTGTGTCCAATTCACTATGCAGCCATCCATCTCCCTGAAGTTTCATAACACTATCCATCTGTTCTTTCACTTCCTTACAAGAAAGGATCATGGGGTTACAGAGGTACCAATTAGCACATCTTGTTGAGACTGTGTTTAAAAATATTCGCTGTCCATCTGTGTGGAGAGAAAAATCCATTTCTGTTAATGTGGTTGTTTTCCTTCTGACACTTGCTGTCTGCACTACCCAACTAGGAACAATAAGTGTTGGGAAAAAGGGAGAGCTTTACAAACAGTGGGACTGGCCAGAGTCAACACTGGAGAGTGAGAGGGAAGTTTTGGATGAAGGAAGGTGGCAGAGGAAGGGGAAGTATTTGTAATGTTCCCCTTTCCCAGCCACACAGCCACACCACTGGAGACAAAGCCTAAAATGATATGGTGCCACACTTGAATTGCACTACCACAACTCTGTTAAGTACCTTCTCACTTTTATCTTGCTGGCCAAAGAGGGACTACAAAGGGTGGTTTTGCAGAGTGAAAGCACTGCATTGGCCACAAATTGGGATTTGTTTGTCTTACAGACGTCCCTAAAAGTCTCACAGCAAGACTGCCAGCCGTTCCCCACAGCCACTAACTTCAACTCTATCCGTTGTGCTTGGACTCCATCTGTGATCCTCTTTCACTGTCCCTGACAATGGTGGACAACAGAAATCAGCAGAGATGTGAAAGAATCTGGCTGTCCTCTCATCTGAGGGCGGCTTTGGTCATCAGGCCAAATTCAAGAAAATGGCTGGCATGGAATGCCTCCGAATCCCTTTGTAAGAAGAAAGATTGAGGGGGGTAGTGGCTAGAGAGGAGAACAATGAGCAGCTCTACGCCGTCCCTCCATCATCCCCTGCAAGGCACCCCTTCCAAGAGCCACTCAGCCCATTTTTAAATTTGTGGCCTGTCGTCTTCCTTCGCAGAGCTGGCACTTTCCTCTAGTGCAATGAAGCACTGTGAAGGCACTTACCATGTCTCCCATAACTCCCTCAAACACCTGGGATTTGACTTCCTAGCTATGTCTGTATGCTGTGTTAGTCTTGCTGCTGGTGCCATGGCAGGGAGAAATGCAAAGCAGCCGTGGCCATAAAGACACTAGAGAGAAACAGCAGGCAGCAAATCATGCTTGGCTGTGCAGTCCATGTAGCTGGGCCTGCGCTTTGCCCTGGACTCTGTTACAGCCTCAAAAGGCAATACCCTCTCTACACAACTCTGGCCCACTGTGTCAGACTGTCTCTTAGGAGAGACAGTGGTCAGTGAGCAAGGGGGATGCTGTCTGTGTGTGGCAGTTAGCAAGATCTGACAGTTTGAATAAAGCTGAGGTGCAACTCAGTTACCACACACAGATACAGGATATTCCAGGACCTCTCTGCACTGCAGCTATGGGACAATTAGGGAATACAAAACCTTTAGCTTAAGCAAGACTTAAAAATTGTTCTGTAACGTATTTCTCGGCTAATTATGACTTTGTGTGATCTCATTGTAGTTGGGACTGACACGCTGCAGTCTTAGGTTTGCTTAGCTTCTTTCAGCAGTAACCAGAGGGGAGGTGACAGTACCTGTCATATCATTCTTATTACCTGCGATTTTCATCTTAGTGTCATAACCTGGGGTTGATCAAAAAGGAAGCCTGAAGGGAGCTTACAGACCCCAAGCCACCAAATGTGAGGGCCTGTCAGTGCAGGCTGGTGTGCAAGCAAGAGTAAGATTGCCCACGTGCTGTCAAATAGACTGTAACCTTCTTCCTTATAGTAAGCTCAGTGAGTTTGGGCAGGCTCTCAGCACCTCTAGAGGTGTTGGCACAATGTCTGAACATCCCTTTCTCCTGTGGACCCTTTTACATGATTCCTGTGGGCCACAAACAGGGCAGCTGTGAGACAGAAGTTGGGACAGAGGGCTGGAAAGGCTGCTAAAAAGAGTTTGTGAACCTGTTCCCTTTCCACAAGTACATCCACTTTCAGGATAGCCGGGATGAGCTTGCCAACTCCTTCTGTCACCTTCCCCTGCCTTCTATCCAGAGGATGAGAAAAAGTGGAAGTACCCCAAAAGAATGTGTTCTCTTTGGTTAATCAAACCATTTAATAAATTCCTTGAAGCTCAGAGTCTGGAATGCTGGAAAACTGCACCCTGGCAAGAGACAATTTCTGTATAGAAAAGAGCTGTCCAGCTGCAGAGCAGGTAGTGAAGTGGCCGAGCTCCTCACTCACTTTGATGATCTTAAAAAAGCTTGGCCAGGTTTACTGAGAAACATATCAGGGCATGTTTGGCAGATCAAGGCACCAAGGGATACCAAAACCGAGGGATACCTGGGCAGCCAAGGGTTTTTGCTTCCATGGTGTCTATGTGGGAAGTCCTAGCACCTCTGACTAGGTGCTAATGGGACACTGAAGGTGTTTGTAGCAATGTCAGTGCTGCCTCTGCCAAGCATTTTGAAGCATGAGTCACCTCTTCCTGAATCATGAGACTGGCTTACAAGTTATTAATATTTATTTTTTGACTGAAAGTAGGAACGACCTGCCTTTACTTCCAAACCTTAGAATCTGTAGGATTAATTCCAATGATGTTTACCGAATTTTGTCAGCATGCATGAAAACTTTGGTTTGCTCTCTTTGTGTTGCTTTCATTGCTTTAAAATAAAAATAAAACTGAGGGGTTTTTTCCTTTCATCACACAGATCCAAATCTGGAAGGACTCATCAGCTGTTAGGAGATTTACTGTAAAACCACAAGGATTTGCAGTGGTTATTGAGCAGCCATATGCTTGGCTCAGTGCAGTGACCTTTTGCACCTCTGACCAAGCTGCCTATCTGTCCACTCTAAAGCTCTTCCTGCTGGCAAGAGTTTACATTAGCTAAGCTAGAGCGAGGACATTGGATTTATTCCCTCCTGCCCTTTTCAGTATTCACAAATAAAATTTGTCTAGCATGATAGATACAGTTGCTAGTGGTGTCTAAAACCCTCATAACTGAGGATGCAATGTGGCCAGTCTTCCCGAACGAAGAACTGGGAAAGGTCTTTTGACCTTTCAAGCCTGCGCAATGGATTTTTTAGGTGAGACACAGCCTGCGCTGAACTGAGCC
>JAWWLV010000045.1:52211593-52226459 GCA_035041135.1 Platyrinchus mystaceus | reverse complement strand
CCCCCCCCCCCCCCCCCCCCCCCCCCCCCCCCCCCCCCCCCCCCCCCCCCCCCCCCCCCCCCCAGAAGCTGGAGGTGAAACGTACATGGTAGTTGGAAGAATCTTTGTGTGCAATAAAGAGCAAGTTTGCTCAGAAAAGGAGGATTGCAGGATAACTGAAACTATATTCGCACTTGGAAGACCGTGCCTCCCTTCCATTTTCTTATTGTCAAAATGCCTTGAAAATCTCAAAGTATTTTTCTTCCTCTTCCCCCCACCCCTCCCCCTGATCAGGAGTTTTAAGTGGGAAATGCTGAAATAGTTAATTTCAAATCTTTCAAAATCAGTCTTTTTCACATATTTTAAAATAAAATCATAGATCTAAACTATTATTTAGCTCAAAAAGGAGAAAAAATCAAGACAATTATCAATTAAATATATTGCAAACACAGTTTTTCACTTGGGGTTTAACAAACTCCTTGGATTCACCCTATTTTTAGTTTGTTTATCTCTGTTTTCTGAGTTTCAGTTCCCCACACTTTCAGTTTATTTGACCTTTTTTTAACATTTCTATTACCCATCCGTAGTTTAGTTTTTCATTTATTTAAATATTAATGAGAGAACAGCAGTTACACATTATTCTTTTTCTTAATCAAACCAACCAGCTATTCTGATATAAATGTCTTTGAGGTTGAGGAAACAGGAGAAAGTATTCCATATAGCAAAAGTATTACAGAAATCATGGACAGAAAGCCCCTGCTTGGGAAATGAGTCAGTCTGCTGCTGTCTAGCAGAAAAGATCAGCACGGAAGTATAGAGCCTTTAAAAACAGCTTATGAATTTACAGCTTGCAAAGTAAATGAATTCTCTATGTCTCTCATACACACACGCTAACTCATTCCCCACACATGCATATATACAGTTCTCTGGTGGAAAGACAGGGAATGTGCAGTCTGCGACGCATATGAACTTTCTGTTTAGAGGAGAAAAGAAAAGATTTTTCCAATAGGCACAAAATCCCACCCCCTCAGCACCCCTCCTTCCCCTGTGTCTGACACTGACTCCAAGGGAGGAGTTGAGCCAATTATCTGTGAGTCCTACAGAAGGAAAATCTGCAATTTGCCAGTAGTTGTGAGAGTGAGAAAGAGAAAGGCAGCGAGGGAAGAAGAAAGACTTAATTGGCAAATATAAAGAAAAATCCTTTCTGTCCTCGAAAGAGAATATTTTAAAGCAAATCTCAGACCAGCAGAAAAGAAGCTTGTGGAGAGGGATGTACCAGGCAAGACCTGAGGAAGCGTAGACAACTTCTATGCCTGCACTGATCTTTCTTCACAGGGTCTGAGGCAGCATAGAGGCAGAGTGGCCAGCCAGATGCACCCACTACTCTGCACAACTAGGTGTTGCTCCTGAAATTCTTTCCCCCCAGCGGAGCCTACACAACTTGTAAGAAAAGACAGTGGGGGTGGAAGAGACTCTGCTTTTCCTTTTCTCGAACTGAGGCTGTGAAGGAAAAAGCTCATCTCACCAAAGGGAAAAGCTGTCACTGGTTCTGAGACTCTTCTTTAGCCCATGTCGGTTGCCTGATGCAGTAATTACCATTCATGGGATAACGCCCTCTGGAGCCCTGCGGTCCTTCCCAATCCTGCTAAGTTCTTGGGAAATACTGGAGAAGAACTGAGCCCAGAACAAGCAACGTGAGATCCACAGAACAACAGCCTTTTACAGCAGCAGCCACTCTTGATTAAAATTATCAGCTTCATCAGACTGCACCAAGATCCAGGACTGCTCCTCCAAGGAAAGAGAGGTAAGATATCAGCATGGAGTTTGGGATGAAAGTAGGAAACAAACATCCCACGGGAGTGATTTTGGTGTGCATGAAAATTACAGGGACACTAATAGTGATTAACAAGTGACAGGTCTGTTATGCATGATACAGTTTGTGTCTGCCTGTGTCCTTTTCAGCTGGGTGCAGTGATTTACTCTGGAGTGGCAAACAGAGACAGAAGCAGTAGCTGGAGACAGAGGAGTGCAGGAGAGGTAGTTCAGAAGTCTGTTCATGGATGGAGAGTGGTAGGGAGCATACGCCCTGATGGGAGGATGGAAAACTAAGGTGCAATAACTCCAGGAAGGTTGAATGAAGAATATCTTCCTTAGATATTTCTCTCTGGGTGCTCAGGATCAGATTTGTCAGTACCTCACTGGAATTCAGCCAAGCACTCTTCAGAGCGTACAAAAGCAGGTTTGTTGTCATTCACCCGATGCCTGCCTATGAAAAGAGCAGCGGTGGTTAGCAGGTAGATGACACAGGGAGTCAAGATAAATGGGGTTTAATGTTGATTTTGGTCTGCTGTTTCAGCTCTCTCTGGGCATATGAGCCTTTTACTTTATTAAGAGGAGATAACATTAATTGCCTACATTTCTATGACATTTTGAAATCCCTGCACTGTACCAATATAAAATACTAATGTAAAGTTTCTAGCATCAAGCCAGTATCTAAAGCAGAAGGTATCACTGGGAATTAATCTATGCTTAAGAATTTAATAAACTGGAAGGAAAAGATGTAGATTAAAGCCAGCTGGAGCTTATTTGTCTCCTTATTCCCTTCTGATTGATTTTGCTTTACTTAGTACATGAACATGTGATCTCTCTGTTTCCTCTTTTCTCTCTTTAATCTTTTTCAACGTATGAGTGTGTGCCCGTGCTCCCCCCTGCCACCTCTGGGTGTGAAGGCTAAAGTTTCATTCCTTTTCTGAAAAGGAAAGAAGGTAGACTGTGTTGAACTGGAGAAAAACTGGAGTGGGGGGATAAGAAGAGCAGGCACAAAACACAAATACAATATCCCAGTTCAGCAGCATGCTCTGGAGTCAGATTTGCAGGAGAGGTGATGAGTAGCAACTTCATGAATCAAAGTGCTGGAAAGCATCTTTTGACTTCAAGTGAAATGAAAAACAGTTAAGAAAGCACAGAAGTTCTCTTGACTGAATGCCTTGATAGGTGGAACAAGGACAGCATAAAATGATCAGGTCCCTCAGCACGCATGTTCTGTACAGGACATATAAGGCATTTGCTTAAAATGCGTAACTGTGCTCAATCGCTGATGCTTTTGCACCAAGTTGATCTCTAGCAGGTGTAAACCAACACGGTCCACTCACCTTCACGCAGCTACACTTCTTCATCTCAGTCTGAAGAGCTGACTCACTTCTAGATACTGATGCTGGGCTGTAAAGAAGTTTGTAGTTTTTCTCATTAATCTATCTCCCTGTTTTTCTCTGCCAAATAAGCCTGAGAGGGAGAAAGGAAGCATTAAGTCTGTTCATGGATGGAAGACAGTATTGGACTGGCTACACAGGAAAGGGCAGAGACAGTGTACATGGCAGTGTTGTTTCAGAGACTGAATATGGTGTTTCTGCACTATTGGAGACAGGTCCTGTTGTGACTAGAACACAGAGTCCAGTTCAAATACCAGATGTGCTCCTTGCTGTCATTCCCACCACAGTAATCCCAACAGTACCATAATTCTGCATGTATGTGTTCTTTCAGTTATGTTCTGGCATTACTGTCTGCCTCTAATATGTTGCTGTCCTGCCTGCTGAATATAATTCAGAGTGTAAGCTACTCTGAGGAAAGCATTGCATTTTCTTTTGTTCTTTAGGTAAGGCTGAATATGCTATTGTCATGCAGCAAATTATAGTAATAATAATAAATAGTTTTGTTTTGCAGTTTCCTTGGGCTATTGCACAACACTTGGAATGATGCTGGATCACAGTTCCAGAGACTTCTTTATTTAGCAGTTACTGTATCTTCACTGCTGCTTTGGTGCTTAGCACATGTTAAACAAAGTAAAATATTTTAAGCTCTTGACTGAGATAATTGTCAGCCACATAAAAGCCTAGGAGAAAAAACTGACTCAGGGCAAAGACAGGAATCCAGATCTGGACCCAGAAATGATATTTCACTGTACATAAAGTACTTGCATTGTAATATTAAATAAACAGCACCTAAGTTAAATAAACGACACAGTAGGAACTTGATTATTCTTTATTAAGATCCTAGTAACCAAAATAAACTCTTTCCAAAATGTGCTTTCTTTGGTCTAACCATCAGCTTTCCCCACACAGGGGTTGTATTTTTCCTTTCTGCACACAAATCATTTGAACAGGTACACAAGAAATGTCTGAGCATCAATTTTTCCTTCCTATCAAAGTTTCCTGCATCTGAGTGCTATGTTAAAATACAATCTCCAAGGTCTCTAACATTTCAGATGTCAGGGGTTGGAAATCTTATCTAATAGCTATTTAAGATGGCTGTCCTTCATCTTTTCTCCTGCTTGTACTTAGCACCCACAAAGACCGGGACACCCACAAGAGCTGTGTATGTATAAAGACTGAAGCTCCTACGAAATCTACATTTCTGCAGTTCTACCCATAGCCAGCCATCCTGCTGCAGTGCTGATAGTTTGCTGATAGGGAATTCTCACACTACCAGTCCAAAGAGCAAGATTAAAATCTGGTTTCTAAAAGGTCACTGAAGGCACAGATGTTTGAATTTATCACCAGCCAGTGCTATTTTGTGGCTCGCGCTCCCTGCATCAGCAGTGAAGGTTGCATGGGACCAGCTATTTAAAGTTACTGAGATGTCTAGCTGCCACGGATGTTAAGCATGATTTTTGTTTGTGTCTGACTTCTGGTTGATCTCAGAAAACAAGTATTATGCACTATTCCTATTTAGGCAACAAAATGAAGCGATCTAGGTTCTAATGGCAGCTGCAGTGGATGTAATATATTGGGGAATCTGACCTCTGTGTTTATATGTTTAAATGAGAACCAAGCTCTACTGAAAAATCTGGTAATGTATAAGCGATGCAGATGGTGGGAAGGAACCTGGTGTTTAAGTTGAAGCACAGCTGATAAATTTAGCCCTTAAAGTTTAGATGAAACAGCAAATTGCAATTCAAAAGCGTCTTAATTTTCAGTGTAAATGCCTTCATTTTTATACTACTTTAAAAGAAAAGAAAAAAACATACCATCACCAACAACAAAACCAAACAAACAAAAAAACCCCAAACCAAAACCAAATATTCCCTGGAAATGAGACTGAAAAAGTTTAAGCATTTCCAGTGAAAAGATTTCTGTATGGACCATTCATCTACTAACCAGGACTATGCTGCAGAGCACTCTTTGACAAGCCTGTGGTTAGGAGCTGCCCTGTTTTATCTTCCATTCAGTTTCTGATCTTTCCTCCAACTCTGCTCTTTCCTCTTTCAGGATCAAGCAATGATGAAGACCATGTCTGGTGGAAACTGCAACCTGAATGTCCCAGCCAAGAACTCATACCGGATGGTAGTGCTGGGAGCCTCCAGGGTGGGGAAAAGCTCCATCGTCTCACGCTTTCTCAATGGCCGGTTTGAGGATCAGTACACTCCTACCATCGAGGATTTTCATCGCAAGGTCTACAACATCCGGGGAGACATGTATCAGCTGGACATCCTGGACACCTCTGGGAATCACCCTTTCCCTGCTATGAGGAGGCTTTCCATCCTGACAGGTGAGAAAGTCGGGGGAAAGTCAGAAGATGGAGAACAGTGGGTGAGAGTTCATAAGGATAGACATTAGCTTGAAAAGTGTAGCACGGAGATGACTTTTTCTTGGGAGGAAGCTAAAGGGACTGCTTGACGCTGTTGTAAGGTACACTTCCGAGAGAGAGATTTCCTGTCTGGGATGCTCCGGCACTGTAGGGAATGCATTAGCCACAGAGGGGAAGTCCACTAGGTGAAGGTCTGAAATTGAAATTTCCCTCTAGTTTATTTCCCTTCTACCTTCCCCTCTTGCTCTGTATTTTTTACTGCTGTCACAAGTAAATGCTTGAATGAAATCTTGAGGGCATAAAGAGCAGCAGAGGACAAAAGAAACAGGCCATTATAAGACACACTCAGTGAAAAACAAATTTAAAATGCACAAGAAGAGAATTCTAACCTAGAAAATCTGGAAGAATTTTTTATTCCTAAAATTTCCATCCTGATTTCTTTGATTTGATATTCCAGTAAAGGGATACCTCTTATTCTGTGCTTTATCAGACATGTTAAAGGGGGTGGAGGGTGAAGGAAAATGGGGGGTTCCTTTTGTAGGTTCTCACTGTCAAACAGTTCCTGTTGTGAGCTAAAATTAATTTTTTAATTGTAAAAGTGACAGTAGAGATATCTGCAGCCACAGCTCACAGCAAAACTACTTTCTGGATTCGCTATCTACCCTTGTAGCTGGCCAGTGAAACATGACATTCCCATCTGGCCAAGCAAGAATCTGCATTCAGTGAGGTCCTAGGACCAGTTTCTGGGATGCAAATGTGAGCTTTTGTCCCTCAAATTCTCTTAGCATGTTCCACATGAATGTCATTCAACAGGCAATGATTTGCCTTATTTTCTACTTGCATAAGGAATTGTAAGTCAGGAAATGTCAAAAGGAAATGCCAGGGGGTCTGTGTCATTTATGAATTTCCTTTTTTCCACAGTCTGTTTCTCTTGAGCAAATGCAATGACAGTGGAGCAGTGCACACTGAGAAACCCCCCGTTACTGACTGAGGCATTCAGGACTGACTGGCTGTAAATCTTTAGTTCAGGTGTTGCTCCACATATTGTGTAAAGGAAAGGCCAAGGCTGAGTGGCTACTAGCTCTCCACTCCTTCTGGTGTCAGAACAGGCTGTGTTTTACACGGAGTTACAAATGAAAGGAAGAGAAAGGAAGAGCAATGCAGCAGAGCTGAGATAGAACCATGTTTACAAAAGAGAGCAAAACGCACAATAACTTACAAGCCCAGTGCAAACTAGGAACACAATCAGATATCACTGAAGTAACATCATAGCCAAAATCTTTTCTGTAGCACTACAGAAAGGTGTGGGGAGTTGAATTAGAAGAACTGAAGTACAGCTGAGCGAATAGATGCCAAAGGACCAACCAAAAAACATGGGGAAGAGATGACAAATAAACCTATTTCTTGTTTAAAATTTGTTCCTCTGACACTGGCTGCAATCCACAAACCTTTACAGTATCTTTTTTTAAATTGCAGGAGATGTTTTCATCCTGGTATTTAGCCTGGACAACAGAGAATCCTTTGATGAGGTCAAGCGGCTCCAGAAACAGATTCTTGAGGTCAAATCCTGCCTGAAGAACAAGACCAAGGAATCAGCTGACCTCCCCATGGTGATCTGTGGAAACAAAAATGACCACAGTGAAGTCTTCCGCAAGGTACGCACTGATGAAGGTGAGAATCTTGTCTCCAGTGATGAAAACTGTGCTTACTTTGAAGTGTCAGCCAAGAAGAACACCAATGTGGATGAGATGTTCTATGTTCTCTTCAGCATGGCCAAGCTACCTCATGAGATGAGCCCTTCTCTCCACAGGAAAATCTCCATCCAGTATGGTGACACTTTCCAACAGAAATCCTTCCGGATGCGCCGATTCAAGGACATGGGTGCCTACGGCATGATCTCTCCTTTTGCTCGCCGGCCAAGTGTCAACAGTGACCTGAAGTATATCAAATCAAAAGTTCTCCGGGAAGGTCAGTCCAGGGAGAGGGAAAAATGCACAATCCAGTGAAAGAGGCTTGCGCTTCTGTCTGAAGTCAACATCCACATGCAGTGCCTTAAATTAAAAATGGTCCATGGGAACACAGAACAGGCTCATGGGGTTTATTAAGAAAACCCAACGTGGAGAAAGGATAACTCTTCCTGTGGACTCTGCTGAGTCACAAATGTAAATAACATCGTCTTTGAAAATTACTGGGAAAAAAGCATACACCTGAGAAATGAGTGCATTTTTTTGTCTTTGTAATGTAGTTCCTCTTCATTCCCGTTTTTGTTTGAAGAATACAGGTCTGAGAAGTAAAGACTTTTCAACCTTATACTTACGACGAAAATAGGTCAAAAATGCACAGAAGGCATTAACACACAGCATGCAGCTCTTGCTAAGAGAGAGGAAGTTGTGTGTGTGTGTGAATCTCTGTGTGCTTGTGTGTATGTGTGCATGCATGTGTGGAGCTCTCCTTTTAAAAAGTGGGACTTGCATTTCAAAGGGCAGCAGTCCTAACTGATGATTCACAGATTGGGAGTGGATGGACTTCCACTCACTTCTGAGGGCACCTGCATTAAGAAGAACTTGATTTTATGTTTGTGGGAACAGTTACCATTTGACATTGACGTGAATGTTGATTTGTATTATAGATTTTATTTGGGATTTGGGGTTTTTTTATTGTCTGAGGGTGGATTTTTAGCAAAATCAGATAGCGTGTTTGACATTAAACAGTGTCTGCTTTCTACCACTGAAAGGTGGTTTTCATGTGTAAAATTTTCTAATATGTACATTGAGTGAAAGTGAAATTGTTCTGCAAAAACCAATGCATTTGACTGCTTTGCAAGCCTGTTGTGATATTGTTTCTCAAAGCAGCCACACCAACTCTGAGTACCATAGTACAAATGCCACCTTCTGCCTCGATGGTCACTGGAGAAATGATTCCTTCCTCTGCGTGTGCCAGCTGAGAGTGAACAGATTAATATGTAGACTTAGACCACTGAAGAGGCAGGATTGGGTTGTTCTTCAAAATTAGGAACTGAATGATTATAGGACCAGCTCCATCATATTTCTTCTGTTAACATGCCTCTAGTCATTTTGTTCATGGATTCCCCCACTGTCTGATAAAGGTTGCCTGGATGGAAACCTTTGCAGAAGTTCTTCAGAACAGAAGAACAGAAGCTTTGTGCTGCTGTCCAAACAGGGCTGAACAGAACTGGTCAGATAAATCTGGGGCTGTCCACTCACTTCTTTCCTTTCTCAGCTCAGTACAGGCTTCCTTGTCTTCAGTTCTCTCCCTGTTCTGCTTTTGGCTCTGTTGTTTGATGAGCTCCTGTATGCCCTCAAAGCCCAATATATTCTCTCAAATATGATCCTGCCACTCTCGATGACTGAAATGAGATGTGTGCACACATATCTGTGAGCAAAGCATGGCCCCAAGACTGTACACAACAGTAGAATATATTTGTTATATATACCTCAGAACAACCTTTAGATATATTCTCCCTTTCTCACCCTCAGTTTCTGTTCTTGGCTGCGTCTGCCTTGCTGTGTCTTGGGCAGAGCTGTGAGCTAGTTCTTGCTATAATTTGACAGGAAACCAAGAATGATGATTGTCTGTAAAAATTAGCCTCTGGGACTCAAAATCCCATATTCATTTATCAGTTCTGCCCTTCATTGTTACTGTATATTGACTGGTAAAATACACTGTTCTTTTATTCCTGTTGCCAAGGCAGCACCTTTCTGATCACGCCTCCCTCACTCTATATAAATATGTAAATGGTTTATGATTAAACCTGGTTTATTTATTACCCGTGTCCTGGTCTTTTATATTTTCTCCAGGAATAAGGAGGAAGGTCCTATTTTTATGCTGTGCCAGTACATCTAGGTAAGTGAGTTCTGGGTTACAAGTCCTGATGAGATCTTCAGTAAATTCTGGAAGAACCTTTTAAGTCCTCCAGACACCGGGGGCTACACGTTCGTCTGTTTGGAACAGAACTATATCCACATTTATCTGTCTGTCTATCTATCTGAACATTAACTTATATACACAGATACCTGCAGAGGTAGACAGTTACTCTTCCCCATGCTGCCTCCCACACAAGAAAACAACAACTCTGTTCTTCATGCACAGAGTTGATATGCTGATCCCTGGTGTGATTTAATGTGGCCTCTGCAGACACGACACTGTTTGTGTCAGCAGTCTCTCCCTCTCAACCATCTGCACCTCCCAGTTGTTTGAGTCCTGGTCCCCCAGAGCACATGCCCACCTCTCTACAAACTTTCCACCCAAGTGCATGACTCGGGGGCTCGTGTGCCACAAGGACGTGGAGGGGTTTTGAAGATGGAGTAAGAAGGGGACAAGTGTGGACATCGGGTGTGTTAAGAGGCTTTGGGAAGCTAAATGAGAACTCCTTGCACTATAGACCATGTGCTTCCTTACTGAGCCTGTATCTGCTCTCCCTGGCCTGGATAAAGCTGAATTTCAAAAGAGTCTTTATAATCAAATCTCCGCCTTTGTCTTAAAACATTGACCTTACAATTATTTTGCCTACTGTCCTTCCATCTCCCCAAAGACACCAGCTTCCCTCACCCTTCCATGTCCTCCCATTCCTGCCCTTTCCACCACAGATACAAAGGCATCCAGTATGGAGAAACAATGTTGCAGTGACAGCAAAGGCACAAGAGTAGGGGAGAAGGCTGAAGACCAAGGAGCAGGTGCTCACAGAGATAGGCTGGATCCCATGGGGAGACCAGTGAGCCCCAGATTCACAGTCCAGCTTGGCTGGCCAATGCTCAGGGCAAGAAGCATTTAAGAAACTGGCTGGGAATGAAGGTGAAACAGTATTACAGTCACCCACAAAAACAAATGGCAATAAGCAGATAATCTCATTAAAGCAATCCTAGTTTTCTCATTTCATTTTGTTACTGATGGTAATTGCTTTTGAAGTTAGATTATCATGCTCCTGAGGATATTTTTTTCTTTTATTATATCATTACAGTCATTCTATTAATATCTATATATTATTTGGGCTCTAGAAGTGCTTACAGCCCCTAAACCAGACAGTATGTGTATCAGTTGTTTATTCACAGTTAGCAGCCATTATGTTCTGAGAAAAAGGCTGGGACTGGAAAACAGAGAGCAAGGCTAGCTTCCTGCACAGGAGGTGTAAGTTAAGGTAGGAAGAGGAAAGGCAAATTACTTCTTCCCTGCTAACCACTGAATGTGTCTGGCAGAAAGATAGAACAGGGAAGGGCTTTATGGGAAACTCTATTATGTGCGTGCAGAAACTGTGAGACCTTGAAAGGAGCAAAGACCAGACCTACAGCCAGGTCTCAGAGGCAATGGAAAGAGAAACAATCTTTTTTTTCCCCGCTTGGGATTCAAGGCACCTGCACAGAACTTACTGCAACCCAAGAAGTCATGAAAATGTACAGCACTAAGAACAAGTCTGGAAGAAGGGATCCATCTGGAAAAGATGCTGAGAGCTGTTGTACCCTTACTTGGTCTTACCTGGTGTAATTAAGTTGCTTTATTCCAATAGCTACCTTGTCCTACGTTCCAGTTTATAAACCCAAACATTAGTGATACAAAGCCTTGATGATGTTTTTGTGTACTTTCAGAACATCTAGAAGGGACCTGACTGAGGATCAATCACAGCCCTGGAACAAGACAGGACTGAGATTTATTTTGTATATTGCTCAATACAGCAGGAAAGTCCTTGTCCTGAAGAAATGCAAGTCAACACATAGGAGCTACTATAAATATTGGCAAAAATCTAATTAAGTCACAGGGTCAGTACAAATCAGGAAGGAAATGGTGGTTCATGGTGAATTAAGTAAAAAACAAACTGGGGGTGGGAAGGACAGAGTGAAGGCCTGTTTTGATATCCAAAGGACTAAATTAGGCTTCTGTTCTGAAGGATCCCCAGGAGAACTGCTGCCACCAGGACAGCATGATGCTAGAGAGAGGCTTTCATGATGCAGCCTCACAATGAGCATTGCCTCTTTGAGACCCTGGGGTGCAACACGTCTGATTGTCTGGGAGGTCAAAGGGCTTTTACAAAGGCAAGTAGGAAATCGTGGGATAATTTTTTTAAAGGGCAGCAGAAAAGAGCTTCAAAAGGGGGCTAACAAATGTAGGATAGCAACAGGAGGTTGTGCAGGTAAAGAAACAATAAGATAGGATAGAATGTATTCTATAAATTGTAACTTTCGTCTTTATTTCATACTTCTCTACACACAAGTAAAATATGAAGACATTTTATTTAGCTTTTTTGTCCTTCCTCAAATGATAGCTGCTGCTACCACTGTGAAGAACCCACCCCCCACCTCTCATCACACCTTTTGCTGCCTTAGATTTACTCTCCTGTCATGCACCTTATTATGTGTTGTCTTACCAGCCCTGTCCAAGTGTCTTGGCTAGGGCAGGAGCTTACAAGCAGAGGTGGTTTTGAAGTAACTGATGATTATTTGATTTGATTTGAAATCACTATTACACTCAGGGGTTTTACTAGCATTACTGTTTCTGTAAAGGCTCAGATTAAAGGGTCTCCTTGAAAAAGTATGTAAAACATGAGATGATATACATTTTCCCCACTGGTTTCTATAGCAACAGCCTTTTCTCTGCACTCAGAAAGAGCAGAGAATTTGCAGGGGGGAGATGGGTAGCAGTGGCTCTGCCCTAGATCTTTCAACTCTGAGTCCTCATGGGAAATTTTCCTCCCTTCAGTTTCTGTTATGTGGAGAAACAAAGACCACCAGCCAGACCTGCTTCATAGACTAGTCAGTATGTCTTGTAAAGCTGTGGGATGGATATGCTACCACAGAAAGCCATTGCCATGATGTGATTGTAAACTGTGGCATTGCTCCTGGCACAGTACCTAATACAGGGAATACACATCCCAAACTGTGTAAATACAGCTTCTATACCCAGGTTTGGTTAGAGCTAGCTGTGAGCCTTGCCCAACTTCTCTCTAACCTGTGTCTGGTACAGTCTCAGCCTGAGCCTTCCCAGAGAAACATTTCCTTTTGCTCTCATGACAACATCAGCCAAAGACCTTTCCTTGCCTCTACGCATCATTGGTCATCCATAGCATGCAGAACCACCCTAGGTCCCAGGCATCGTGTTCCTAGAAAGTCATTAACAGTTTGGGAGGAGGCCAAGAACTAGCAAGAAAAACATTTTATGAGCCTAAAGGGATTGACTTGAGTAAGCCTAAGAAAACTCTGAAAGGAATAATTCTGTGCCATGAAGGCAAAAAAAGACTGAGAGAGACTGGCCGAAAACGCCCAGATGTGTTTGAAAGGTGGAGATGACAACCAAGACAGCCTTTTATTTAGAGTTGGACTTGCGGAAAGCTCAGTGGGAACAGGAGTATTAAGCAAGAAAATGTAGGCAAGACAGCAGTGAAGCCTTTAGGGCAGTGGAATCTATTGGAAACTTTTCTAAGTGATGTCATGAAAGTCCCATTAGGAAAGCACAGGGAAAAACATTGAAACCTATGTAGCCAGCAGGGGTAACTTGGTGTTGGCAGTGTGTTGGACTGACTGAGCCATTAGGTTATTTTGATTCCACACTTGTTTCTGTGATGGTCTCTGATCCCAAGTCTGCTTCAAAGAAATCTCCTCAGACTGTCTGTCCTCACTGCAAGCTCCTGGCCCCCAAGTGGAGAGTAGGTAGCTCACTGGTCCCTTCCCAGCAGACCACTAACAATAGAGACAAGACTTCTTACATCAGACTCTGCTTTTCAGAGCACTTTCAGAAAGATCCCTGGACTGTTTGCAGCAGACAGCTCCTTTGGTGAACAGTTTCTTATGCATTTGTTTATTGCTCAGAACTATTTGATGACTTATTAATGCAAATGTGTCCTGTGCTTTAGCTGGGGTGGATAACTAAGATTATTAGTTCAGATTAAACATGAAGAGAAGGAGAAATTAGGCCACTGTGTTTCAGGACATTGTGTAGCAAAGTAAAATATTATAAATAAAAAAAAATTCCATTGACACATTGAACACATATCCTCACATTACTCTGACCTAGAGGGAAGCAACTCCCTCTCTCCAGTACATTCTTCCCCTCCAAGCTCTTGAAGGAGGCATTCCAGGTGGACTGTTATTTATTCAAGAGTGTCCTCTCACAAGCACTTGGCTTTCACCATTTTGTATAGAACACCAACTCACACGAGAGCCCTGAATATTTTACATCAGCTTTAATGATATGTCTTGAGTCCATATTTTGAGGTTAAAAAACAAAACAAAAGAAAAACCTCTACAGTTTCTACAGTTGTGGTGGATGAAGGGGTAAGGATGGATAATTCTAGCTGCAAGAAACAGTTCCTTCACACATTGTGACCTTATCTGGAAACTGCACAACTCTATTAAACTGGGACTTGGGAAGTAAAGCCACGCAGAAACACAAGAAACACGCTCCCAGCAGTGGAGCTGGATCTTGCATTTCAGAACCCACTATCACCAGGACTGTGACAGATCCCAACTAGTTCTTCAATGTCTTTGCAAAGCTCCCAGGAGTTTCAGAATTAAAGTACGTTCAAGCTGGTAAAATAACTGGGTGTTAGGTACCATGGATTTCTGTCTTACTCTTCAGGTCAGAGACCTAAAAGCCCCTAGAAACAGTTCTATCAGTTTCTGAACTCTTTTCCTAAATCAGCATCTTGTTTTCCCATCCCTGATGGAGGGCCAATAGCACTCACGGGAGAGATGAGAGAGGATAAACATCATCTAGATTGCGAGGCACTTGGGCACCACAATGATGGATAAACACGTTAAAAGGTGAAGAGGCAGACCGGAAACAAGCATCACCTCAATCAGGAGCTGAGCTGCTGCAGTGCCAGCTACACACGAGAGCAATTACATTTTGCATAATCCCTGATTTCTGCACTACTTACAGTCTTGTTCTCCTCAGCATCGGCTAAGCTGGCAACTCCCATGAACTTCAGGATTAAAATTACACACTGGCAATCCCCTGTTCCTCAGACACTACACATCTGTGTGCTAAGCAGTAGCGTGCTGTACAAGGGTTTTTGCTCAGGGACCCTTGGGTGGATGCACAGCACAACCTCTTCTTTCACCCTCTCTCTGCTGGAAAAATGAGTGCCTTAGGAAAACACAGCCTTGTTAAACACAATCCGAGAGGCTAGAGGATGGCATAGGAAAGATCAGTGGCACTGCTTTTGGCTGGTCCAGGGCAGAATGTCTCATCTTTTCTGTCACAAAACAGGTTGTTCCTTGCTGGGTGGATCATTGCCAAAGTAATAAATAGAAGTTTCTAAAAAGAAATAAAATAAAAAGGAAAAATAAACACAGAG
>JAWWLV010000045.1:52175497-52211493 GCA_035041135.1 Platyrinchus mystaceus | reverse complement strand
CATCTGTGTGCTAAGCAGTAGCGTGCTGTACAAGGGTTTTTGCTCAGGGACCCTTGGGTGGATGCACAGCACAACCTGTTCTTTCACCCTCTCTCTGCTGGAAAAATGAGAGCCTTAGGAAAACACAGCCTTGTTAAACACAATCGGAGGGGCTAGAGGATGGCATAGGAAAGATCAGTGGCACTGCTTTTGGCTGGTCCAGGGCAGAATGTCTCATCTTTTCTGTTACAAAACAGGTTGTTCCTTACTGGGTGGATCATTGCCAAAGTAATAAATAGAAGTTTCTAAAAAGAAATAAAATAAAAAGGAAAAATAAACACAGAGCAATGACTTGTTCTGCAAATTGACAGGAGACTTGCCTGAGGCAAAGGATAAGGGGTGACAAGGATGAACAGCTCTCTTGTGGAGTCTTATTAGACAGCGGAGCAGAGCTTTTCTCAGATACTCTTTATGAGATACTGCCATCTGGGAGAAACCTAGATTGGCAATTATCAGAGAGAACAATTCCAGCTGGTCACAACACTGTCAAGGCTGAAATTATCCCCTTACACAATGGTACTGACTCAGACTGCTTGCAGCTTTTGATGACTTTGGGGCAGTTACACAAGGTCTGCCATTAGTCATGGTGGTATTTACTTGTATTATGGAGCCCTGTCCACAGACCAGGACCCCATTATACTAGACAATGTACAAATGCACAACAAATAGAAAATCCTAATGTACACAAAGGCCAGGGCAGAATCCTACTCATTAACTCCTGTACTCCACAGCGTCTGCCTTATATTCCGTGATGGCTGCTACCTGTTTCCTACCAGCATCCTATCTGCAGCCTAAAGTGAGAAGAAGCTGCTGTATGCAATATTAATCCACTACTTTTCTGATGAGCGTCTGAGAGCGAACTATTTCAGTAGAGACCTTGAAAGTACTACGTTGTTGCAGTAGCAGCACCAAGACCTAATACAATTTAGCAATAATCTTCCTTCAGCTGGACTTAGTGAAACAGAAAAAGCAGATGTAAGGATTGCATTTTGGTCCCAAAATGCACATTGGATGGGTAAATTATTTATTATTCTCACATGAGTTCCTTGCAATGCTTCCTAGCAGTCTTGCCAAGGAGACATCTTTTAGGAAGACAGAGCACATTTGTGGCATTTTGGTAGTCCAATTTTGTGCAAACCCCAAGCCAGCCACGGCTCACAGTGATTCAGACCTAACTCTGAACTGTATCCTGAGACAGGCAGCAGAGCTGTCTTACATATGGCTGTCGTGAAATCTGCATCTGGGCAGGGCAAGGAAGTGAGACAGCCATGCTGGCCTTGCCAAGTTATGGCAAAGCCCCGCTGACTGTCCTTTTCTTTAGTGACAGGATGATGCCTCAAGGAATGTCTGCTCCTCTCCTGCCTGTGAGTCAGGACCTCCCACAGCTCTCAGGAGAAAGAAATGGATCATATACTGCTAGGAGGAGAGTGTACACCCACCTTTCAAAAAATCACAGAATATTCTGAGTTGGGAGGATCATCAAGTCCAACTCTTAAGTGAAGGGCCCATCCGGGGATCAAACTCACAAGCTCCGTGTTATTAGCACCTTGCTCTGACCAACTATGCTAAGTTTTGAAATACAAATTGATGGAACAGAAAATGTTTTTAGCCATCCATAAAATTCATAGTTGAAAGCAATGAAAAAGCACAGAGAAGACTGAGATTCTCCTCAGCAGCCCCTTTGTACTGCTGTAGCCCACGCAAGAGCCATTATTTGACCTTGATCTCCCAGAGAGTAATACCTCTGGCACAGTTTTTGACAAAAGTGCTCACAGTATCCTAAAACTTTGGTTTCTCCCTCCACAGCATGACTGTTGGAGAATGGTCTGCCCTCAGATGGTAAAACCCTCACAGACAACACAGAACCCAACCAATGGAGAGCACGCAGCAGCAGCAGGACACTCTACTGTGCTAGACAGTGAGAAGAGGCATAAAAAATAAACACACTTGGTGAAAGGGAGAGTCTTAAGGATGTTTTCTATCCCTTCTTCCTGGGACTTCTCATCCTCCCCAGTGAATTTTCTCTTTTCAGACAAGAATTCTGCCAAAGAGGAAAATGCCTGAAAGCACCTCGTTAATTAAGGAGCCTTGAGTTTTGATGATTTTCCATGAGACTTCAGACTCTCCATTGACTTTTGAAAATGAAATGAGCTTAGACTCACTTAAGTGCTTTTTTCAACTTTATCCAAATTGGTTGAGTGAAGAGGGAGCATTTAGGGACTGAGATTTATGAGGAGGAAATACTTGTTCTGAACTAAATTTCCACTGAAAGAGAAAACTGAAAAGATAAGTGATTTTGCCTGAGAGGTACTTGAGTAGCGAAGATTTTCTTAGTAAAACAAGAACTCTGTAAGAGGCCCTTCCATTTTCCCAGTCATTTACATAAGGAAAAAAAAAAAAGAGAGAGAGAGAGAGAGAGAAGCTTTCTAGTTCCTAAAAGAACTGAGAAAAAGAGTGTATTTCAAAGTGAAATGTTGGATTTGCATTTTTTCCCATGATATATTTTTGTCAACAAGAGGGAGGGTGGAGCCCAAAACATAATGTGTCATCTCTGCCCCCACCTGGGGTTGGCTGGCTCTGTGTTTCCTACTTTTATCTTTCCCCTCACTGGCTATAGAATAAACTGTAGCAAGAACAAAGAGCCAGTTTGATTTTCACTAGAGGTATGTGGGGTGCTCCAGGACTCTAAGCCAGTAGGAAGAACATATAATTAGCAAGTGAATCAGAAAACTATCTCTAAATTAGCTCTATGTTTTGTGTCTGTCATTGTGTTTAACTAGAAAGGTCCTCTCCTCTTCTATTCCCCCGCAACACTCTGGCACGGGAGTTGCAGGCTCTCAGGCTCAGCCAGGAGTTTTACTTTAAAATATATAGAGAGAGTTCTTTAATACCTTGAGATAGCGTCAAGAGAATAAGCCACAGACTTGTTCCCAAGAGGTATTTTTATTGATAATTTAGGGCAGAAAATAAGGGAACTTGGGAAAAGTTCAAAAGGGCACCACACAAGCTAGACAAAATGTTCCACCATAATATTAACTCAGCACATACTATTCTACAACAGTTAAGTCAAAATCCAACCTCTCCAGCTCCAAGCCACCAAAAACATCAAGAAAGGAGCAAAAAAAGAGAAGCAGAGAGAGCAAGAAGAGAGGAGAGAAAGAGGGAGAGACAGATTATATAGTTACCACTGGAACCTTGTGGAAGACCAGCTCTCACACGTCCAGATGGCAGGGCCGTGACATGTGGCAAACATATGCCTATGGTTTTAGGGAAAGATAAAAACTATTATTTCTAGCCCTCCTAAACTTCAGGTGAAAGCTTCCTTTTCCTGCTTAGTCAGAATCAAGAGGACCTGTGTTGATACTGCCAGATATTTCCACGTTTTGCATATCAGACCTTGTGATCTGACTGTCCTCATCACCTGCATGATTTTGCATACTGCAGTGCCATGCCTTCTTGATGGCTTTTAGTCCATGATCTTGCTGTATTCTCAAGCTTGTGACCAGAGTCTCCACAGATACAGTTTCCAGAGCCTATTCCCTTTCGGCATGTCAAAGGAGATGGCTGAGGAGACAAGAGCTTTTCATGGCACAGTGACTCTTCTCTGAAATACGTTGTGTTCCATCTCAGAAAGCCAACAGATATCATTTCATGCCATACAGAGAGAGCCACGATACAGAGAGTGACAAAATACTGCCAAAACTGAGGGTTTTCCCCTGGCTTGTCCTTCTTCACATAAGTAAACATTGGTCCCAGGCAAAGCATTAGAAACAGTACAGTAAAGATTAAGCCTAGATTACAGGAATATTTCTGAATTTCCACGCTGCAGTGCTTATCCTGTCTTTGTCCCACACCAGATATGACTGTTTTGATCTGCAGAGAAAGTAAATCTGAGACAATACCCTAAAAAGAGACTTGTGATACGTTCCAACAGATGCATGGTGTGCTCCAGCAAGTCCACTGTGGGGCACAGCCACAGACCATCCCAGAAATAAGTGTTCAGCCAGACAAAATAACTTCAGAAGTGAGAAGTCAAAAGAGGGCACTGTGGAAGCCTTGCAGAGCTATGCCAGGGCAGTTATGTAAGACTTGCTGCACAAACAGTGCCACGTTCAAACAGCTTGATTCTGGGGTACTTACAGAAAAGCACAGCTGAGCCCAGGGCTCAGGGTCAGTAGCCTCAGAGGGGCCAGAGTATGTTGGCACCACATTAACAAGCTAACAAGGTAAGTGTAGGGACACACCAGCCTTTGACACCATGCCAGCAAGGCAGCAACCCCACAAAGGTCTGACGCAGGATAGGATGGTCCACCAGTTGTCCTCTGTGACAGGAAACATCAGAGGCTCATGCCTTGACATGACTCCAGCTGAATATGGGCATTTAGCCAGAAACTGCTCTGTGATGGGATGTACTGCCTGCCTGTTTGCCAAGAGGGGCAGAGAGGGAGCAGCTGAGTATATCGAAAAAAGGTCAAGCCAAGGGTGATGAGTCAATATTCAGGTTACCCCAAGAGAAACCCAATGTACTTTCTGAAGCCTTGAAGGTGCAGAGAAGAGAAAGCACAAAAAAGTGGTCAGGAACTGGGAAAAATTAACCAGAGAGAGCTGTCATCGGGTGAAGTCTGTCCTGTGGACAGGAAATGTTTCTTTGGGATAGTTTTAAAAGTTTCATTTTCTGCCTCTGTTCCAGAGGCCAGAGACAAGAGCCTGACTATTTTTAAAGATAAGTCTGACGCATTATGAAGGACCTTGTGTGACATGATAGGATGCTGAAGTCAGGAAATGGACACCCTGACCCAGAAGAGGCATTCCAGCACTGCGCTCCTGAGCTTGGGTACTGGCCGTCCGCAGGCCAGTTTCTCAGAAGAAGATAGGAAAAGAAAAAAAAAAAAGCCTTTAGTTTCACTCAAGCAGAGGTAATTCAGAGGGAAAGAGAAAACTTTGGGAAGCAAACTCAGATGAACAAAAAAATGTCTAAGGAGATGTGTATGTCAGACATCCCCTTTAACCAAGTGAGTAGTAGTGCTGTTCCTGGCATCTGGGGTTTGACATCAGCCAGCAGTAGCTGGGCTCCAATGGCCTATGACTTGCTGGATTAACGGGAGAGCATCAGACCATGCAAGGTATTCACAAATGCCTGTGCCTCCAGTTTAGCTGTGAGAACATGTTGCCAGGGTGAACCCATAGTAGCATGTAATCTGATGCAAACCCAAAAAGCTGGAGGCGTTAATCCTGGGAGTTAATCAAACACGCTGGAACCTAATACCCCAAAGACTTGGTCTTTTATATCTCACCGTAAAACTTGAGAAGCTGAACAGTAGTTAAAGTGACAATTTATCTCTTGGAAGTATAGATCGCATCCTTAGCCAGAAGTCTTGACTTCTCCCAGCCTGGGAACCACAGCTTCACAGTTCTTGCCTCCTCACAGAAACAGCAAATGCGCATTCAGGCAAAGGGAGACTACAAAACAGAAGCTACTAAGAAAGCGGGGATGGTTTCCCACCCAGGCAATTACAGTCTCTAGTGTTCTACTAGGAGGTGGAGCAACATGAGCCTCTGTTCTGCAGAAGAAAGGGCTTTAACATGGCAGTTGTGTTACTGGATTTACAAAATCAAATGCTCAAAGGCAAAAGACATCTTGGTCATGATTATATTAAAAAATTAAATGGTGACAGGGTGTGTTCCCAGACTCCAGAACTGAATCACCCACTCTTAAATTGTTTGTACATTTTCTGTCACATTTTTGACCCAGGCCAAGGAGGGGTCCTACCAGACAACGCCTTTAGCAGTCTGTGATTTAGCCCAGGCCAGAAACAACTCTTCATAAGGAGTTTGCAGCCAGATGGCCATTTCTGAAGGGTAAAGAGGTTTAATGTAAGTGAATGAAAACCTTTCCATTCCAGTTGGTTTCAGTGCCAGAGAAAGATTTAGTTTTCTGGTACAACTCTGGCCTACAGTACCATTCAAGGAACAGGGTAGAAAAGGCTACAGGGTTTGGAAATATCTCTGATGTAACAGGCTCATAGTGTGAAACAACATCATTCTTCATATGTCTTTGACAAACAGACCTGTGGCTGCTTCCTTCATCTCTGTTTACAAAAGGGCCCGCTGGCAAACTCATGTAAACAAACTAGAATAGGCATGAAACTCACCCTTTTGGAAGGTAAAGTGGAGAAGGTAAAGAAGATAAAGCGGAGTGCATTTTTACATCTAAGGCTCTGGAGTAGCAAAAAATATATTTGGTGGGGAGGAGGGAAGGAAGACTAATCAAAAAGAAAAGAAAATGAGATGTGAAGGCAGGTCACACAGGATTAGGTTGCTGACTCGAACCATGAGTCAAGGGTCTCATGCCAGTTTACATTGCCCTGCTGATACTGTTCAGAAAGCCTAAATGTACTTTCAAGCTAAGTTACAAACCTTCAGCTCCATTCATCTTTTGCATCAGAAGTACTTGGAGCACAACAGCAGTAAATTAGTGCCAGCTCTCCTGCTGAGATAATTCAGAGGATCTTTCCCTGCCCAGCAGGACCTGATTTTTCATGTCGATTCCATATTGTGATTAACATGGAGGCATTTGCTCATTTAATAGGAGAAATAAAAAACCACAAACCCCCCTCAAAAATACTCTAAAATCTTCACCAAATAGGGCTTTTGAGGGAAAAATTTGCTTTGTTTCTTCTTCTCCACTCAGTGAACTATTAATTAAATGAAGAACTGTGCCAGTGATGGGCAATGATACAAAGAGATTGATTGATCCACCCTATTTCACCCTCCCATACCTACTGGGGTACATGTACATCCCGAGTGAGGCTTGTCAGTCACCTCAGTACTTGATATTGTCCCTGCCTCCCACACCACTGATTAGTGTCACTCACCGAATGAGCAGAGAGGGCGCGGAGGCAGATTCTGCCAGCAGTAAGAAGCTTACTTCCAATCAAACCTGTGGAATACAGCCTAAGATTCATGCCATGTAGGTGGAGGAGGGGGGAAAGGAAAACATCTTTCCCTTGAAGGACTCATGGCTGCTTTTATTTCTTGTAAAAAAAAAAAAAAAATAGCACTCTACTAGTTTACTAGAGGAGAGAGGAGGTAGATTGATTTTTAGGAGCACTGTGTGACGTCTTGGCAATGAAATAGTTCAGGGTTAAGGGGTGAGAGAAATTATGGTACTTGTGGAGGGTCCTTATGTAGGTAGGTGATCAATATCCATCTGCCAGAGATAGCTAGATCGTCTTTATGAGATTAGTTCCACATTGCAGGAGCCTAAGAGATTCTGCAGTATGATAGAGAGACAGGGAAGGAAGAAGGAGGGAAGTGGGAGGCAGGATTGCACATCTGCATGTTGACAGCCAACATCTTGGAAGCTCGATGAGGAAGCCTTTAGCTAAAGGTTGGTCTAAGAAGAGGTTACATGCAGTAGCTAGCAATGGTGCTGAGCTGCAAAGAATTGAACTGCAGTCTCATCAGGTCTTGAGCATGCTTGGGAACTGGAGCTCTGGTCACCACCCTGTGAATGTGGCTAAATTAATTTGGATGTTATGGAATTGGGATGGTGGTTGGAAGGTCCCAAATTATATCTGGTTGAAGATGAATAACAGGAATTATACCACAAACTGGGGTGTGATGGAAATATTTGTGTTGCTTAGTGGTTATTCAGTGCATTTGGAGTCAGGACTTGTCTGCAGTGGGACAGAGATTCACCTGCGTGGTGAGTTCCACCTTCTGCAAAATTAGCTTGTTAATATTGCTGAGATAGACACTGTGAGGCTTGAAAACACTTGCAAAAGGGTACAGCGGAGCCCAACTACCCGTCCCAAGAGGTACCTGGAATCAAAAAACAGTGAGCCCCTACCACTTCCACTGATGACAGTGACATCTGAGTGGAGGAAAGGAATGGGGGAGGCTTGCAATCAGGTTGGACTGGGCTTTTAAAAGAGCCACAACTTCAGAGTGCCATGAGCTTTGACATCTATGGGTTGAGGAGCCTGGACAGGTCAATTTTGCTGTGGTATGGGAAGTTAAGGAGAGAGGATGTAAAAGGAGATGGGGGCTAGGAGAGAGCTCTTAAGGGTAGGGGTAGATGCTCCTCCAGTCATTCAGAGTTAAAAAATGCTAGGAGCAAAGGCTGCTCTTCCCAGCATTAGTCATCAGCCCCCCATCAAAGTCTGTCAGGAGCCCCAGCCAGCTCAGCAGCCCTGGCAGAGGCGAGGTCAGCTGCAGGAGCAGGGCTGCTGTGTTCCTGCCCAGCAGACTGCTGCTCAGGGCCTGTCCTGCCTGTACCCGGATCCACCTGGACTGGCCTTTCCTGTAAAAGCAACAGACCCTGGGCCATATTGGCCCTTTGCAGCACCTGGCACATGGGATTCCACCCCCTCCTTGGTGCTCTAACCACAACCCATAAAGCCATCAGTGCCATTAAAAGGCCATTATGTGATGACATACAATTAGGGATTACAACACAGCTTGATTCTGCACCCTCTGACATTGCCAACAAAGCCCTGCTACAGCAGGAGTCCTTTCCAAGGCAGTGATAGGGCTCTCCACATGATGCTCACACTTTGAGGAACTGATCATTTCACTGTCAAACAAAAGCCATACAGCTGGATTCCATGCACAAATGACTCCATCTAGAAATAGATGTCCAATTAAGGGAAAATATATTTCCAAAAATCATTTTGTTTCCTACAGTTTATAAGCTTTCCCTTTTTTTTTTTTTAACTGACTTTTCATTTTAGTCAATTTGGGGTTGGTTTATTTTTAACTGAATTAGAATTTCTATACACTAAACCTCCTATGTAGAAGAACAGTCTCCGCTATTTTTTTTTTTTTAATCATAGAACAGCTATCACATTTTCCCCTCCATCTTTCATCCCAAAGCCTTTCATGCCATCGTAATTCAATGGACCTAAGATCTGTTTTTAAGGGAAGCTGCAGAGGTTCAGATGACCCAAAACCAGGCAGGTCCTGTGAGCTTATAAGAGCTCTTAAGGACAATCAAGAGAAGTGAAAAGTGCAAATGAGAAGAGATTGGTGTGTTGTTCTAGTTTACACCCCTGAGAAAGTACATCCAAAAGTTCTGGCATTACATAAACAACCTGTAATGAGGAAAAAAGAATGAGAGTTCACAAAATAGATCCTTCTTCCCAGCAGAGATCCCTGCACCCTCACACATAATCATTCCTTGGATGTGGTGAAGACAAAGGGACACACATATAAAGGAAGGGGAAGCTGCTCAGAGCAGGTGCATGTCAGGCAGGTCTGTTTGCTTGGGTTGTTTCAGTGCTCATCTTTCTTCTGGGCTTGTCCCGTGGCTCAGGATTACGGCTCTTCACTGAGTGCTCAGGTCAGATGGAGGTGAGGTTCCCCATCCTCCCCAGGCCTCCAGCAGGAACTGAAAAAGCCTCCTGGAGAAGCATGCTTTGCAGGAGTGCTGGACTGGAGTTGTCCGGCTGGTTTGGCACTGGCTTTCACCAGGATTTCGGTCCTCTTATGTTTCTTTGTACCTCTCCCGCAAATACCTGAGCCTTTGGTACAGGGCAATCACAAACGCAGGAGAGGCCAGTGGTGCATGTGGAGGTGACAGAGGGGGCCAGAGGATGGGAAGAAGAAAAGGGGAGATTCAATTTTCCTTCACCGTGCTTAATATGCGTTTGAGCCACTCTGCGTGTCAGCGACCTGACCCTCACAGCGGGTGCTCTCTCCGGGCTGCGTGGGAGTAGTGGGGGGGCTCCAGCTGCCGTGGGGTGTGTGGGCAGCACGGGGGCTCTCCGGGGAGCATCCCTCACACACCTCCGCCACAGCCGGCAGCCGGCATCCCACCGCAGCGCTGCGCTGCCCCCTCCTTCCTCACCCAGAGGCCTCTGCATAGCTCCCCAGATCGTCGGGGGGGCGGGGGGGGGAAAGGAGGAAAGGCTTAGAAATGAAAAAAGGAGAAAAAATAACTCCACAAACGCCCGCGGTGACAGGCGGCCGTTCTCTGCGGGGGCGCGAGGCGCCAGGGCGCCATCTCGTGGCGGCTGTCCCGCCGTGACAGCCCCGCGCCATGTCCCCGCCATGTCCCCGCCACGTCCCCGGCTGTGCCCTGAGGGGCCGGGCCGGAGGGAAGGGCCAGAACCGGCTCCGTCCCCTCCCCGGGGTGCCAACCAAAGGCAAATTTCTGCGCTGAGGGACTGGGTTATTTGTGGGGGTAGTGAAAAGCACTTTCCATCGTTTTAGCGACAGTCGTGACCCCAGAGCAGTGGCGTTGAAAGCGTCCCCTGGAATGCAGCCCCTCGCCCACCCCGAGCCAGGGCAGCGCAGCTGTGCTAACACGGTGGCTCCTGGGGCAGCCCCTCTGCCGGCTCCGCTCCCCCCGAGCCCGAGCACGGTGTGAAGCTCCCAACTTTCCCAGTGGACCAGGGAGGAATTTTCTGACAAAACACGGTTCAAGTCAGCCTCGTGCTTTAACCACTGTGAAGCCCGGTGTTGTGCTGGTAACTAAAAGCAGGAGTAACCGCTCCTTTGCTGCATATGCCAGGTGGGAAAATTCTCAGCTGGGAAATTGGATAGCGGTAAGGCCTTTGCCTATGGGCAGATTGCCTTGGCAGTGTTACAGGAAGGTTTCCATGACCAATCATGGAAATCCTGGTCAAAGGAAGAGGGAAGGCAAAATAAGAGAGCCTGTGAGCAGCTGCCAGCAGATATTGTCCTCTCTGCTCACCTCAGAATGGTCAGCCAACACTTAGAGAAACAATGAGGATCTCAAAGCCCAGGAAAAGAAGATCATGAAAATGAATTCTCAAACTTTGTTCCTGGCGTGGTCCTGAAGTGCAGCAGCAGAACTAAAAGAAAATTTGTTTCTGAATTAATTGTTCTTGACCTTCTTAGTCACTGGACTCAGTGTAATGAGTCAAGGCTGACAGAGTACAACCATCTGCATTTGAATTCCCAGTTTGATGTTGTTTGGCATATCTATATCTATATCTATATCTATATCTATATCTATATCTATATCTATATCTATATCTATATCTATATCTATATCTATGTCTATGTCTATGTCTATGTCTATATATCTATCTTATATCTACCAAAAGGAGGGAAGTCTCTTGTGACAGTATCAATCACAACATTGTATGCATAACCCAGCACCCCTCAGATGACATTCATGTTTGCCCCAGCATCTTTGGTGTACCTTACAAATGCAGTTATCTTCTTTGGATCTTCTTTTTCAGATTCTTTTCTTCAAAGGCAACACTGTAGTTAAATCAGATTTGGCAAAGGAATTGCTTGTGTACTCTGAAGTAAACATGAGAGAGGTGAAGATGTACAGAAAACAAACTCTTGCATGTAGTTTCTTTCACCTGATCTCCTTAGAAGTTAGTTTCAAATTTTTAGGGAAGGCAAATTCTCTCTTGCCTGTAAGTTTCCCAGGTAGTGCTGCTGTTTCTGCCAAAGAAAAGGCTGCTTCAGACCAGAGAGCAGCTTCGTATCAAACTAGGATCAGAGTCTGGGTTTGAGCTCCTCTGAGAGGTTACAGTTCTCCTTGCCCAATACTGTAGTATGGGCTGCCATATGGCATGGCATCAGGTATGGTACTCTTCAGAGACAATATCTGTCCTTCTGTTGCCTCTCCTTCCCCATCTCAAATTCACATAAAAACCTTTCCTTAACATCTGAGAATGAAGGGAATTGGAACATTTACTCCATAATTCCCCACAGAAGAAGCCTTTGAACTTTCTATTTCTGTTCTTTATGACATCAGCACAAATGTGTCCTGGACAAGTCCTGATAAAAGCCTTAATAGGAACACTCTGTGCTTTGTGTGCTGCATAGTGGTCCACAGACACACGTATACACCGGCAGAGCTAAGTAGGAAACTCATGTCTTAGAATATCACATCTGTTTCTTTTTTGTATCTTGAAATTATCTCCCCCCATAGTCATACAATCATAGAATCAGCGAATCGTTAAGGTTGGAAAAGCCCTTTAAGATCATCAAGTCCAACCATAAACTTGAAGTTGAGCTCACAACTAAGCTCATGTCAAGTGTGTCATATCTTTTTGTTATCTGAAACTGAATTCAGGTTTTTTTGCAGTGTCCATCTTCTCTCCTTGGCCGCTCTGTAATCAAGTCAAGCTTCCTCTTATCTTGACACCTTCTACCTGCTTGAATCAATCTGGAATCCTTTGTGTCCTGGCACCTAATCCAACAGATATAGCACATTGTCTTTCACGACTACCCAAAAGAGTTTTGTGAAGAACAAGTAGATCCATCCGTCTGGGTATGTTTTATGTCTTACTGGTGTTGCTTCTGTACAGTTTAAAGCTGTATTGAATGTATGAGGTCACATAATGAAATAGTGCCACATTACCTTGTGCAGCAGGATGCAGTGTTTGGAAGCAAATGAGCCAAAAATCTGTCATTTTGGTTGAAGTGACTGGTCTTTTCTGAAGCAGGTTAAGCTGAGAAAAAAAACCAGAAGGAGTCAACAACTGCATTTTAGGCAGGCTATGCTTACACCCAGCTCTTCTAGAGGAACATTAGAAGTTGTTCTACAAAACTACATGTAGTATTCTGTAATAGTTATGTCAGTACAAAGGTGGACATCCAACAGAAAACAGGTAGGTGACTTAAGGAATGATAGTCATGCTCTCCTTGTTTTTGCACATTCATGGGAAATGAAGCAGATATTAATTTTATCTTATTGGGAAATGATCTTGATACAACCCTCATGGGCAAGAAAAGTCAGCTCAGCAAGGTTGTCTATGGAGCAGAGACTATTTATCTTTGGTCTCTTGTGCTTTGTCCAAACACACAGTCATCCCTCCACCAATGGTAATAAAAGTAGTGCCTCAAACAGATCTAAAGTTTTTCATTGAGAAAGAATGATTTTTTTCAAATAAATGATGTCTTGTGGAAGGCTGGGAAAGGTGCTGTATCATGAAATTAGGAAGCCAGTCCTCTGAATGTGGAACTGACATAGCCCATTACTGTATCTGTGATAAAGAAGCAGGTAGAATCTGAAGGTACAAATGTCCTTTCCCCTGTTCCAGTTCTCATTTCAGTGTCTAATCAGACCTCCAACATCTAGCTAGATGCTGCCGTGTGAGCAGCTGTCTCACACCTGGGCCACTGGACAGTAACAGTTATCTGAGTGGGAGAAAGTCCGAACCAGGAATCCCAGCTCAACAGCCATCTTGGTTTGAAACGGACTGTAGGATTTATCAGAAGGTAGAGAGGAAGAAGTCCCCTGTACTTGGGCCAAGCAATATCTCCTCCAGTAATGCAGGTGACAACATCCCAAGGAAATAAAGACAGGAAAGAAGAACTAGAACTAGTCACTGCTAGTTAAAGTGCGCTTTTTTCTTTCCCATTTTTCCTTGCTCAATTCCCCAGAGGACTGCTTCTTGAGTCAGCTGTGCTATGGTACCAGGCATGACTCAAACTGCTACTTGACTAATGTTATGATTTACAATCTTTCTCTGCAGCCTGGGTGGGCAAATATGCTTCCCATCCCTGTCTCTGTTACAGGCCAAATCCCAATTATTCAGGGAAAAAACCCAACAAACAAATGATGTCATAACAAACTAGTTTAGGCTGTACTGGGAGTTTGCATTAATTCCTCCATAAAAAGGAATTTTCTTAGAAGACAACAGTTGATGGCTCAAGAGTGGAGCAAAACCTGGTATCTTGTGATCTCTGCCTTCCCCTCTGAGCCCACCAGGATGTTCACTATTTGTCTGTGAACTCCCTCGTCTCTTCTACCACCACCTACCTGAGCATGATACACACCAAAAAAGTGGCTCCAAGAGAAAAACTGTCCCTTTTTATGTGGCTCTCATGTCTCCTGATTTAGCCTCACAAAGCTTGATTAAACACAGAAGAAGTCCTTTTGGACTACCAAAATCCAGATATAGGACCTAATCTGAGAGAAAAACTGACTGTTCTCTTCCCTGTGGCCCACACCTCTTCCAAACAAAAACATCCAGCTATTGATATGCATAAGCTAGGGGCTTAAAAATTTGATTCTCAGCCACACTTTTTTTCCATCATGAGGTGGATGTGCCTTTCAGTTACTCTCCTGAGCAAGCAAGCATAAATTGCATTTGTTCTTATAACTTCCATGTAAGTATGTGGTTTACAGGAACAAGGCTGCAACCATGATATACAGTACTTTATGGTACTGTATATGGTAGTTAAATACTTTCTTTTTTGTTTCCTGTTTGAGAGTAAGATGATTTCATTCATTCAGGCACTGATAGGATGGACAGAGAGGGAAAGCAGAGTGACAAGCCAGTAGGGAAATAAGTCATAGAAACATAGAATGGTTTGGGTTAGAAGGCACCTTTAAAGATCATCTAGTTCAACTCCCCTGCCATGGACAGAGATACTTTCCACTAGATCAGATTGTTCAAAGCCTCATTCAACATGTTCTTTAATACTTCCAATGCTAGAGCATCCCCAACTTCACTAGGAAACCTCTTTCAGTGTCTCTCTACCCCCATTGTAAAAAATGCCTTCCTTGTATCTAATATAAGTCGACTCTCCTTCAGTTTAAAACTGCTTCCTCTTGTCACTAAAAACCCTGGCAAAAAGTCTTCCTCCATCTTTCATATCAGCCCCCTTTATATACGGAAAGGTTGCTATTAGGTCTCCCCAGAGCCTTCTCTTCTCCAGGCTGAACAGCCCTGCAGAGAAGGACTGTGCTATTACTATTAAATAGTACTAACACTAAATAGTTTTGGTCCCTGTATGGACCCTTGAGGAACACCACTCATGAGAGGGTCGGGACACATTACAAGCACACCACTCACATACCTGGTGCCACTTTTGCTCTTTTCTCCGTTTGCTACAGGCTCATTCAAATGAGAACAGCCTAACAGGAAACAACTCTGATGAATACAAGCCTTGGTTTACATAACGATTTGTAGCCAAACATTTACTATCCATAATTCTTGGTAGCCATCCATGGTATCCTACCAGGCTATTCTCCAAGCAGAAGAACCCTGCACTTGGCCAGCTCTGACACCAGTCAGTGTAGTGCATCTCCATAGTTGCTCCAATAAAAAGAACTGTTTGAGCCCCTCTGGTTTCCTGCAAGACTTACCCACCCATACAGCTTTAAAGTTTGTATTTAAGGATCACTTCTGAGATGAGAATGAGTTTGCTGCTGTTAACAGGGGACCAAGGCTGGCAGTCATGCCACATGGATTTAGGCATGATGTCTTTGAGGATGCAAAGCGAGACCACAAGAACAGCAGTGTCTCCTCTTTGTATGCTCTTTAAGAGGGAGAAATGAAAAAGAGTGAATATGAAGCAGGGAATATAAATGGCAGCAAAACTTCCCCAGGAAAACTAGCCTTCCTCCAAGCCCCAAACCACCAAAGAAGAAGACAAAGCCCATGTGGCAGGAATTGGGTAACTGTTGCTGATTGGGATGAAGCCCAGCCTTTGAGCAGCAACACAAATTCATTTTGACTCATTTCCATGGATATCTGCTTCTACTACATCTGCTGCGAGGAATTGCAGTTTGAAGGCTTAGCACTTTAAATAGATCACAGCTATTGCCACAAAAGGCACTAATAAAAGGGGCTTATACTTCAGCTGATGAATAGTTGCAGAGCTGATTTCCAACTTTGTACTGCATCATGAGCGGAAAGAAATCACTGGTCCCAAGCCTGTGGCAAAGAATTTGCTGTATGAATCCAGGTCTTTGAAAGGTCTCACACCCACTGAAATTAGTGAGTATTGAGAGGCTGTGTACCTTTGGGGCTCTGGAACAAAACATTTAGTTCTGTGTACTAACTACAGGCTTTGTGCTGTACATACACACACACCCCCACACACATGCGCTCTCATCACAGACTTAATTGTAGGCAAGCACTTCCAACAGGAGTGAAATTAAATGCCCGAAGAAAGGTTATTCTTTAAATTTATTTCTAAGATGTTGTGCCCTCAAGATACAAGTGAGGTACGTTCAATCTCTCCTCACTCTCAATAGACACTCTCTAGTATGTATTATCTCTTATCTCGCCAACACCAGTACTTGAAAGCATGATGTACTCTGCAGCACCTACTCTGTTTTGGTCTATTTCTAACGTTGAGAGGCTCTAACACTCTTTTCTTCACAGATATAATTAACCCCTTTACTGAGGTGCATGCATTGTTGTCCATCTCCAACCTGAACATAGATGGAAAGAAAAAGTATTGCTTCCATTTCTGCCTATTTTTTTTTGCACTGTATGTTACCCAGAAGCATTGGAACTGAAGACATCCCAGTTTGGAGCCACTATGAACAGGGATGTGATGAAGTCAGGAGAGGAAATGTTTCTTACCATCATACGTGAAATCTGTAAATTCCTTCCAGTCAGGCACAACTGCAAGCTCTCCTCAATACAGAGCAATGAGGAAAGAAAACCCTTTCTCCTATTGCACTCACTCCTGCTGTGGGTAGGTCCAGATGTTACTGTCAATGTGTTGGAAGGGAACGTTGCAAGCATAGCTGGCAGGAAAAACAACTCCAAACTCTCTGAACACCACGTAGCGGGCTGTCACATAGCCTGTTGTTCCCAAGCAAATACTTCATGCTTTGCAGCATGTCATTTTATGCTAGTTGTAGAAATATTTTCTCCCTTCTCTCTCCATTTTACTTTTCAAAGAGAACCCTTTAGGGAAGGAGTGGTCCCATTAAGACAGTAACAGCCTCAAAGGTGTATGAAGGCTTTCAGACAGCCCTGGTTGCTGGAGTAGAATATGAAGCCTGAGCCACTTGCCCAGGACTCCAGCACACCACTAGAGAGATTGGTGGTTTAAAAGGATTCAGCCAGCCATGTGTTGAGAAAGGAGGGCTAGCTAAGTACAATTAGTATGAAATCCAGCTCTGGGTTTTTTGTTTTGGTTTTTTTTTTTTTTTTAAACCCTACTCCTTTAGAGCCTAGCGCGCAAGTCAGGCAGGGATCCATCACCAAAACCTGGTCTCCTGAAGGCAAGGCCTTTCCAAAACAGAGTGCGAGGCACAGCTCATTTTTAAAAGACCAAAGTATTATGACCCGAGTGATCTGTGAGATAAAAGGCATGCACTTCAGCCTTGTTCACTAACCATGCTGTTGGATGGAAGTAGCTGTAACAACAGTTTTTGGAGGCCAGATGTAGGCAAAATATGACTTGTTTCTGCCAGAGTAGGCAGAGCAACGTCACTTCTGTAGATTATAAATTAAGTTAGGCAGATGCACACTGAATGGCTTAGACCCACCCAAGCTGGTGGAAAATCAGGGCATAGCAGAGGCCAAATGTTAGAAATCAAGGAGGGGATTACAGATGAAAATGTAAGCATGTAAATAGTTACGCAGGAGGATTTGATTTATACACTTGGATTTAGGGACCTCACTTCTGCCAGTGACCTGTTTTAGATGCTCTTGTCCTTTATTATCTCAGTCTGGGATTCTTTTTCATTGAAAGTGAGAAGATTAGCAGTGTCCCAAGTGATACCAAGAGAACATTAATCTCCAGAGAACTTCATTCCAAGTTCAGCCCAAAAATCACTACACTGCTTCTCTTTGTACGCAGCATCTGTAATCTATCTGAGCACTTACACCATACCACTGTTTCAACTGCACGTCTACATACAGGATGTCCTTTGACAACTGCTAAAATGTCACTACATCAGAGCAAGAACTGCTCACTGGAAGATGGCACAGCTTCACGTCTTCCTACACAAAAAGATCACTGTTATGCAGTCAGCAGCCTGGCATAGTGGACAGCTGAATGACCAAAGAGTGAAACAATGTGCTGGTGCCTGGTTCTGCCTCAGTTTACCATCTGTAAAATGGGAGTAATTGCACAGTACTGTAAATGGAAAGCACAGATAGGCCTCTAACTGAGGTCTAGGCTAAAAACAGCATAGCAAATAACTCAGGCATATTGTAAGAAGGGTGCTGTTTCAGTATTTTATATTTATATGAGAGTTTTAAACTGGATGAAACAGAGTTCTTAATTACTGTTAGAAATTAGAACAGAACTTGCCCCAGATGACATTCACAGTCAACAAGTTTTTAATCTAAAACAGACAAGGAAGCTACAGCACAGCTGAACTTGAAAAACCATAGTAGGAAATATGTTAAGGATTATTTTCTAATCATTCTTGTTGTTATGAGCTAGCAATTTGTGACAGTTACAAAGAACTCCATTTCAGGACAGGGATTTTGACTGGAAAGAAAAAAATGATGACTTTATGCACTGAGAGATTATTTCAGCTGTAGAGGGAACATAGCAAAAGACAAAGGGACAGCAGCTTAAACGTGACATGCTAAAATTAGCTGGGGAGTTAGTTGGGTTAGCAATACATGCTATTACCAAGACAAAACCAAAATGTACAAAAAGTTTCTTTCTCATGATTTATGGGCCAGCTTTGTGAAAGCATCACATCTGTAGTGCTAGCACCACCATGAGTAAACTCCATCTTTCTTCCCATACAAAAGCACACCACCAATTACCAGCTGGAGTTAGGAAACTCCCTCCATCATATTACAGCAGAGTGATCGTCAGAATGATGCTATTGCTCTTCAGAAGGCACTAATAGCAGTAAATAGCCTTTGAGGGGAGACAGTTGTGTCTCCGTTTCCCACCTGTATTTCATTTTTCATTCTTCCTTACCGACCCCACAGATCCATCTGCTCTCAAAGAGGGGTAGCTGCAAGTGTAGCACATGGCATGCCCTGCCTGCTTTTCCTGCACCTCTGCACAGCTTGTCTGAGCATGCCTGCTACAAACCCTTTGCTCAGTGAAGGCTCTCCCACAGACTCTGCAGGGACACCATATGGCTGGTTTAGACAAAACTCTGTGGTATTTTTTTCTTCTTTCTCCCCAGCCAACTCACGGTTAATCCATGACATCCCTCAAAGGGCACCAAACTATTCATCCAGCTGAGAAGTGAGTGAAAAAGCACAGACTCACTTTGACACTCTATCAGCTAACTCTCCAGATAACCCAAAAGCTCACCAAGAGGACAGGCCTGATGTCATACAAGCCTGGGCAGAGCAATCCCAGATCCTGGTGAGGGTATCAGCTCCAGGAATTTTCCACCCCTTTGGTGAGAGCTCAGACGCTGGAGTTTAGCTTGCATGAGGAAACAGATAGGCATGTTAAGGGAGGACAGAAGACAGAAAACCTTAACAAAAGCACCATTAACAGAATACACCGGGAAGTAAGAGGAGATCCAAGCTAAGCACAGAGACATGGAGAACTAAGTGCTAATAATGCAGAAGGTCTTCCACCCAAAGCTACTCTGTCACTTGAACATTTGAACCTGCTTTAAGGACAATCTAAAATAAGATCGGGTGCCCAGCAGCTGCATTCATACCAAGCTTTCCTTGGAGGAGGGAAATGGGAAACAGGGATAATTTTCTTTAAGCTCTCCTCCAGACATAAGGCTGCGGCTAAGATACACCGGTATCAACTTTAAAGCAGCCTTATTGATTATCAATAATAGCGTAGCTACAGCCTCCTTCTCAGCCTTACAACCTGGGGAAATCCACAAATTCCTAGACATGAATATCTGTATTGTACTCACTTTTAATACCTGAGGCAGTTAAGTGGAAAACTGTTTTGGGGTCATGTCAACTGCTGGATTGCAGAGTAGCCATACCAGCAACAGCCTCCTCTCAGCAGCTCTGGGCAAATCCAGTAAACCAGCCACACAGCCCCATGACATGCATCTGAGCCAGTGTTTAAATGAAGTGAAATAGCCTCATGTCCAGGCTGTCCCCCCTCACATTTGCATGGGCATAACCCAAATGACCATTTGGCCAGCTCAGGGTGGCTGAACTGCTGTTTCTCTCAGCACAACATGCCTTTCTTGGGATAGAGAGGGAGAAATGGAGACTCCAATACCCTCCCCATCCCAAATACACATTGCCTTTTCCACAAAAACTACCAGCTATGCTGCTATGCCCCATGCCTTGGCTTGCTTTCCTTGCCCGAGAGAGACCCAGACCTGCCTGTCTGACACGGCTTGTCACAGGTGGTCACCACAGGGCTGGGGGGAAAGGTGGGAGCAGCCTGTTCTGTTTATTTATTTATGGAATGAAAAGCCAAACTGGGAAAAGACTTTTGTACAGTGCAGCCAAGTGACTATTAAGTACTGCTTTAAAAAGCCACAAGGTCACCTTTACTGACATTTGGATAAGGATTTTATAGAAGTCACAGGACCGGGAGATGGACTTGTTGTGCCTATGACCACAGGGGAAGGAGGGATTTACGTGCCAGTCAAGAATGCTGCATTGTTGTGACTCTTTCATGTTCATAAATGCTCATTTATTAGCCTGTTGGATAAAAGAGGTTGATTGGACTTTCTTTTTTCACTTACTGTAGTTCCAGGTGGCTTCTGGACTCTGTTGGCACACCTTCATGAAATTTAACAGCCCCTTACCTACCAGTACTCTCCAGGTGTCATGTCCTTGCATGGTCTGTCTTCTCACTTGGTCAGACCTTAGCCATTTCAAGTCTGTACTTTGTTTGAGCATGATGTGAGAATTCCTCTCAAAGGAAGAACCAGCACACAAGAACGCTGGAATCTGAGGGATTTGGACAGATGGGCTTTGCTATAATGTGTGTTTTGAAGCTGATGGTTGTATATAGATGTGTGTGTGTGTGTGTGTGCGCGCATGTGCTTAGAAGCAGAAGAGACTCTGGTTGTTAAGCCCTGCACAGCCTGAACAAGCAAGGAAGCAGTTTTGAGCAAACCTGAGAAGAATGAGTCCAGGAAGAAGGAGGACATGTTCTGATGCCATGCACCTTCTGAAAAAATATTATAGGCGAACATGGCTACGTCAAAGAAACACCTGGTTCCACCATTTCTTCTCCTCAGTGGCATAACATACAGGATAGGTTTTGGCCAGGTGGTAGAAAATGTAAGGATCATGGCAAAAATAATCCTCACCTGAAAGCATGTGGTATAGGTGTGCATTTGAGTCTTCTTATTAAATTATTGTCATATAGACATTACATCCTTAAGGCACTGCCTGTGCTTCAATTTCCAGAAACCAGACTTATCTGTTCAGTGACTATGACGTGGACTGGAAACTTCCCTGCCCTTTTCTCATGTTAGCGCTGCAGGGAGGTGCAAACACGAAGAATGTCAGAAACTTCATAATAGTTTGCTAAATATTTAACATAATTAGTCATTGAAGTCCTGTCCCTTTCTCCCACTGAGGTGAACAAGAGACAGATCACAGGATTAATAGTATGGTCCCCAGCACTCGTTCTGTGATGCCACTTGATGTTGGCAGGGGTATTGGAGTCAGGCGGGACCAGCAGGCAGAAGGAAAGAGAAGAGGAACAAGCAGCACAGGCAGCAGTGTTGTTGTATGTTGGCTGGGGCTGACTGGCTCACTTGCACAGTGTCTGGGAAGTGAGGGCCTGCTCCCTGCATCTGAGATCCTGATGAGTGGCTGGTGTCTGACACCAAAACCCAAGAGAATGCAGACAGGGCAGTGGCTCAGTGCCATGGTGAGCTCTGCCATGCAATGGAAATCTCGGCAGTGAGAGCAGCCTGACCTGGCTGCAGTCAGCATGTACGTGCTGGAGCAAGGAGGCTGGCAGCCACACCATCCACATCCCATCATGTGACCCAGAATGTGTATGTGACACCACATGGTGCTAATGGGTAGGGGGCCTGAGGACAAGTCCCTGGGACTCATCCACCTTATGTAAAACTATTCCTGGAAAGGAGGCAGGAAAATGTCTGGGCTTATGCTGATATGGTTTATCTCCACTGAAGGACTTTGTCCCATACATGAATCAGAAAAGCTCTACGTGCTAGCAGCACAGTAGAACAGGGGACTCCAACGAAGATTCTGAACCAATATAGCATGGAGATAAAAAATCCTTTCCCTATCATCCCCTTTGCTCTAGGAAACTTGCCTTGGCCCTGAAGCAGAGGCCATTGCAGGAGCTTTATAGACCCACTGTGTAGGAATTACTGCCCTTTCACTGCAGTTATGTCAGGACTCAGCCAAGAGCACAATCAGCAGCCAGAGTAGCAAAGTTTTGACGTTGATTTCATCATAAACATCCCAACCCACTGAGCCTGCTGGATATAGCACCATTGTCATTGATATTTGAACTTCCTGGTTCATCTCAGCTTGTACGTCTTCACTGAGACATAGACACAACCAGAAAACCTACATCAGACCCCACAGATGTGGGGTGGACTTAAGGATGGTCCCTAGTGCACTGACACAGTGGGGTAAGGCAGGCAGAGAGAAGGGTCAGTGCTCCCAGTGGACTGACATTTAGGCCACGTACCTAATAACGTGTAGCTAGGCAGAACATACATGCAAACACTCCCTCCTCCACCACATTGCCCTACATAAAAATATCTAGATAATTCTAGACCCACTCAGACTGACAGAGGCAGCTGCTACAGCAGAGTTTTTAATCCTAAAGCAGAGTCTGTTGTCACTGGCAGGAAATCTTATTGTGTTGGACAGGCAATCCTAGACCTTAATTAAATACATTGCCCTCCCCACAGAACCAGACACACTAGACTGGAGTCAGACGAAGCACGTTGCTTAAGCCAGGGACCACCTGGCTGTAACTTCATCTAGGTGACAGCACATGCTTTTGTGACCCGCTCTGAAAGGTTGAAATCCCAAGCAAGCTCCCAGAGGTAAAGTGAGGATTTGTAAACAGCAAGAAATCAGAGATGCACTCTTCTGGGAAGGAATTTGTTATTCCTTCTCCTTTTGGAGACTGAAATTTTGTACCCTTTTCCCTGGCCAAAGATGCAGCAGTTCATGCTGGTTTAGGATTGATTTTTAAGGGAGCTGGTGGCTCCTCCTCTGTCTCCACTGCACAGAGTATAGAAGGGGGTACTTTAAACCAGGTCCTGCTAATAGCCCCTGTTACCAACCACCTCATTTTTCTGTCTTGTGCTTGCCCTCACACTGTCTCAGTGAGATAAGGTGCAATACTTTCTCCACACCAAAGAAGAGCAGCCATGTCACCTCCACACATTTCCTCTGACCACAACCCAGTGATATCAAGATAGGGAGAGGGCAACAGGCAGAGGGAGTCATCTTGCCACTCTGTTTGTCCCTTAAGTCCACCACAGGACGTGGGTGTACATCTGTAAACACAGTGCAGCATGCACTGCAGAGGCACCTCGGCAAAAATTCAAAAGGCTACAAAGATCAGAGGTTGAGTCTCAAGAGCATATGCTGGTGTTGCAGCCTCCCTCCTGAGCTAATCAACCCTTCCTTCCAGTGTCTGGAGGGAGCAATGCACTGTCCTGTTGCTGAAAGCTGAAGCTGCTTGCACATGTCACCTCCCCATAAATAAGCAAAGGACTCTCCCTCACCACGTCCCCCCAGCAGAGCAGTGGCCATGGCCTTCAGTCCAGGAGCACTTCTCAGCTCCGAGGCACTGAGCCTAAGCTGCTCTTTTGACCTGGTAACCAGGTCATGTCCCCATGGTGACATCTGAGTGCCCTGAGCCCTCGGCTGAGACAGATGCCATGTGCTGCTCAGGTCATGGACTGACAGCGTAGGATGCGGTGCAGGCAGATAAGTCAGCAAAACCCCTTTCCACTTTCTCCTTCTCCCCCACTTCTCACTAGAGTGTTTGTGAAGCCAGGAGCAACCACACAACACTGGTGCAGGGATTTTTATTTTCTGAGAAACACATACTTCACTTCCCAGTGCAACAGACCTTCAGATACACAGTGGCGGCTGCCAGAAACGTACAGATCACAGGCAGTACTGCTCTTTATAGTTTTGCTAATGTGAGTTTAACAGCTAAACCCTCCAGAGCTGGCAGGCCCTGGAGACTGACTGGCTGCATTCTCCCTCACAAAGCAAAGTAATACTGTGCTGGAAGCTCTCCGTAGTAACCTGCTAACAGACACACCTGTGGGAAGAATGGGAATCTGTGTCCTTGCTTGTCATCCTCACATCACTTTCATTTGGGTCATCCCTTCACTCTTTCATTCACCACACTCAACACTTCCTTTCCCTTGTTCCTCCACATCCCTTCATCTCTGGCCATGCCATTTGTCTCTCAGATGAGACTGAATTTCAGGGAGGGAGAAAGAGAAAGGAGATAGGAGAGGCAGAAGCTCACAAATAACCCCTAACATTATTTTTCCTAAGAAAGCAGATTATTTCTTTTGTATACATGAAGCCAGGAAATGACAGTTTATCATGGATATCACTCTGAGTGCCTCTATGCTGCTTGGAGTGACTCTTGGCCTCTCATCAAAGCTTTCCCACACATCATGGATGGCCAGTTGTGAGATGTCCAAAACAGTGCTGGGGAAGCTATCTGAGATGCTTGGCCAGGTCTCCATCATGGTGTTCCTTTGTGCATATGTGCTAACCCTCGAAACCAAACTCCTTGTACTTGGCGGCCATATCATTTCGGAACAGCTCCAGGGCCTTCTTCATTGCAGCCTGGGCATCAGCCCCAAAGTCTGCAGCATGTTTTTCAGCAAGGACCTTGATAATGACTTCAGAAATGAACTGTGAGGAAGGAAAGAGAGAGAAAAAAACTGAAGGGACACTCAAGGTTTATTTTCAGAAAAGCCAGACTAAGAAATAGGTTGCAGAGCCTGGAAATATCTCTGAGCTAATTCAGTAGCCCTCCATGCAGTCTCTGGAGAGACAGTGAAGTTTAGTATGCAAGGAACCTGAGCTAGGCAGAAGAGCAGGGCTCTGTTGCTAGCTCTGATGCTGATTTGCTTCATGACCTTGAGTAGACCATGGCCCTTCCCACTTTTTTTCTGCCTTATCCATTAAGACCGAAAAGTCATGCCATGTGTTTGTATAACAGTTTTATGGGTTTTGGTCTCCAATGGATCCTCTAGGGCTTACTCTAAAATTGTATATCCCATGTGTCCAGCCACTGACAGGTCTTATGTAATACAGCTTCCCAGGCATGCAGAGGCTGCATGGGTTGGTTTATTGTTGTCAAGGGTTAGTCAGACTGCGTGTGGTGTTTGGAATGGGAAATCTAAACTTGGATATTCACATAACATTCGCATACCATTAGCCCTTTCTGTGCCTCCTGCTGCCTGTACACAGAGACCTTGGTCTGGAGGGAGAACTCACTAAAGTCCAACTAGTCATCGGTAAATAAAAGCACAGCCCTCACACAGCTGTCTTTTACACACATTCACTGCACATCAGACACCAAGATTCCTTGCCATTTTCCATACCTCCAGATATTTGACAGGGATTTTGTGCTTGGTCGCATGGGTCTGAGCCAAGGGCTTCAACTCTGACTCGTGATTACCCTTCTGCTTCAGGATTTTTCCCAGCTGGGTAAGAACAGTAGCTCCATGTTTCTTCAGATCCTCAGAGCCTTTCATCGCATCAGGGGTCTTCAGGCCTTTGAATTTTTCAAACTTTTCAATGGTCTCAGGGTGGTCCTGAAAGAGTCTGTGGACAAAAGTAGAGGGACTTGTCTTTGGAGAGCAGAAGCTCCTGACATACCTCCCTTTTAGTATTGAATCTACTGTAATCCTCTCTCTTACACGTCCTAATATGATCACCATTGCCTATTTCCATTCTCTCTGGTTGTGACAGAGACACTGTCCTAAACATGTCCAACTAGAGTAACAAAGTGTCTGTATTTTTTTCATATAGATCTGCTAACTCTGGCACCGGTCCCCTGGGTTACGTCAACTGTTTGAAGACAGAGACAAGAGCCAAGGCTGGTTGTGGTACTGAGAGGAGAGGTTTTGCATTCATTTGAAGGAAAACCAAAACCAAACAAAGCCACCTATCTTCACTGACTTACTGTTGCTGAGGAGCCAACCTGTAGACCTCTGGTTCTCACAAGGAATATATTCCAAGCCCATCATTTGTTTACCAGTAAAGAAGAGTTCTAGAAGCTTCTCGCAGACTAAAAAAAAACAATGAGGGCAGTCCCCAGCCAACAGGTCCCTTACATCTGGAGCTCAGGTTTTCTTGAACATCAGCTGGATGGGAGTGCTTACCGTGCCCCCCAAACCTGTGATTGCAGAGACAAAGGAATTTGGTTCCTGACTTTTTTCCCCACCTTCTTTCCCTTGCCTCTCTCCTCCCTCACAAACTCCTTGGAGGAACAAGAAATTGCCTGGTTTGGCTGGGGAGCACAAAGTTACAGGGGAAGGGGTGCCATCTATTTATTTAATGCCACGCTCTATCATGCGATATTTATAAGAAAAATTGTATTACCTTTCCATTTGGAACTGCTTTTACCATCATGTGGCAAATTCAGAGCCAAAGTAACAACCTCACAGAAACTGATAGGTGAGGAGGGCTCAGGTTCCTGCTGCCCCTCCAGTATGCCTGCTCCAGACCACATGAGGGGAAAGCCATCGCATTGCCACTCACTTCATTCCCACTTCATTCCCTTCCCTTCAAATGGCAGCTGAACCAGGCCACTATAAAGAAGGTAAATAAAACAGCTCCCTGCTTGTCTCATCTTTGAAAAAAGGTTTTCAGAGCTCTTCAGTGGATATGCCTGATGGTGTGGGCTCCTTCCCTTAGCCTTGCTTAGGGTAGAGAAGCCCCCAAGCAGGTGCCATATCCCCAGGAGAAAAGGACAATGAGATTGGCATGGGAAAGGGAAGGCCTTTGGAGTGATGGAGCCAATGCTACTGACTGTCCTGGCCTTTTCTGTACCTTTCCAGCACATTGTACTGTGCACAGTCTGAGGCGAGATCTGAAGAGAATCTCCTCAAAGTCTCCACCCCTGCTGGTCTTTAAAGGACAAGCTAAGCTCCAACGCCCACCTAATGTTGTTTCCCACTCTGCAGTATCTGGGTGTTCCCCAGTCAGGGTGCCAGGATCTCATGGAGTTTGGTGTCCTCTTGGATGGAGATCTCATGAGCGCTCCTGCTCTGACACCAAAATCATGGAGGAGGGAAGCAGGGGGAAGGATGTGCTTCATTTCACACACCCAGACAGAAAATTCATCATAAGGTAATATACAAGTGTTACCACACAGATTTCTGGCCATAAAGTGGGATGGACAGGGCTCTGCCAAGTGACACTAATGTGGGGAAAGGGAAACACTCAGGTACTTCACAGATAATTTTACTGAAATAGTGAATTCCAAGAAAATTTTCACAGAGGTGATTTTCCTCTCATTTCCTTCCCTGCCTCCCCATATCCTCGCTGCAGAGCGCCTGAAGACCCATGACACACAATTCTCTCAAGCATTTCTTACTGTAGTGCTTGGGAAATGGGAATCCAAAGCAAAGCTTAGCCACCAGAGGCAGAGGGACAAAGCACCACCATCTTTTAAAAGCAGCACTGGCCTGCTCCTGCACCCATAGAGAAATGGAGAGACAGAAGCACAGCCACTTTACACAGTGAGTAACTTAACCCAGAAACCACAGCAATGGAAAACCCACCACCCTACAAGAAAGCAAACAGCTTGTTAAAATAAACACTGACAAACATGTCTATCTGCAAAAGCTCTCAGCTTTACTCTTAGAGCAGAAGCTTCTTGCCTACCTCATTAAAATTATATGCCCATGGCCAGCGAGGTCAGACTCCACCTTTCCCCAGACGTTCAGGACCTGCTGCCATTCCTGGTCACTGAGCCCCATGGTTCACTGAAGGCAGATCCTGAGTGCTCCCTGCAGTGGTTTGCCTTTCCCCAAAGGGTGGCTGAAGAGCTCACCCCTGGGATTTATAGCCCCTGTTCACAGACCTACACCTGTCAGTCATTAGCTGGACATCTTGCTCTCTTTCAGGCTTGTCTAACCTAATCAGCCTCCCTGTTTTTTCCTAGGAAGCTATTTTGGGTCAGGTACTATTGTGGGTGCCACTGATGGCATAATTTCTGCTTTTCGTATTGGACTGGCACACGTCCCACTCTACACAGAAAGGGCACTGCCGAAACACAGTGCCAGGAGCCTGTCCTAGGTTCCCAAGGACCCAGAGACAGTGTCAAGCTGTATGCCAGGAGATTCCTGAAGAGCACTGTCATCTGCAAGGCCACCCTGCCTCCTTCTCCCCTGGCCTGGCAAGGGCAGGTAGGAGAAAAGGCCAGGTCAGTCAGAAACATTGGCTCCATCACTCCAAAGGCCTTTCCTTTCCCATGCTGATCTTATTGTCCTTTTCTCCTGGGGTAACACACCATTTGTTACTAGAGCAGAGCACAGTGTTAGAAGAGACATGTCCTTAATCATATTCAAAGCAGCCCAGTCATTTCCCCAGCTGCTGCAGGAGGAAGAAGAGGAAAAGAGCTGTATGGGAGCCAGTTATGTCATACCTGTTTGCTGGGGTCCTGCTACTTGCTCTTCTGGGAAACACCTTGGATTAGCTGATGGCTGAGCCTGGATATTGGAGCCAATAGATGTACAGCTGACCCAGGAGGGTAATTTGCAGCAGGCTAGAGACACAAGGACACAGCAAGGCTTCACTCAACACCCACCCAGCCAGCAGTTCTGGTCTCTGGCTACCTCTGTCAAGCCAAACAAATATCAGTGTTGGAAAGAAAAGCCACTGGGCTGACAAACCACCTGGGTATGCTTTGGGACACCTCCCAGACTTTCTCCTCCCTCCCTGTCAGGACTGGTAACAGCCTGGCATACTAGTGGGATGACTAGTCCCTTCCAGGGGCTGGCTGCAGTCAGAGCACAGCCTGATAACAAAGCTGAGCTAACACTGCTGTCCCAAACCTATCTCTGGATGTTTCCAAGAGGAAAGAAGGTGAGAAATGTCAACGAAGGGCTGAAGATACTTGCCTTGGGATTCAGGGGTATGCAACCCCATGGTCTCTACCACAGTGCTGCACAAGCTGAGGTGCATCGCTGCCTCTGCACCCTTCCACTCTACAACACAGGAACAGGTTCCTGTGTCAGCCTTGCAAGAGAAGTGCCCACATTACAAGGGTAATCAGGCAGCAAGGATGATGGAGGCACAGAGCCTCACACCCCTCAGAAACACAGAGGTTTAAAGGGAATGGCTTGATTAAAAAGGGTGGCAAAAGACAAATGGTATCCAAGTGTAGAGGTAAGTAAATTTTGGCCATTACATGTTTCAAGCTTCTGTCAGTCAAATGAACCTGTGACCCTGAAATCCACCCCTTCCCTCTCCTCTATGCACTAGTTTGCTCCACATCGAAAAAGCCACAATCGAAACACTTTGATTCCAAGATTTCATCCTGATTTATCTATGCAAACACCAGGTCACTACCAGTTACCCAAACTAAGCTAAGCTGCTGGAATAGCACCTAGGACTCCTCCAACTCATTCCTCGCACAGTTCTCCTCAGCACAGGACTGAGAGAGGAGAGATCACATACCTGCAACCTCACTGCCCAAGTACTCAGAGCAGTAAACAAGCATTTGTACCCTCCCAGGCTCGGCCTTGGGCAGGATCCTGAATACTGACCTTACAGTTTTACACGCCTTTCAAACATGGCAGAAACATGCTCCTGGTACACAAGAGGCTGCTGTTTATGCACCGAGCTCTGTCTTATTCCCCAAGCTGAAACCACTCAGTTCAGTGTAAAACTAAAGCTGTAATAGCTTCATTTGAAATTGGTTGACTTTTCTCTCTCTGTAACATTTTTCCAGGATTGTTAAGGCATAAGTCCTAGTATGGACATTAATGTTAAATGGTCAGAAGACTTAAAACAAGCATGAGATTTCATATTGCTCGTTTTGCAGGTGAAGTAGTAATGAAATAAAATCACAAGCTCTTCTCCCTAGAGCTTAAATAAATAAGTAGTCTACAAAAATATTAAAAGCTTTATAGTGCACCTGACTACCCCTCAATCCTGCAGCCATGAAAACGGCATAAAATTTTAGTATCTACAGGCCTCTTCTTGGGGCCTCTCTTGGGGCAAAATCTATCACTTGTGTAACCATCTGGATAAACACAAACCATAGAGAGCCAGCATTTTGGCCGCTGCTTCTAAAATGCTCCAGGTGAATGAACATCCTGTTTCAAGCAGCTCTGCCCACACCAGAGCCATGCTGGCACAGGCGGCTGTGCCTCTGCACCCACACCTGAGGCATTCTTCCTAAACCAGCATAAAATGGACCGTCGATGCTTTTGGCCATTTTGGGGTTTTGGCCACAACGTTTTGAGGTGCATTGGCCACCGTCACCGTATTGCAAAGGGCCCCGGGTGAACGTGGTCTAGCAGACCTTGCCTGAGCAGGGTGCGGTGGACTGGATGACCTGCAGTGGTCCCTGCCCAGCCCAGCCGTTCTGCGGCTCCGCGGCCAGCGCTGGTGCCCCCCGGGTCCCCCGGCGGCTCCCCCGGCCCGGCCCGGGCAGGACCCGCCGCGGCTGCGGCCCCGTCGGCCAGGACTTGCTGCCACCTCGTGGCCACGGGTGGCTGAGCCACGGGCACCGGCGGCCACGTCCAAGCCCCTGCCCGGGATTTGGAGGCGCGGGGAGGTGGCCGACAGGCAGCCCTCGCATTTCCGAGACAGGAGGGTGACCGTAGGGCAGGCAGGACTTCAGCGTCCCCCCGCCGGCAGCGCCACCGGGCTGCGGCTGCGGTCGGGTGCAGAACTTTTGTCAGGGACTAATTTTCGGTGTGGGATGTAGAGACGTTGCATTACCTGGTCACTTGGGATGCTGTGCCTCCCTCCTTTCCCTCCCAGCCTTAACACTGGAGAATTCTGCGGTGGCGACATCGGGGCAGAAGAAGATCCCATGTGACAGCAGCAGAGCCACAGCCAAGGCTCGAGGTACTGTGGAGGAGAAAGGCTGTTCTAGAGACTTTGTGGGGCTTGCTTCTACCCAAAAACATTTCCAAAAGATGCTTAGGAAAGGTCCTCCTTTGTAACGAGTGCAGCAGGTAGGGGAAGAGCCATCTCTGGAAAAACAATGGGTGCAATCTCACTTCTGCCTTGCTCCTCCCTCCACATACAGCCAACCTTTCTACAGGTATTAATGAATTTAGACCATGCCCCAGTCCTGCAGATGGAAAAGCCACTTGTTCTCCCCATTTATGAGTGATCAAAGCAGTTCTGTGACTTGCTTGAGCCCACAGACACCCCAGTGAAAGAGCAGGGACTGGCCATTGGGGTATGGTTTTAGAAAACCAGCTGTTTGGTGGTTATTACTATGGGGCTCAGCTGCCCACGTGAAACTGGGAGGCACAGAGGAATCACATACCAGCCACAAGGATGGACCAGATCCAAATTTGCTTGGCCACATTCAATTTTTTTTCTGAGAGTATTGCTGTTATGAAGAGAGAAATCCAACCCCAACCTGTAAAGTGAACATCACAGAGTCCAGCAGTCCCCCACATTGCCTTGGTGGTGAAGAGAACAAATATCAAGCTCTGTTTCCTTTGCAGCCAGACCTGCTGCAAGTAGGAAAACAGGCACCCAAGAGAACGGCACTGGCAGAAATCGTAGATTTCTTTCTAATTTGAAGTAAGCTTGTGAAATAAACTTTCCAGCAAGGAAGAGAGAGAGATGCTCTAAAACCCAGTTCTTCCTCAAGAAGCGAGCCAAGCCATCTTGTGTGCTTACACAGCAAAACATCTCAGAGGGACAAACACATATTTTCATCAAAGACTTTTTTCTTTGCAATGAGCTTTTTCCTCCACAATAAATTTTTTTAAAAGCCCTGAGGGTAGCCAAGAGTCCCATGGCTGGGAGCAGCAGTGACAGCAGCTCCAGCTCTGCTGTGATCCTGGGTTGTATAAAGCATGATGTGACGTAAGTAGTACACTCTACTGTGGTCAGGGGGAGGCTGGCACTCCAAAAAAACCAGGAATATTACATAACAACAACTTACATAATTACCTATTGCATAATGCCAGGGAAAAGGCCCTCCATAACGCAGCTGTGGTTTCTATGGCAGTTTGCTGAAACACGGCTGCTTCTAGGAGATTCATTTGCTCTTTGTTTCAGGAGCCTGCAGCTCACTCCATGCAGACAGACAGGTGAGACCCCTCTACTCACAGCAGCTTTAGCTGGAGAGATAAGAGATACAGTAATGGGATCTTATAGCCATAGCAGGGCAACAGCATTGAGTTTTCTGCAGCTGTGCCGTTGACTTTGGTATTCAGAGGATCAGAAGATTGTCAAGTAAGAGCACCATCTGAAACTACATTCATTGCGTAGCCTCTACTGCTTGTAGGAAACAAGGTGGAGTCTAACTGATGATGGCAGTGGCCAAATCAGGCTCACTCCTCTCTTCCCCTTGCTCTTAGACACTATTCTTAGCAGCGCCTCCAGGCAGGGCTCCCGCACACTGATGCATTTCAACAGCTGAGAGGTGACCCAACCTGCTTGCTTAAAAAGAAGAGGAAGGATTAGGAGGAGAAGATTTCAGCATCAGGACAAGATTTGGGCCCTGAGTTCGCAGAGCTGTGCTATGTACTTACCAGTACCTTGGCATGGATTCTTTCAGGGATCATGCCCTGTGCCATAAAGTCAGAGGTAGATTTACCTTTGCTTCAGTGCTCACAGGATCCAGCCTTTGGTGACTATCAGATGTAACACAGGCATGACCCACAGCTCCTGTGCAATCCCTGAGGCATCTTACAGTGTATGTGACACTGCACAGTACCTGGACAAAACATTTAGCTAAGCAGGACACTTATTGCGGACCACTGCTTGGATTCAGTGGGAGAACATGTGGGAAAGCAGCAGGGCAATCCAGGACAAGAATATTTAGGCTACAATATAGAAACTGAGGCTGTCTCTGAAGCACACAAGCTCTCTCTGGGGATGTAAACCTTCTCTGGAGGACTGGGAAAGCAGAGCACAAAAGGACTGAGGTTTTTGTGTGGGAAACTGTGAGAGCAGTTAAAGGACGGAGGAGTATGATTAGGGAACAGGCAGATTTTAAAGTCTCACCCACCCAGGAGCAAAAGGAGGAAATTACTGTTTAGAGGTAAGAACATGAATGATAGCAGTGAGACCCCAGAGGTCTTCAGGAGTCAGTAGGAAATGTGGCATGCAGCAGTCCCTTCAGGTGGATTAGACCTCATAACACCATAATGGCACTCAGGGATTTGTGTACTACTTACTGAAGTACTAAAGCAAGAGAGGAATTCCTCCCTCATCATGAATAAAATACTCTAATTAGAGCCTGCTGAAGGACAACTGAGAAAGGCAAGGGCCAAAAAAAACATATGGGCAAAAAGAGTCAAGCAATGAGCCTGCATGTCCAAACATGCACTGCCTGGCACCCCAGAGCTCTGCAGCTCAGAGCTACCCACAGGAAGCTGTAAGAGACTCTTGCAGCATGACTGAGGTTGGGATGTCATGAACAGGTTGACTGAAACCCAGGCAACTGGAAGGGGTGGCTGTTCCTACACCATGCTTTATGCCAGAGAGTGTCCTCATCCTTCTCTTCCCAGTGACTTAGGAAAATGGGTGGTGCCTTCCAAGGTGCCTTGCCATGTAAGAGTGTGGGGTGCACTTTGGGCATGGCTGAGTGCTGCTGGAGAGGCGTTCACATGCCTGCAAAGGCAGCAGCAATTGCAGCATGGCCAAGACCAAAGCAAGAGCAGCATCAGCAGTGACAAAGCTGAGCCACTGTGCAAACAAGCACCCTTTTTGCAGCCCACCCTTCCTTGGGACACACCGACACTCAGGCCCAAAGTTTGCAGGGAGCCAGAAGTGTCTGACTGCTGGTTAAACTCAAAGAATCACAAAATATGCCAAGTTGGAAGGGATCCACAAGGATCACTGAGTCCAACTCTTGCCTCTGCACAGGACTACCCCCAAGAGTCACACCATGTGCCTGAGAGTATCATCCAAACACTTCTTGAACTCTGTCAGACTTGGTGCTGTGACCACTTCCCTGGGGAGCCTGTTCCAGCACCCAACCACCCTCTGGGTAAAGAACTTCTTCTAATATCTAACCTAAACCTCCCCTTACACAACTTCAGGCCATTCCCTCAGGTCTTGTCACTGGTCACCACAGAGAAGAGATCAGTGCCTGCCCCTCCTCTTCCCCTCACAAGGAAGCTGTAACTGCAGTGAGGTCAACTCAACATTGAATAATTCTTCCTATATGAGCTGCTCCTCGAGGAAGAGGAGTTATCCGGGCCTTGACACACAATGCATAGCTCAGACTCCCAAAAAAGAGTGGGAGATTCCATCCCTACATGGTAAAACTGGGTGATACAGCCAGAAATTGCCTTCTCAGGCCCAGTGGGCAGGCAATGGCCCTCAAGGTACCAGCACTTAATATGAGGCTGTGCATGTTTTAGGTTGGATTTGGAGGCAATGCCAACAGAGTCTCCTCCACCCACAAAGCTTGTGCAGCTCTTTATGAGGGCTTGAAATGAATTGGATCAAGGAACTGGTCTGAGTTTAAAGTAACTGTGTTTATCTTCTGGAGAGTTTATTTTGAAGCCAGATAAGTTCTACAGTCTGGTTTGCCACACAGCTGGACCAACACATGCTGGCAGGGGGAGTAGGAGGATGCAAAGCTACTTACGCAGGCATCGCTTTTGAAAGAAACACCCATCGAGCCATCCTCCAGAACCCCAGGCAGCACTGTCTAACTAGTGGAACAGCACATGCAGATTAGGGTTTCCCTTTGCCTGAGTTTCATGGGGTGAAAAGCAAGAAAACAGACATATTTTTATTCCCTTTGCCTGCAAAACAGCCTCTCATCCACAAAGCACGGAGCCTCTGTGAGATAAGAGCCCATGGGGAAGCCAAGATCTACCCCTCGTTTATATTGATGTTTACACTTGCCTTTTAATGAGCTCCAGCAGGTTCTTGCTTCCAGCTGCAGTTGGCCCTTTTCAAAGTTCAAGGTCTCATTTTGCATTATCGTTCCAACGCCAAGTGCTCCCTTAGGGAGGAGAGGAACAATCAGGACTTTTTCTCTTCTGAGAAGCAGCACCAGTTTAAACAGCCTCTAATCCAGTAGTGCTTTCTGTGCTCTGCTAGTCTTCTGGGGAACTCCTGCAAGTAAACTGATGCCTTGGCAAAAAATCAGTGTTTTCTTCAAGCAGATCAACACTGGGCAGCAGTGAGCACCCTGAACACAGTGCTCATGGCTTGGCTGCCTGAGCAGAGCATTTACGCTGAATTTGGGGTGGAGTCTCTGTTCTGTATCTCTTCCCTGTTATATTCAATGCTGTGCTTGCAATCAGATCCTTTGTCTTCTCCCCTTTAGGGTGCTGCTGGCAAGACAACCACAATGGTGGGACTTGCTGCTGACTGCAAGATAGTGGCACAAAAAAAACCAAGTACTGAAAGATTTCACCTCTGCTGTGACTCCTGGTCCTATGGTACAAGTGTAACGTAGCATTCCTGACACAAGCTCAGCCTGGCTAGCCCTCTCAGCTCTTTGGGGTCTAGGGTTGCATATACAGATGTGCCAGGCTGGTCACCTTTGGAAAGCTTGCCTTACATACACAGGATCCATGAAGAAGCTCATCTACCCTCTTCTTCCAACAGCACTAGTGGCAGATGCCCAGGAAAAATGTAAGAAGCAGGAACAATTCTACTCCTGTGCAGCAACTTGAGGCTAAAGGACTTCCCAAGGTTATATTTGCATGCTTGCATTCAACAGCCATAGGCAGAATTCTTCATAATTTTTGTTAATCCTCTTATACATGCTCCTCAAAATATATTTCAGACATGGCTGCAGCCTTACTAGGTCAAACTGTTTAATACAACCTGCTGACTTGGTGACTCTGCAGCAGATTAGCCAATGCACAAAGACAAAAATTTGATAAATCTGATAATCACTTTCTTACCATTCAGAAACAGCTTTAAGACATGCTCATTCTGGGAAAAAAAAAAGCCAATAAAAATGAAGCTCCATTACCATCAAAGATCTCTGTACATGAAGGGCTCCCACCTCTGGTGACTTTTTAATTGCAAGTTTTTGTTTTATAGGGGACCCCTGGTGGTCTAGTGGTTAAGATGCTGCGCTCTCAGCGCCAAGGTCGCAGGTTCAATTCTCAGTCCTGCTTCAGGGTCCCCCGGGCAGATGGAGCTCGTCAGCCCCTAAGGCCATCCATCTAAGAGAAGGTC